>CM066734.1:106834000-107496500 GCA_033961575.1 Aselliscus stoliczkanus
AGCACCAAACTTTTGTTTTTAATTTAAAAACCACAACTTCTAGAACTTATTCTGGAAGCAATTTGACAATATTGCAATAAAACCTAATACTATTAATTTTACTGAATTTTTCTTTGATGATTAGAAATCATATACAAAATCTCAGAATTCATGAGTACTTTCACATGGATTCATTCAATCAAATGAAATCAGATTTTGTGATTTGGTATGTATATACCAAAATGCAATAAAGGAATGTAGTAAAGTCAGAAAATTTTGATGGAATCTTCTCTAACTCATCTGCCTATCTACCTCACAGGACTCAAAAACAATAGTGTAAATGATATAAAGCTTTACAAGTCCAAGATATTTTTATACCAAACTATGAGCAGAGTCTTGCTTTTGCTTTTAGGTTACTGAGACACGTGGCAAATTTTCTATTGGTCTCAAGCACCACAGAATTAAGATGGAGATAATAGCTGAGATGTAGGAAGGGATTCACAGTATAAACAAATACTGTCAAATTTTGTTAAATAACTTTATTGAAATTATAGCCTGAAGATTTTGAAAATAGACTGGAGTCTGAGACAGTTGACTGTCCCCTCTGAGTCTCCTTCACACTTTGTCTGTCTTTTTAGGTTCCTACTATATTCCATCTTGCATTTTGGAATATTACAGATATATTTTTCAACTTTGGCAAATTGTACATATGTGCTACCATTTTCTGCATTAAGCTTACAGAAAGAATGTACTGTATTCACTTTTATTTTCTTTGTTAACTTCCTCCTTTCTACCTTGCTGAATAAGAGGTCACTATAAACATTGTTCTTTGAAACATTTGAATGTGAATGAGAAAAGCAACCACATGGTGGCAGCATGTTAAAAGTATAAAGAATTGTTTACTTGAAGCCATCCATTTAATTTTTTAAAAATCTATATGAACAAAGAGGAAAACTTAAAATCTACCTACTTAGTGAACCCCTTATTCTAGTTGATTCTTACAGATGTAGGAGTTAAGGCTAAGTGATGGTTTCCAGATCCCAAAAATAATAAGGAGCAAGAGAACAGAGAGCTCTGAGTGCTGAGATTTTAAGCTAGAACCAGACAATCCGGCTGTGACTCATCTTTCAAGCTGAATGGTTTTTGTTAACAAGTAAGGGGATTATTTGGCAAATTGTACAAAGAAGAATGATAATTTATGGATGTGACTAATTTTAATGGTTAGTAGTTATACAAGATGTTTTTGGTTGCTCTGCTGATAAAAAAAAAAAAAAAGAAAAACCTGTCAGTTATATACATGTATGTGTGATGTATCTTTGAATGAGTCACAAACACATTTCAATAATGGATTTCAACAACGTCCCTGCCTTGTCATCTGTGACTAAGGATATTTATTTTATTGGTAAGCAAATTAGTAACATTTGCTGAAAACCTCCAACTGCATAATTGCCTAGGTGGGAAGGAGAGAGAAAGAGAGACAGGTTCTTGTGTTGGAAAAAAACTAGGTGCGATTAATTCAAGACCCCAAACAATGTTATTAGACATGTATTTGTATTTCAAACTCTTAATTCTGTTTTCTTTTGCATTGGCTTCATTTTCAGCTAGGCTTTCTTTTGTGATGGCGAACATGACTCCAGGCTATATTTAGCTGATGGTTTAGCTACTTCGAAAAGACAGTCCTCTTTCCCAATAGTTTCAACAAAACTTCCGGATCTGGCTCCCAGTGGCAGGGCTTGGGTCACTTACAAATTCCTGAGCTAATCATGTGATCCTTATAAGAACAGCTTGTAGTTAAGGACAAAGAGAAACATAGATATTAAATGATTTTCCTAACTGTTGATTATTATGCTCAACATAGAGCTTATGTCAAAGTCAAAACTCATATTCATGTTTCCCAAATGATAGTATTTTTACCTATGTACAATAGTATGGAGTGCCTATGAGTATTTATTTGTGAGTGAGTAAAAAAATATATTTATATTACATAACCTAATATGCAATAATCAAGTTATATGTGACATAAGAAAAACTACCTAGCACAATGTTTCTCAAATTGTGATCTGCCTACGTCATAATTTCCAGAGGTGTTTGTAATACATATAAATTCCAGGGCTTTCTTCTTCCTGAATCAGAATGTCAAGAGATGGGGTCCTAGGAATTTGTATTTTGAACAAGAGGCTCACATGATTTTTATGCACGATGATGTTTAAGAACCTCTGGCTTACCATATTTAACTGTATGCAGCCTAGAGATTGCAGATTGATAGAAAAGAAATCAGAGATCCACAAGATTCCTCTCAGTCCCTCCTTTAGGTTCTATCTCTTCCTCTAGCCTTTCTTCCGTTTTTTGTTCTTTTTTCTTTTCTCTAAGTTAAAATACTCATAAATTAGAAAGGCTAAGAATTATACCATCATTATATCTAATTTGTGACATTCTAAATTAACCAGTGAATCAGAGTTTTTAGTTATCATAGCAAATACCTTACTTAAAATAAAAATTGAGAGTTAGAAAGGACTTTAGCTCTCATTCTCAGAGAAGGAAACCGATTTCCAAAAAAGTAAACTGACTTGCTTAGCTAGACAATTAGTATGGATGGCCATTTTGAAACTATTCATTTTTAACTGACTGTCTCATTTGGGGAAATGATCATAAAAGTCAGTTAGCATTTAGAATTAAAACCCAGCTTTAGTTACATTTAATTGTGTGCAACTGGAGCATAGAATTCAATTTCAGAATCCTGAGCCATACTTTATGACTTGTTGTTATTAATAGTTATTGGACATTTGCTATTGCTCTACATGTGTTCCTCATTTAATTCCACAATGTTAGGAGTAAGTACTAACAAGTCCATTTTATAAATGAGGAAGCTGGGACATGTACAGATGAGGTAGCTCACTCTAAACCATTATTTCTCAAAATGTTATGTGCAAAAGAATCACCTGGGAGTCTTGTTAATAAGTAAATTTTGATTCAGTAGATCTGGGGTGGGACCTGGGATGCTGCTTTTTTAACTAGCTCCCACGTGAAGACCAACATTGATCATACACTGAACAGCAAGGTCTTAGATTGCAAAATAGTACATACATGGCCAACAGGAAGTGTCTTAACTCTGGTCTGACACCAATGCCCATGTACTTAACCCCTATGAGGAGTATGAGTTGACTGTTCTCTTTATTACACAGCGATTTACATTCTACAGATAAAGGAGAGAGGCCAGTTCTCACTGTATGTGCTTTTATGATGTAACTTTACTCTTGAGGAATATCCAGGGAAACAAAGCACTACTGGGACCATCATTGCCCCAGAGACTATCTCTTCTTCATCTGCCTCTTCTGGGGCCACTGCTCCTCCGAGGAAAGACATAGGTGGCAGTGACAGCTGCCATTTCACTTGTCCTTTGAGACATAGGGTTTCTCTTGTTCAACGAATGAAGCCATTCAACTCTGACTTACTCCCCCTGAGTTACATACATACATACTAAAACAATTTAGTAATGAGTTTGAAACAATGCATGGTTTGGGGCAGTGGTGCACTGTTCCCTGAGAGATTTTGGGCAAGAGCGAGATTTATAGAGCATTAGAAAAGGCACTGAGGAGACAGGGCATGATGGGCTAGTGGCTGGGGATTTCCTTGTAAGGCTCACAATCCTGTTTACTAAGGTCAGCTAGCTAAAGCTGAGTGGGAGGATTGTGTTTGGTGTGTGTAAGCTTTCTTTGACAGCGAGGTGTTTCCTGTAAGTGCAGGCTGACTTAGGTTTAGATTCCTGACATGGTGAGGCCACTGGGGCAGCCTCCTTATCATGGGTCCCAACATACAAACTCAATCAATATAATCTAACTATGTGTTACATCTGCTTCATGATTCACCTTACCTTACTTTACTTTCCATTTTCCTTGGTGTTCCTAGTTCATTTTCTTCTGATGTGTCCTTTTATCCTGTACTTTCTTTTGGTCCCCAAACACTTTCCTTTCCCTGTAGTACTATAATTTTAATGGTTACTAAAAATGAAGATGATTAAATTAGTCACCTTTCATATGGTAAAAACAGCCTGGAGTCAAGGATTTTTTTCATTGTTTTAGTTTTCTTCAGGTGAGATCCTTTGACTGACTTGGTTTGTTCAAACAGAGGAACAAGGGGGAGATAAATCTGGGTGTTAAACATAAAAAGAGCTAATGGATAAAGCTATTTTTAAGGAAAAGGTCTTTTTTTGTCTTTCCTTTGTTATTCTTATGTCTCTTTGATATCTCTGTTCTCTGGTTCTTATCTTTAAAAGGCAGCTGCTTTACCTCCGGCATAAATCAGAAGAGGAAAACCAGCTACCCTACCCGGTGAAGCCTGGGCCTGGAGGGAGGATGAAAGGGAATAGAAATGGAGAGAAGCAGAAAGGAAGAAGAAGAAAGGATCCCTGGGGAATCCTTGCTAGGCCAAATACAACAAACAAAAGTCCTCTGCTATTAATATTTTGGTGAACACTGACACAACCAAGAATCTAACCAGGTGATTAAAAGATTAAACACTTCATGGCTCAAAAGCAAAAAAGATCCCAGGCAAGTGACATAAATGTCTTGGGAGTAAATGTGCCCCAGAAATACAGGGTGCATACTCCGGATTCATGGAATAAATGCGAGGTAAAAGCTTAATTCCAGGACTCAAGATAGAACTGGAGAGAGGGAGAAACACTATTGTAAATCATAATTAAAATAGGATCCACACTTTGTTCCCCCCAATGCTCCATATTTAAGAGGCTATATATGAAATATTTCAGTTTTCTTGGACAATATATTGAAGGTATATTCAAGATGATATACATAAAAAAACTCTCAAAATGTATATGTGTGCACAAATTGAGACTTCCTGAATTAATCAGTTAATTTATTAATGAAGTTGCAAAATTTAAAAAATATTAAACATCAGTCAAAATAGTTATTTGGCACCAGGTAACTAGCTTTACATGTTTTCATTTTGCAGCCAGCTGTTAGGAATCACATAAACACAATCTATGTTGTACAAAATTAGCTGGAAAAATAGGCAAGTGTCAATTTCAGTTAACATTTCTATCTTGAAAATAGTATAAGTTTGGTACTGAATATTTAGAACTTTAAAAATTCAAATTCTGTGTGAGAAGAATAGAAATGTATTATCAGACTTGCTCAGTAGTGAACTCAGCTCACTCATATTTTGAAACACTCTTACCCTAAGGTATTAGAGAGTAAATTATTTAAATACACATAAATAAAGGTGATAGGGGCTGCAGAAATAGTGGTAAGAGGAATAAGGAGGAATTCAGCAGTTTGTGATGGTCAAGTTAAAAACAATGTATTTTATCAATAGATGAAAAAGTGCAAATTAACCCTTATTTTAGACATCGATTGCAGCCAGAAATACGTTAGGCTCTTTATGCATGCCAGTCTTGATTTATATTACTACCTGTAAGACAGGTTAGTTAGTATAATATCAGGCAGTTAGGAATTCCCTGGTAGGCTGAGCAAAGATAAGATAAAAAACAAACAAATAAAAAAAACAAACAAACTGGTCATTCCTTAAACTAGCCATTTCTTTCAAAATTATAGGATAACTCCCTCATACTGGAACAGAGACTCAGTCATATCCCAGAGCAACAAAGCCATTTTGGAGGACATTACGAAAGGCCTACCCAAGGCTTAACAACAGAACAAACCTGATAAACACCTTAATAACAGGTACCAGTATTTCAGCATTCCCCCTTCTAGGCAGAAAAAAAAGTATTAAACTCAAGCCTTGTACCCTAGCTAGTGGGCATCCCATTTTCCAGGTACCCCCTCCCTCTCAGGAGCTGTAACCTTTCTCTTACTTTAATAAAACTATCCTCTGCTACAAACTCTACTTCTCTGGTCTGTGTCGCCATTCTTCAGCTTCACAAGACTACGACTCTCGCACAAGAAATATCCTACATCACCTGCAGCTCCATTTAAGTATGCCACTTTATGTCTCTACATTTCTTTTGTCTTACTATATGACTAATGGACATCGCACACATGATATCCCCCAAAGAAGTGAAACTAGAAGGACTTATAGGAAGCATAAAAATTCAGCTCCCAGCTGTGAACATGACACACACACATATCAGAAACCAAAGCAAGTTAGGGAGAAGCTGTGACGCACGCATAGGAAGAAAAGCCCTGGATTTTATAATGCAGAATCTCAGTTTTACAGAATATTCTTCAACAGAAACTATTGTAATTGCTGTGCTAACAGACAACAATGATGTCTGAGAGAGAGCAACTATATGAAGAGTATAAGACTATAAATCTACCCTCACACATAGTGTTTTTAAGAGTTAGTTTTTTAAAAATGGTAATATATGCATATGGTGCAAAATTCAAGAGTTATGTAGTACAAAGAAAGCCCCCTAACTTCCTCTCACTAGACCCTACCCCTATCACTCCTAACTTCCACCCACCCAATCATCCTTAGAAGCAACCACTATTATCAATATCTTGTGTATTCTTCCAGAGATATTACGTTAAAGATTTTAAACTCTCTCTTCTGTCCCTCTGTTAAAACTTAAGAGATTCAATTTACCATTGACTTAAAACAACAAAATGGAACTGTAGTCTTTGATTCGGGTCTGGAAATGACAGAGCTTGCTGAATATATACCCGGAATGGTCCTGAACCCCTCCTTCAGGAGAGAGTGCTTTCCTCTAGCAACAAGATAAATAGCCAGTTCCTAGGAAGCTGTCCTCCCTTAATGGGCCCTATTTCATTATTTCACTGCCTAGCAATTACAACTGAATCCAAATGAAAATGTAAAATGAATGTGACTCCCTTTTACAGGTTAAAAGCTATGTTTGGCTCTAATCTGTGAAAGGAAACAGATTGTTCTTTGGTTTTTGTTGTTATAGCTAAGGTTTCCTATTTACTTTGGGTGAATTCTCACTAGTCACATGAAAATATATTGATAAAAAAAAAAAGACCGAAAGAAGCTACACATCCCCCCTGTGCAGAGTGCTGACAAATTTATATAACTATATTGTCTGTATAAAATACCAGCCATTAATAATTCAGCAATAGATCTTTTGAGTTCTAAGCACTTTAAAATCAATAATATCTCCAAAATAGGTATAGTGTGCAACCATTGAAAATTTACCAGGATGGCACAGCAGAAAGTCCTCGCCAAAATATCCATGGCTCAGAATAGGGAGACTAATTCAAAAATAAAGGACACATACCACAAAAGTCCACCCAGAAAACTCTGAGAGAACTAGGAGATCTATCTGTTATATCAAAGCAAGCACAAAGAGTAAGCCAGAATGGGGAGACAAAAAAACACAACCCAAATAAAACAACAGAAGAAACTTCCTGAATCAATGGGACTAGAGTAAACAGAGGTAAACAAACTATCGGAGACAGAGTTCAGAACACTGATTATTAGAATGTTCAAGGAAATTAATTAAAATATAAAGAAGGATAGAGAAATCATGAAAAGCAACCAGCTAGAACTTAAGAGCACAATTACTAAATTAAATAACAAACTTGATGGAACGACTAGCAGATTTGATGAAGCAGAAAATCGAATCAGTGACTTAGAAGACAAGATAGCAGAGATCACCCAAGTGGAACAACAAAAAGAAAAAAGAATGAAAAACATTGAAAATAGTTTAAGAGAGCTGGGGGGACAACATCAAACACAATAACGGGCAGATCATTGGAATACCAGAAGGAAAAGAGAGGGAGCAAGGGATTCAGAACATATTTGAAGTAATGATGTCTGGAAACTTCCCTCACCTGGCAAAGGACAGTGAAATACAAGCCCAGGAAGTGCAGAGAGTTCCAACCAAGATGATCCCAAACAGGCCCACACCAAGACACATTTTAGTGAAAATGGCAAGGGTTAAGGAAAAAGATAGAAACTTTAAAGCAACAAGGGAAAGGCACAAGTTACTTACAAGGGTTCCCCCATAAGATTATCAGCTGACTTTTCTCCAGAATCTCTGCAGGCCAGAAGGGAGTGGCAGGAGGTTTTCAAAGTGTTGAAAAATAAAGACCTACAACCGAGATTGCTGTATCCAGCAAGGTTATCATTTAAAATTGAAGGAGAGATAAAGAGCTTTGCAGAAAAGAATAAGTTAAGGGAATTCATTACCACCAAGCCAGCTTTGCAGGAAATGTTAAAAGGGCTTCTTTAAGCAGAAGAGAAAATAAACCTAACTAAGAAAGACTAGGAACACAAATAACAAAATGGCAATAAATACGCACCTATCAATAATCACATTAAATGTAAATGGATTAAATGCTCCAATCAAAAGACAGGGTGGTTGAATGGATAAGAAAGCAAGACCCCAGCATACGCTGTATACAAGACACTTTCAGGCTGAAAGTAAAGGGATGGAGTAAAATATTTCATGCAAATGGAACTGAGAAAAAAGCTGGAGTAGCAATACTTATATCAGATAAAATGGACTTTAAATTGAAGAATATAATAAAGGACAAAGAAGGACACTTCATAATAATAAAGGGATTGATCCAACAAGAGGACATAACCCTAGTAAACATCTATGCACCTAACATAGGAGCTCCTAAATATATAAAACAGATACTGTCAGACATAAACATAGAGATCAACAGTAACACTATCATAGTAGGGGACTTCAACACCCCGCTGTCACCAATGGACAGATCCTCCAGACAGAAAATCAATGTGGAAACAACGATCTTAAATGACACATTAGACCAGCTGGATTTAACTGATATATTCAGAGCATTTCACCCCAAAGGTACAGAATATACATTCTTTTCAAGTGCACATGGAACATTTTCTAAGATAGACCACGTGTTAGGCCACAAAACAAGTCTCAATAAATTTAAGAAGATTGAAATCATTTCAAGTGTCTTCTATGACTGCAATGCTATGAAACTAGAAATCAATTATAAGAAGAAATCTGGGAAGTTGACAAATAAATGGAGGTGCTACTAAATAGCGAGTGGGTCACAAATGAGATCAAGAAGATTGAAATCATTTCAAGTATCTTCTATGACTACAATGCTATGAAACTAGAAATCAATTATAAGAAGAAATCTGGGAAGTTGACAAATAAATTAAGATGCTACTAAATAGCAAGTGGGTCACAAATGAGATCAAGAAGGAAATCAAAAGATACCTCGACACAAACGAAAATGAAAACACCATGACCCAAAATCTCTGGGATTCAGCAAAAGCAGTCCTAAGAGGGAAGTTCATAGCACGGCAGGCCTACCTAAAGAAGGAAGAAAAATCTCAAATCAACAGGTTATCCTTACATCTCAGGGAACTGGAAAAAGAACAGCAAAAGAAGCCAAAGGGGAGTACAAGGAAGGAGATAATAAAAACTAGAGCGGAAATAATATAGAGAACAGAAAAACAATACAAAAGATCAACGAAACCAAGAGCTGGATTTTTGAGAAGATAAACAAAATTGACAAACCTCTAGCCAGGCTCATCAAAAAAAAGAGAGAGAGGACTCAAATCAGTAAAATCAGGAATGAAAGAGGGGAAATGACTACAGACATCACAGAAATACAAAACATTTTAAGAAATTACTATGAGCAAGTATATGCCAACAAATTTGACAATCTGGAAGAAATAGATAATTTTCTAGAAGCATACAACCTTCCAAAGCTAACGCAAGAAGAAACAGAAAATCTAAATAGTCTGATTACTACCAAGGAAACTGAATCAGTAATCGACAAGCTCCTAACAAACAAAAGCCCTGGACCAGATGGCTTCACAAGTGAATTTTATCAAACATTCAAAAAAGAACTATCACCTATTTTTCTCAAACTATTCCAAAAAAATCCAGGAGGAGGGAAGGCTCCCAAATTCTTTTTATGAAGCCACTATCACCATGATTCCAAAACCAGATAAAGACAGCACAAAAAAGGAAAACTATAGGCCAATATCACTGATGAACATAGATGCAAAAATTTTCAATAAAATGTTAGCAAACAGAATTCAGCAATATATTAAGAAGATCATACATCATGATCAAGTGGGTTTCATCCCTAATATGCAAGGCTGGTTCAACATCTGTAAATCAATTAATGTGATACACCACATCAACAAAATGAAGAATAAAAATCATATGGTCATATCAATGGATGCAGAAAAAGCATTCGACAAAATCCAACAGCCATTTATATTAAAAACCTTTAGCAAAGTGGGAATACAGGGATCATATCTCAGTATAATAAAGGCCATATATGATAAACCTACAGCTAACATCATACTCAGTGGGGAAAAGCTAAAATCATTCCCCTTAAGATCAGGAACAAGACAAGGCTGTCCACTTTCTCCAATTTTATTCAACATAGTTCTAGGAAGTTCTAGCCACAGCAATCAGACAAGGAAAAGAAATAAAAGGCATCCAAATTGGCAAGGAAGAAGTAAAATTGTCATTATATGCAGATGACATGATACTATATATAGAGAACCCCAAGGACTCCATCAAAAAATGATTGAAACTGATAGATGAATTCAGTAAAGTAGCAGGATATAAAATCAATGTTCAGAAATCAGTGGCATTTGCATATACCAATAATAAACTAACGGAAGGAGAAATTAAGAAAACTGTCCCATTTACAATTGCTTCAAGAACTATAAAATACCTAGGAATAAATTTAACCAAAGCAGTAAAAGATCTGTACTCAGAAATTTATAAGACACTGAAGAAAGAAATCAAAGATACAAATAAACGGAAACACCTACCATGCTCATGAATAGGAAGAGTTAATATAGTTAAAATGTCCATACTGCCTAAAGCAATATCTAGATTCAATGCGATTCCTATCAAACTACCAAGGGCATTTTTCACAGAAATAGAAAATAGAATCCTAAAATGTATATGGAACCATAAAAGACAATGAATAGCCTCGGCAATCCTGAGAAATAAGAACAAAGTCGGGGGGATCACGCTACCAGACATCAAAAACATACTACAAGGCTACAGTAATCAAAACAGTATGGTACTGGCATAAAAACAGGCACATAGACCAGTGGAACAGAACAGAGACCCCAGAAATAAATCCATGTATATACGACAGTTAATCCATGACAATGGAAGCTAGAATTAACACTGGGGTAAAGACAGTATATTTAATAAATGGTGCTGGGAAAATTGGACTGACATATGCAAAAAAATGAAACTGGACAACCTCCTTATAAGAACATATAGAAGAACAAATTCTAAATGGATTAAAGACTTAAATGTAAGACCTGAAACCATAAAACTGCTAGAAGAAAATATAGGGGGTAAATTTGCAGACATTACTCTGAGCAATATTTTTACTGATACATCCCCACGGCAAGGGAAGTAAAAGAAAAAAATGAACATATTGGATTATATCAAACTTAAAAGTTTTTTCACAACAACGGAAACCATCAATAAAACAAAAAGGAAGCCTACTGAATGGGAGAATATATTTGTCAATGATATATCTGATAAGGGTCTAATATCCACAATTTATAAAACACTCATGCAACTCAACACCAAAAAAAAACAACCCAATTAAAAAATGGGCTGAGAAAATGAAGAGACATTTCTCTAAAGAGGACATACAGATAGCCAACAGGTATATGAAAAAATGTTTAACCTCACTGATTATTAGTGAAATGCAAATAAAAACCACAATGAGATACCACCTCACTCCAGTCAGAATGGCTATCATCAATGGTGCTAGCAGCACCATTCATTTTTGGCAGAACAGATATACAGTGATGGATTCAAGATGGGAAAGTCACTCTCAGAAGGCATATCTAAGAGTACCGCTAGCTATGAATTATTATGTCTTTAATATGTGCCAGTAAGAAGCCTAAACCAGCTCAATGCTTATTTTCTTAGGTTAACCATCTATGAGATGTTACTTTGCTGTTATTTATAAATTAAATTTGAATTTGTGAAGATAAAGCAGTCATATTTCTTCCACTATTTAAATTCAATTTTTATTTTCAAAGCTATACAGATAAGTAGCTTAAAAAGCCAAGTATTTCACAAGGCTTATCACTGAGAAATAGCAAACTTCTCCTGCTTCCTTCCCTTGCTTATTGCTCCTCAGAGAAAACCACTTTCAACTCTTTCAGATCTTTTTCTTCGTGTTTACTGCCATATTTCTCAATAACATTTATTTAATGCAAGTTTGTTCAGTTTATATATGAGTGATCAATTCCTTATTTCTAATCCCTGTCCTCCTGCCCCTCAAATGTAAAGTTACTCTTTCTCTTCTACTATAGCTGCAGCTTCATTTTTGGCTACATCAATATTCAGTTTTCATTATTATAACTACTTAAATATTATTCATAGCTCACCTATGTAGTATATTGTAGGGGAGGAAAAATTTCTCCTTGATCCTCTTAGAGTTCTTGGTTGGGTCTGAAAATTAAATTGAAAAAGAATGAGTAACAAGAGAAAAGCATACAAGTTATTTAATAAAAGTTTCAATGACACGGGAGCTTTCATAAGGAAATGACCTGAAGAAACAGTTACACCTGATTTTTTGTTGTTGTTGTTAGGTTTGATGAAGAGTGGACAGTTGTGGAGTAATATGAAAGCACAAATAGGATAGGCCTGTTGGTTCGCACTCTGGGTCTGGGAGGTAAGGATGCTCTATTTCTGTTGGTATGGGAATGGTGCCTGTACACAAGGCTCTTAGGACCTGTTAGGGGAAGGTCAGACAGACTTTTCTGCCTCTGCTGTTTCTTTAGACTCTTTCAGCTTAAGAAATTCAATATGCCAAGCTACCATACCATATTTAGGGGTATTCTGTCTTGAACCCCACCAATCTGATTTTTTTTTTTTTCAGCTGAGCCAGCCCGGGCCAGGAATCAAACCAGCAACCCTGTTGCTCAGAGCTCACACTCTTGAGCAAGCTGTTAACCAATTGAGCCACTCAGCCAGTCCCCCAACAATATGATTTTAATTACTTTTTTCTACAACTTTGTTTTCTACATAGCTAGAATTTCATTTTTTTTCCTACAAATCTTTTTTTTTTTTTAAATTGGGGAACAGTGTTTTTTTCCAGGACTCATCAGCTCCAAGTCAAGTAGTTGTTTCAATCTAGTTGTGGAGGGCACATTTCAGTGGCCCATGTGGGCATCGAACTGGCAACCTTGGTGTTATGAGCTTGCGCTCTAACCAACTGAGCTAACTTGCTGCCCACTAAAATTTATTTTTTTATATGCTTAGTTTTCCATGTGCCATGTCTAATTCATCCTATGTTGCTTTACAAAGTATTGACTTTCTTTTAGAATATTCTAACACTTTGGGTAATCTCTTGGTTTCCCCATATTCTTTAAGACATGCCTTCCATCCTGCTGCTTCAGTCTGGACTATTTGTTCACTCCTCAGCTGCCATTGTGGGATTTCTCATCACATCATCCAGAAAATTCCCTTTACCGTCCTCCTGTACTAGATCCCTTGTTCTTGGGTCCTGAGACTTCCTTCTTCTTGGCTTGCTCTCCCATTGTGATGGAGCTCATCCTTTAGTAGCTTCCTGCAAGACTGCATGCATGAGAGGTCAACTTTAAGATGTTTCCATATCTGAAAATGTAAATGTCTTAATTCTACCACCACACTTATTTTATAGTTAGCTTGGCTGTAGGAGTCTAGATTTGAAATATTTTATTCTTAAAAATGAAGGGATTGCTCTACTATGTTCTAGGTGTCAGCTTTAATGCTAAGACATCTGGTATTTTCTGATTCACGCTTCTTGATGTGTGACCTTCTTTTGTTTTGTTTTGTTTTTTTCCTTTTCTCCTTTCCTTTTCTCTTATATTTTCCTTTCTTTTTTTTTTTTTCCTGATCTTGTCTTTCTTTTTCCTCTTCCTCCCCCCACCTGGAAGCTTTTAGGATCTTCTTTTTTTTAAAATTTTTTTTTTATTGGGGAACAGGGGAAGGGGAACAGACAAGTTGCTGTCCTTTTGTTCTTCAGTCTAGTTATGGAGGACATTGCTTCACTAGCCCATGTTGGTATAATCATTGTGCTCTTCTCGGGTGAGGCAGATCGGTCGCTGGCCTTTGGACTGCCACTCACAGTGGCTCTTGGCAGCTCACTCCGAATGCCTGCCGCTCACACTGGTTGCTGGCCACTCACTGTAGCCTATGGCAGCCCACTGCAGCAGGGGCTGCAGTTATGCCGTCCTGGGGACTCACAGCAGCCCAGCTTCAGGTGGAGCTGTTGTTCACCATCTTAGCTGTAGAGGGCAGTGTCACTGGCCCTCATATGTGGGATCTGAACCCGGGGCCGCTGGCATCCCAAGTCAGCTCCACTGGGCCGGCCCAGGATCTTCTTTTTTTAGCTAAGCCATCCTGCCACCTGTTGGAGGCTCAACGGCAGCTCAGCTTGGGCTGGGCATCGAACTGCTGTTGCTCCGAGCTCAGCTCGCACTCTTGAACGAGCTCTTAACCAACTTAGCCACTCGGCCGACCGAAGGATCTTCTTTTTTATAGTCAATGTTCTGAAGTTTCTTAGTGATATGTATTTACTAGAATTTTTTTTTCCTATTGTGCTGAACCTTTCATCATGATGTGACCTTCTCGTCCAAAAATATGTCCTTCAGATCTGGGAAATTGTCTTGAGTTATCTTCTTTATAATTTTCTCCCCTGTATTTTCTCTGATTTCTTTATGGAACTCATATTATTAAAAAGTCAGATTTCCTGGAAAGATGCGCTAATTCTTTTATATTCTTGTTCTCTTTCTTACTGGTTTCCTGCCAATTTAGTGAGGTTTCTTGAGGGAGCATAAATAAATGTGTTTATTGTACCATATTAACCATGGGCCTGACAATTATGAAGGAGCTGGAGTTTCTCAGGGAGCTAGTGGCTAACATGATCACAAAAGGCCTGTGATTAAACAAGCAACTGATATGGGATTATCCTTTTTATTATCCAGATATGAAATTATCTTATATGAAAATTTCTGTGAGGAGACCTGACTGAATACCTATTAAACAGTCTAGGAAAGTATCCACAAAGTTTAGGATGGGGAAATAATTTCAGTTCTGAAGGAGAGAGAGATAAACAAAATAAATCCCTTGCATGAAACCTTACCTTGTCTCTAACATTAAAGTGGTCTCAAATAACAGCGGCACTCTCTTGGCCATAAAGAACCCCAATAAACAAAATACATACAAACTTTGTTTTTAACTATTGACATAAGTTTTTAAAATGCTACAGTCATTAGAATTTGCTTTTTACCCATGGATTGCAGGCGCTGCTAGTAGCATCCTCTTCCAACATGAAGACCTAGTCAGTCATTGGAGTCAGGACATGGAAGGATAGCAGGCTGTAAGTAAAGGGTTAGCACCAGACTTAGGCAGATCTAGACCTGCCTAGGAGTGGCTCCCCTTTTCCTTGGTCATTACAGAGCTAAGATAATATGTAGAATGCTGTGTCTATTTTGCTTTATTTACCCTAGGTCTCTGCATCTGCATCTGGGCAGTGGCATCTGAGTTGTAGGTGGGCTTTAGGCTGACCTGACTGGAACAGTTTAAAAGGTAGGTGGGGAATTCAGGGCTGCTTCACTGTGATTACTGATCACGCATACCTTCTCTGTGGCAGCCCTACAAGCTGTGGGTAAGGGCGGCTTCTGGGAGACTGTACTCACTGTATCTCCTGTCCTGTTTCCCTCCCTAAAGCTGGGCAAACACAGAGTTAGATTAAAGCCTATTTGTGACTCATGAGTCTGATTGTCAGCTTGAATAACAAAACTGTGGCACCACAAAAGGCAAATTCAAAACTGTTATCTCCGTTTATTTTTAGTAAGTTTAATCTATTTTGGTTTTATATATCCCTGATGTATTTTATTTTTTTAACATTTCTCAATAAATACTTGAATGTCCTAAACTGGCTTTTCCTTAAGAATTGAAGCTAAGGCTGGCTGAGTGGTTCAGTTTGTTGGGAGCACCAGCTCTGAGCAACAGGGTCACCTGTTTGATTCCCATGTGGGCCAGTGAGCTGCACCTGAGCTGAGTTGCCACTGAGCTGCCTGCTGTTGGCAGGAAGGCTCAGCAAGTGAGAGCATGTGCTCCCAACAATGAGGTTTCTGGTTCGGCTCCCGCATGAGATGGTGGGCTGCGCCACATCCTCCCCCACCACGCCCTGCAACTAAGATTGAACAGGGCACCTTGAGCTGAGAGGCGGCATGGTGACTGGACTTGGAGCTGAGCTAGCTGCGCCCTCCACAACTAAGATTGAAGGACAACAACTTGGCTGTTCCCCTTCCCCAATTCCCCAATAAAATCTTTTAAAAACCTAGAAAGTTTAAAATATTTAAATAAAAAGAATTGAAGGTAAGGACAAACTAGAGATAAGTTTCACAAATTAAGTTCAAGTTCTGTTCCACTCAAACCCCTTAATTCGAATACTAAAGGAGCTACAGTGTATGAGGCACTTAGGCAGCAGGGATACAAAGATAAATGAAAACAAACAAAATGTCCTTTCCTTTGTGGAACTTACAAAATGTGGGTGTAAGTGTGTATGTGGGAGGTTATTGTTGATACTGCAACAGAGGTGAGTCCATGTTGCCATGGAAGAAAGGAGGGTCGTCTAAGCCACCTGCTGTGGTCTATAGGATGGTTTGGAAGGCCCAAGGCTGGGTCTGGGGAGGGGCTCTAGATTGCTGAATAATTCAGGTGAGATGGTGGTGGCTGAATTAAGTCTGTGACAGGAGGGAAGGAGAAAAGTGAATGTATGAGAGATATTAGGAGTCTGATTAGACAACCCTTGGATTGATTGAATGTAGGGGAACTGAGGAGGGGTGAGTTGTGAGGGAGAAGATAGAGAATTTAATTTTGGACAAGTTGAATTTTATTTGCCTGTGGGATAGTTAAGTGGGGATATGAATCAAGAGCCAAAAGGGATATTTGCTCTGGAAATAGATACTTGGGTATCATAAACACATAGGCGATATCTGAAGTCATGTGAATTAAGGTCACGAAGAAAAGGATCCAATTGAAGTGGGTTTGAGGTTTGATAACGGAATCTGAGGGAACATAGACATTTACCAGTTAGCAAGAGAAGGCTATCTTATCTATAACAGGGAAGAGAGGGTTCAAAAAATGAGCAGTGTGCATTGATGGGGTTCAGAATAGGCTTCCCCAAAATATAGCACCATGACATATTAAATATTTTAAGCTGAATGATTTTTTTTAATTTGTTAATAGTTTATTCATCAAGGGAAACTATTCCTTAGCCCAAATATTCATGTTTCATAGTTCAGGAACACAGGTCAGTGACAACTTTCCATGGACGTCAACTCAAAGAAATTCTTTACACTCCTAAATCACTTTGCACTCTCAAAGATACCAGCCTTCCTCATCGTCTCAAAATCTTTCATGGAATCATAGTTTCTGTAGAAATCTGCATATGCTTTCTTCTTTGGTTCAATCACAGCAAGCTTATAGAAAAATGTGCCTCTTCCCTCCTTGTGCCTCTTCCCTCCTTCTCCCCCCCACCCCTAGAGATACAGTAATAGCTCTAACAATATGAAATCACAGATGCTTGGCCAGAAAGCCACACATCTGAAGTTTTGTCAAAGCACTGAAAGTCGTGGTAGCTATATTCTCCCTTAATGCCATTATCCTTCCAGATAAGCTGAAAGAATTTGAGAAAACAGCAGAAGCTGAAAGGCCTCTCTGACTTTCCCCCACCCCTCTCCCATGAAATAGGTCATAAGACCCTCATGTGAGAGGTGCCCTTTCGATACCCTCAGGAAATGAGCATCCTTATCTTCAAGACCGAGGGACACTGACAAGAATCTGAACAAACAGGCCTTGCTAAGTTTCCTCCAGTTTACTACATTTGTTCCATTTTATTTCTTCGCAACTGTCCATTCTCCATCAAGCTGAGTACAGAAAAACTCAGCGTTAACTGTTCCTTCAGGTCTTTATTTCCTATTGAAGGCTCCTGTGTCAAACTTACATTAAACAGATATGTATGCTTTTCTCTTAATCTGGCTTCGTCAGTTGAATTTTCAGACCCAGCCAGAGAATCAGAGCGTCGAGAAAAACTTTTTCCTCCTTACAGCATCATCAAATGCCATCTTCCATTTGTAAAACGCTTTATGATATGTGTGAGTTTGCATGTTTTTCTCATGTAATCCCTCTAGTGGCTTAATGGGCCATATAATGTATCTTATTTTTCCACCTTTTGTAAAATTTTTTAAGTGAGGAAACTGAGGCCTAGAAGTATACTGATTTACTTAAGATTACAAAAATTGTTAAAGGCAAACTCTGGTATTAAATACAGATTTTCAGGGTTCATGAGGTGGTTTGAAGAATGGAGTGCCCAGAGTTAGGTAATTACTGAAGAGCAGGTAATTACTGAGCACTCATTATATGGCAGGCACTGTGCTTAGGGCTTTGTGTATTATTTAATTTTCAAATCCACCAAAGTGGTTCACATTATCCTCCCCACTTAATAAATGAAGTAAATGAAGCTCAGAGAGGTTCAACAACTTATCCAAAGTCACACAACTAGTAAATGGCAGAAGCAAAACACGAATCCATGTCCATCTTTGCATGTCCCATGTACTGATAATTCCATCCATACATATGATTTTTTTCCATCTGGAAGACTTTCCCGAGCCTGTTTTACTTGCTAATACTTCAGGGCTGTATGAAGATAAAGATCATAATACATAATACTGTACTTACTTTGAAGGGCCTATCATGTGTAAGGCAGTAAACTAAATAATTTGTATATACTCTTTCCCTTCCCCCTTTACAACAGCCTGAATGGGAAAGGCATATCACCCCCATTTTACAGAGGAGAAAACTGACTCTCAGAAATTAAATCACTTGTGAAAATTAAAAAGTGTCAGAGTTGGTGCTCTCACTCAAATGTGTTTAGCTCCAAATCCTTTTCCTTTTCTTCTTTTCTTTTCTTTTCCTACCTGTCCCCCTTTTGTCTCTCCTCCTCTTTTCCCCTTCTCCATTGATTTCATTTGGCCGATTGCCTCCTAGGTGACAATAAGGGTTAATTTAGAGAATGAGCCTTTTAGGAATGAACTCTAGGTAAGCCATCGGGAAGAGAAGTGACAAGGTGTGATAAGTCCATTGCTAATGCAATCATAATATTTGGAACAAACTGCTGAAAATGTTCACCAGGCTCTCTGGTGCCCTGATACACCTAAATAGGGGTTATGTGATTAAGAGTTAAAAGGGTTTTAAATGCTTAATCAGAAATACATTCAACAGTATACATCGAAGTTTGTAACTTATTTTGAAGCTAAGGGTTGAGAATAAAATTGGTGCATGTTTAGTTAAGTAATAACAAAATGTATATCTTGGTCAGAAAGGAATAATAAGCCTACATGGTTATTCATAATTTGGTTCCTTTTTATATGAACATTATTCACTTACCTATACAAAATCGAGAGCTCATCTACATATTTATCTATAACATGAAACTGAAGGGACTATGTCTAAGCTCTACTTTGGAAGAAGGACAACAGCATCCTACGTCCAATGCAGGGCTCTTCTCTGTGCCTCAAAAACCAATTAATAAAGAGCATTGCAATGCTACGCATCAAGTATTCTCTAGGCAAAAAATGTTGGCCATATCAGGGGCAGAAACTTGGGAGGAAATCCACTATGTAGAATCAGATATCATCCTCTCTCCCTTGGAACTTGATACATTCTGCATCATTATTAAAGCACTTATGCTGTTTCACAGTTTGCTTATATCTCTGCTGCACAACTTTGAAATGCTTGAGAGCAAGGTAGGTCACACTTGTATATTTACCTTTGTAACCACAGAGTTTAGATTCTGGTCTTTTCATCACTAGGGTCCTTTTGAAATGATTTTTCCCTTAATGAATTTCATGTTTTAAGATGTCTACCAAAAAAACTGCAATTTAAAAATAGTCTCTGACTTCTCATGATTGTTGATGTAAACATACACCATATGGGTTGAAAAAATTCCAACCAAGAATAAAGCAATTTGATGTTTGGTTAGCCTTAGCAATACTAGTGTAGTTAAATATTATTTTCATTAAACTATGTGAAATACTAAAATAACTTGGGACTTCCTTTTTTTCCTTCACATTTGTTTTTAAGATTTATCCCTGTTGGGGTGGCTGGGTGGCTCAGTTTGTTAGAGCATGAGCTCTGAGCAACAGGGCTGCGGGTTCGATTCCCACATGGGCCAATGAGCTGTGCCCTCTGCAACTAGATTGAAGATGATGATTTGACTTGGATCTGATGGATCCTGGGAAGAGCACACTGTTCTCCAATAAAGTTAAAAAAAAAAAATTCCTGTTTAAAAAAAAAAGATTTATCCCTGTTGATATAGCTATCTTGAGCCCATTCTCCCTTAAAATCTTAATTAGAATGTTGCACCCTTAATGTAGGCTTAGTGGTTTCTTCTGGGAAGGGGGATTGGGGTAAGAGATGATTGTGGATGTGTTTTTATTTTTAAATGCTTTACTTTAAAAAAATCTAGAGTAAAATATGGTAAAATATTTCACCATATATGGCTGGTGGGTGCAGGGGTATCTATTTTTCTGTATGTTTGAAAACTTCATACTTTAAAAAGTGAAACAGTTGATTTCAAATGCCTTTTTAAAACAAGCACCTCTATAAAAAGTTGTTAAAACCTTTACTTATGAAGAAAAAAATACTGTGAGCTCCACATGTAAGATCTCAGATTGGAAACATTTTCCCTTAACTTTAGAAAGGATAAGTTTAAAAACATTAGAGAAGGGCTGGCCGAGTGTTGCATTGGTTAAGAGTTGTCTTGGGATGCCAGCTCTGTGCAGCAGGGCCCCGGTTCCAATCCCACATGTAGGCCAGTGACACTGCACCCTCTACAGCTAAGATGGTGAACAACAGCTCAACCTGGAGCTGGGCTGCCATGAATCCCGTGCAATAGGCATTGGGTGCAGTCCCTGCTGCAGTGGGCTGCCATGAGCTACCACGAGTGGCTGGCAGCCAGCAAGAGCTGCCATGAGCCACCGTGAGTGGCCGTCCAATGGCTGGTGACCGATCTGCGTCACCCGGGGAGAGCACAATGATCACAATACAAACATGGGCTGGTAAAGCGAAGTCCTCAACAACTAGACTGAAGAACGAAAGGACAGTAACTTGTTTGTTCCCCTTCCCTGATTCCCCAATGCTGTTCCCCTCCCCTAATTCCCCAATAAAATCTTAAAAAACAAAAAAAAGTTCAAATAAATATAGAATTCTAATTATTGACAACAGGAAAGACAGAACACAGAAATATGAGGATTTCAAAAATCGAAATTTTGATGCTTTAAGTTAAGATTTCATTAAAGCCTATATAACCTAAATTACCACCTTACTTAGAAGACTCAAATGTTTAGTCTAGACTTCAGTAAAATTCCTGATGTCCATATTCAACTTCACTTTGTTGAGCCCAATATGGTCCAAACCAAAGTCTTGCTGCCCTGTACCTTCCCCTGCACAACACACCCACACTTGGTCCTCTTATTCCAGTGACTAGAGTCATGCAAGTCAGAAACCCAGGGTGATTTCTTCATTGCTAAGCATTACAATGTTAGTAGTGACTTTATTCCATGCTTTTTATTAAAATACAGGATTCTTTCTAAGATTGTGGCCACTTTAGAAAGATTATTATAGTTAAACTAGCGCTGTCTCCATAAGTACACTTAACCTGGCATACATAAACAAAGCCAATAGGTGAATGTATGAATGAAGGATTCCCCCATCAACACTGTGGAATAATTACACTTTCCTTAGGTTAATCTCAGCTACCTAAGCAACATATGACCACCTAACCCAAGTGAATCTCTGGGTTAAATATTAGTAAAGTTTAAGTTTCTTATATAATAATAGAAATACAAATACTTTTCTTGCTGTTCAATGGAATATCTTGTGTACTTTAGCAGCTGTAGTTCTAAACTGAAGTCCGAGTTGTGTTTTTGAAACTCAAAATGATCATGTTCCCCACTATTGCTCATATCCCCCTACCCCATACATGTTAATATTCCAGAGACTTCCAGCTGCTCTTAAAATGAAAACCAAAATCTTGAACATGGCCTTTGATCAAAGCTTTTCATAATTTGCCCTCTGTCTCCCCCTTCAGCCTCATCTTACCAAAACTAATCCTTACTCTTTGATACAAAGAAATGAAGAACTCAACCTCCCTATTATATGGTTTCGTTCTAGTAGTTACCACAGTTGTAATTTTACTTGCATGTTTTATTATTTGTTTAGCATCTGTCTCCCATACCACAAGCTATATATGCTTTGGCTCGTGATTTTGTTCACCCATGATATCTAGCATAGTGCCCAGCCCAACTTTTTAAATTTAAATGAGTGAATGGTCCCAAAGAAGATAAGTCTTCCCTCGAGAGATGGATATTTACATTTGCCCTATATAATTAACCCAGATAAAAGAAGGTTATGTGTAAAAAGAAAACCAAAAGCCTCAAGGAGTTATATGATAAAGGGAAAAGAAAGTAACATTTAATAAACATTTAATATTAATATAAGAAAGTAACATTTATGTGCTTATAAGAAGAAAATAGAGGCTTTTAAAATTGGAAAAGACAATAAAAATGCTTAGAAATTTATTTTGGAGAACGGCATAGACTCCCTTCTTTGAGCTGATGGTATAAAATTACAGATGACAGTGACAAAGCAAAACAATTTATGCAGATTGTAGAAATGGCCTAGCTGCTCTCTATTGGCTAGTGTGTGTATGTATGTGTATATATATATATATATATATATATATATATATATTGCAAAAAAATGTATAGTATTCATCTTTTGTTATCATTATATATTGAGTATTACAATTTTCATAGTTTTCTCCTTTCTTAAAGTGTGTATCCATTTTTTGGCATCATACACAGTTTAAGAAAACTGTATCAAAATTGTTACCATCAGCGTCCAGACACTTCTGATTCTGGCAAACTACTGCTTTAGCAACATTGACCAAAGTGTCCACTTGTATACATTTTTTGGCACCCCTGATATATATATTGGTTCAAATGAATAACACATCATATATATATATATATATATATATATATATATATATATATATATATATATATATTCAAATGAAAAACAAACTTAGAATCAGAAAAAGCTTGCAGATGGGATTAATAAATGAATAATAATGTACATATACTTTTTAATTAATTTTTAAAAAGAGTTATTATATTGCTTTTTCCATTAAAATATATTTTTTAATTAGTTTCAAACTTGGAGTAATGTTGCCAGAATAAACCAAAACTCTTGTATCCCCAGCACCTGGGTGGGTGATCAGTTAACATTTTATTGCATTTGTTCTCTCTGTCCTCTCTCTAATTCCATCACCCCCTAAATACTCCAAAGTATACCTCCCCCAAACTGGAATGCTCTGCCTCTGTAATGACAGAAAATACAGCCAATAAGAATACCAACATTGATAAACACTACCTTTGAATCCACAGATTCAATTACATTTTGCTAATAGTCCCAACAATGTTTGTTTTTGTTCTCTTCAATAGGGTGTCCTGTCCAGGAACTTGCATTACATTTAGTGGTCACATCTCGAGAGTCCTTCAATCTGGACCAGTTTTCATCTTGCACTCTCTCACCTCCTTGAGTTTGAAAGAATATATGTCTTTTATTCTACAGGATGATCCTAACCAGAGTGTGTCTGATGTTTCCTCATGACCAAAGACAAGTCATGCATTCTTGGCAAGAATATCAAGAAATGATGCTGTACCCTTTTTAGTGCCTCATTATCAGAAGCCACACATGTTGATCTGTTCCACCACTTGATCTTACATTTGTGTCTACTTTAATAATCAATCAACATTTGAATGCAGAGACTAAGATTTTACACTAATGGCCTATCCCTCATCAAATTTTCCACATTAGCTTTTTTATTTATTAATGATGCCATATTAGCCTTAGTATTCATTAATGACTCTAGCCCAGATCAACCATCATACTGAGGGCTACCAAATGGTGATTCCTTATTTGCATCAATCCTTTTCTATTTATTAGTTGGCATTCTACTATAAGGAAGAGCTTTCCTTTCTCCCTCTTTGTTTCGGTATGGACTCATGGATTCCATTTTTATTTTGTGTCTTTTTAATCTGGTGATTTATTATTCATTGTGGTGCAGAAATTGTCTCAATCTGGCCAGTGTGAGCTCTTTTAAAGCTGGCTTCTATGTCCTTTTGACATATCCTCATCATTCATTGAACAATACTTTCAGGGCTAACAACATACTCCAGGCACATTTTGTTCATTCCATATTCTAGTCCTAGAATTAGCCATTTCTTGAGGAAGCCCTGGTTTCTTTTAGTGGAAGATAGTATTTAGGAATGAAGACCTGTATGCTTAGTGTGCTCACTGCTACTGAGGTGTCCTTGCATCTAGGCCTTTTCAATGGTGAGAACTAGGAAATTTACTTATATGCATATGCATATACACATGTGCACATGCATACAATTGAAACTATTTCTGCGTGTGTGTTAGATGTGATTTCATGCTGAAACTTTAAATTTAATCCTATGCTTTAGGGTTCTTCTTTTTACCTGCTGCTGATTCCCTTTTAGCTAGTAAGAAATGTGGTTCTCATTATCCTGAATACATTTTCTGATATGTTCAACTGTTAACTTGTTTTCTCATTGTAATCAATTTCCAGCCACTCTGTAGCCTTCTGTGCTCACCACTCCCTTACCCACTGGTCTTGCTTGGACTCTGGACTCACTGACATCTCCATGGTGGGAAAGGATGGGAGGTCAGGGAAAAAGTGGTGGGAAGAGGAAGGAAAGATCACGAGATGGAAAGAATCCAATAGAATATATGATAATTCACAGAGCTCCAAGGATGGGGTTTTTACAGCCCAATTGAATGTAACATGATATATCCTTAATGGATCTCAAACTAGTAAAACTCATTGGCCACTAATATCACTGATGAAGGTAAAAAAAAGAAAAAAAGTCAAAGCCACTTCCCACAGCAACTTTAAGCAAGTTTCTGTTTTATTGATCATGATATTTGGTTATCAGAGTAATCAGAAAGAGTGGTATTAAGACAGGTTGTAAAGGCTTAGGAAAGGGAAGCAGTCATCATAAGAAGCCAGCAGTACTCCCAAACAAATCTTGTCTTTTTAAATGGAATTAACAGCTGTAATATGGGTATCGATAGCTACAATGTAGGTACACTGCTTTTGAATTTTAGCAAACAAATGTCTCATGATGTTTGGAGGATAAAATAGAGAAATGTATGCTGAGTGTTAGAATAGTTAGGTGAACTGCTGGTGAAGATTTAACTATATGGAACTTTCAGTAATTTTAGGGTATAATCAGGGCACAGAAGGCAAAGAATGAAATACCTCTTTCTCCCATAGTCTGTCCCATCTCAGGAAATAGAACCACACTATTCGCCCTGTTGCTCAGGTCGTAGTCTTGAGGTTATTCTTGATTTTTCTATTTATCTTACTCTTCATGTCCAACTTACCCTACTTACAAGCTCGCAAATTAGCCTTCCAGTTTGGGGTGCTGGCAGAAGACATGAGACTGCTGGGTCAGAGAGAAAGGACAGTTCATTACAGCAATCGCTGTAGCCAGAGTATCAGCACTTGTACCTGTTCCTTCCCAATTCCCATAGGGTGACGCCAAGAGAGTCAGGTAACAGCTGCACACTCAGTGGGTTGCATTGCAGGACATGAAACCTAAGATTTGGGAAGGCAAATATTTTGTAATGGACAATAAGCTTGATTACCTTTGCTTTGGAGGGTGTATTCATTTCCTAGGACTGCTGTAACAAACTACCACACAGTGGGTGGCTGAAATCAACAGAAATGTATTGTCTCACAGTTTGGAAGGCCAGACATCCAAAATCAAGTCTTTGGCAGGTTTGGCTCTTTCTGGAGGCTCAGAGGGAGAATGCTCAGGAAATCCTGGGCATTCCTTGGCTTGCAGACACATCACTCCAGCCTCTGCCATCATGTGGCTTTCTTCCCTGTGTGTCTCTGTGTGATCTTAGACACCCATTATTAGATTTAGAGCCCATCCTAGTCCAGTATGATTTCATATTAACTTATTACATATGCAAATACCCTACTTTTAAATAAGAAGTAGGATCACATTTTGAGGTTATCACAGAGGGAGAAGGAGAGGGAGAGAGGGAGAGAGGGAGAGAGGGAGAGAGGGAGAGAGGGGGAGAGGGGGAGAGAGAGAGAGAGAGAGAGAGAGAGAGAGAGAGAGAGAGAGAGAGAGAGAGAGAGAACAGGTGCAGCTTTAAAAAATAATCTAATTTCAGAAGTAACATCCAAGGCTAGCTTCATGGGTATACAACTTATTCATTTGCACCGAGCTCTGTGCTTAAAAAGGCCCCACATTTGGTTTAATGCTGTGTTGTTGCCATCTTGATATTCCTGATAATATTTGAACAATAGTCCCTGTGGTTTCATTTGGTCCTGGTAGCATCCGTTCTCTCTTATATTCTATTTGCTAGAAGTGAGTGACAAGGTTCAGCCAACATTCAAGGGGTGGGGTTCATACAAGGTGTAAATTCCAGTCAGCAGTGATCACTGGGAGCCATTTTGGAAACTGCCTACCACATTCTGCCCACTAACCCCCAATGATTCACATCCCTCCCATGTGCAAAATATACTCACCACCTCCCATGGCCCGCAAAAGTCCCACCTAATTACAGCATCATTTCAAAGCTTAGAATCCCATTATCTAAAGCATCCAAGTGTGAATGAGGCTCTCCAAGTATTGGTCCTTAAGTACAATTTCTTGAATACAGTTTCTCTCAATTGGTGACTTATGAGACTAAAGAGACAAATTATCTGACCCCGTACAACCAACATACAGTAGTATAATAGGATCAGGAAAACTGCCGCAGACATTACAGTTTAAAAGGGGGGAAATGGGAGGCGCTAATAAATTCTCAATCCACAGCAATTCTGAGGTCCAGGCAGGCAAAGACTAGAAGTTCTTTAATTGGTCTCAAGGTTGGAGAATAATTCTTCATGACTGTGAGTTCCACCCTCGGAGACATTGGTTCCATGCTCTGATTCATCTTGCCTTTCTTCATGATAGGTAGCATGTGTTTGGAATTGAGTAGTTTTCTTCATGTGCTTCCTGTAAGTAGAAATTTGTGGTCCAATGGCCTCTTTTCATTTTGTACTATCTCTGTTCATTTGGGTTAAAGTCAGGAGAGTTTTTGCTGATAAAATTATCTCAAATCTATCTGGGTATCGTGTGAAACTCATGGGGATTTACTCCATTAGATAAAGCCACAACTGCACATTTCTTTGAGATAAGCCCTTCTATACTTTGTCTGCCTTTACATCTACCTTATAAAATTTGTAATCCTTGCCTCACAACATTCTCTATTCTTCTCCTGTTCTTTCTCAGTGGCTTTTATTACATCCAATATATCATATTATAACATATGTTTTACTTTTGTCTGTTCCCTCATTTCTCCACCCCAATTATAAGTTTAATATGGTAGTGAATTTTGCTTGTTTGTTCACCATTTTATCCAAAGTGATTAGAACAGTATCAGACACATTCAAAATAAATACTGAATAATTGAAATAATTCAAAAAGGAATTGAAGAGTTTCAAAACAGACATTCATCTGCTATGAAACCTTATAACATGTAGAAATATGAGAAACATCATGTATTCATGAAGCAGAATCAATAGGGATGACTTTGGATACCATAATAAAAGAATTAAAAAGTTAAAATACCCAGAGTCAGCTCTCCTTCCATCACCATACATGTGTACACTTACAACCTAGGTAACTTTATTAACCATTGTCACCCCAATAAACTTTAATTAAAAAAAAATGAAAACATCCCAGTACACACCAAAAAAATCAACCAAACAAAAACCCCATCTTCAACAACAAAGCATACCACTACCATCACACACACACACACACACACACACACACACACACACACACAGACTGACATATAGACTTTGCCTTACATTGTTATGAATAACCAACAATTCCCTAATGAGAGGAGAGATATGTCATTAAACCTGAAATTACTATATTATGGAAATTATTTAGAGTAACATACAACTTAGAAGTAAAGTATGTTTATAATATATGTGTAAAGAGCTATAATTATAATTTATAATTTTGTCCATATTGGATTATGTTAAGATAATCATTTTCTTCTCTAGTATCTTCAATGTGACAATCCAAAACTATTTAATCATCTTCGTTTTGTACTTATAATGATTCTGAATTAAAGTCTGCAAAAGCCCTCCTGTTCTCCAGTTTTCAATTTCTGATTGATTTGTTTGGCTGAACGACTTGAGTTAAAAAGTCTATTTTCAACTTTAGTTCTTGGTCTTGGAATCAGTAACAGATCTTTACCTTTCGTGTCAGCACTTAAGAGTTGGGTTTTCAGGTTAGAAGCTGTATTCTTATCCTCTCCTAGAAGTAAAAATCCCACCTGAAAGGGCAGATGTCGATACCATCATACTTTTTTCAGAGAATGAGCTCCTCCTTGGAAGCCAGCTGAGTATGACCAGGAGCTGATCTGATGGCCCCTGAGTTGCCCTCAAGTACTTTGTGTTCTTGACATGAGCATGAACTGACATCTCAGAAGGTGTTTGCCATGTCCCTGCAAACACTAACGGCCATGCTAATTTTGCTGTTGGACATTATCAACTTGTTTTGGCCACCTGTCCATTGTTGGATGTACAAGGTTCTCATAACAGGAAAGGGCCTCACTTAGCAGGGCTTCTTAAGAGAACTGAGTAGCATGTTCAAGCTGCAAAAAAAGGGTGAAGTCCTGCCAATCTACTGGCTTTTTTAGGAAGGGTCCTCACATTGTCAGTGTAGGCTCCTGGTATCAGCTAAACTGTGTCCCCCCAAAATTCATATTATTAAAATCCTAACCCCCAGTACCTCAGTATGTGACTATTTGGAGAGAGGCTCTTCACAGAGGTAATTAAGTTAAAATAAGGTCATTAGAGTGGGCCCTAATCCAGTACAACTGGTGTCCTTATAAGAAGAAGAAATTTGGGCAAAGGGGTGTATAGAAGAAAGGTGATGTGAAGATACATCAGAGAGTAGGCAGCCATCTATATGTCAAGGAGAGAGGCCTAGAAGAAACTAACCCTGCTGACACCTTGTCTTGGAATATCTAGCTCCAGATTGTGAGGAAATAAATTTCTGTTGTGTGAGCCACTCAGTTTGTCTACCTTGCGATGGCAGCCCTAGCAAACAGAGCTCTAATCTGGGCTGTGAGTTCTCACCTTCCTTCATCTTCTGGAGGCCCACTGGCTCTCTCTAGGGAGGGAGCTGAAAGTGCTGTCTAAAGGTTTTCTATTTGTAGAAGCAGCTGAATGTTTCAGAAAAATGGGCCAGGGCTGTGAGTTCTCCAGGCTTAGAGAGCAGGGCAGGAACCTCCCTCCCATCTTAGCCTCACCCTTGTTTTTGCCCAAAGAGCAAACGTATTCTTTTTTCTACTTCCTCCTTTGCTTCTGCCTTCATTGTTTACCTTTTATAAACTTTCCAGACCCTATTGGTCAGCATCCAACCCTAGTTAAATACTCATTACAGCTATCTTGCATCACCCAGAAAAAGTGCATATCAGAATGACTAAAAATAAGAGTAGTGACAGTAAATATTATTTTCCCAACAGACATCTATAAAGGACATGCCACATCTTTAAATGTAAAATGTATATGTAAAATGTAATATATATATATATTTAGCTGAGCCATCCTGCCACCTGTTGGCAGCTTAGCGGCAGCTCAGCTCAGGCTGGGCATCGAACTGCTGTGGCTCAGAGCTCCACTTGCATTCTTAAGTGAGCTTTTTACCATCTGAGCCACTCGACATGCCTCATCTTTAAGTCATGTGCTTCCCATCCTGAAATGCCTTTCTCATAGAATATACTCATCTCTCCCATATCTGAACCATATCTGAAGTAGCTCCCCATACTTTTCTTCTTGTCCCCCCTTTTTTCCCCACAGCTCGTGGTTATAATGGGAACTATGATCTTCCTGCTTTACATCTGTCTGTATTCCCAGCATTTCCATTTCCATCTTTATGCCTGCTTTAGGTACCCCAATTACCAGCTTATTGTTGACCAGAGATACCTAAAAGGTAACATCTTTGTTCCTCTGGTGCCCATTCTACTGAGGGAAGTGGGTGGGGAGGGATTTGCTGATTAGATTTATGTATCTTATAGGTTTATAGAAGATTTTAGCATCAAGCAGTTAACTGAGTCCCCTTTTCTCTATCTCTTGGTTTTACCCAGGAGCTGGTGTAATATATTGGCAATGTATTGGTTTAGGTAAGAAAGATGACAAATCTACCAAAAGTAGAACTCAAGAGTTATCTTTTCAGAAAGTGCTGAAATATGAAACTTATGCTTTTGGTGCTTCTTCCCCTAGAACAAAAATAAAGGTCTGAACTCTCTTAATATTAAAGTATTGGTATCTTTTCTATTATACATTTTCCACTTGGTAGTAGGGTAGGAGTGCTGGTGGAGGTGCATTTAAAAAGAGTCTACACAATGTAAACAAACAATAGACTAGATTTAAAAGGGTTAAACTGGAGACCATGTACCATTCAAGGTCAAGATTCAGAACATCAATAATTTTATTAACAGAGCTCTATATTATTGAAATTTTGAACTCTTGACCATAAGAGACATTAATTTGAAATTTCAAAGTTGAAAGACAGGGCTGGCTGAGTGGCTCAGTTGGTTAAGAGCTCGTTCAAAAGTGCGAGCTGAGCTCTGAGCAACAGCAGTCCGATGCCCAGCCTGAGCTGAGCTGCCGCTGAGCTGCCAACAGGTGGCAGGATGGCTCAGCTAAAAAATAAATAAATAAAAACCAACAACAACAAAACCTCTAAAAATAAATAAATAAACAAATAAATAAATAAAGAGTGGAAAGACAACATACTCATTTTTTAGTCCATCCACTTTTGAGCTTTTGAGCCTAAATGTTATTCAACTGATTTGTATTCAGTGTGCTAAATTTTCCTCAGGCAGCTTTCCTGATTTTGACTGTGTAGCATTGGGCTGATGAGTCTTTACAAAAAATTTATTTCATATTAACATACACTTGATTATCACACCTCTTACTCTAGCTAGAACTTAAAGAGTAGAAATAAATAGGCTTTGAGATGTTAGAAACTCCATTCTACATGGACACTATGGTAGAATATAAGGACAAGTTAGGTGCAAGGCCAAACTCCCATAACAGAGAGAACTGGCTTTGGGTTCATGCAGCCTCAATTTATTCAAAAGTAGAAACCCTCTGAAGTAGAGTTTTGCTATAGTACTCTTTAAAGCAGTACTATAAAACAGTATTCTTTTAACCAAGATGGCAGCCACTAGCCACATAGGCTACTGAGCACTTGAAATGTGGCTAGTCTGAATGGAAATGTACTGTACATATAAGATGCACAGTAGATTTCCAATATTTTATATGAAGAAAGGAATATAAAGTATCTCATTAGTACCTCTTTATATTGGTTACATGTTGAATGATAGTGTTTTAATATATATAGGATTAAGTAAAATATATTATTTAAATTAATTTTACCCATTCGTTTTCAAATTTTCAATGTGGCTACCAGGAAATTTAAAATTATACATGGCTTGAGTTATATTTCTGTTAGCTAATGCAGACGTACAGGGTCCCTTATCCTATGACCCTGAGAAGTGTTTGGCTATCTAAGAGAAAAGTGAGCACAGCTATTACTAATGTATTGATGAGCTTATCTTCTCTCAGATGTTCCTTTTCTTCTCTCTAGAATAGTGGTTGACAAACTTCGCTTGTCAAGTTAGAATATTAGATTGACTTCATTGAGCAGGAAAAGCTCCCCAGGTGACTGTAATGTGTAGTGAGGTCAACCATTAGAAATCTATAGTGGTTTATAAAGTAAATGCAAACCAGCAGAGGAAGCCATTTTAAACCAACATGAACCTTAAAATGGGTATTCTGATAAAGTTCAGTTGTCACTAGAAGAAACACCTTTGAGAATCAGGATGGGAATTACATGGACCCACAGCGGCAAAGAGTAGTTGGTGATTAACTATACTTGGCTGAAACCCTTGCAACTAGAATATAGGTCACACAACTGCAGCATTAGCTTTACCAGGTGGACATTTTTTTTTTTAGAAATGCAGCATCTGAGGCCCTAACCTAGTCTTACTGAAACAGAATCTCCATTTTAACAAGGTTGTAGGGTGACTAGTACAGGCATTAAGATTTTAGAAGTATTGTTTTGAACATTTTATAAGCCAGTCCCTTACATGGAATCATACAATTAAAGGCGAGTTTGAAAAATCTTTTCACCTGTCAGTGATGTGTTCCATCCACTGTCAGGGGTGGGGTGCGGAAAATGTTACAAAGTCAAGATTTTCCCCTGTAGAATTTATGGTTTATGAGTTAGAAATAATTTGTGTCTGATGAGGAAACCATAAAAAAAGAATTTCCTACCCCACAACACAGTAAAAACTACTTTTGACATTTTATGAATGTTTTTTCAGACATTTTAAAATTAATATATGTATAATATACTTTAATTTACTTGAAGATTTCACTATATTATAAACATAAACTTCAAGTCCTTTTCCTAGATTCTTACTATCATAAACTGTTGCTGGGAAAAGGCTCATATATACAGAGGGTGCCCCCCAAAATGTATATACATTTTAAGAAAGGAAAAAACTGTATTAAAATTGTAATATTCAATATATACCTGTAACAAACCATTAATACAAGTCATGTGTATACATTTTTTGGCACCCTGGTATATATTTTTTGCACATTTGATTATTTCCTTTACAAAAAATATCACCCAAAGTGGAATTATCAGGTCAGAGAAGGATCATACCTAAAGCTTTTGATGCATATTGCTAAACCACCCTGAAAGATTATCCAAATTCAAGTATAAGTGCTCAAAGACTTATCAATATTATTTTTAATCATTTATTAATCTTTGCCAACTTGAATAACATGTCTGATTTAAATTTTATTTTTATCAATTGTGAAGTTGAAGAAATTTTTTTCTAAATGTTTGTTATTGTATTTTTTTTCTTGATAATTGTCTATTCATCCAGTCTGTCCATTTTTCTGTTGGATTTTGTTACTTTCTTACTCATTTTCCAAAATTTTTATGCATTAAAGATAGCAAACTTTTGTACATTTTCTTGTATTTCTGACAACTTTTTCCCCCTAATTAGTTACAGTTAATATGAAAAGAACTGCAAAGTAACAAGGCAATAGTTACATAATCTGTACTGTCCAACATGATGCCCATCAGCTACATGTGACCATTTAAATTTAAATAAATTAAAATTAAAATTAAAAATTCACCTCCTCAGTTGCACTATCTACATTTTAAACATTCAATAGCTGTATGTGGCTACTGACTACTACCATACTGGATAGTCAGATACAGAACATTTCCATCTTCACAGAAAGTTCTATTGGAAAGTACTGGCACATTATGTTTACATATCAGCAATCAGAAACAGTGATTAAGGATCAGGTTCTATGTTATTGAATTCCCAACATTCCCAGGTGGTCCTTTCCTATATTTTGATTTCCTGTATATTTTAGAGAGAAGGGTATATTTATACTAATACTTGGAAAAGCTGATGCATGAGTGATTCATTTGTTTTTGTGTTTTTTAAAGTAGTATTTGTTTCAAGTAAGAGGAACATTTTTAATTAGCGAGGCTTGTTAATGTTTGTCTAGATATAGAAGATGGAAGTAATGGTTTTCAGTAAATCGCACATGTGGTTATTGGTATTGTCCTTGATTTTGTTAAGGAGATGGTTTTTCACAGGATTGTTTCCTTGTTTTGTATTACATATTCCCTCACACGTGCCATCACCCGTCCCGTTTTCTTTTTCCTCTTTGTTTTCAGATGAGCCTTCCAGCAACACCATCCCAAGCTTCCTTTAACCTTGCAGTCGGAAAACTGAAAAATATGACTGGCTCAGTGGAAATGGAGTAATGAAATCAGCTGTCTATTCCCTTCCAGTTGATACGTCATGTCTTCTAAACCTGCCCCTATATATTACCTGCAATTGACAGACAGAAGCATTTTACATATAACTCACTTCCCACGTTTGATTTTTTATGTATTTACATTGCTGCGAGTTATAATAAGAATTACAAAGCAAGAGAATCTAAGATTCATGTACATGTATAGATCCCACTGATTAAATTCTTAAGGCATTCTGTGAGCCTGAGATGAAAGGCCAGGTTATTTTGTGGTCCTTATAAAGTCTCCTGTGAATTTCTAAGGCTTCCTAGAGTACCATCTTTATAGCATTATATTATTTTCTTATAAGCAGAATAGAACATATAAAAGGTAGATAGATCTCTTTGGGGCACAAATTCCCTTTGTGTCTCTTAGACTAATCCTTTTCTGATTATTCAAAGTCATCAAAAGAAATACTGCTTTCTCTGGAAAAGTTTTTCTTAATGTTTTCAAATAGTCCACAGTCTGACATTTTTATGCAGCTATTTTGAGTTAGAGAGATTTTGATAGCCGCCCCCTGCAAATAAACCATTAAGCTTTCAGCTTTTTAAAAATAATGCAACTGACATATATTTCATTACCAAGTAATGTGTACAAGTCCCTCCCCAACTACCTCCCTTAGTCTACCTTAGGCTGAATGGTAGACAATGGTCAGAAGGAGGGTGTCTCAGTAAGTGGCTGAAGGATGAGGAGTCTTTGGAATAATAATAGTGCACTCAGGGATGTTGATAGCAGACATTGCTTGGTGATGAAATTTTGAAGTCACCATTTTGAGGCAGCCTGTCAAAATGGTGTAGTCAATGTATTCTTTTTCTGCAACTGATGGCTGGAAGTTTTACAGCTGACAGTGGGCAGATTGAATGGTGTTACTTTCTCCAGTTACCACTTCCAAACCAAAATACAGAATATGCTTGCAGAGAGGGGTGTCTCAGACATTACCTAACAGTCTTGGCTAGAAAAAGTTCCTAAAATTGGGCTAAAGAATCCATCTGGACTCTGATGTTGTAAGACTATTTCTTTGAGTAGCTCTGCTGTTATTATGAAGACACCCATGATGAAATCCAGATGAAATGGCATGTGTTTCCCTTAGTACCTTAGAATGAGTCTAAACAGGTGTTAACCTGGCCCATAGCCTAAACACTTGGATACACAGGTGCTTTTGGTTTACTCTTTACACCACTGAATAACTGCCCCTCCTAGGAACTTAGAGATGCTCCTTCAAATCACCACAAGACAGGGGATCCGTGAAGCCCAGGAACTTCTGGAGAATGTTATTTGGACTAAAAGCAAGCTGTTGCCAACTGAAAGATTGGGGAGTTCCCGATTGGGGAGTTTTTATAAACCAGAACATGTGTCCTGAATGCTCTTCCTGGAACACTGGACGTTTCGCTCTCAATCGTCTACAGCATCCTTGCAATACTTTGGGGGGACTTTTAAAGCAATCTGCTTCTAGTTAAAGTTTTATATGCTGCTGTATCATCAATTTTCTGTTTAAAACCCTTTTAAGCGAGGTGTTGCTTATGTTTTCCCTGGATCCGAATTTGGCCTCTTCTGGGTAGAAAAGCATTTTATTTAAATTTCATTACTGCTCACCTCAGCTAAGTTTCAAGTCAGTGAGCATTATATGAAGTGGTGGGAAGAAAAGAAAGAAGAAACCTGTCACACCAGGGATTTGGCTGCTTTGATGTGTTAGCTGACACCCACAGATCCACTGAAGGAGCTCAAGTCATCATTAGCCTAATCTCTGACATGTGGTGTGCTGCTTAAAATAAACTTGTTTTCATGTCTCTGCATTTCCATTTTCTGCTCTATTAGGTTTCTATGGTATTTTATCATATTCACTTTTTGTATTACAAAAAGTCCTTTATGGGGAAAAATAAAAAGGCTATGAATGTTGTCAACAAAAGGGAAGAGGATGAAGTATATAAGACTCACATTTATTGAGTACCTGCCATGTGTAAGGTGTGTTCCTAACTGCTTTACAAATATTTTTAGCATTCTTTAGTTATAAAAGCCTTACAAGGTGGGTAGTATTATCATTCCCATTTTACAGATGGGGAAACAGAGGTGTAGAGAAGTAATATGTGCAGGGTCATAGAGTAGTAGAATGGGGTTTTGAACTTCTTAACTTGTTCTACTGACATTACTCCCTTGAACCATTAATATCTCCTTCTTAACAACACATTCGAAGGTGCTCCAAGGGCAGCTACTTTGGTTTATTACTAGTATATAGTGAAGACTTACTTTAGCCAATAACTCAGCCACATTTTCTAACTATATTATGATTTTTGAGCATGAGCCACATTTTCCTATTCTTTCAAAGTGGTATTTTTAACCTTAAATATAGTTGCCTGATTTATTGCATTCAGATTATAGCACAATTCTCTCCTGGGAATATAGATGCAGAAACATGATGTGAGAATGACAAAGTGTCAAGCTAGAATTCAATAAAAAGATTAAGCTGTGTTTAAAATACTTGTTTCACTTTTAAGTTCAAGTGTCAAGTTTACATCATATTCATATATAAAATGACTGAATCTTAGACAATCTCTTCTTTGTTCAAACTTGAACACCGACTTTTAAAGATATAGATGAAGTGCTCAAGTTTGTTGGGTTTTTTTCTGCTTTCATTTTTTATGAAGCAATTACAAACTCTTCAATGTAGAAAATCCAAAATCTATAAATTAAATTCTTCACTTGAAACTTTGAGGTACTTTTATCATCCCTATAACCACTTCAAATTTTCTTATATTTTCCAGGAGGACATATTTTTTTATTTCAACTGATGTCACTTGAGATATAACACTGGAAATTGTATTTTGAGTCACATGCATCATTTGCATAACACCAGAACAATTTTGATCATCATGTAAATGTGCTTCCTTCATAATGATACCCACTTTACCGTATTGCATTTTAAATTAATACCTCAAAGGCTTGTTTATAATGACATTCAAAACCTGTTATTGTGAAGATATACCATAGGAATAACCACTAAATGGTGTTAAGTTTCTTAATCCTTCTTGCACTCTGTTGGTGGGACTGCAAATTGGTGCAACTATTATGGGAAACAGTATGGATGGTCCTCAAAAAAACTAAAAATAGATGTACCATATGACGCAGCAATTCAACTTTTGAGTATTTATCTGAAGAAAACTAATTTGTAAAGATATATGCACCTTTATGTTCACTGCATTATTTACAATAGCCAAAATATGAAAGCAACCCAGGTATCTGTTGATAGATGAATGTATATACAGAGGGTGCCAAAAAAACAGTATACCTTTTTAAGAAAGGAAAACTGTATTAAAATTATAATACTCAATATATACTGATAACAAAAGATGAATACAAATCACATTTGATTTCCACAATTACAAGAGGTGCTCAAAGTGGTTACCATCAGCATCCAGACACTTCTGATTATGGTGAACTACTGCTTGAACGACATTGCCCAAAGTGTCCACTTGTATACATTTTTTTTGGTTATGCACATACACACACACACACCAATATATGAGATATGAGGTGTGACAATTAAGTTCATGAACTCATCCTAGAAAAAGTGCTACATACATCACTGCTGAATATCACTATTGTCACCTTCGAAGTACTCCCTTTTTGAAGCTATGCAGACGCCAGTGCCTACTTCACCCTTCAAAGCAATTTTGGAACTCTTTCTGGAATGGCCATCAGAGCTGTTGTTGTATTACCTTTGATGTCTTGAGTGTCATCCAAATGTCTTCCTTTCAATATTTCCTTTATTTTCAGGTAAAGAAAGAAGTCATTGGGGGCCAGATCAGGTGAGTAGGGAGGCTGTGCTAATACTGTTATTTGTTTACTGGCTAAAAACTCCCTCACAGACAGTGCCATATGAGCTGGTGCATTGTCACGATATAAGAGCCATGATTTGTTGCTGAAAAGTTCAGGTCATCTAACTTTTTCATACAGCCTTTCCAGCACTTCCAAATAGTAAATTTGGTTAAATGTTTGTTCAGTTTGTACAAATTCATAATGAATAATTCCTCTGATGTCAAAAAAAGTTAGCAACATGGTTGCAACAAAGTTCATGAACTTAATTGTCAGACCTCGTACATACACATACATGCGCACATGTAATGGAATATTATGCAGCGATAAAAAGAATGGAATCTTGCCATTTTGGAAAACACAGATGGATCTAGAGGGTATTATGTTAAGTGAAAAAAGTCAGGCAGAGAAAGACAAATACTATATGATTTCACTTGTATGTGGAACTAAAAGAACAAAACAAATGAACAAAATGAAACAAAAACAGACTTACAGAAACAGAGATGAAAGCGATAATTACCAGAGGAGATGGGAGTGAAGGATGGGTGAAAGGTTGAAGGGAATATAGTCAATAATATTGTGATAGTTTGCACAGTGACAGTTGACTACTAGAATCAGTGGTGTGATTACACTGTAAGGTATAAAATTCAAATCACTATGTTGTACACCTGAAACTAATGTAACTAATATAATATTTTATACCAATTACACTTAAATAAAAAAATTAAAAATTCCTTCAGGTGACTTCTAGTAACATCTCTAACTAACATTGATTTAGGTTTTTTTAGAGTGCTAATATTACTTCTTTTTTTTTTTTTTTTTTTTTTTTAGAGGGCAGTGTCACTGGCCCTCATATGTGGGATCCAAACTGGGGCCGCTGGTGTCCCAAGCCAGCTCTTAACCACCATGCTACTTGGCTGGTCCCAATATGACTTCTAACAGTTCTATTTTCCTAAAATAAAGTAATAGGAAAAGCATAACTACAATTAGAAAGATTATATAGGACTCACTGTAAAATACCTTCCATTTTTACTTTTATGCTACCTGAATGTTAAATAGGGCATTACCTGCCAATCCATTCAGGGTGAGGCCTAACCCTTCATGAAAAAGTATAGAGTGGGATGGATCAGGATTTCTTGAATCCAAAGCTCTGCTTCTACCTTTCCTTTCCGTAGTTGGGGGAGATTTAAGGGAGAAAAGCAAGAAATAAGAAAGAACTTGGATGGAGGGGAGAGAGAGAGGAAGAGAGAGAGGGAGAAAGAAAATAAGTTCATTGGCTCAGAGACACCCCAAGTTTTGCCCTCCTTCATTCTTCTTCTATTCTCCTTCCAGGACACCGTGGTGGAGACTCTGCTTCTTTCTAATACTCGAAGTTTCCTGTTTAGCTGTTATGATGTCTTAATCCTTTTTCTTTTCAAGGCAGATATAAAATATTGGGTTGTCAGAAAAGTCATGATGCATTTTTGCAACGAAAAACAGAAAAAATACGTCATGACTTTTCCAACAACCCAATATATTCCGCATTAAAGTATGACATACATTTATGGATACAAATCTTACTCTACAACTCAGTGAATTTTCTATATATATCATCTGCTTTGCCACTACTCAGATGAAGATATAGCTCTCCAACATTCCTTCCTAGTCAATACCAACAGGTAATTACTCTCTTGATATCCATGACATGGATTAGTTTTGCTTGCTTGTGAATGCTGTCATATTTGATTGTAAATTTGGTTATAAATAATATACTATTAGTCTGTTGTGTCTGTATTCTTTCACTTATGCTTGTTTGTGAGATATATTCTTGTCGCCTGCAGCCAAAGCCAGTTCATTTTCATTTCTGTATAGTATTTCGTTGTATGATTATACCACAATGTATCCTTTCTACTTTTGATGGGCATTTAAGTTGTTTCCACTTCTTGAATATTATGAACAAGTTCCTATAAACATTCTTGTACAAGTCTTTTGTCGGCTATAAGCACTCATTGCTTTTGGATATATACCCAGGAAAGGAATTATTGGGTTATAGGTTGACATTTGTCTAGCTTTTCTGAGTTCTGCCAAGTATTGTTCAAAGTGATTGTCCTATTTTACACTCCCATCATCGATTTCTGAGCATTCCATGTTCCCAACTTTGCCAACACTTTGTTTTGTCTGTCTTTAAATTAAAGCTCTTCTAGTCAGTGCGAAGTGATATTGTAGTTTGATCTTGCATTTCTCTGATGAGTAATAATGGGGAGCACATCTGTTTGGAATTGTTTGAGAAGTGGAGTTGACTATACAACGCAGCATGTACTGCATTGAAGATCCCCCAAAGGAGCCAATCTATGATTTCCTGGAGGTGAACATTTTGGTGTGGCCACATTCTCAGAGAGAGTTGGAACTAACAGTGCAAACCTAAACAGTAAATAGATGGCTTTCAATATCTGCACAGAGCTGGGGTTTGGTGGTAGGTTAACCTAGAATTTTCTGGTACAGTGAATGTAAACTTAGCAAGGAAACCAGAGAGAATTATAGCTAGTAATTCCTTAGAGTCAAATGGGATAATTTTGTTATAATCATTCTTTACTGTACAGAATCTTATAGGGTACAATCTATACATACTGTTCCAGTAAGCAATATCAAATCAGGCCACATATGTTATTTAGTAAGGTCTGTTGAATCTTGATTCAAAAATAGCAATAATGTATCTTAAATTTATTAGAAAACATTATTGGCACATGATAAAAATTGACTTAAACTATTGGTGCATGGCCTACCCAAGTTATCCAAAGGCAGTGCTAATATCTCAATTAAATTTGGAATCTTTACCTAAGGTCCAACTTCCTGCTAGGGGGTATTGATACAAGATGTTAAATTCTTAATGAGACTTTGATATCTATCCATATTTTTTTTCTGCCAAAGAAAGCATAGTAATACTTCTCTTATTCTTTCTCCATCCCAAACTCACTCTATTCTCTGAAGGAAGCAGGAAAGCAAACTTGTGTGTGTTCCAGCTTTGGAAACAACTGCATTAGCTTTGCAACCTTGAACAAATGGCTTAACCATTTGGGACCTCAGTTTCCTCAGCTGTGCAATAATAACCACCCCCATAGTGTTGTTGTGAGGATCAAATGAGCTAATGTTTGAAAAGCACGTAGCACAATATTTCACGTGAAGAAATCAAACTGAAGGTGGTTATATTAAAATTGTCTGACATGAGAAAATGAGAAAATAGTGATTTTCTGTCAGAGGTGGACTTACAACGAGGCAAATGAAGTTTAAGCTTTATTCCCTCCCTAGTAGGGACCCCTCACAAATGGACACAATAGGATGTGTTAACTACAATTGGCTAGGGTCACTTTCTCTTCTCCTTTTAACTTTCTCTTTTATCACATGTGACCTCACATCAACTGGCATTGGAGGGCTGCAGGCATTTGGGGATTTCAGTTGTGGGAAAGTTGAGTTGGGGATATGTTTAGTTTGGGTTTATAGTTGACTCACACTGCTACGCATGACTGAGTTTCTGCTAGCTGTCTTGATGTTGAAATGGCTTCTAGAAAAATTCCAACTGTCCACTGTGAATTGTGCAAGTACGAGGCCCGAGGTGTGGTCAAAGCTCTTCAATGTGTGTATAGCATCCAGCATCAGAAGTATGTAGGCGGTGGAGGAGGAAATGGCTTGATAGGTAATAAACTAGATACAGCTGATAGAAAATTCATCTAAAGACTAAAGACCCCATGTTAAAAAATTTGATAAAAGCCTTCCTAATATTGACCACAATCCTAAAAATGTATATGAAATTACCAATGAATTGTGAAGCTGAAAGCAGTTTTGCTTAATTATTAATTAAAAATTTCTTTATTTTTCTGGATGTTTGTATCAATAGTATTTTGACAGATTTTAATTCGTTATTTGTTGTGACTTCTTATTTCCTGATACATTTGTGCTTGTTTTTGAGTTCTAAAACACTATGAAACTGAGAAACCAGAACTATATATTATTGGTAGGGAAGAGATTTTTAAAAAGTTCATTTTGCTCTCACATTGCTTCAGTTCCTTTTGGCAAAGCAACTATGGCTTTGCATTACTGAAGGAGAAAAATGGAAGTTTTTTGTTCCCTTCTTTCCCAGTGTAATCACACAGAAGACTTGGAACCTATAGAATCTATAGGTTCTATGCATCATGAGATGACAAACTGTACATTAGATAAAGGGACCATGCCCCAGAATTAAATTGCAAGAGAGTACAACAATATAATCATAGTTACTTTATAGGTAAAGAAACAGGCATAAGAAAGCCCAGCTGATTTATCAAGGAAATGGTGATTAGGATTAAACCCAACAAGCTACTGGAGTAACTAAACTCTGTAACTTGTTACTACCTTGCAAAGTGATTCAGTTCAAAAAGAATAAGAAGAAAATTTTACCTTGCATGTGCTTAGATATTGATGTTTCCTTGGCAGCAGATTCTAAATTAAAAGCAAAATGGTGGTTGAACATATGTTTTGTTATTTAAAAAAAAAATTTGTGGGCTCTGAAGCAGCAGCCTGAGAAGAGCTCCTTCCCATCCTTTGTTAATTGAAGAGAGATGTTCTTTATTTTGGATGCTGCCATGTAGCAGCTATTTTAGAAAAATATGTTTTCTAGGCATAAAAACAAGAGCCCTTTTTTCTCTGAATACCCCACACGCCTGCTTTGGCCTTTTTTTATTTCTCACAGTAAATCAGCATCATGTGTGTAATTAGCACTTAACACCCACCTCACTGAGATCTAATCATCCGTACCTGTCTCTAGTTGAAGTGATTAGTTACAATTTTGCTGCAATTAAATACAGATAGTATGAGCATGAGGTGTATTATTAATAGAACACCCATTTTTTTTCTGTAGATATTTTAAATTCCTTGGTTAGGCCAAACCATTCTAGTGCTACATTCTTTGTATAGTCATGCTTTTAAAAACAGATGTTTTTACTGAAAAGCTTTAGTTTTATGTCATCCACTTACTTTGAGGGGTGCTCTAGGATAGAGCCTCTTGAAAAAATAGGGATATTGCCTGCCATAGCTTTGCTTAGTGCAGAATGAATGAGTGTCTCCTGGGAGCAGTTTAGAAATGCAAAATGTCAAGCCCCTCCCAAATCTATTGAACCAGTATCTGCATTTAAAGATCCCCAGGTGGTTTATATATGTATTGATGTTTGAGATTCACTCTTCTACATTGCTAGGTCTATTTTCTTGAAGACTTACAGGGAAAATTTATTTCAGATACAAGCTAGTGGTGAAGTTCCTAGGCACGAGGGAGGCGAAGAGTTTGTCTAATTTGGAGGTTGCCAGCCCCACTTACTGGATATGTGCTTTGGGGAGACCCATTTACCTTCTCTAAGGCCCAGTTTTCATATCTGTAAAATGGAGACCATGATAGTGTCTATCTCATGGGGTTATTGTCACCATCAAAAGAGAAAATACACGTAAATTAATTAAGCCCTGTAGTTGCACATGATAACCAATAAATGTTAGCTATTATTGTTATACCCACTGTCAAAATTAATTTTTAGTTTCTTAATAAAATGGTTTGTTTTGTCTTATAGGCTCATATAACTGATGGCTTGGGCGGTGGGGAACGGAGAGTGGTATTGGCTGCTAGGAGCTAGAGAACCAAATTTACAGCCCTATTCCGCAGGTATTTGACTTTTTGTCTGACTTTTCCTGGGGGTGGGGGCTGAGGGGAGGAAGGGGGAGTGGGGGAGGTGGTGTTCCCTTTCCCAAAACTATGGAATTGACTGCTTGTCTTACTCAGATGGCTCTTGGCATTCCTCTGTATGTTGGTAGCTCTCCTTGATAGAGCACAAGCTTTGGAACCAGAAGTTATGGGTCCAAACCTGTTTGGGCCACTTACAAGCTGTTTGATTTCAGCAACGTTACTTATCTTTTCTAGGGTTATTATCTGTAAAATGAGAAAAATAGGATGTTGTATTGCTACAATAGATAATGCATGTGAATGATTCGCATAGTACCTAGAGATATGGTATAAACCATGTCTTTTTTCTCAAATTAAATTTAGTAATCTTCTCTGTGGAATCAGCTGGAAATAATTACAGGGCTATGAGTGAAGTCCTGTTCTTATAATTCCTGAGGATTCTTTTTGCTTTGGGCTCCCATGGACGACAAAAGCTCCTGGATTGTGTGTGCTGATGATTAGCGAGCGGTGAGTGCAGCTGTGATTAAATGTTGTCTAAGTTTCATGACAAATCAGGGGTGGTGGAGGAGGAAGGTGGAAAATATTTACTGTTACCCAGGGAACAGTGTGCAACACAGTTTCAGGCTCTCCTTGGATTCTTTTTTGTTGTTTTCCTTTATTTCCCCTTTTTATTATGGAACATTATTTCTCTTGCGTATTTCTCTTCCTAAGACTATGTTATAGAAACCATAATTATTTCCAAAGGAGTGCAATACATGTTTTTTTCTTTTGGACATCTTTAATCTCCAACCTCTTTGAGCTATATGCAAGGACATATTTTCAAGGATCTGATATGCAAAATGCATGAGCGTCAAACAAATCTTTAAATTTCAGAATTCTGAAAAAGTAATTAATTAAACCCATTCTCTCATGAGAGAATATGCAGTTATCACATGAGATGCTTTTTGGGTTCACACAATCCTTGGGGATGCGGATACATTCTACTAGAAATTGATCTGTATGTTTTCAGAAATTTTTCTTATGAATATATATTGAATAAAGGATGAGTTTTTTGAACAACAAGGAGGCTGGACCATCAGTGCAGTAAGCTCATTCTACATTTCATGTGGGTCTCTGCCAATCTAGTTCTTTCTCCATACGGCAGCGGAGGAGACTGAGATAAAATCTGATGATCTTGCTTTCTGATTAAAGTCCTACTAAGCTCCGTGTTGCCTACAGTATTAAATCCAGTATGAAAGGCTTTGCCTGTTCTAGCTCCAAATAACTCAGCTTCTGCCCCTGCAGCGAGGCCTAGGGAGCTCCCGCTGCAATGGCCTTACCATCACTGCCTACAGGTGGCGCCCTTTCTCAGCTGGGCCTTTCTTCTGCCTGCTCCTCTGTCCAGAACCAGCCCAAATGTCCTTTTCACTTGGAGACCTCCCTGGACTTCCCTAAACAATTATTTTCCTTTTGGGTCCTATAAAAATTTGAAGCTAATATTTACATAGCATTTATTATGATGGCTAATAATTTTTCCATTTAAGAATGTCTAGTTAGCTTATGAGTGATTTGAAGGTAGGGACATTGCTCTTGTTTGTATCATCCACAACATCTAGCACAGTATGTATCACCCAGAAGGTACTGAATACAAGTTCGCTGAATGAACACATTCACCTAACATTCGTATTTTTTTTAAGGAAGACCATATATTTGCTACTCTCAGGTTCAATTTAATTTTGTTAATCTTAAATATATGTAATAAATATGAAGGGGAACAGAGTTTGCCACCCCCAAATATGCCTCTTTGAGATACGAATTATTTTAAGCTGATTATTTTTAAGAAACAAAAATCTCAAGAAAAAAAATTTTTTGCTATCCTCTTAACTGCCTAAAATAATTCAGATTAGAGGACCTGCTCCAGGAAGGGAGCTATCATCATCATAGATAACTATAGTTTAATATGAACTAAGTGTGATAGACAGAGAGGAACTTAGTAAGGTCCCTCTGATCAGAGTCCTCTCTGTGTCTCATTGTTAAAAATGGCTCAGCAAACATTTGTTTACCAAACATTTGCTTTTCTATTTCCATGTGAACTGCCTTCCTCCCCTTTGAAGTCCCAAACTACAAGCCCCTTTCTCTTACCTCAAGATGACATATAAGCCTTAACTACAATTTGTCCGGGTTCCTCCATATTCTCATGGAACCCCCATATGTCCATATATAATTAAATGTGGTTACTGTTTCCTGTTTATGTGTCTCATTTCAGTTTTATTATTAGACCAGACAAAAGAACTAAGAGAGAAGAGGGGAAATTTCCTCTCCTTCACAAATATTAAAAGGAAATTATACTCTATACATATTTTTAATGAATACCTCCAATTAATTTTTAAAATAAACCCAAATTCGCATTGAGTTTTATGACTATGAGTATTGGAAAACGTGTTTAAAATGTGTTTTCCTTGTGTAGACCTGGCAGGCGAAAGTCTATGTGTCAGCCCCAAGATGCCTCGGGCTGCCTGGGAGCAACTCTGATGAGACTAGCTTGTCAGTGCAGCTTGCAGTTCAGATTCCCTGTTAGTCACTTAACTGATTTTTGTGGTTAGTAAGGGACCCAGACTACCCACAGAACTCTGTAACCATGGTGATAAGATGCCCTATTTTAACTTTTCAACGGGAGAGATGAGATGCTCTAGCACTTCTGTGCCTGTGGTTCCCAGTGGAATTTTTGGGAGCCGTCCAAGCATTTAAGCCATAGAATCAGGCCTTGAACAGATAATTACTTTTTCCTTTATACTGCTACCTTTTAAATTAGGGGTCATGACTGACAGCACAGATAGTCCATGACCAGCCAAATGTGAGGTCTGGGGCAAACCTGGGAGGCTTGTCATTCTTAAAATACACAAACTGGAGAAAAGCTCCTTTTAGCCAAGGGCTTTACTTCTTAAATAAAATTGGTATTCTTACCCAAAATAATGACTGTGCACTTTCTTACATGTGATGAAATAAAACAGTTATGGAAGATGAATGTGATTCTTGTAGAAAATCAAAGTGTTCATGTAGACCATATTTTCCAATCAAGATTGGACTAGACCTAGTTAGAACAAACAACAGTTTGAGATTTAGGGGGCACTGAGAAGGTACAATGTCCAATATCCTCTCTTTTTTTAGTCTGAAAATCTAACTTGCCAGAGTTTTTCCTTTTAAAGGTTTACAAGCCATTACAATGTAAATATCTCTAGGAAAGAAGTCACAGTGGCAAAGAGGCAAAAATTTAGTGGTCAGTGAAATAAAATTGGTTTTTAGCCATGTTTGTTTGGCCATGTTTGTTTGGCCTGAAGAGTGTTTTATACATTTTTTTTAACCAACATTTAATCATAAGGCAACTTCACATAAACATCTATATTATTCTATTACCACTAAATAACGGTGGATGGGGCAAAACTAAATTCTCAGAAGGCTGGAGCCAAAATAGCTGCTGTCCTATTTAAATGGGCCAAATTCTCTCTAATTTGTCACAGCCTCCACCCCTCCTACAGTATATTCAGAAACACCTCTTAGCTCCTCCTCACTCATTTACTTATACCTCTGGCTCCAATAGGTAAAAAAGAATCTGAGTAGTAACCCTGACAATTCAGGGGCTGATTTGCTTTGTGTACAACCTGGGTTTGCCTTTATCTATAAGATAACCTGTAAGAGCACTGAGACGTTTCCATGCTTCTTCTTATTGTTAGCTGCAATGAACTGAATGTTACATTCCCTCAAAATTCATATGTTAAAACCTTAAGCAGGCCGGCTGAGTGGCGCGTTGGTTAAGAGCTGGCTTGGGATGCCAGCAGACCTGGTTCAGATCCCACATATGAGGGCCAGTGACACTGCCCTCTACAGCTGAGATGGTGAACAACAGCTCAACCTGGAGCTGGGCTGCGTGAGTCCTGGCAACGGTGTAGGCTGCAGCCCCTGCTGCAGTGGGCTGCCATAGGCTACAGAGAGTGGCCGGCAGCCAGCGTGAGCGGTCAGCAGCTAGAGTGAGCTGCCAAGAGCTGCCGTGAATGGCTGTCCAGAAGCTGGCGACTGATCTGCCTCACCCGGGAAGAGCACAATGATGATACCAACATAGGCCAGTGAAGCAACATCCTCCACAACTAGATTGAAGAACAAAAAGACAGCAACTTGTCTGTTCCCCTTCCCAATTCCCCAATGCTGTTCTCCTCCCCGAATTCCCCAATAACTCTTTTTTAAAAAAACACAAAAACCCTAAGCACTATAGGTGTTTAGAACAGGCCTCCCCAAGATGTGCCACTTTGGCCTGTGGATGATTTTGAGCTCAAGGCAATTGAGACCCTGCAGGCTCAAGAGAAACTTCTGCCTCTCTCTTAATAAATTTAAATTAGGGGCCCACAATAAGGGTTATCACTACCAGTAACTTTTTATGAGTTATTTATAGGGCAGGGCAAACTTCTAATTACTGAATATCTGCTCTTCTTATGGTTCTGTGAATGATCTTCCTCCCCTTTGAAGTCCCAAGATATCTTACCTCATCTTTGTCTCAGAATGTCATATGTGCCTCATTTTCCTTTTCTGTCTCTGAACCCCTCATGTATGTGGGGTTCCTATACATACATATGTAATTAAATTTGGTTATTTCCTCTTGTTAAATCTGTCTTATGCCAATTTGATTATTAGACCACCTGGAAGAACCTATAAGGGTAGAGGAAAATTTTCTCTTTCCCTACACTTCCAATATGATGATATTTGGTGACTGGGCCTTTAGGAGATAATTAGCTTTAGATGGGGTCATGATAAGATTAGCATCCTTAGAAGAAGAGACCAGATGGGTCGGCCAAGTGGCGTGGCGGTTAAGTGCTGGCTTGGGAAGCCAGCGGCCCCGGTTCGGGTCCCACTTATGAGGGCCAGTGACACTGCCCTCAAAAAAAAAAAAAAAAAAAGAGACCAGAGGGCTAGCTCCCTCTGTGTAATGTGAGTATACAGCAAGAGGGCTGCCATTAATGTAAATTAGGAAGAAGATTTTCACTAAGAACCTGACCATGCTGGCAGCCTGATCTCAGACTTCCAGCCTCCAGAACTGTGAGAAACAAATGTTTAATGTTTAAGCCATCCAGTCTATATGTTATTCTCTTATAGACGTGCTAACTGACTGACACTAACCCCATTCTCCCTGTGGAATATTATCAGAAAACAAACAAACCAAAGAAATAAAATAAACTCTGCATTTCTAATACATTGTCCTTCAAATATTCACTCAAAAACTCTTACTATTTATATTTCTAGCACAAGCACACACACACACACAAACACACACAAATGGGACAAAGAAATTCCACTTTACTTGAGGCTGAATTGAACTGAATGTTTGATTTTCCCCCCCAGTTCTTAAATATTACCTCAATTGGGAACACATTGTAATTATACCTAAGTAAAGCAGCAAAACTGAATTGAGACCTGAAACTTATTCTGCAAATTTAATCGGTGTGGAAAAAAGTTGAATAATCTATTCTCAAATCTCATTCTCCATAGGAAAGACACTGTTTTGTTGAGAGTTTTACCTGAGAGCAGAAGCACTGGACATAGCCTGGAGATGCTTCAAGACTGGGCAGGCAAGTATGGAAAATGGACTTCTTTCCTCCTTGGAAGTATTAAGAATCTTAGGAGTTTATCAAAGATCTCTAACATCCTCTTTATCTAAATCACTCATATGTTCAATGGTTTCTGAAATATGATGTTTATTTTATAATTTGTAATAAAGCTTAAAATGTAGATATTTTTGCAAGAGTTTATATACAAACATCCTTGGAAGCATAAACACTGAGTTATACTCATTCACATTAAGCTATATGTGGTGGTCATGGAAATGTACCACTCCAATGTCCCCTTAAGAGAATATTTAGTGGGGAGCATAGTGAACTGACAGCTCAGCCATTATATCTTTAGATCCACCACTGCAAGGATATGAGACCACACTTCATAAGCTGCTTCCAGCCAATCACTCATCATGGTTTAAGGACCAGAACTAGCTCAGATTCCCAAGTGGGGACACCCCATTGGCTGATTGAGACTTTCTAAGAACTGTGCTTCTATCTCAGGCTCTTTTTACTTAATCCCTCCATCCCTCTCTCTTTTCACAGATGTCAGACCTATATCATGGTCTGAAGCTTCTCTCTGACTTCTTTTCCTTCACAAGTATTTCCTCCAATAAATCCCTTGCACCTGTTTTGACATCTACTTCTCAGAGGATCCAAATTGACACACTGTAAATGACTATTATTGGCAGAGTCAAGAGGAATTACCAAGCAATACCACACAAGGACCTAAGGAGGACTGTGTGGGTGCCTGAAAAAGAACACAACATGATAAAAAATGATACACTTTCCTATCAATCAGCATGGATGTTATGTCCCTAGATAGTGAGAGGATCCAAATAAAATTTAGAACAAGATGCTGGTTCCTGGTCTTTGGGATGGTAGTGGAGATCAAATCTGGTAGACACCAGGCATTAACTCATTAAATAACAACAGATAGTGCAATAAATAGACAAAGTTTCTATGAAGAATTGCTGGTTTTATAATTAATAAATGCCCTGACTTCAGAGAGAGGACAGAGGACTACATGGAACTTCAGAACTTTTGGGGAACAGTTTTTGGATAACCCTTCTTCCTAAAAACTGGGAGTCACAACTGGTCTGGTTATTTTTACTACTGAGGAAGTGAATAATGAAGGCTAAAACGGAAGGGCTATATTAGTATTAGGGCAGGGAGTCCCCATTCAGTGCTCTAGAGGAGACCTCTGGGGCCTCAAGACCTCTGAGGAATCATAAATTATATATAAGAAATTGAAAAAGACTATTCATTTTGTTGTTAATCTAAAAAATTAGCATTTGCATACTTGGGATTCTCTGAATCATGTTCTAATTGAGACTACCTCTCAATTTCTTTGATGCCTTTTTCATTTGTGTTTCTAATTATGTTGGCCCCTAATATACCACTTTAATTATCACAGGCTAATGAAAAAAACCCAGAAGCCTTAATATATAAATTAAGCATTCTTGTCAAGTGAAGTCCAAGCAGATATCATTTGTGCACTGCAGAAATAATTATTTTACCGAACAGTAGTTTGAATAGAGAGTAGTGGTGACAAAATTGAGTCATCACCTAGCACAGAATCATATATATATATATCACAAACTCAAAGCCATTGTGTGCTAATAGATGTGGTAACTTAGATTTAGCAAAACAATTTCAATTTTCACATTAAATTAATGTGGTAAATTTGAATTTTATTGCTTTTTAGTATTTAAAATAGAATGTGTAAGTTTGATTTGGCTTTATTATTACATAAAATATATATGCTTAAAGAGTCTATACTTAGTTTTGTGCACAATCTGATTCATTTGTGAGTATTCCCAGCCTTTCTCCTGTCCCCAACCACAAAAGGGAAAAGTATATATTCACTTCATTTACCTCTGCTCCTGACCCTCCCCTGAACTTAAGAGGACAGCCTGCGACTGAGCAGATAATTGGAAAAGACAACACAATGGTGGTGAAACTCAGCTGATGGACAACAGCAAAGGACTCGGTGTGAGAGGAGCCTAAGTTTGATATTAGCACCTACCAAACCCTAGAGCTGGGGGGTGCCTTTGTGGAGCTACAAACCCTTCAACCATACAAGGAGTCTTCAACAGGCCTCCTGAGGTGTAAAGACAAGGGGAAAGATTCTTGATAGGAGAAGCAAAGTCTGTATAACAAAAAGTGGAGTGTTAAAAAAACAAAATTCATGGGCCAGCCGAGTGGCGCGGTGGTGGTTAAACGGCTTGGAAAGCCAGCGGCCCCGGTTCAGGTCCCACATATGAGGGCCAGTGACACTGCCCTCAAACAAAACAAAACAAAACAAAACAAAACAAAACAAAACAAAACAAAACAAAACAAAACAAAAACCCAAAATTTAACCGAGTAAATTTGAAGATCTCATTGGATTTATTAAGCAATTCATGAATTGGGCAGCATCCCATTTAATAACTAGAAGGGTGCTCCGAGGGGTTATACAAAAATGGAAGGTTTGTGTTGATGTAAGAAAAGTCCAAACCAGTAGAGAACTTTAATGCGTTTATTTGTCCCAAACCAAAGACAATTGCCGGATAGCAAAACCTCAACAGATTAAGAAAATGCTCTGGAGAATGGCAGTTTTGCAGCTTATTTTATACATTAGAATCAAAGGAGGAGACATAAGGAGAGTTACATGAAATTTACTGGGGGTAGATTAAGAGGGTGGGAGAAAGCAAAACAGGGAAATCTCTGGGATTAGATAAAAAGTAAAATGGAAAGATACTTCTTTTACATTGGAAGGTACAGGATAGATAATAACATTTACAGTACCCAGAGATGGTATTTGGGGAACAAAATAACAATGAGGAGTTCTGTGATCTCATGCTCTGGTGTAGTGGGTTGTGCCCTGAGGGATCTGGAAGAAGGGATCACTCTGACATCCTAAGGGTATGTCATCTCAGATGCAAAAAGACAGTAGACAATCTCACTTAAGGTAAAAATTGACCTTTATCAAGGAAGCTACCAACTAAGGATGTGACTACCCTCCATGACCCAATTTTAGTTAGGAATTTTTATGGTCAGACCGTTTTATGTGGTTAATTTCAGTCTCTGAGTTTGTAAGGCCTGCCATGCAGGCCTCCCCTGAGCTTGTCAGGTTTAGTATGTGGCTCCTCTTTTGTCTACATTTGTATAGGAAAGGTGATGCAAGGGAGCTATTCAAAGAAAAGAAAAAAATTATTTTTAGACCAGGATATCTTCTTTGGGGTGGAAGGGAATGCAAGAGATTTTATCATGCAGATTTGGGGGATGGTGTGTGGAGATGGTCTGTGTGACAGTTTACCTCATTGGTGTTAACCAGAAAATTCCAGAGCGATTGCTTTAAAATTCCACTCCTGGGAGAGGTTGAAACTAAAATAAGGTCAGTTTTTAAGTTTTGTTGTGGGTGTGGTTTAGTAAAAGTGACTCCATTTTGGCCTGTTGTTTCTTCTTTTTCTAACAAGAGAAAGAAAAAAAAATCACAAGTTTGGAGGGAGTGGAAAGAGAATTTCAGGGTGATTTGGTAAGAAAAAACGTGTAGAGTAAGTAGTTTGAAGGGGCTAGAGAATTTGGGAGCAGAGCCAATATGAGAAGTGTTTCTGGGGTTCACAAATGAGAGTCTCTTTGTGTCTTCCCTGGAGGTCCAGGTGAAGACTGGAATTCCTTTTTCAGTGCTCTGAGGAGAAAGGCCTGTTTGTGCCTAAGGACAGGTGGGAAGCCTCAAGTTTGGATCTTTTGATATTCCCATCAGTGTGAGCTACAGATATACTGCTATGGACCAAAATAAGTTATGGACTGATTAAGGTAAGCACATGGAAATCTTTCAAGGACACACTTTACATTTCAAGGGAGGTACTGAGAAATGAAAGACATGTAGCCCAGATTCAAAGCCTGAGCATCTATCATTTTCTGAAGTAGGAAAATTAGCATTTGGTTTCTTTCTTTCTTTGCCTGGATGTATGTGTAGCGGGGAGGATGGTGCTTACTAGAATAATAAAGAAGATACATTAGTCTTAAATAGCTCAACATTCATAAATTCTTTAGGGCCACAATTTTTTCATTGCTTTAGCTAAATGGAATTTTATGGTGGTGCTGTAGGAAGAAACCTGTGGGGAAGAATGCACTGAGCAGCTAGGTAACATGCAATTAGCTCTGCATGTAAAGCATAACTAGCATCCATTCATTTGCACATCCCAAATAGCTCTTGCAGTTGCCCGTTCCTCTTCATCTCCACTCCCTTTCATCTTATCTGCATTGTTAAACTAGTTTTATTTATTTTTTAAATGGGAACCCTTGCTTCCAGGAGGTATGTTTCCCACCATTTGTTTATATCCACTCTTTGAACATATGTATTAAATGCTTCTATGGGCAGCTCTCCCATTGGATGCTACAATGAGGCCCTAAAGACAATCTCTGCCTCTGCCTAGTGGGGACAGAGACATGAAATGAGTAATTCAAATGATGAACTTGAGAGGGTTTCCTGATCTCGTTACAGAGGAAAGGGAAGTCTGGGAGCTCAGAGAAAGGCTCCCGGGGAGCCCAAAGGGTCTTGTACCTGAGACTACAAGGCTGAGAAGGATTTCACCAAGCAGAGGGCAAGCAGAAGGGCTGTGGGACAAAAATGTTCCCAGTGTAAGACTGGGAGAGGTTGAATGGTGCCCAGGAGAAAGCAAAGAACTAACCTTCTGGGCTCAGGTGGGTAAGGTGGGAGGTAGCCCAAGTGAGGTCTGGCCTCAGTCTCAGATCTAGAGACAGAACCTATAAACCAGGTGGAGATTTAGCTTTTTATTCTAAGAGCTATTGAATAGCAATCAAGGTTTTTAACCATGGAGTAATAAGATTGGCTGCAGTGTAGGAAATTTATTCCAAGTGGTAGCTAATGTTTTTTTTGTTTGTTTTTTAGAACAATCTGATTATGTCATTCTTCTTTAAAATATTCTAGTGACTTCTTAATGTCATCAGAATAGCATCTACATTTTTAATACAGTTTTCGAGGCTCCTCTTGAACTAATTCATGCTGCTTCTTCAGTCTCATCTTTGATTCACTGCCCACCCTTCTTTACTCCCCAGTCCTGCTCACATCTCACTCTCTCCATGCTTTAGCCTAAGGCCTTTCATGTTTTTTTTTTAATTTAACCCAGTAAATAATTTTCAGCACTTTTTTAAAAAGAAATTTTATTGCAGAACAGTGTGCTTTTCCAGGACCCATCAGCTCCAAGTCAAGTAGCTGTCTTCAATTTATTGGGTTGTCAAAAGTCATGGTGTATTTTTTCTGTTTTTCATTGCAAAAATGCTTTATGACTTTTCCGACAACCCAATAGTTATGGAGGGTGCATCTCCTGGTTAATGTGGGAGTCGAACTGGCAACCTTGGTGTTACGAGCCTGCGCTCTAACTACCTAATCTAACCAGCCATCCCTGAAGTGATAACTTAAGAAAAGTTAGAATTTGAAGCATGTTAGTGAGTTTCATTTACATTTACCCAATAGACGACTTCAACTCAGATTTTTTTTTAATTTATTTTTAAATTTTTTTTTAGTTGAGCCATCCTGCCACCTGTTGACAACTCAGTGGCAGCTCAACTCCGGCTGGGCATCGAACTGCCTTTGCTCAGAACTCAGCTTGCACTCTTGAGCAAGCTTTTAACCAACTGAGCCACTTGGCTGGTCCTTAACTCAGATTTTTAATTCAAGGATCATTTTAAAAGTGAGCAGGGGACCTTTAAAATGTTTGTATGTGTGTATGTTTTCTTTTTTTTTTTTTTAAAGAATATTATTGACTTTGGAAATGGAATGAGGGCAAAGGAAGAGCATCAGGAGTTGAATACTCAAGGGACACTGAGATGGAAAGCTTGCCTTATGCTTTTGAATTCCCTTTAAAATATAACTTAGTTACTCTATAATTTATCCCTAACAATGTTGGTTCAAAAGAAGATAGAGGGATAGTAGGCACACAGGCTTTGAGATGTCACAATTATAAATTGTGCTTTATTTTACCTGGGGGAAACCAAATTTCAGTCAAAGAACTCTAGCACTTAGGATTTCTTGTCTGCTTGTTTCTGTATCTAATTTTAAGAATGGTATACAGGTTGTATTCGACACTTGAAGTTTTTGTATATCTTAAGCATTAAAGGCTTTAAAGAGTTAATAGAATACGCAGCTTATGCTTATCTCTTACCTTTTACTGCCATCCTGTGGCCATTTCATTTTCTAGATTAAAATTCCCTTTGCAAAACCTTGTTTTCTATATCTCAGATTATGGTTTCAGATTTTATCAGTCCTCAATTAATATAGACATACTACAATACACATATATAGTAGCATTTTGCTATATTAAGATATTCCATCAGGCAGTAGTATATAATTATCATGGAATTTTAATACCAAGTGAGCTTCCATGGAATATTTTTCAAATGGGCTGTCCTCAAATCTCTCCTTGTTTCTTTACATCTTTCCTCCCTGCCCTGGCTTTCCAGTGAATGGGTAGGCAGTGGCAGTTTATTGCTGTCTCAAAGACAGATTCCCTTGGCTGTTTCTCTCTATGTATTTGAAATACTCACAGGTGCTTTTTCCTGAAACACAGGTTTGGATTTCCTTTCTTGGATGTCCCCTCTTTTGATCTTCTAGACGTCTGCTAAATCCCAGTGTCCTCACTGGAGAGATGACAAGTGTAAGTAAGCAGGATCAGGCATGGCACCTCAGGTAGGATGTGCTTGTGTTCTCTCAGCTTGCGATCACTGGCTTCAGCTTCTCTGTAGAAATGGGGTGCACACAGGGCTGGGGTGGATGGAGGAAAGGGTATCTGTTGGCCCAGGGGCTCCTTGTCCAGAGGTTGACTTAGTCTCTACGACTAGGAGACTGACCACAGGCACATTCCACAAGGACGACTTTTGCTCATGCTGTCCCATCTACCCAAGGCCATTAGGGTCTAGTTTCTAGCCCAGTGGGTTACGGTAAGCCTGAGAAATAATAACAGTGATAATGGCTAATATACATGGAATTTTAATTTTCATGCTATGTGCTGTTCTAAGCACTTTGCGCATTGCCCCATACTCATCCTATGAGTAGAGACCACTGCAATTCTTGGTAAATACTATAATTGGTAAAATAAACCAATTAAGACCCCCTGAGTCTTAGAGTGATGGTGCTCCTTGTCTAAGGTAAGACAGCTGAGAATTGGTGGGTTTCTTGAACAAGCCAGCGAGCGAATAAATGATGTCCAGTCCATGTGTTGCAGTCTATGTCTCCTAAATAATTTCCTAATAATCCAAGTCCTTTGAATCTTTCAGATGTTGAATTTTCTTCATTTTTCTTATACTTCATTCAACATAACTTTCTCTTCTTTATTTAGAGAGACAGCCTGGGAGCATGGGATTTCCTTCATTTATCATGGGCCATGCACCAGTGGTAAGGTCATACTGTTTTTCTACTTAAGACGTCTGTCTGCAGTCTGCCAGCACTTGGGCTGACAATTAACTTGGAAGCAAGAAGCAGAAGAAACAAGAATGCTTGTATCATTCTCTCATCACCACAATAGGGGTCTTTCTAAGATGCATCTTGGTCAAAATATCGAAGTAAAATAAGTTAATTTCATTCACAGAATTATTGTAACTTATGTTTCTTTTCTACTTTTTGTTTGGAGAGAAATACAAATGTTTAGTCTCCTACCAGTTGGCTGTTAATGTGACTCAACCTCAGATACAGTGAACATTTGGCTGGACATGTAACCTTTATATGGATAACACCTGTCATCTGGATTGGACTGGCTTTAATGTGTCCAGATAACATTTTGTCATTCTTCTTGGATCGTTTCGATTTGTCTGCCTCAAACATTGTGGCAACCACATAGCCTTGTTTACGAGTCCTGACTTGCCACATGATCTTTGACATTCTTCAAAATAACAGTTTCCTATTTGATGAAAATTTAGCTACATACTTAATTTGAATTCTTAATGTGCTGCTTTAACTACTCTCCCACAAACTTAAACTTCATCAAACATTTTTTTCTTATTCATGACAGATTACTTCACAGTGCTTAAGGAGGGTTTGCTCATATGTAACAAAAGACAAAGCAGCCTGGGCTGGCTGAGTGGGGAGTTGGTTAGGAGCTGGCTTGGGATGCCAGCTCTGAGCAGCAGGGCCCCGATTCAGATCCCACATATGAGGGCTAGTAACACTGCCCTCTATAGCTAAGATGGTGAACAACAGCTCCACCTGGTTGCCTCTATAGCTAAGATGGCCTGCGATGGTGTAGGCTGCAGCCCCTGCGGCAGTGGACTGCCATAGGCTACTGTGAGTGTCCGGCAGCCAGCGTGAGCGGCTGGCAGCCAGCATGAGCTGCCAAGAGCTGCCATGAGCGGCTGTCCAGAGGCCAGTGACCAATGTGCCTCACCTGGAAAGAGCGCAATGATAATATCAATCTGGGCCAGTGAAGAGCACAATAATACCAACATGGGCCAGTGAAGCAATGTCTTCCACAACTAGACTGAAGAACAAAAGGACAGCAACTTGTCTGTTCCCCTTCCCTGATTCCCCAATGCTGTTCCCTTCCCCCAATTCCCCGATAAAATCTTAAAAAAAAAAAAAAAGACAAAACAGCCTAATCTTTTGTATCTGTGATGCATGGTTTTAACTTCTTTATAATAATAATAAGAATGATTATAATAATAAATATATATGATGTACTTACTATACGCTAGGCACTGTTCTAAGTGCTTTACATGTCTATCTCTTTTAATTCTCGCAACCCTCTAAGGTTTATGTTACTATTGTTTCCTAAAATATTAATAACACATGCTTCATACAGTATAGAGAGGAATGAGGCAACAAGTATGGAGAGGTGAACCAATTTGCTCAAAGTCACATAGTGGATCTGGATTCAGCAGAACCAGAATATATGTAGTAAATATTAGTTGCATTCTAAATGAAAACCCTTTAAAGAAAAAACAAAGAATCTTAATCCCTTATATTGTATTCTGTATTTAGCTTTGATCATTTATTGTGAATTCAATGATTCTTCTGTATCAGATTCTCTCTTGGCCACCAGCCTAATGAGGGTGCTGGTAGCACAATAATGGTACAAAATCCATAGCCTGTATCTACTTCCTGTCTGCCTTAACTTCTAGAACCATGTCATTTTAGCTCTTTTCCTGACACACACAGAGAACATGTCTCCCCCAGCTTCTATGGATGAGCTATGGCCGTCTGAGCATGTCTGTCCTTGGTCACAGCCTCATTCCCACCTCTCCTGTGCTAACTTGTATGCTTGTCACACTGTTACTTCTGAATCTAGGGATTTAGCTCTATTCTTGTTTATCATTCTGCTCCTGATTTTTAAATTTATATCTAGTCCCTCTGGTATCTGACTTTCAGTCTTCTCTTTAGGCCTGTGACTTGGGCTTGCTGCATTGCTTGAGAAAGGATAGTATTGTGGTTAAGAGTGAGGACCCTGGAATCAGGCTGCTGGGTTCATTTCCTAGCTCTGCCACTCACCACCGTGTGACCATGGGCAAGTTCAACAAACTCCCCCAAAACCACCATTTTTCTTATTTTATTTTTTATTACATTAGATTCAGGTGTACAAAACAACCTAATGATTAGACATTTGCAGCCCTCACAAAGTGATAATCTGCTCCCCTCCCTGCAAGGCTACTACCCCTCTGACATCGTATATAGCTGTTACAATACCATTGACTATATTCTGTATGCTGTACTTTACAATAAAATTATAGTTGACATTCAATATTATTCTACTTCAACTTCAGGTGCACAGCTCAGTGGTCAGGCATCTACACAATCTATGAAGTGATCCCTCTGATAAGTCCAGCACTCATCTGGCACCCTACATAATCTTTAGAACATTCTTGATTATATACTGGATCTCACATCCCCATGACTATTTTGTGACTATTACTTTGTACTTTCTAATCCCTTCACCTTCTGCCCTATCCCCCAACCTCCTTCTCATCTAGCAACCATCAGTTTGTTTTCTGTATCTATGAGTCTATTTCTGTTTTGTTTGATCATTTATTCTGTTCTTTAGATTCCACATATAAGCGAGATCATATGGTATTTGTCTTTCTCTGACTTATTTCACCTAGCATAATCTCTACGTCCTCCTTGTTGCAAATGGTAAGATTTCATTTCTTTTTTTATGGCTGAGTAATACTCCATTGTATGAATGTACCACAATTTCTTTATCCAGTTGTGTATTGATGGGAATTTTGGTTGTTTTTCATATCTTGGCTATTGTGAATAGAACTGCAATAAACATAGGGGTGGATATATTTTTTCAAATTAGTGTTTTGGATTTCTTTGGGTAAATACCTAGGAGTGCAATTGCTGAGTCATAAGGTGGTTCTATTTTTAATTTTTTGAGGAACCTCCATACTGTTTCCAGTGTGGCTGCACCAATCTGCATCCCACCAATCGTGCAAGAGGGTTCCCTTTTCTCCACATCCTCACCAACACTTGTTGTTTGTTGACTTATTGATGATAGCCATTCTGACAGGAGTGAGGAGGTGTCTCATTGTGATTTTTACTTGCATTTCTCTAATGATTAATGATGTTGAGCATCTTTTCATATATCTGTTGGCCATCTGTATGTCCTCTTTATAGAAATGTCTCTTCATGTCCTGTGTTAATTTTTTTTTTTTTTTTTTTAGCTGGGCCATCCTGCTACCTGTTAGCAGCTCAACAGCAACTCAGCTCGGGCTGGGCATCGAACTGCTGTTGCTCAAAGCTCAGCTCTTAACCAACTGAGCCACTCGGCCTGACCAAGATTTGTTTGTTTGTTTGTTTGTTTTTTCTGAGGGCAGTGTCACTGGCCCTCATATGTGGGACCGAACTGGGGCTGCTGGCTTCCTAAGCCAGCACTTAACCACCACGCCACTCAGCCGGTCCTTCCTGTGCTCATTTTTTAATTGGGTTGTTTGTTTTTTTTGGTGTTGAGTTGTATAACTTTTTTATAAATTTTGGATATTAACCCCTAATCAGATATAGCAAATATCTTCTTCCATTCAGTAGGATGCTTTTTGTTTTGTTGATGGTTTCCTTTGCTGTGAAAAAACTTTTTAGTTTGATGTAGTCTTAAGACCTATGCTGCAGTGTAGACAGGTGGTGGTTTGGGGAGCTTGAGATGGGTGGTGGCTGGCTGTAGTGTTCTCAGGGTGTTTTTGCAGGGTCATCATGGGCCCAGCAGCTGCCTGTAAGCTAGACTGCACTGAATTTGTAGAAATCACCGAGCACACCCCATAGCTCCCTGGAATCCCACCCTGTCCTCTAGCAAACATTTCCTGAGCTGCCACAGGCCCTCCACTGGTTTTAATCTACTGCCTGCTAGGGAGGGCTAGCAGCCCAGCTGTCAAGAGTTTTCCAGTGATGTAGCACGAGCTATACAGAGGGTAGGGACCAAGGGCATCACTAAAGCAGTGCACATGGATTCCAAAAGACCAATGAGGTCCCAGACTTGGCCCTTTGAGGGAGGGCTTAACCCTGAAAAGATGGCATGCCCCCTGTAAGCCACATATGTGTAGGCTCCACACAGGGACAATAATGGCTCCTGTCCCCCCAGTTCCTGTGCCAAAGGCACTCAGTTCAATCCTTCCCTGCACATCCCTGGGCTTCCTGAGCGGCCACCCCTTCTACCAGAAACCAGGTGAGTGCCCACGAGCAAGCGAATCCATGTGCTATATCTATAAGAGGGTGTCGGGTTTCCAGACACCTTCTACCCCATCAGGAAGGGAAGACAGAGTTCTTGCTGATTTTCACTGCCAGATGTTATGGGAACTCCTCTTCCTGGCATAGGACCCCTGGGCTGGGGAGCCCGGCATGAGGTCAGGGGGCCCCTCTCTCTTCAGGGGGGACTTTTGCCACTTTTGCCACTTTTGCTCCTGGCATTCAACCTCTGTCTGTGGGTTTGGGGTCAGCCCTTTTCACATCTCTGTCCCTCCTATAAGGCTCAACATGGCCTCTTCTTTATATCCTTAGTTATAGTGGTTCTGTTCACTTAGTGTTCAGATGAATATTGAGGTTGACTGTTCTATAGTTTATCTGTAATTCTGGTGTGATCCTGGGATGCAGTAGGCATAGTATTTACCTAATCCACAATCTGGAATCCTAAACCTCCATTTTCTTATCTATGAAATGGGAATAATTAAATCATAACTGTGGTAACCCATGTGGAGCACTTAGAGTGCCTGACAGACTGTAAGCATTCATTCATTTGTTCATTCATTCATTCATTCATTTGGAGCCTCTTCTGTGCCAGGTGCCGTTCTACTTCTGGGACCACAGCAGTCAAACAAATAGACATAAATCTCTATCTTCTTGTAGTTTACATTTGATTGCATGTGTATGTAATGGCAGAAAACAAGTTAAATAAGAACATATATACATTATGTTAAATGCTGATAAATGCTAAGAGGAAAAATAAAGCAAGAAAAAAAGAAAATGTTGATGGGGCTGGTTTGTGATTTTAATTAGAGTATTTAAGGAGGCCTCATTAAGAAGGTATTTGAGGGCCGGTAGAATGGCCTGTTGGTTGAGTTGGCTTGGGATGCCAGCTCTAAGTAGCAGGTCCATGGTTCGGATCCCACATGAGTGCCAATGACACTGTACCCTCTACAGCTAAGATGGTGAACAACATCTTGACCTGGACCTGGGCTGCCGTGGGTCGCTGGCAATGGTGTAGGCTGCAATGGGGCTGGCCCGCAGTGGGCATATGCTTTTGTGAGGCACCGTGAGTGGCCGTCCAATGGCCAGCGACCGATCTGCCTCACCTGGGAAGAGTGCAATGACAATGCCAACATGGGCCAGTGAAGCAACGTCCTCCACAACTAGACTGAAGAACAAAAAAGTACAGCAACTTGTCTGTTTCCCTTCCCTAATTCCCCAATGCTGTTCCCTCCCCAATTCTCCAATAAAACCTTTTAAAAAAAAAACGGAGGAGATCTGGTAAGATGGCTGCTGTGAGGAGAGCTCCCTGAGTTCTTCCCTGGAAATATCCACAATTTGAACTTCTGTAACTCTTCAAAGGGACGTCTACTCATCACACAGAGCAACTAAGACTCTCACACAACAATTGCTGGAAGGTGGGCAGACCGGGCAAGTGGGGGAAGAAGGCAGGCGAGACGTGTGAGGTGCAGCCCACACCCGCGGCTGCAGAGGCACCGAGCTTCAGAGAGAAGATGGTGAGTGTTCCCACTGCTCACTCCCTGTGCCCCGCAGCCCACCTAGAGTACAGCAAGAGCACAATGATCTGCAGCCTGAGGAAGAAGCCTCAGGCCGGGCGAGAGGGGGAAAAGAGAGAGGAGACCTGCAGCCGCACCCACAGCTCCCCAGGTCCCCAGAAAGCAGGGTGCAGAGCCCAGCAGTGACAGGGCAAGATTAATTCCTGCCTGGTTCAGGGATCAGTCTCTGTGCCCACCGGGTCCCACCGAGCGCAGCAAGAGCACCTCAGCGCGCAGACGTTGAGGCAGAAGCCTGAAACTGGGCAAGCAAGGGAAGAAAGAATACTCTCGGGGGAGACGCAGTGCACCGGGTAGAGACGCAGGTCCCCGAGAGACGGAGTGGGGATCTGAGCCACGGCAGGGTGCGCACAGTCTCCTAAACCCTGGCAGTCCCTCTGGGAGAGCAGCAGGAATACCGCGGCGCGCACAGGCTCCGGGACAGAAGTGTAAAACCAGACGAGCAGGGGAAGAAAGAATACTCCATGGGGGGAGACGCAGGCGCCCAAGCAGAGACGCACGTCCCCGGGAGACAGACCCGAGATTTGAGCTACTGCAGGGTGCGCGCAGCCCCCTAAACCCCAGCAGTCTCTTTGGGAGAGCAGCAGGAACTCCTCCGGAGCCTATGAGGCAAAGGCCCTAGCTCAAAACAGTGTTGGGACTGTGGGTTTTTTGTTGTTGTTGTATTATTTTGTTTGTGTGTTTGTTTTGCTTGTTTGTTTGTTTTTCCTCCTCTCTTCGACAGAAAGCAAAAAAAACAACAGAAATTAAAACCCACCCCCACCCTCCCTCAGAAACCCTGGCCCCTGCCAAGCCAGAGTCTTAAACTGACCCCAGAATGGAGCAGTAGGGGTAGACTACAGAGGTATTCCTTGCCCGTAGGGGGTCGAGAATTTCCGCCCCAGAAGAGGCTGCAGAGTGAGACTACCTACCCCACCCCCACCTTTCCTGCAAGGCTTGGGAGGCAGGGCAGGTTCAGCTGCTGAGGCACTAATTAACAGACTCTTAGCAGCTGGCTTTTGGCAGTGAAGAGCTCTTTCATTCTCCACGTTGGGCTTTCAACGGAAAGGGTGCCCAAAGACACTCATTGAGCCTGCAGGGTGCACAGCCTGCCTTGGGACAGGCAAAAGCAGAAACGGCAGTGACTTTGTAAAAACGACCAATCACATGTCACAACCACACTCATGTACAGCAAACCTGCAGTGCCAGGATCACACTAGGCGTCAGGTGGCCGTCTTTGTTCCCACAAGACACAGAGGAATATTTGTACAGCAGAGGACAAACTGAAGAGAGCTTGGTGGACTTTAGCCAAGACTGGCACTGGAGACACAAGAATCATCATACCCACAGGCCAACTTTAGATAAAACCAGAGCATTTCTGGGTTTAACATACAGAAGTCACACCCAAAAGAAAGTTGCTACAGGTGCAAGGGCCAAAGGGTCCAAGCCTCATCAGAGGGATCAACCTTCACACAGCAGTTCATAAACTGCAGACACTGCTGATCCTCACAGCTGATCAGCCTGGAAGTCAATCCCACCTACTGACAAGCCAAAAGTAATCAAAGCTAAACTTCAACAGGTGAAGACACACAACACAAGGAACATCTCAGATATACACGCACAAGAGAATGGGGAGATTGAGTAATTCAAATATAAAGGACACACACCATATATGTTTACCCAGAAAAGACTGAGAGACCTAGGGGATCTATCTGTTATATCGAAGCAAGCACAAAGAGTAAACCAGAATGGGGAGACAAAGAAATACAACCCAAATAAAAGAACAGAAGAAACCTCCTGAATCAGTGGAACTAGAGGAAATAGAGGTAAACAACCTATCGGAGACAGAGTTCAAAACACTGATTATTAGAATGTTCAGGGAAATTAATGAAAATATAAAGAAGGATAGAGAAATCATGAAAAGCAACCAGCTAGAACTTAAGAATGCAATTACTGAATTAAATAACAAATTCAATGGAATGACTAGCAGATTGGATGAAGCAGAAAATCGAATCAGTGACTTAGAAGACAAGATAGCAGAGACCACCCAAGCAAAAAAACAAAAAGAAAAAAGAATGAAAAACATTGAAAATAGTTTAAGAGAACTGGGGGACAACATCAAACGCAATAACCTCCGGATCTTCAGAGTACCAGAAGGAGAAGAGAAGGAGCAAGGGATTGAGAACATATTTGAAGTAATAATGTCTGAAAACTTCCGTAACCTGGCAAAGGACATTGAAATACAAGTCCAGGAAGTGCAGAGAGTTCCAACCAGGATGATCCCAAACAGGCCCACACCAAGACACATTATAGTGAAAATGGCAAGGGTTAAGGACAAAGACAGAATCCTTAAAGCAGCAAGGGAAAGGCAGCAAGTTACTCACAAGGACACCCCCGTAAGATTTTCAGCCGACTTTTCTACAGAAACTTTGCAGGCCAGAAGGGAGACGCAGGAAGTTTTCAAAGTGATGAAAAATAAAGGCCTACAACCCAGATTGCTGTATCCAGCAAGGCTATCATTTAAAATTGAAGGAGAGATAAAGAGCTTTGCAGAAAAGAACAAGTTAAGGGAATTCATTACCACTGAGCCAGCTTTGCAGGAAATGTTAAAAGGGCTTCTTTAAGCAGAAGAGAAAAACAAACTAACTAAGGAAGACTAGGAACACAAGTAACAAAACGGCAATAACTACGCACCTATAAATAATCACATTAAATGTAAATGGAGTAAATGCTCCAATCAAAAGACATAGGGTGGCTGAATGGATAAGAAAGCAAGACCCCGGCATATGCTGTATACAAGAGACACACCTCAGATCAAAAGACACATACAGGCTGAAAGTAAAGGGATGGAGTAAAGTATTTCATGCAAATGGAATGGAGAAAAAAGCTGGAGTAGCGATACTTATATCAGATAAAATGGACTTTAAATTGAAGAATATAATAAAGGACAAAGAAGGACACTTCATAATAATAAAGGGATCGATCCAACAAGAGGACATAACCCTAGTAAACATCTATGCACCTAACATAGGAGCTCCTAAATATATGAAACAGATATTGTCAGACATAAAAACAGAGATCAACAGTAACACTATCATAGTAGGGGACTTCAACACCCCACTGTCAACAATGGACAGATCCTCCAGACAGAAAATCAATGTGGAAACAGCGACCTTAAATGACACATTAGACCAGCTGGATTTAACAGACATTTTCAGAGTATTTCACCCCAAAGCTACAGAATATACGTTCTTCTCAAGCGCACATGGAACAGTTTCTAAGATAGACCACATGTTAGGCCACAAAACAAGTCTCAATAAATTTAAGAAGATTGAAATCATTTCAAGTGTCTTCTCTGACCACAATGCTATGAAACTGGAAATCAATTATAAGAAGAACCCCGGAAAGCTGTCAAATAAATGGATGCTAAATAACATGCTACTAAATAGCAAGTGGGTCACAAATGAGATCAAGGAGGAAATCAAAAGGTACCTCAAGACAAACGAAAATGAAAACACCACGACCCAAAATCTCAGGGATGCTGCGAAAGCAGTCCGAAGAGGGAAGTTTATAGCAGTGCAGGCCTACCTAAAGAGGAAGAAAAATCTCAAATCAACAGGTTATCCTTACACCTGAGGGAACTGGAAAAAGAACAGTAAAAGAAGCCCAAGGGGAGTACAAGGAAGGAGATAATAAAGACCAGAGCAGAAATAAACAATATAGAGAACAGAAAAACAACACAAAAGATCAATGAAACCAAGAGCTGTTTTTTTGAGAAGATAAACAAAATTGACAAACCTCTAGCCAGGCTCATCAAAAAAAAAAAAAAAAAGAGAGAGAGAGAGAGGACTCAAATTAGTAAAATCAGGAACAAAAGAGGGGAAATTACTACAGACATCACAGAAATACAAAAAATTCTAAGAAATTACTATGAGTAACTATATGCCAACAAATTTGACAATATGGAAGAAATGGATAATTTTCTAGAAGCATACAACCTTCCAAAGCTAACACAAGAAGAAACAGAAAATCTAAATACCCTGATTACTACCAAGGAAATTGAATCAGTAATTGACAAGCTCCCAAAAACCAAAAGCCCTGAACCAGGTGGCTTCACAAGTGAATATTATCAAACATTCAAAAAAGAACTATCACCTATTTTTCTCAAACTATTCCAAAAAATCCAGAAGGAAGGAAGGCTCCCAAACACTTTTTATGAAGCCACTATCACCCTGATTCCAAAACCAGATAAAGACAGCACAAGAAAGAAAACTACAGGCCAATATCCCTGATAAATATAAAATTCTCAATAAAATATTAGCATACAGAATTCAGCAATATATTAAGAAGATCATACATCATGATCAAGTGGGTTTCATCCCTAGTATGCAAGGTTGGTTCAACATCCATAAATCAATTAATGTGATACACCACATCAGTGAAATGAAGAATAAAAATTACATGGTCATATCAATAGATGCAGAAAAAGCATTTGACAAAATCCAACAGCCATTTATGTTAAAAACCCTTAGCAAAGTGGGAATATAGGCATCTTATCTCAACATAATAAAAGCCATATATGATAAACCTACAGCTAACATCATACTCAATGGGGAAAAGCTAAAACCATTCCCCCTAAGATCAGGAACAAGACAAGGCTGTCCACTTTCTCCTCTTTTATTCAACATAGTGCTGGAAGTTCTAGCCACAGCAATCAGACAACAAAAAGAAATAAAAGGCATCCAAATTGGCAAGGAAGAAGTAAAATTGTCAGATGACATGATACTGTATATAGAGAACCTCAAAGACTCCATCAAAAAACACGATTGGAACTGATAGACAAATTCAGTAAAGTAGCAGGATATAAAATCAATGTTCAGATATCAGTGGCATTTGCATATAGTAATAATAAACTAATGGAAGGAGAAATTAAGAAAACTGTCCCATTTACAATTGCTTCAAGAACTATAAAATACCTAGGAATATATTTAACCAAAGAAGTAAACGATCTGTACTCAGAAAATTATAAGACACTGAAAAAAGAAATCAAAGAAGATACACATAAATGGAAACACCTACCATGCTCATGGATAGGAAGAATTAATATAATTAAAATGTCCATACTGCCTAAAGCAATATATAGATTCAGTGCAATTCCTATCAAACTACCAAGGGCATTTTTCACAGAAATAGAAAATAGAATCCTAAAATGTATATGGAACCATAAAAGACCCTGAATAGCCTCGGCAATTCTGAGAAATAAGAACAAAGTTGGGGGGATCACGCTACCTGACATCAAAACATACTACAAGGCTACAGTAATCAAAACAGTATGGTATTGGCATAAAAACAGGCACATAGATCAGTGGAACAGAACAGAGAGCCCAGAAATAAATTCAGGCATTTACGGGCAGTTAATCTACAACAAGGGAAGCAAGAATTTACATTGGAGTAAAGATAGTCTATTCAATAAATGGTGCTGGGAAAACTGGACTGACACATGCAAAAAAATGAAACTGGACCACCTCCTTACGCCATATACAAGAACAAATTCAAAATGGATTAAAGATATAAATGTAAGACCTGAAACCATAAAACTCCTAAAAGAAAATATAGGGAGTACATTTGCAGACATTACCTGGAGCAATATTTTTACTGATACATCCCTATGGGCAAGGGAAGTAAAAGAAAAAATGAACATGTGGGATTATATCAGACTTAAAAGTTTTTTCACAACAAAGGAAACCATCAATAAAACAAAAAGGATGCCTACGGAATGGGAGAATATATTTGCCAACCATATATCTGATAAAGGGTTAATACCCAAAATTTATAAAACACTCATGAAACTCAACACCGAAAAAACAACCCAATTAAAAAATGGGCAGAAGATATGGAGAGACATTTCTCTAAAGAGGACATACAGATGGCCAACAGGCATATGAAAAAATGTTCAACCTCACTGGTCATTAGGGAAATGCAAATAAACACCACAGTGAGATACCACCTCGTTCCATTCAGAATGTCTATCATCAATAAATCAACAAACAACAAGTGCTGGCTGGGCTGTGGGGAAAAGGGGACCCTGCTGCACTGTTGATGGGATTGCAGATTGGTGCAGCCACTATGGAAGTCAGTATGGAGGTATCTCAAAAAACTGGAAATGGAGCTACCTTTTGACCCAGCAATTCCACTCCTAGGTATTTATCCTGAAAAAAACAAGACACTGATTCAAAAAAATATATGCACCCCTATGTTCATTGCAGCGCTATTTACAATAGCCAAGACTTGGAAACAACCGAAATGCCCATCGGTAGATGACTGGATTAAGAAACTGTGGTATATTTATACACTGGAGTATTACTCCGCTATAAAGAAGAATGAAATCATACCATTTGCAATGATATGGATGGACCTAGAGACTATTATGTTAAGTGAAATAAGTCAGTCAGAGAAAGACAAATACCATATGATCTCACTCACATGTGGAATCTGAAAAACTGAATTAATGAGCAAAGTAAACAGAAACTGTCTCATAGATATAGAGGGAAAACAGGGTTGCTAGCTGGGAGAGGGGTGGGGATGAAGGAGAAGGGGAAGGGATTAGACAGCAAAAATAGGCAGCTACAATATTGCCACAGGGATATGAAAGACATTTCGGGGAATATAATTAATAATGTTGTAAATATTTTGTGGGGTGTCAGATGGTCATATGTGTTGTTAGGGAGGCCACTTCATGGATGGAGAAGAGGCTTGATCACTGCACTGTACACCTGAAGCTGAGGTTGTATAATATTGTATACCAACTGTATTGAAAATATAGATAGTCATGGGATGTGGATTATAATGTGGAAGGGAGTCAGAGGAAGTGTAATAGATATATATGATATGGGGGGGAGGAGTGGGGTGGCTAAATGGGGAGGGGGGTTGTCACTTTGAGGGGTAAAAAGTATAACTATTGCACTGTGTGGTACACCTGAAACTAATTAAAAATAAATAAATAAATAAATAAATAACCAACCAAAAAAATCCCAGGAAGATACTTGAGTAAAGACTAAATGAGGTCAGGCAGCTTTCTCAGGATAGAGCATACTAGGCTGAATGAACAACCAGTGCAAAGGCCCTGAGGCAGGATGGTCTGGTGAGTTAATGAAAGAGCAAGAAGTTCAGTGTGGCTAAAGCAGAGTAACAGGATTTGCCAAGGGATCACATGTAGTGTGAGAGAAAAAGAGAGGCATCGAGGAAGATGCCATGTTCTTTGCAACAGTCATGAAATCATCATTTACTGAGATGGGATGATGGTGGGAGGAGCAGGTCAAGGGCTGGGGTAAGTGGGATGGTCAATGTGCATAAAGTCAGGACCTCAGTTTTGGACATGTTGACTTTGAGATGCCAATTAAATACCCAAGGTGAGATGTTGAGGAGGGCTTTAATTATGAAGATATGGAGTTGAGGAAAAAGGTGTAGGTTGAAATAGACATCAGCTACCTGTAGCTGATGTTGAAAGTCATGAGACTGAACAAGGTGGTCAGAAAAATGAGTTTAGTTAGAAAAGAAAGGAGACAAATGGTTAGACATCAGGAGAAAAATTAGCTTTCTATAAATGGTGGCTGCTAGTGTTATTATCATCATTTTTCTCAGTTCCCCTTACTTGGAGTCCACCCCTCACTGCATCTCGCCCTCAATCCCAGCTTACCAGCGCTGCTTCCACCAGCTCTCCGGATCTCCACTAAGGGGACACTTGGAAAAATCCCACAATTTGTCAAGTTTTTTAGTTCTCTAAATTAAAAGTTTAGGACTGAAGTTATAAATACTGTTTCTATCTGTAGCCATCCACCTGGGACCACGTTGCCTTTTCCTGACAATGCCTCCCATCCTAGGTAAAATCAAAGTATGCTGGAAAGAGTTCCCTCCACTTTCCTCCCTGTCTTGATGTAATCGCCCCTCTGCCCACACTCCATATTCTGGGTGTGAGCAGCCTGTCATCTTACCATCTGAGTCTCTAGGTCTGACTGCTCCTTCTGACTTTGCACAGAGACTCAGTCCTGGAGTTAACACTGCCTTTCTCTTTGACTAATGATTCTTTCTCTTCTTTGCATTTAAATCATCTTGACTTTTCCTCTCTGCTTTGAAACCTCTCACTATACTTTTTTGTTTATTTCCAACTTTTAATTATAAAAGCTTTCTCATATAGAAGTATATATTTTGTATAACTTAAATAATATTAATAAAATGAATACTTGTGCACTCAACATGCATATTAGGGAAAGGAACATTCTAGCATCTCAAAAGTCCCCTGTTGTGCCTCTTCTTAATGTGGTCCTTTCTCCTCCCCACCAGAGGACACTGGTGTCTTGAATTTTGTGTAAGATGTTTCCTTGCTGGTCTTTATAGTTTTGTTATTCTGTTAGTCAGGGTTTTTTCAGGAAAGCAGAGCCTCTGTGAGAGATGTAGGCTAAGGGATTTCTTATAGGAACTACACTTCACACCTCTCAGTGAGTATCTGCAAGGGTTGTTGGGACAAGTAGAGGAGAAACCACCCACCAGCGCTCTGAAGCACTATGCAGATGGGCAAGCAGAGTCTCAAGGAAAATCTAAGAATCCAAGCACATCCACTCTCTGGAGTGGGGCCGCAAAGAGGAACCTGGAGGAGACTATGGGAAATGATTGCCTCTTTGTAGCTGCCCTCTCTATGGGTCCACTGCCCACTGTCTGCCGTTGGTCAAAGGGCCAGCAGTGGGAAAGAAGGGCTGGGAGCAGAACAGAGAAGAACTAGTGTGTAAGTGGGAACCTCTTGGCATCTCTGCAGCTGTCTATCGCCACAATTTGATTGCACATATCTTTCAAGAAAATGGTGTGATGCTTTACTTCTGCCTCTAATAGTTTGTTCAAGTTCCTCTTTTGGCCAAGTCCAACCCCAAACCACATAAGGAAGGGTGCTCTGAGATTTGTAGTTCCTAGCTTCGTCAAGTTGGCAATTGAATAAACCAGCACTGTTACCTCTGACTGAATCCTAAGGCAATATACTGTTTAGTTTGGGCTGCACTTCATCATAGTCGGCATCGTGCCATATGTGTTTTCTATGATTGGTTTGTCTTTTGTTGTTGACATCAGTTTTTGAAGTTGCTTCCTGTTGAATCATTTACTTTTAACTACTCTTATAGAATTCCAAAGTATGAAAATATAATTTTTTATCCACTTAAATACTAGATACTTGTTTTCTTCCCCAGATTTTGCTCTTATGAGCAATAATTCTGTGAATATCGTATATGTCTCCTTATGACTTTCTCCAGCACCTACAGGTGCTGAGGAAAGAAACGTCAGAGGTATGGAGTATGTCATGTGCAACTTTATTATGCATTGTCAAACTCTTTTTCACAAGGATTGTGCTCCCACTGGCGACATCTGAGTGTTTTTGTTGCTAAATATCTTCATTATGAAGATGGTTGGCATGTCAGATATTTTAATATTTGTAAAACCAGGGAGGCACAAATGCCACCTGATTCTGATTTCAGTTTTTCCCCCTAATTATGAGTGAGACTGGACATCGTTTTATATATTCTCATAAGTATTTCCTCTTCTCTGAAATGTCTGTTTATGTCTTTTGTCCTTTTTCTCTTTACAGGAGTTCTTCATAAATTCTAGATAAAAATCCTTTCTTGGTTATTTGTATTATAAAAATTCTCTCCCAATTTGTGGCTCATGACCAGTTTGAGCCACTTCTGCCTTGTTGTTTTATCCCATTATCTATTTACCCATCCCTCTCCACACTGGCTTGTCTTATCATGTTCTTTATAGTATCTTTTGATGGACATAGCCCCAAATTTTAGTACAGTCAAATGTGGCCTCTCTCCCCAACCCACAGTAACTTTGCATCTTACATAAGGGATCCTTCTTTTCATCCAGATCATAGAGATATTCTATATTCTAAAATTATTCTGGTTTTGCCTTTCATTTTGAAGTCTTTAGTCCTTAATCTTCCACAGATACATAATAACACACATTTATATTTGAGTTTCTATATGTGCTTGGGTTTGTTTCTGACCTCTAGTCTGTTCCATTGGTCTTGACATCTGCAAAGACAAATGTCTCCATCTTGTTTTTCTTTATCATGGTTTTGGCCCTTCTTATATAAAAAAGGCATTTGCATTTCTGAATAAATTTTTAGAATCAAATTGTCAGTTCCCCCCAAAATCTCTAGCGATTTTTATTAGAATTAGGGGACAACTGACATCTTTACTGACTGCTAATTTGTTCCCACTAAATCTGTTCTTGCTACTCATAAGCTTATGGCTGCCATTTGAAGACTCTATCACTCTTCTTACCAGCTAGTTTTGGCCACATGTGATAGAGTACTTGCATATGGGTTGCAACTATTCCCTTTGATGTAGCCATACCCTATTACAATGTGACTTTGCTACTTCTCCTTTAAATAGGTAGAGTCTATTTCTCCACCTTTTGAATATGAGTTTCCCCTATGACTTGCTTTGCCTAATAGAATGCAGTAGGTATGATATTGTGTCAATTCAGAATCAGGTCTCAATAAGCCTTTGGTACCCTCACTTAGAATTTTGCTGCTGTCTGTGAACAAGCCTGGGCTAGCTTGATGGATGGTGAGAGACACCTGGTTAGTCACCTCATCTCTTCATTTAACAGGCAGCCAATTCCCAGTAGCAAAACCACCTAGCTAAACTGCAACTGAGCAAAAATCCATGCGAGATTCCAACAGAGATCAGAAGAATGACCCAGCTTAGACTAGTCTAAATTGCCAACCTATGGAATAATGAACTGGGTAAAATAGTTGTTGTTTTAAGCCTCTGAATTTTGGGGATGGATTGTTACTCAGACGTAACTAACTAATATCAAGTGACCAAGTTTTCACCAGTATAATAAATAGAAGAGACACATACACATTTTGCTTCAGTAACTTTCCCTTACAGGAAGCTGATATGGAGGTCACTTAGCCTGGACCATGTGGATATGGACAGAGCTCCAGGACAGCTATTCGCAAAGTATGGTCTGCAGACTCCAGTGAGTCTCCAAGACACTTGTGAGGAGGGTCTGAGAGGCCAAAACTATTTTCATAATAATAAGTTATTTGCCTTTCTCACTGTGCTGACCTTTGCACTGATGGTGCAAAGCCAATAGTGGGTAAAACTACTGTCACTTTAGCACAGATTTAGGTAGTTCAGTATATTGTACTAGTAGTCATTCAATTCATCACCACACTAGTAGTAAAGGGCCAGTATCACTTAACACTATTCTCGATAAAGCTGTAAAAATTATTAATTTTATTAAATCTTGACTCTTAGGTACACGTATCTTTTTCATAATCTCTTTGGCAAGATGGCAAGTATGCATAATGTTCTTCTGCTGTATACTTCAGTCTGACGGTGTTAAAACCCCTGTGCCATTGTTTGAATGGCTGAACCTTCTCCTTCTCCTTCCTCCCTTCCTTCCTTTCCTTTCCTTCCTTCCTTCCTTTTCCTTCCTTCCTTCCTTCCTTCCTTCCTTCCTTCCTTCCTTCCTTCCTTCCTTCCTTCCTTCCATCCTTCCTTCTTTCCTATCTTCCTTCCTTCCTCCCTTCCCTCCTTTATTTTTGTGGAACACCCTTTCTACATAAACGAGTAGGTACAAAAATTATGGTTATTTAGACTTGGGAATTTTGGCAGACATTAGTTTTGTCTTCTTTTATGAAATGGTCAGTCAGGTGTGGCCACAGAGGACTCAGGGGAGGCTCAGAAAAAAACAAATTTGTTATACTCATAGGTCCTGGAGACAGGAGGCACACTACTTGGGCCCCATGGGAAAGCCACCAGGGTAGTCAGGAGGCAGACAACAGGCGCCAGGGGCCTGCCTGTCTGTAGGACACAGCCCTCATTTAAATTTCCATGGGAAAGACAAGGCAGGGCAGGGTAAATAGTTTAGAATTGGCTAGTTTGAATAAGTTTGGAGGACTTGGGGCTATGAGAGTGGACCCTAGTTGCCTGGCACTTGGCCCTGGAATTTTTTTAAGGCAAAGGGATATTGCCTTCTGGGTGTACAGGCCAGATAGCGGAGGTCTGGCTCTGGATGGGTTAGTTCTCATGTCAAAGGCTGAGCCCTTTGCTATCTACTGTTTGGCTAACCTATGAAGGGGCAGTCTCTCCCAGACAGAAAGGTTTTTTAAGATGTCAAGACATCATAACATACAGAAAATTAATAATATTTATAATACATAAAATTTTTAAAAATCAGCCAATAGTAAAATTTGAGTTTAAATAAAAATAAGAATTATGGAAAACGTGTATTTTATTACCATGACCTTGACAGTTTCCCAACACTTAAAGATTTTTTCTGATAAGATTGATGATGTATTAATTAATATGTTTTTAAGATATTGCATAATAAAGCTGTCAACATTTGGAAAATCTGCATTAACTCAGTGAGACAATATTTTCCAAATGACTAATGCATGCTATTACAAAATCATGCATAATCAAAAGACTCATTCAAATTACAAGATAGACAAATGCATTTTAATGTAACAGAATACGAAAAGTTCATTAATATCAAGTTTCAGGTTGTACCCTACAACTAATATGTAGAAATTACCACTTGTCAAATTTGGGTATAATATCAAAGAAAAATAGCCACAATTATCTGAAAAAGCTATTAAAATAACCCTTCCTTCTCCAACTACTATTCTGTGTGACACTGGATTTTATTCACCTTTTTCAGTGAAAACAGGGTGTCATGAATTGAATACCAATATGAAAATCCAGCTGACTTCTATTAACCAAGATATTAAAGAGATTTTCAAAGACAAAAATTCTGCTCTTCTGATCAAATTTTTGACTTAGTAAACAGAGCTATTTTTCCTAGAAATATATTATTTATGTTTATATATAATGGGTTAATTTTTATTTTTAAGTTAATAAATTTTTAAAAAAATTTTATTGGGGAGTTGGGGCAGGGGAACAGCATTGGGGAATCGGAGAAGGGGAACAGACAAGTTGCTGTCCTTTTGTTCTTCAGTCTAGTTGTGGAGGATGCCACTTCACTGGCCCATGTTGGTATTGTCATTGTGCTCTTCCGGGGTGAGGCAGTTGCTCGTGGCCATTGGAGAGCCTTTTACAGCGACTCACAGCAGCTCACGAAAGCTCACGTCAGCTGCCATCCACTCATGGTAGCTTAAGGCAACCCACTGCAGTCCCACAGCAGCCCCACAGCAGCCCACAACAGCTCACGGCAGCCCAGCTCCAGGTTGAGCTGTTGTTCACCATCTTAGCAGTAAAGGGCATAGCGTCACTGGCCCGCATGTGGGATCCGAACTGGGGCCCTGCTGCTCAGAGCTGGCATCCCAAGCAACTCCTAACCAACGTGCCACTCAGCTGGCCCCAAGACAATCATTGTTGATATGCACTTAAAATCCAAAGCTGTTTGGGATCCTGAAGAATTTTTTTTTTTCGACTTTATTTTTTAGAGACAATTTAGGTTCACAGCAAAATTGAGTGGAAAGCATAGTGAGTTCCCATATACCCTTGCCCCTACCCATGCACCGCCTCCTCTGCCATCAATATCTTGAATTAGAGTGTATATTTGTTATAACCCATGAACCTACTCTGACATATCAGTATCACCCAAAGATCATTTTCTACAAGGGTTTACTCTTGGTAGTGTACATTCCATGGATTTTGATAAGTTTATAATGACATGTAGGCACCATTAAAGTATCATGTGGAATAGCTTCACAGCCTTAAAAGTCCTCTGTGTTCTGCCTATTCTTTCCTCCTTCTCCCCTGTCCCTGGAAACCACTGATTTGTGTTTTTTTTTACTGTCTCCACAGTTTAGCCTTTTTCATAATATAATTTTAGTTGGAATCATACAGTACCTAGCCTTTCCATATTGGCTTCTTTCACTTAGTAATTTTCATTTAAATTTCCTCCATGTCTTTTCATGGCTTGATAGTTCATTCCTTTTTAGTGAAGAAAAATATGACATTGTCTGGATGTGTCACAGTTTATTTATTCATTCACCTACCAAAGGACATCTTGGATGCTTCTAGGTTTTGGCAATTATGAATAAAGCTGCTGTAAACATTCATGTGGGTTTTTGTGCAGACATAAGTTTTCAACTCATTTGGGTACATAACAAGGAGCCTGATTGATGGATCACATGGTAACAACATGTTTAGTTTTGTAAGAAACTGCCAGCTGTCTACCAAAATGTCTGTACTATTTTGATTTTCACCAAGAATGACTGAGAGTTCTTGTTGCTCCACATCCTTGCCAGCATTTGGTGTTGTTAATGTTTGGGATTTTTGTGGGTTCTCAATAATTTTTAAAAGTATAAAGGGGTTAGCAAAAATCAAAATCAAAAATTAAATTTAAAAAAAAGTATAAATGGGTCCTGAGATCAGCAGTTTTGAGAACCACTATCATAGAGGATGGCCAAGCATCAAGATGGAAGCAACTTGAGTCCTAAATTAGTAAGGAAAACAGCCTTTTCAGTCTAAAAAAGAGAAATCAAGACTCAGTCTTACTTAATCTGCTATATTTTAGGTCTCTTTGTTACAAAAACTTAGCCTTTCAGCTAACTATTACAGTCATGTTAGAATGGGCTTCTTCGTGCCTCAGCCAGCTGAGGCACTAATATAATAGATATTGATATCAAAATGTGTGAGGCAAATCTGTGAAGGAAGATTTTAGTAAAGAAAATTTCTGAGAACCAGTTCCCTGACTTAGCAGATCAAGGATATAAAACGCGTTGAGAGTATGGAAAGAGAATGAAAACTGACAAATTTATTTATTTATTAATTATTGGTCTGAGACTGTATCACTTGCCTTTGGGAGAAAGTGGCAGTGTATTACTCATTCTAACCCAAGTATCTTGAAAGAAGTGGACACTTGGGAGGCTTTGAAATGTGTTCCCTTCAGTTGTGAGACATAGAGGACTGATATCTGACTCATGTCTGAGAAAGCTAAAGTGAACTATGGTCTGGTATCTAATTCCCACTCAGAAAGTCTTGAGGGAGAGACAAAGGATGTTTGATTAACTGCTTTGGTGGTAATTCTTGCTGCTTTGGGATCACCTGCCTTTGAGACATTGTTGTGGTAGATAGTATGCACATGAGTGTTTCAAAAGGACCAGATGTAGCCTACAAGGGAGCAAGCCAAAGTGAGTTCTGTATATGTCCAATAGGCCTCTTGGTGTGCGGAGGAGTCCTCAGCAGAAGGAACCTTGAGTTGTGCCTGAGAAAGGAGTTATAATTGACCACCTGGGGGAGACATAAATTCTCCCAGGTAAGGGGGACTGCAGGAGGGAAAGGCACAGTGGGAAGCATTGAGGAACCCTTTACAGACTCACCACCAGAGAGAGCAGTCACTTTAGTTACCTGCTGGGACCATAGAGAATGAAGCCAGGTTGTGATAAGTAAGCTCTTTCTCGCCCCTTTTCCTCCTTCCCTCCTCTGAACCATCGCAGGAGGGCTGAGAGCCTACTATCCACCTAGGGAAACAATGCAAACAAATAGAGAAGCCACACACACACACACCTTTTTCATTGCAGACTTCTAGCCTGAATCTGGGGCTGGAAAGAGAAAAATGAACATAAAGTCGTTTGGAATTTTAATTATTTTGTGAGCATTGGTATGAGATTTTTTGTGACTTAAACTCATTATATGATTAACTACAAATAAAGAGTGAGTTTAGAAAGCCTTGAACCTGCTACAGTTTTTTCCTGGTCTAGGAGATTACTCAACTGAATCCATTTTATTTTATTTTTTAAAATTTTTATTTATTTATTATTATTTATTTTATTTTTTAAAAAGATTTTTATTGGGGAATTGAGGAGGGAAACAGTGTTGAGGAACTAGAGAAGGGGAACAGACAAGTTGCTGTCCTTTTGTTCTTCAGTTTAGTTGTGGAAGACATTGCTTCAATGGCCCATGTTGGTATTATCATTGAGCTCTTCTTGGGTGAGGCAGATAGGTCACCAGTCTCTGGACGGCTGCTCACAGTGGCTGCCAGCCCCTCTCTGTAGCCTATGGCAGCCCACTGCAGCAGAGGCTACAGCTATGCCGCCCCGGGGACTCACAGCAGCCCAGCTCCAGGTGGAGCTGTTCACCATCTTAGCTGTAGAGGGCAGAGTCACTGGCCCTCATATGTGGGATCCGAACCGGGGCCACTGGCATCCCAAGCCAGCTCTTATTAAACATGCCACTCTGCTGGCCCTCAGCTCGCACTCTTGAGCAAGCTCATAATCAACTGAGCCACTAGGCTGGCCCCTGAATCCATTTTAAAGAGATGATAGGGAACCAAAAATAAAATTGTATTTTAAGTATATCATGTAATATGTGTGCATTTTCAACATACCCAATATTAATATAATCTGTTTTGTGTCTCCATATTTTGATGTTTTAGATTTTTTTAAAGGGGGTACATTTCTAACCATAAATAGTTAAGAAAGTAGCTCAAATGATTTGCAGGTTTGTGTGAAAGGTAATGAGTTTAGTTTGGATATGTTTGCTTTGAATTATTTGACAAGTGGACAGATCGATTGGATGATTTGTATATTCAGTCCTAGAAAAGTATTGGACATATAGTAAGGACTACGTAAGTGTCAGCTATTATAATTATTGTTATTTTGGATTTAAATATCTGAAGCAAACCTATTCTCTACCCCATCCTTAGACCTTAGTCACACCCAGTGATTTAAAAGGGAGCAAAGGAAGCAAACAAAAACCACCATTTCCTTATCTGTGATAGAATGTACTTCCTAATTTCTTCCCTTCCCACCTGGATTTGAAGCATTAGATTACAGATCCTTTGAGACTGTAAATCCTGACTATATTTCTGAGAGCTACAGATGTCAATCACTGTTCAGATGCTATTGGCAATTAATAGAGTTTTCTCTCCAGTAAATTATAATCTAGTTCACTTTATATCAAATATACTTTGTTGGCAGTAATATTATGTACATATTATTATTAACTTAGTATTTTTTGACTATGGTACTGCAAATTGGAGACAATTTAAATATATTTTTAAATTTTATTTTGTTGTACTTACGCTGAGTACTAAAACATGCAAAGCGCATTTGAAGCACATCACTGCCTAAAAGTGTAGTTATCGCCATTTCATTGTGCTAATTGAGCTTTATTTTCTGGAAAGCATTTTCATATTTTGATTCAATTCTTTAAAAAACAAATTTGGCAAAAATTAAAGGCAATTAATTTTGATGGAATAGCATTTTTATTTGCAAATTGTATATACAGTAATTTAAAGTGCTCTGTAATTCTTGAATAATTATATAATAAAACAATTTGGAGAGTTGAAGTTCCAAATCTTGAAAAAAATAGCATTGGCTTTTGGCTTAATTGATTCACACTATTTTATAAAATCATGCATAGGGGGAAAAAGTGTCTTTTAAAAAATCTTTTGATAAGCAATAGTTGGATTAAAGTTTCCAGAAGTACAGTAGAAGATAAGGTTAACTTGTTAAGTCATACATATGTCTATCTAGTCAATAACTGCTTATAAAGTACCAATCAGGAGCTAGGTGCTTGTCACAATACTGGGCTTATTAAGAACAACAGCAACAAACCACCTTCATGGACAGGGTGAACAGATAAAACCATGTAAATGACCAAATCAATAATATGTTTTTGAGACAGTGGTAGTGCTATGAGGAAAATAAAATATGGCAATGGCATAGAGAGCAACTCGTCCAATATTAAAATGACTTTTATTTCATTTGAGAAACACTTGTATGTCATATTTTTAGCACCTGTCTTGATGTGCCATAATAATCTACTAACATATATTAAGTGTACAATTTGTGCTAGGCACTCTGTTAAGCAATTATGTGCATTATCTCATTTAATCCTCAACATTTCCTGAACAGTGGGTGTTGTTAATGTCTGCATTTTACACATGAGGATGCTGAAGCTTAGAAAAATTTACGGTCTTCCCTCAGGCCACAAGGATTATAAAGGCACAACTGGAATTCAAATATGAGTCAACAGGATTCTAGAGTTTTGCTGTCCAATATGGTAGCCACTAGCATGTTGGGATATTTATTTATGTATTTGTTTATTTATTTTTTAAAACAACATGAATTTATTATTTATTTATTTTGTATTTCTTTTATTAGTTTCAGATTTACAAAACAATGCAATAGTTATCCTTTTCACCCCTTACAAAGTGACAACCCCCTTCTCCCCCTCCACTGCCTCCCCCACCCCCGATATCATACATATCTATTACAATTCCATTGATTCCATTCCCACACTTTACTCTATATCCCATGACTATATATGTACTACATTATGAGTTGCTATATAATATTATTCAGTGGCAGCTTCGGATGTACAGTGCAGAGGTCAGGCCTCTGCACTGTCTGTGAAGTGGTCTCCCTAACAAGACATGAGTCCATCTGGTCCCCTAAAAATTATGTACAACATTATTGATTATATTCCCTAAACTGTCTTTTCTTTCCCTGTGGCAATATTGTAGTTACCAATTTATGTTGTCTCATCCCTTCCCCTTCTCCCTTATGACAACCCCTTCTCATCTAGCAATCATCAGTTTTTCCTCTGTGTCTCTAAGACTATTTCTGTTTACATTCCTCATTTATTCAGTTCTTTAGATTCTACATATAAGTGAGATCATAAGGTATTTGTCTTTCTCTGACTGACTTATTTCACTTAACATAATGTTCTCTAGGTCCATCCATATCATTGCAAATGGTATGATTTCTTTCTTCTTTATAGTTGCGTAATACTCCACTCTGTAAATATACCACAGTTTCTTAATCCAATCGTCTACGGATGGGCATTTCAGTTGTTTCCAAGTCTTGGCTATTGTAAATAGTGCTGCAATGAACATAGGGGTGCATATATTTTTTTCGAATTAGTGTCTTGGGTTTTTCAGGATAAATACCTAGGAGTGGAATTGCTGGGTCATAAGGTAGTTCCTTTCCAGTTTTTTGAGATACCTCCATACTGATTTCCATAGTGGCTGTACCAATCTGCAATCCCACCAACAGTGTAGCAGGGTTCCCTTTACCTATGTGGGGCTATTTAAGTTCAAATTAAGTAAAATTTAAAATTCGGCTCCTTAATCACACTAGTCTCATTTTAAGAGCTCAATGGCCGTATGTGTCTAGGAGCTACCCTATTAGACTGTACAAATATATAACATTATTCATAATCTTCCAAATTTCAGAAAGTTCTATGGACCAGCACTGCCTAGAGTCTGGCTCTTAATCATTTGACTGTGTTGCCTCCCTCTCACTCCGTGGAGAATTATTTAAGGAAAATGTTTAGGTTTTTAGACTTTGACTTACAGAAGAGTAGTAGAAATATTTCTTTAGTGTTGTGCATTGGGCCTAAACGTTTACTGTTAAGAGAGTTTTCTATATCCAACCTTTTCTTGTCAGCGGTTGTGCTTTCCTTTCCTTTGGAGAAATCCAAAGTTTTGGTTTTACTCTTTTACTTACATGCCTGCTTTAAAAGTCACAAGTTTTGTGTTACCCAATTTTGCTCCTACCCATCCCTCAGTACTACCCAAGGTGCAGCACCATTCAGCACCTTTGATACCCTTTCTCCACGGGAGCCCAGGGTGGAGAGGAGGAACAAGCTGCATTTTCTCACACCACCTGCTTCCTTTAGCATCATTAAGGCACTATCTGAGATTGGAAATTCATTCATTCATGCTACTCTAACTTGGAGATTTGTTATTTTAAATTTAAATGTCAGAATGTTGGGGCCAAGAACTCTTAAAAATCGTCTCATTCAATTTCTTTCTTTTTGAAAATCTTTGCCTGTTTTACTTACTTTTTGTTTGTATTTTTTACTTCAACTTTATTGAAGTATAATTGACATAGAAAATTGTAAGATATTGTAAATGTACATCATGGTGATTTGCTGTGCATATACATTGTGAAAGGATCCCCCATCTAGTTCATCAACATATCCATCACCTTGCGTATTTATCTTTTTTGTGTGTGAGAACATTTAAGTTCTCCCTTAGCAAATTTTGAATATACAACACAGTGTTATAAACTACAGTCATCATGTGATACATTAGATCCTCAGACCTTATTTATCTTATAGCTGAGTTTGTACCTTTGACCAACCTTTCTCTATTTCCCCCACCAGCAAGCCCCTGGCAAATAGCATTCTACTTTCTGTTTCTATGAGTTTGACTGTTTTAGATTTCACATATAATTAACAGCATACAGCATTTGTCTTTCTCTGTCTTGCTTATTTCACTTAGCATAATGCCATCTGCCTACCTCTCTGCTCACCTCCACTCTCTGAGCTCAGCCACGTGGACCGGCTAGAATAGGCCCACCTTCCTTCAACAGAATCTCTTTGCACCTGGTCTCCTCCTCTGGTCATTCTTCTCAACCCTCACAGCTACTTACTTACCTATTCAATTCTTACTTAAACTTCAGATCTGAATTGAGTCAACAGTCCCAGACCAAACAAGGTCTGGAATAAAGCTCTGACCTGTAAGCTGGCACATGGCTGCTTGGGTAAAAGACTATTTTTCTCAGCTCCCATTGGCTAAGTTTGGCAAAGTGGCTAAATTTTGGCCAATGGGATGTAGTAGGTAGAAGTACTGATTGCAACTTTCTTGAAGTGTCTTTAAAATGAAAAGACCTGTCCTTTTTCTCCACTTCTTCCTTCCTATTGGTAGAAACTTGGATAAAGCAGTCCTTTTGAAACATGAAGTGACCTTGGGATAGCAATCCTATCCATGGCAGAGCAAGAAGATGGAAGGAACCTGGGTCCCTAACACTGTCGAGTATCATACTGAACTTGTCCTGACTGCCTAGACTTCTTGGAGGGAAAAATAGATATAGCTTTCTCTCTTCTTTAAGCCACTGTTATTCAGTTTGTTTCCTGTTATTCACAGATGATCTAATCTTAACCGATTACCTTGGAGTATTAGAAGTCTATAGGTAGCCTAGCTAAATCCACAGAGTTCTTCAATTTTAGTCTACCCTACTACCAGTTATTTCTTTGTGAATGGTTAGAGAGGGGATGTGATCGTTAGGTAACAGGAAATTCTATTGGTTGCTCTTGTCTTCAATTTAGCAACCGCAGTAAGGATCCTACCAGGATAGGATCCTTAGAAAATATTTAGGCAAAGTAGGAAAACGGAACTATTATACAATAACTTCAAAAATATTCTACATAATCCATCTTTCATTTAAGTAAAGCTTCATTTCCTGAGCAAACAGGATATCTTGAAGGAGTGGATGTCAGAGGGAATAAAGAATTTGGAAGTTCCATGCCCTTCACTTAGATTCTGGTGAACTATTAGCAGTACTTAGGTAGAAAGCTCTAGGTAAAAATATGCTGCATACCATAATTTCATGTTTCCTAGGCTATGCCAACTTGAGGCAGTGCTTTTCAAATTTTCTCTGAGCCATGGAACACTTTTTTAAGTAAAACTTACTCGGAAGCCGTGTGTATATCAAGTTGGTAGGCATAGAGCTGTTGTGATTGGCAGACAGACATCAGAGGTAGTAGAGAGCCCTGCCTGAATCCCCTCCAAATCTCCCTCCCATTGTGCCTCTTGGGGTGGGGGTGTGTGGTTAGCACAACACCTTAGGTCTCCAAGGAACACAGTTTGAAAATCAATTTTGGAGACCTTAAAGGGAGTACAGTGACAGTTACAAAATAGTATTTTTCTAGTTCTACTCTCACCTCTGGACAAAATCTAGCCCCATTCAGATTCCTCCCAAATTTTCTGGGCATTTCTGAATGGTATCATCTAAAATGTCACCTCCTCAAAGAGGCTTTTTCTGATTGCTCTGTCTGGAGGTAGCACTCCTCAATTACTGTTTACCATATTATCATGTTTGATCTATTTACATGTAGGATTTTTCACTCTCAGCAGTGTTGTTTGCTTATTCGCCAGTGTGTCATCTCTTTCCTCCTGGTAAGATGAATTCCATGAGAGTGACGCCTTTGTTTTGTTTGCAGCTCTATCCTTAGTACTTGGCACTGTGTTTGGCATAGCAAAGGTGCTCAGGAAATAACTTTTTTGCCAACATACTAGTTTTCTGGGATTGCCTTTAAAAATCATCACAAATTCGGTTGCTGTAAACGGAAATCTATTCTTTCACAGTTCTGGAGGCCAGAAGTCTGAAATCGAGGAGTTGGCAGGGTCACGATCCCTCTAGAAGGTATGGGGAAAGGGGGGAGGTGGGGCAGGTATCCTGCCTTGCCTCTTCCAGCTTCTGGTGGCTTTAGGGATTCCTTGGTTTGTGGTTGGATAATACCAGCCTCTGCCTCAGTGTTCGCATGGCTTCTCCTCTATCTCTCTGCATCTTTCCTCTGTGTCTCTTATAAGGCCACTTAGTATTAGGGCCCACACAGATAGTTCCAGACTATCTCATTTCAACATCTTTAATTTAATTACATCTGCAAAGACCTTGTTCCAAATAAGTCCATGTTCACAGATTGGGTGATGGGGGCTTGGACATATATTGGGGGCAGGGGGCACCATTTAACCCACCATGGCAAGCACACCTGAAGAATGCATGAGCGAAGAAATTTGGTTACCTGTGTTGTCTGCCAATTCCCTCTTCTGCTCTGGCTGTCTGGGATGATGTTTCCTATCACTGCTGATGTCAAAAGGGATAGTTCTAACTCCAGTGATCACTGGAGCAGGGCAGTCATCAGGGGCAGCAACACACACAAAGGTTACAAGTTTCTGAAGGTGGGGTCCTTAAGGAGTATGCCCAGGCTGAGGGCTCTGGGCGCTGCTAAAGCGGCAGAGCCTTGTTTCCTAGCAGATGTCATACCTAGTGACCCATTATCTTCTCTAACTACTGAAGCAGGAGTTAACTTTGGGCCTCCTCACTGCAAGGAAATAGTTGAGGCTTGAAGGGTTAAGTTGGAGATTAATCTGAGTGACAAAAACTACGTTATGTTCAAAATCACCCTCTTTGAAACAAACTTGTATTCTCCCAATCTTTCCCCAAAAGGAACAGTTTCTACCCAGGAGTGTGTTGGTACTTTGTGTAAATAAAGCTTTGTTGGGTCTGTCTCTGTTCTCCGGATGGACCTGGAGTCTAGGTTGAATCATTTATTACTTGTTTCCCAGAATGATATCGCTTTCTTGCTTATTTTCCCAAGGGTTAGAAGAATAAAGATGCAGGAAGCAGAAGTAAACAAGCTACAATGGTTTGTTTATGAGGGAAACACGCTTGACTTACTGCTCTTTCCTCTGCTGAGTCTGTGGGGAAGGATCTAAGGAGTGGGTCCTTATATGCAGTCACAGCGACACTGTCCTCATGAAAAGCAGGGCTCATCGAGGACACGCGGATGCTTCCTTCTATCCTCAACCTTCTTGCTCTGCCTCTTGCTTTCCTGCTGATAGTTACAAAGAACTTTTCAGATCTCTCTCCCAATTTGAAGCTACTTTTTTGATGTCTATGTCGCATGTAACTCCAAATTCTAAACTTAAGTTCTATTCAGGAGGTTACAGAGTGGTTGATTTCTTGCCACTAACTTCCGAGAGAAAACCTTGATCACTGGGAAGAGAAGGAAGACAAATATAATTAAAGCTCAGATATTTTTCCCAAGGCCACAAGCTTTCTTTTTGCAAAGAAACCTATGACTCCTGATGACCACTGGGGGTCCCCAGCAGGCTTTTTTAATGCACCGGAGGCGCCGCACACCTCACCCCTTCCATTGGATCCCACAGTCGCCTGGGGCAGAAACATTAAGCTGTGACGTCAGCCAGCCTGGGAGCCTACTGCTGTTGTGCCCTTAGGTGTTGCTAAGCCTCTGAGGAGTGGGGTCTTGTGCTTTTCCCTGGCAGTCCAATTTTCAGCATAAATCATTGCCCTAATGTTATTTTAATGTGCTTTGGGGCCCTGGGGGGTGGAGTGGATGGCAGGGGAACAGCATTTAATTTCCTTTGGAGTTTGGAATGTGCCGGATGCATCTCAAGGACTTGAGTGTATAAGAAAAGGTTCTGTAAATCCTTGCAGTGCCACCCAACTTTGGGGGCCATTTCCTCATTTGGCAAACTTCATGGCAAAGTTAAATTTTCCTTAGGGGAAAAGAAACAGGGAAACAAACATTTGTTAAATGTCTAATATGTACTGTAGGGGTTCAGAACAGGTCTCCCCAAGATGTACCACTTTGGCATGTGAATTATTTTGAGCCGAAGGCTGTTGAGACTCTGTGGGATCACGAGAAACTTCTGCCTGTCTCTTAAAGAATCTAAATTAGGGGACTTGTCCATAATAAGAAATATTACCAGGAAAAAATTTTTATGAGCTATCTTTAGGGCAGGGTGAACTTCTAATTACTAAACATCTGCTCTTCTTATAGGCCTGTGGTGACCTCCCTCCTCTCTGGAAACCTCAAGGCACCTCACCTCCTCCTTACCTCAGAATGCCAGATCTACCTCATTTTAACTGTCTCTGAACCTCTCCTGTATGCGGGGTCTCTGACTCTCTCATGGATGTGGGGTTACTTAATTACATTTGGTTATTTTCTCTTGTTAATCTGTCCCATATCAATTTGATTGTTAGACCAGCCGAGAGAATCTAGAAGAGTACAGGAAGTTTTCTTCCTTCCCCATAGTACCATGCACTTGACATTCATTCTGTTAGTTCATCTTCAAAATCATCTCAGGAGGTTGGGGTTATTGTTCCAGATGTGCAGATTAGGAAGGAAGAAGACATCTGGAGAGACTGAGCTACTATTATCCTGCTAATCAACAGCCTGGCTGGGCTGCAGTCCTGGTTAGTCAGGATGCAAGTGTGTGTCATGCTATTTGTACTTTAGTCGTCAGCCTTCGGTTTTACTACAAGGGCTCTTGAAGAAGAGTCTATTTATAGTTTTACCTGAGGCTTTCAAAGTATATAACCAAATCCATGTCTCTAAAGGTAAAGTAGCACTTTTCTGGATAATAAAATTAAAGTCTAAACTTGATCAAACAAATGCTTATTAATCACCTTTGATCTACTAAGTATACTGGAGGCTCAGTTGAGAGTCTCATGCACTTCATTCAGGACAATTAAAAAAACAAAACAAAACAGTACTATTGGTGATAAGGTGTTATTTTGTCTGGATAACCTAGGTTGGCTGTGTCTGCAATGAGCCAATAGAGAGAACAGAATAATTATGTGATAAATTGCTGCAGAAGAGAGACTCATGATTCTTTTACCACGTCATCAAATGATGGGTAGCTTGACAGATAAAGAATGGACCAGGCTTAAAGCATGACAAACAGTGTCAGGCAATACTCAGGAAATTCAGCAACAGAAGAAAATAGAGGGGCCTATTTTAATCAGTTCTGTCACAGGGCCCAGTTCAGTGCCTGGGGCAGAGTAGGCTCCCCATAAATGCTGGCCCGAAGTTTAGACATATTTTTAAAAGTACTGCTGGACCCACTCTCCCTTCAGCAAAAATCACATTGGAGTGGACTCAATTCAGTCTGCCCTTTCCAAATAAGAAACCAAACCTGAACACCTCAAACGTCATAGCACCCTCTTATATTTCTCTCACGTTTTTAACAGAGTAAGGTATTTGGCTACTAATAGCCACCCAGGGCTCATGTATTTACAGGAAATCTGCCTCATTCCCATGATTACACCTGCCACACGATCTAATTTTATCTTACAGAGATTTTAAAGATTTGTGAAGGTGAGATGGCTTTGAAGTCCCTCAGATGAGGCACCTTAAATGGCCTACCTCTTTTGGAATTCAAGGGAGCTGAATTAGAGTAAGACGGGCCAATGACCAAAATATATATTGTGTAATTTTTAGTCACAATTATTGTACATAATTGAAAGCTTAATCATAGTCATCATAGGAAAAAATGGTAATGATGAAATTTATTTGTGTTCATGTTACTGACCATCTCCCCACCAAAAAGCCTTAAACCTAACTCTCAATAGTTCATTATAAAATAGATACACCAGTAGGACTCTTTGAAAAACCTTAATGCCTCTTATACAAAGGAAAACAAACTATGGAAAGGAAAAAAAGATCTGAAACAGAAAATTCAAAGGCAGGATCTTAATTTCATTTGTGTTCATGGGTGCTAGGAGGTGATACATCTGGTAAGATACTTAGAAATTCAGAATTGTGAAATTGACAATGTAATTCTTTTCTCCTCACTTAATTTGTAAAAGGGGAATAGTAATAACATTTAGTATTCATTGAGTGCTTACTACGTGCCAGGCACTGGCCTGCCCTAAACTCTAAAATAATTTCTCTTAATCCCTAGAAGTTAGATTTTATTATCCTCAAGGGGCATGAGGAACAAATTTAGAGAAGTTACCTTTGCTAACCCTCCTACAGCTAATGAGTTTTGATGGTTCCTGAGCAATTGAGAAGGTGGTGGTCTCACTGTGCTTTTTCGTTGGGATATGTGGTTAAGTGTTAAGTAGTGGTCCTTTGGCTAAGTGTTGACTAAATAATAGCTACAGTTATTGAAATCCTACTGTGAACTAGTTCCTTCACAACTATAACCTCTTAAGTAAGTTTCACCAAAACATTTACAAGAAAGATTTTTATCTTTTCCTTTTCACAGAGGTGGAAACTGAAGCTTACATTGCTGGAGAGTATATAGAGTCAAACCTAGCTTTGTCTGGCCATAATGCCTATGTTCTTTCCCCATTCCACGCCCAGGTTCCTTGTAAGGATAGTCCCAAATGCCTGATCTATTTGCATAGGAAAAATCCCCCAAGTGGAAGTGAGAGGGGTACATAATCAATGTTATCAGGGTTCTTGTATGAGAGTCATCAAGCCTTTCTGGTTTCTTTTTTTTTTTTAGCTGAGCCATCCTGCCACCTGTTGGCAGCTCAACGGCAACTCAGCTCGGGCTGGCCTCGAACCGCTGTTGCTCAGAGCTCAGCTTGCACTCTTGAGGGAGCTCTTAACCAACTGAGCCATTTGGCCGGCCCCAAGCCTTTCTGGTTTCAAGAGAGCCCTCAGCCCTTGCTCCTTGCTTCTTTTTTTTTTTTTTTGTCATCTTCTGGTCCTTAACCAGAGACCTTAAATATGCATCTTCTATTTGTGACTCTGTTTTTCTGTTTTGCTCATTAATAAAAATAGCTGAAAAAACAAACAGCAGGATAACTCAAAACATCTGAATGAACAACACATACCCACAGTCTCTCCTTTTTGTTTTGTTTTGTTTTGTTTTGTTTTCTTTCCTGTTTTAGACTCTCTGGGTGGTTAGCAAAATCTACCAGAATATATCTTACTTGTTTTTAGGATCTGTCAGAAAATTGTTATGTTGTCTTGGATCTTGAGCCTGCTTGTTAGCCCACACCCTTGTTTGGCATGAGGTGAACCTAGGCATAAGAGAATAAACAGTTGCTTGTATAATATTTCCATAGAAAGGAAGTTATTTTATGACACCCAAATGGAGAAACTTTGCTTTTTAATCCAGGATGACTGAGGGTGCCAAACCTTCTTCTCAGCTCTGGAGCCAGGAGCCTGCATTCTCTCGCTGTCCTGAGCATCCTGGTTTTTCCTTTAACAGAATGAGTTGATTTGTGTAGTGTTTTTTTCTATCCCATTACATGGTAAGCTTTATGATAGTGGGGGCCAAGTTTCCTAGCTGTTTAATCCTATTCAAATTTTCTTAGGTTCAGATTCATGCCTCTGGATCATCTTCTTTAACCCAGATCACAGTCCTTTCTTTTAAGGGAAAAAAATATTCCATGGCTTAATGTGATTGATATTTTTCAAAGATAGTTGTCAACTAATCCTCCCCTTGTCTATGCACATGTCACTTTTTCCATCAAGAGGTGGATTCTATTTCCTTTACCCTGAATCTTGACTGGCTTTGTGACAGGCTTCATCCAACAGGATGTGGCAGAAGTGATGCTCTGCCAATCCTGGGCCTACCCCTTAACAGCCAAGCAGCTGCTGTTTTTGCTGTCTGGGAACCCAGCTGCCAGGCTGTAAGGAACTCTAGGCTATTTTGCTGAAGAGGAAGGTCACGAACAAAGGCCATGGATGATTGGAAACCATGCAGAGAAAAAAAAAATGTGAAGGAGAACCAAAATGCTTTATTCGAGAGCCAGCACCGCCCCGCCCCTCCACATACAAGAGTGAGGCCTTCCTGCAACTTCCAGTCTAGCCCCTCTCTCTACCTGCTGAATGCAGCCTAATGCATGTCTCCAGCCCATACCACATGGACCAGAAGAACTGCCTAGTAAATTGACAAAACTGGGAGCAAGAATACATCAATGTTTAAGCCACTAAGTATTAGGATGGTCTATTATACAGCAGTTAATAACTTATATATTTATGTACTTAAAATTCCTTTTTATTATGTAATAATTAATAGATCACAATGAATATACAATGTGCCACGGAGGTAAAATTTTTCCTCTACACCCTTAGGGTTTCTGCTGAGACTGACATAAGACAGGTTAACAGGAGAAAAGCATACAAATCTTATTTAATAACATTTTAATGGATATGGGAATACCCACAGGAAAATTAAGACCCAAAGAAGTGGCTAGACCTACGTGCTTATAAAGTGGGTTGAACAAAGAGGCAATTGTGGAAGTCTCCCCACTAAAATATGTGGGGTGACTAAAGGAAGATAAGAGTTATTTTAATAAGGTCTATTTGTACTGATTTCTCTTGGGCTCTACTCCTTGTTTCAGGTGAGAAGAATGTTTCCTTCTGGTATAAGGAGGGCATCTTTCACATGGGCATTTCATCTCCAACTTTCAGGAAGAAAGTTGCTATCTGCTATTTGACAAGTGCCTTTAACTCAAAATAATCAATTATACCAAAGCAGCATATTTTGGGGATGTGTGCTCTGAACCCCTCCAAAGGCATGATAACAAAATAAGCAATTATGTGAATCCCCCACATAAGAACAAGAATATATAGTTTCAACACTGTTGAAACTAAATTTGTGGCACAGTCCAGGTAATCACTATCCTCAATTGAGTAACCCTTTGCTTTAAAAAATAACATTATTCTTTATTTGTTACCAAATAATATAACAAGTTAGAGAGATAGGCATCTTTGGAGAAAGCCATGTTTTGAGCTCGGTCTCTGCCAACCTCCTAAAGGGAGGGGTATATGAGGATTGTAGCTCCTTAACTTTGAGACTAGAGAGGAAGAATTTAAGTGCAAGACTAAGAAAGCTGAGTGTGTGACCCCTTCAGCTGAGGGGTTAGTGGACAAAAGTCTGTCTCTTAGCAGAGATACCTAGAGGATGAGAGGTGAGCTAACTAATTGCTTTGGGGTGGAGATGTGGTTTCAAGTCCAGGTTGAGACTCTGAATGAATTTAGTTATAAAAATGAATTACATGTTCTTACTTACGTAGCAGAGTGAAATGATGCCTCGCTCTGACTGTCTTAATTCTAGCCTGCATTTTTCCCATGGCCTTCAGGCAAATAGCTCCTGCTATACTCATAGACATGCTAATCATTAGAGGAATTCTACTTGGGGCTTGAGTTTTTAAAAGAACAGCTCCTTGCCAGAGTTACCTCTCCTGAGGGAAATATGTGCAGAAATAATTATTGTTAATCAAAGATTTGCAGGAGCTCAAGACTGGACTCAGACCAGGGGTGGTCAACAGACTGGGAACAAAGAGGTTTAGAGAATTCGCAGTTTTCCTTGGATCCTTGTTGGTGCCCAGGTGCCTATGGTGGTAAATCACCTATTGCCCCGCCCAATGCCCTTTCCCTTGACATAAAAGAAGGCTGAATCCTGGGCTGTTATAAGATGGATTTGTGGAATCCCTAAGGCTCTCCATCTTCTTGAACTGGCAACTTCTCAGACTCTGACATTTTGCATGTTGGTCTTTTAAAGTGTTGGGCACACAAATTTTTGAACACTTTAACACTTTACATCAAGTCTGTGGACTGGTCTGAGAAAGATACTAACATTGATTAATAGTATTTAGTGGAAGATCCATCAGAGTTTGACTTATTATTTTGGAGTCCAACCCATTTGTAAGCTGGGGACTGCTTGTGTCACTGTGTGTCAAAGCTTGCAGATGATAAAGTGAATACCTTCACTCACAGGTTTCTTTCTCAACAAAAGAAGCTTACAGACATCTCAGTAACACCTGCGGATGCATTAGTCACTGGTCTATGGCCACCCAAACATTATATAGTAGGTTCACCAGAAAGACCAGCTTGTTGTGATAAGTATATTTTAGGTTTCAAGGGCAATTCTGATTTTTAAACAGGATTCCAGAATCAAATGCCTTTTTAATAATCTGTTTTTATTTAAGACAGGTGTAATACTCTTGAGATTTGAAGGAGCTAGAAGGTGGGAGGCTGGAGGAAGGTAATGCACATTTAGAGAGCCCTGTTGGATGTTGCCTGAGCTCCTCCTGGGAACAGTTTAACTGAAGAATGAGACTCCACAGGCTGCATGTTGCTGAGGGATTACTGCAAATCTGGTTGCTGGCAGGGACAAAGAAAAAGGCAGAGTCATGTCAAAGCCCTGTTGCCCAGAGTGTCTGCTGCAGACATGAAATAGAAATTACAAAGGAGAAAAATGTCATTTTCACAGACTTACACCAGGTCTTGAGAGGGCTCCTCAGTACCTTTTTTTTTTTTCCTACAAGTAGCTCATAGCTCACTTGCACAGGGAGAGAAGTCTATTTTCTCTAACGATGTTAGAAAAATAATTGTTCACCAATGAAGGTTTATTCACGTATCCTACATATAACCTTATATGGAATGTGGGAAGAAGCAACTTGGAAATCTTAGTTTTGGAAACTCTGATGGTTCTCACATATAATAGAATCATGGATACTGAATCTTAATAAAACAATGTATTATGTAGATAAATGTAATATAATGTGCTTGAATAGTTATAAACTTTTTTTTTTTTTTAAAGATTTAATTGGGGAACAGGGGAAGGGGAACAGACAAGTTGCTGTCCTTTATTTCCTTATTCTTCAGTCTAGCTGTGGAGGACATTACTTCACTGGCCGATGTTGGTATCATCATTGCGCTCTTCTCGGGTGAGGTAGATAGGTCACCAGCCTCTGGATGGCAGCTCACAGAGGCTCTTGGCAGCTCACACCAGCTGCCAGTCACTCGTGCTGGCTGCCGGCCACTCACTGTAGCCTATGGCAGCCCACTGCAGCAGGGGCTACAGCTATGTCATCCTGGGGACTCATAGCAGCCCAGCTCCAAGTGGAGCAGTTGTTCACCATCTTAGCTGTAGAGGGCAGTCTCACTGGCCCTCATATGTGGGATCTGAACCCGGGCCCCTGGCATCCCAAGCCGGCTCTTAACCAACGTGCCATTCAGCTGACCCAATAAACTATTTTTTTTCACTAAAGCAATGAGGCCTAGTGGAATAAATATGCATTTTAGAATCAGACAGAGATAGGTATAAATCTGGTTTGTCCCCTTATTAAGTGTGTTTGGAAATATCATTGACAGTCTATCAGGTCTTTTAATATAAAAAGTGGAAGTAGAAATAGCTATGTCATAGAAGCCTTGTGAGGCTAGAATGATGTGACGACATCTACCACATGCCTGTACATATTGAGAGCTAAATGTTTGTTTAATATATTGAATATTTAGCTTTCTAGCCTGATACCATTTTCCAGATATATAGCGAGTTAAAAGAATATTTTCTTTTTAATCAAAATCAATTATTTATGGTCAAAATATAATAAATGTTTAGAGTAAATACAGAATTTTACTTGTGGTAGTGACCTACTTGGATGGGTTAAGGCAATATATTTATTTTGTATTTCTGAACAACTGCATTTCTTTGTTGACTATCCATTATGGAATAAAAGTCATGCTAAGACATAAGGAAATAAGAAATTTCCACAAGTTGTGCATAAATCTAAAAATAAAGACATGATGATGCGTAATAATCAAAAATGCTAGATTAAATCAAAGTCTGATTAATAGATTGCTGCCAACCCTCTTTCCCTTTTACACTTCAAATAAAGCTAACTCCATTGCTTTTCATTTTGAGGCATCTATTGCTAATCACTACAGAAAAGCAGGAAGAAACAAAACAACAACACGAGGGAGGTTATACAACTTAGGGCATGGTAGAATTCTTACATTTAGAGTCTTTACACCTATCCTGACTCCCCTGCTGAAATGGTGTGTGGAAACTCCATTAGTTCTTTCCCTTCTACTTCTAGTATTGAGGGTATTTTGAAATAGCATATCTTCCAATGTCTCCATTTCGTCATCTGACCATCTTTGACAAAAGCCACACTCATTAATTCCTCCTCGATGGCTTTCTCTCCAGTTCAGAAGATGCCAACAAGGCAGAACAAGAGGAGATGGGTTCCTGGTATCAGTAGGGACCCTCTAGTCTCTAGGCAACAACTGCATCATTATGTTAAGTTTCTGCCTCAAATGTCCATATGAATCTCATACATATTTATTTTTACTTCCAAATACTTATGCCTGTATGTTGAAATATATTCCTTTATTTAAGAATTTGTTAAGTCCTATGTGGTAGCTTTGTACTATGTCAGCTTCATTAAACTGGAACTATGTTTTCCAGAATTCACCTGCATGTATGTTTCAGAATTAGGGTTGTCCACAAGAGAAATATGCATGAGATTTAAAAGACAGCGCAGCCGCTGTGGCAGCTGTCAATTCTGCTGGCTTCCTTTGGAGACCATGTGGGCCTGCAGCTTCTTCCTGCTTTTCTGGATAGTCTGCGTCAGCTTCTCTGTTCCCTGGGTGGGTGCATATGCTGCTCTACATCAATGGCATTAGTTTCCTGCATGTCACCTTTGTCATTGAGGCTGGAAGTAGTGAGAGATAGATGCAGGCTCCAGTTTATTCTTGCTCTCTCCTACTCCTTATCCAGCTGTCCTCCTTCTCAATGACCGTTCTAGCTTACCTATCGCAACTTCACCCCCATATCAGATGCAGACAGTTTTACATCACTTGTAGAGGTTCTGCTTTTCTGGTTGACCTATGACCCATGTAGCCTGCACGTGCCAGACACTGTGCTGGACTGTGGGGATAATGGTGGTGAGCCAGGTAAGTATTGACCTTCTCCTTCACAGGACTTAAAGTCTAGTTTAGGATATTATTATTAAAATACAAAAGGACTAACACATGGTGCTTTAAATTTTCAATCAAGCTGAGAATTCTTAACAATACAGTATTTTTATAGCATTTTTTTTTTTAATTTTCAAAGATTTCCTTATCACTTAATCACTATCACATATCTTTACAAAGATGCAAAAAAGACTAAGTGGGGACTTAAGACTTCCCTTGAGGCTAAGCAGGGATTAAGACGTCTCCTATCCAAAGATCATATAATTTGTGAGTGACAGAATTTTAATCTGGTTTTTATTTCAGCACTTGTTTAAATGCAAAAGTTATGAAAATAAATCAAATTTCTTAGTTTCGTGGACCAAAATATCTATCAATCCAGAAAAATACATAAATTTAATAGAATACTTGGTACCATGCAGAAAACTACATTGGATTTTTTAGTTTTCAAATAGTCATCTTGATGTCAAGGAGCTGTGACAGTAAAAACATGAACAAATAAAATGTCAGCTATCTTGGCAACCTTTGCTTTGATGGTAAGCTTCACATAATAGGTACCTGCACGTTTCACTTTTAGATCATGGACCTGCTGAGCCTCAGGAGAGATGCTGAGATTTGTGCTGAAACTTTCATCAGAGGCGATGATCTCTAGTCTATCTACCTAGGGTCATAGCTGGAGTGACAGATCGTTCTGCCAATTATGCCACTTCGATGGAATTTAACCAAAAGTGATTGTAAACATAGTGTTTCCTCCAGAGCCTAGGAGTTGTTGAATGGGTCAGACCCTCAGCAACACATTCTGTCTCTCTCCTCGCCACCCAAAAGCAGGGCCTTTGACCTCTGTGATGTCATTCCTGAAGAGTCAGGGGATATGCCTATCATCTGCAACCTGTTCTGCAAAACTTTTTATAACAAAATTAATATATGCTGATTGGTAGAAGTAAACTCCGTAGAAGTATGTGGAAAAAAAGTTGAAGTTTCCTGTTGTATCCCATATATATATATATATATATATATATATATATATATATATATATATATAATTACCAGGCCCTATTCTTGGTGTTGGAGTTATGGCAGTGAACAAAACAGACACTCAGAAAAATCATTTAGTCTTAGTCTGTTCAGTCTGTTGTAACACAGAACCATGGCCTGGGTGGCTTCAACAACAAACATTTATTCCTCCCAGTTCTGGAGGTTGAAAAGTCCAAGATTAAGGCATTAGCAGATTCAGTGTCAGATGAGAGCCTCCTGGTTTGCAGATGGCTGTCATCTTACTGTGTTCTCACATGGCAGAGAGCAGAGAGAGGGAGCAAGCTCTCGTGCCTCTTCTTATGACACCAATCCATTCACAAGGGCTCCACCTCGTTATCTAATCACTTACCAAAGGCCTCACCTCCTAATACCACTACATGGGAGGTTAGGATTCCAACATAGGAATTTGGGGGGACATAAACATTCAGTCCATAACAGTTAATGTTTAGCTCATGGCAATATACACATGTATTAGTTAAGGTAGGCCAACACCTATAACACATGAACCCCAAATATTTAATAGCTCCAAATTATAGAATTTATTTCTGGCATACGTAACATGATCGGGCTGTCAACAGTCACTCAGGGACTCAGGAAAATGGAGGCTCTATTACTACTAAGAGATGTATTCAAAACTTGCGGAACAGTGGTCTTTATTTTGGTCAGCTGGAAGGGACCATAGAGGAGAGTGTGGGGGTGTTTTTTTTTAAAGATTTTATTGGGGAATTGGGAGAGGGGAACAGTGTTCGGGAATCGGGGAAGGGGAACAGACAAGTTGCTGTCCTTTTGTTCTTCAGTCTAGTTGTGGGGGACGTTGCTTCACTGGCCCATGTTGGTATTGTCATTGCGCTCTTCTCGGCTGAGGCAGATCAGTTGCCAGCCACTGGACAGCAGCTCTTGGGTGCCTCTTGGCGACTCACGCTGGCTGCCGGCCATTTATGTCGGCTGCCAGCCACTCACAGTAGCTTTAAGGCAGCCCACTGCAGCCTCATTGCAGCCTATTCCATCGCTGGTGATTCACAGCAGCCCAGCTCCAGGTTGAGCTGTTGTTCACCATCTTAGCTGTAGAGGGCCCAGCGCCACTGGCCCTAATGTGGGATCCAAACCAGGACCCTGCTGCTCAGAGCTGGCATCCCAAGCCAGCTCTTAACCAACAGGCTACTCAGCCAGCCCGGGGGTGGGTTTTTATGCACAGGGCTTGGGGGTAGAGCACCACATCTCCATTTACATTTCATTGGTTAGAACTTTATGACCTCGCCACACCATTTACTGCATGTGTGACCTTGGGCAAATGACTTAACATCTCTGTGACTCAGAATGCTCATTTGTAAAAAATATTTGGACACATTAAGTCAGAAAAATCTACTCCTAGGGCTCCCATGTTAACTAAATTATATATGCAAATAAAGCCTTTTGAACAGCTCCTGCCACAAACTAAGAGCTTAACAACATTGGCTGGGGAATGTGGTCTACTTGTGTGCCAGGAAAAAGAAAGGAATATGCATTTTAGTGTTTAGTTGTTTCTGCTCCGCAGGTCTAAATTTTTTCCTTTATACCAACAGGATTGAGTTTTAGCTACTGTTCTGCTACATTTTTCTAACTTAATATGTCCTAAATATTTTTCTGTGTTAAAACTATAAATCTACCTATCATTTTAACAGCTATTTGTATTTACCTCCATTCTATATGGATATACCATAATATATGTAACTCTATTGATTCATATTTTGGTGGTTTCTAATTTTTAAATTACAAGACTTTGATGAATATTCTAGTTCACAGGCTGTGATGCATATATATGCTGTATGCTATAAATTCTAAGCAGTGAAATTCCTAACTTGTACTAACTTAATAGTACATGGCAACATTTGGCTGCCAAACACAGGAAAATTACTCGTCTTTTGTGGGGTTTTCCCATGGTTGAATTATAAATCCGGTCTTACCATCATTACATTGTGTATTATAAGCCAAAGTAGGGAAATATTAAAATGGTTTAAAAATGGTTTTTAGGGGAAAATAGTTCAATTTATAAGGAAATAATAATAGCTAGCATTTATTGTGTTTATTTTATTTATTCTTACTGAAAGCCATATCATTATGGCCACTTAAGAGATGAAGAAACTAAGTGTTGGAGAATATAAGGAAATAATCTCAAGTCACACAGGAAGTTTAGGGAAGAGCTGCTACTAGGACCTAGCTGGGCCTAATTCCGAAATCCATTTTCTATGTAAGTCCAACTGCCAAAGAGGAAAGCCATTGCTCTTTAGGACTTATTCTACTACTAAGTGGAATTAGAGCTTTAAGTGGTAGCCTGCAGTGTCATCTCACCCTTACCCCTGGACTTGGGTAGCTCCTACTTGTCCCTCAGTCCTCAGTTGACCTTACCTTCTCCAAAGCTGGGCATGAAGATCTGCTCTGTGCTGGGTCAGCACCCAGCACTCTGGTACATTCTTCCATTGCAGCATCTCTTCCACTTTACTCAGACTGCCTCTTCCTTTGTCTCATCTGCCAGAAGTGGGCTTTCCTAAGTGTGGTCTGCAGAGATTCTGTATAGAAACCTGGGATACTAGTGTAAAATATGCTTTCTTGGCTTAGGGGTTTGGACCCAGTCATCTGCATTTTTAAATAAGCTCCCTAGGTATTTTTCTGCTTATTAATTTTTAAGAAATACTTTATTTAGTTTCTTGTGGGAACGGACTGTCTTACTCATTGATGTTTCTAGGGGGCTTGATATTCATTAAGTACTCATTAGGTAGTTCTTAAGAAAACAAATGAAACACACGGTAGTTCCTAAACAAAACTAGGTGCATGGTGCTCATCTCTTGTCTCCTTGGCACCTAGCATGATTTTGAAACGTTGTAGGAGCTCACTAGATATTTGATAAATGAAGTTTTAAATGAATGAATAAATGGCAAGGAGATAAAAAAAGAGATAGGTTCTACTTATAATTTGTTATATGCTGATTCTATGACTGGGAAATTCACAAAATCTCAGAACCTGAATTTCCACATGAAATAGATGGGATAATCATATTCATCCATTGTGGATACCAATCCACTTAAGACGATTTCTGGCATAGAGCAACTGCTGGATAAAATGGTATTCATCATAATGATAATAACAATGCCTGTAAAAATGCTCTATAAAGCACTGCGCAGATATCAAGCACTATGATTATACTCATTATGTATTTAATCAAGCAGGCTGCATAGACGATTGAACCTTACTTTGACCATTGGATGGGTGGTTTCAAGGAACAGTATCAGGAGGTGTTGGATGTGCACAGGGGCCCAGAGATAGACAGGAGGTGAATCGCAGCCTCCACTTCTGTGCTTGCTTCCTGTGTGGTCCAGCGGAGTAGGCTCTGCACCAGGACAGTATCTGAACCAACTGACAGATTCACAGAAGTGCTGGCACCTTTCCTTGAGGGAGCAGCTGCTTTGCCAGGTGCGGCTGCTCAGGTCTGGAAGGGAAGGAGCTGATGAGAGCACACAAGGCCTGACAAGGAATCTCCCTCAGCTTCTCTCCCTCCAGTGAAAATAAAACAGAAATTTTACAAGTGAAGAAGTCAATTGCAGGCCTTGGTTTTTGACATTTTTCCAGTTTAGTTTTTTTTTTTTTAAATCATCCTTCCGCTGACAAATCACATTTGATCCATTTCAAAGGGCTTTTCCATTAAAGTAACAAATAGCCAGGGCTTAAGGGAGCTCCCTGTGTCTGCCACACACTTGCAAGGAGGTAGTGTGGATCTCCATGGAAAATCTCGGGTTTAATGGATTTCATTTCTTTACCCATATTTTGAGGCTAGTATTTGGAGGTTTTGGAAGATTACAAAATTGTCTGAGGGAAAGAAACAGCAATGGACATATTTCAACTATAAGAGGAACGCGATAGTTGAACGGATATTTCTAATCAAAATTAGGGGGGAAAAATTGTCCTCCTATAGAAAAAAAATCAATTTTAAAAAAAGTGAAGTAAATTCCTATAATCATGCAATATAATTGTCAAAGAAGCAAATATTAATTAGTTAAAGCATATATATATTTCAGAGCACCTGCTCACCAAAACAGTCTTGGAAAATTTACCCTGTGTAAACTGTGGTTTATGATCATGTTCTAGGACATATGACACTGTCCCAAAGGTCAAATCTAATTGGAGGAGGAATGGGCACCTTGTTCCAGAAAGGTCTTTGTGTAGGCTGACAAGTGACCTATTACTAGTGTGGCCTGGCTCAAGGAGATAAGCTAGCCAATCAGATCCTCACTAATGGTAACATGTTTAAATAGAAGGAGGTCAGTGTTCAGCACATGGGATAAATTTGAGCATGGTGTGGCCATCATGGTCACATGCAAATTATGCACCTGAAGCCTGGCTTCTAGGAGAACTTGAGACAGGTATACAGGAAGGTCACAGTGGTCCCCAGAAGCTGACAGAGAGCAGCCTCTGGTCCTTATAGTTACCCATTCCAGATCTCAGGAAGTTTGATTGTTTTTTGCTCTTGTTGGTAGCTTGCTCTGAGATTCCACTCTGTATAAAATTTCTCCTCCTTAACTGGAGCTTGATTGGATAAATCTTCTCCTTTTCAACCAGGAGAAGCCTAGTTAGAGCTGTCAAAATGATTAGTCTCAGTTGCATTCCAGAATAACGGTTAAGAACACAAGCACTGGAATCAGATTTCCGCGGCCTGTAATCCCAGCCTATCACAAATTGGTTGCATGAACTTGGATGAGTTACTTAAAATTTCTGAGCTTCATTTTCTCACCTGTGAAATGAAGCTACCTCATAGATTTTCTTGAGATAGACTGAGTTTATGCGGAGACACTTAAAATAATGCACAGAGGACATAGTAACACTATTTAAGTGTTAGTAAGAATTAAGTAGAAACACAAAGGAAAAATCATAAATAAGAGACTCTGGGAATGGAGGGAGAGAAAAAAACATTATGGTAAGGTTGCAATGACCTACATTTAGCTGACTCCAAGGAAACCTCTCTATGTTCAGCTCCCTTCACCTATCACAGTGGCCCTGGATACCACGCCCTCTCCAATTTCCCTTCTGCCTTCCTGACTGCTGTGTCCCAGTCTCCTTTGCTGACCTCTCCTCCTTTCTCTGGTTGATGTTGGACCTCCTCAGGCCTCAGGTCTGGGGCCTCTTCTCTTTCCTCCTTAACCTGTTTCTCTAGGTGATTTTTCCCTTTCTTTAAATACCATCTATATTTTAAAGGTTCCCAAATTTTTTTTCCAGGCTAGCCCTCTCTCATGATCTGAACTTCTAACCTGGTATGTTCACCTGGTTGCCATTGATCCAGATGAGTGCTCTTAGTCCCTAACTGCCCCTAACTGCTCCCCACCCCCCATCTGTCTCCCCCATCTCACAAAATGACACCACTGCTCACCCAGCTATTTCAGCCCCAAAACCCAGACTTATCCTCAAGTCTTCCTTTTTCCTAACACACTGATTCAATCTATTGTCAAGTCCTGTTGGTTCTTCCTCCAACATATAACACAAATCTGATCACTTCCTTCAATCCCCACTAACATACTACCATCATCTCTCACCTAGACTATTACTAAAACTTCTTACTTGGTTTCCGTGTCTCTACTCTTGTTCTGCTAAAGTGCACTCCCACACTGCAGCAAAAATGATCTTCCTTTATAGAAAAACCTTGCCTCTCTCCTACTGAAAGCAGCTCAGGGGCTTCCCATTGCACCTGGACTAAAACCCAAACTTCTCACTCTGGTTCATAAGTCCCTGCATGTTCTGGTCTTGCCACCTCCCTACCTTCATCTTATATATTCCCCCCATCTCTCTGGCCTTTCTGTGCTTGGAACAAGCCGAGCTCTTGCTGTGGCCCAATCCTTTGCATTTTTATTCCCTGTACCAGAAACTTCCTTCTCCCAAGCACTCACACATCTGACTCATTCTCTTCTCATCCTGCCCATCTCAGCTCTAGCCTCTCCTCCTCAGATACCCTTCTCTAATCATTCAGTCCACAAGGTCATTCCTAAGTCATTTTCTATCTCATCATTCTGTTTCTTTCGTGGCCTGAGTCACAATGGCTCAAATTTTGATCCTTTACATTGTCTTTCTCACTAGAATGTAAAAAAGGTCCGCTTGTTTGGCTTGTTCACTGAAATTTCTCAGTGCCTGTCACGATGTTCAATAAATGTTTGTTGAATGAATGGGATCCTGATAAGTTCCCTAGTTTCAGTCCCTGCTGAAGCTGGGAGTAACTTCCCAATCTTGGGTGCTGCAGGATACGTATGCCTTTGTATCAAATCTCTCCTTTTTGCCTAAAGAAGTTTGAATGGGATTCTGTAATAAACAAACAAAAAATATATTTTGATAAATATTTTTTCTTTTTCTAGTAATTTATGTGTAATTATCAGTGAAACACATGATACATCAAAAAATATTTGCCCAGATAAACACTATTGCACATACAAAGATATGGTGCTACAGAATGAAATCATTGGAGGCAGGCAGCTTTACCAAATGAAAGCTTACAATTGCTCATTGGCTGATATTCAAAGCCTGAATTTGGCATATAAAAGGTGATTTGGGTGCTGTCATTCCAAAGTTCAGTTTGTTTGAAAAGTTGATATGCAAAGTCATGCATTGCCAAGCCTTTTTGTGTCAAGTCAACCTGACACAGAACTGCTCTATTTGTGCCAACTTTACCCTTAGTTTTCCTCTAAATAGCAATGATTTTTCTAGAAAACATCTCCAGTCTGTATATGTGCAGAAAAGCTGTACTCACTGAGATTTCTAGATTTCTTGTTCACACATTATTTTTTTCTTTTGATTATGAATTTGCCGTTCCTTTTATATAGAAAAGGCATGTGAAGTAATTTTGCACTTCATTTTTTAACAATCCCTTCTTGTTTATCTACTATCTTGATGTTGAGGTGGCTAGATATGTTCCCCATTTTACAAGTGGTTCTCAAGAAGTTAAATGCTGTTCCACAGTTTCTAATGAATGAGAAGCATACACTGGTCTAAGTGGCTCCAACCATTTTTATCAAAATACTAATTAAAAATTATCCACGTAGAATTTGCAAAAAAAAAAAAAAAGTGGAAAAGCTGGGCTCTGTATCCTTAACCCAACACCTTTCTAAAGGATATAAAAGAGTTGAGGTTGTACAAAAGGAGTGAGAAAATGTATTTGTAGAAAGATGTTGGAGAACTGTGGCATTTTCTCTTTAAGGGTATGAATGAGAGAATACTTCCCCATCACTCCAAGTCTAGTGAGAAGGATTTTGAGGGAGCTGAATGCAGGCTTCCTATGTGTCTTCTGGAATTTGAGGGTACACAACAGACTGGCGGATGACTTACATGGATGAAGGCCAAAGGCAAAAGGCTATAGCAGGAACTGTTCATGCTGGCAGGATGCAGATAGCTAGCGAACAGCAGTGGAGCATTGATTGCTATGGCAAGGCTGTGGCTTCCTGTGGGCTAAGTGAATGCCAGAGGAGGTAGCTAGGTGGAAGCTATATGAAGGACCCTTCTCAGAAGAGGGCCTGCCAGAATGAAGATACCAAAGCAGTAAGAAGCTGTGGGTCGACTCTTAGGGGCAGGCAATAGGGGATGGAAGATAGAAAAGTGTTAGCTGGAGGGTACATCACCCATGAGGAAATTGTGCAGAAAACACCAGCATTAGGTCATAATAAACTAGCCAAGCAAGACCTTTTTTTCTGATTTTCCTCACTTTGTTGAAACCCTTCTCCAGTGGGGTGGGGATACTGGGGTAAAGGTTGTGTAGGTTGCGTAGAAATTATGATAAGGGAGCTAAGAGAACTGACATCATGGAAATAGAGAAGGCTGACCAGTTGCCAACTCCATTTCCCGCTACAGCTTTCTGCCTGAAATAGGCCTCAGTTAATCAGAAGTCGGAATATTACTGCTATTATGTCTAGAAGAAATTGAAAAAAAACCCTCAAAACTATAAGACCTGTTCAGGTTTTTATCCGGGGACAAGGAAAAAGGCAATTGGGCAATTGGGTTTGCAGATGGTACTTCTGATAATGAGTAGACTTGGAGTTTTCACCCTTTTGAGTTCAACTTGTTCAGCACACTAGTTACATATGCAATTATACATAGCTGCAAGAGTTACATATACAATACAAGCAATTATGTACATACAGTTTTATAATATATATTTTTAGCACAGAAGACATTACTTCTCATTTTGAAATTCAATGGGTTCAAAAATGTGGTTGATGAATAGCACAAAAAGTTTTTCCAAAGAGGCAGACTTGAACTTTTATTTACCTGTCTTAGGTTATTTAAATTGATGCAAAACATCCAAACAAACATTCATTGAAAGTGGATAAAGGCACACAGGAAATTTGGTGTTCCCTTTTGTCACTTGTCTCTGTAATTCACCTGGACTAGCAGTTCTTAAATATTAGCATGCATCAGAATTACCTGGAACTTTAGTTAAAACACAGCTTGTTGGGCCCTTTCCTTGGGGTTTCTGAGTCAATAGGTCAGGGTGGGTCCTGGGGAATTCATATTTTGAACAAGTTTTCAGGTGATAGTAATGCTCTGGTTCAGGAACCAGCCAGAAAATCACTCACCCAGACCACAGTGGGATCTGATGCTTCTTAGTTCTTGGAACTCCACTTGTCTGCAAAGCTGGGCTCTGGGAATTCGCATCAGGTGTCATTAGTTTTGAAGACTTTTTCCATTTGTGCTTCTTATGGTCAACCTTAGCATTTCCTTTGATATTAGTCCTATGGCTTCATTGAGTCCTGTGTGTTTTGAATGCTTCTCTCACTCAAAAAGAAAGATGGAATATCTTTTAGTTGAATTTTTCTTTTAAGCTAAGGAAGGCATTATGATATAGGCAACCAATAATTATTCCCCAAACATAAACTCGACCAACTTTGGGGTCAAATCTTGGCATACACTCTTTGTTCTCTTTTCAAGGAAGGATTTAAATGGAATGTTGTAGATGAAAACTCCTTGCACAAGGCCAGACATACACAATAGGCACTCAATAAATGTTAGTATCCCTTCAAAAACAGGAAACTGTTAATTCAATTACCTTAAAAAATTAAATTAGACAACATTTACTAAAAACTAACTTTACTTCATCTCCCTTCTACCTTTACCAAATCTTTCTTATTGCTATTTTATTTGTTATAGGTTACAGTTTTTAGAGCCATTCCTGGCATGTTCTTTATTAAGTACAAATTCCATCAGTTTTACATTTAAAGTAGCAAGCAAAAAGAATTTTATCATAAATGCTACCCAGTAGAAGTCATAAAAATTCCAAAATAATTTTTTTCTAGAAACTTTGTTTCCTTTTCACATTGCACAAATGGGTTATCCTTGCTTTCTAGTTACTTCCTGAATAACAGAAACCTCTATCAAGTATACTTTTCCTAAGGTCCAAAATATAACCATGAAAAGCTTTTGAGAGTCCTTTCTCTCAGGTTGAGTCAACATGAAGTAAAATTTTACAGTAGCCCGAGAGCCTCTTAGCCTCTCCCAACTCCTTATGATGTCTCCTCCTTTATCCTGTAGTGTCATATTCTGACAGATTATAGGCCACCCAGCTAATATCTTTGTGTAGAAAATACCACTCAAAAAGGAAAATAAATTAATGTCTGTATCTCTTGTCTCTAAGAAGGGATCTATAATAAAATATTAAATAGGTTTGCATACATATTACCCTCCTCTTAGTAGATATTCCAACTCTAGAAAACACTGACAATTGGAAATAATGTGGATAAATGGTTCTAGGCTGCCATTCATGACCTAGGAAACTTCCAGAAATGCTTCTGGGGCAGTCAAAGGTAGTTCCCTCCAGTCTTGGATAAGAATAGTTTTTTTGAACAAGACCCATTCATTCTTTTTTTTATTTTTAACATGCAATATCTTTAATACCTTTTATTCTATAATTAAAAATAGTAGCGATGTGTTTCAGGGCATCTAGCAGTAGTTTAATGGACTAGAAATGGTTAACTGACCCAAAGGCCACTAAGCCACAAAGTGGTCAGCAGCCTGTGAGGTCTGGCTCTCACAGATTAGGCTGACCAGTCAGAGTCTGTTCCGTGAGATTTTGTACTAACTCCATGACAACTGATACCAATACCAGGTTTGAGCTCAAAGTTCACATAGAGTCAGGGTTAGAACAGTTGTTTTGAGATTATGTATGAGACCAAAGGAGGCAGGTTGAGAGAGAGACAAATGGAGCAAATTTATAGAAAGAGGCAGAAGAGAGAAACCACAAGTCCTGGAGAGAAAGCAGAGCACAGGGGAAGAGAGCTTGGACCTTGAGTCTTTTGATGTTCATATTTCAGGAAGCCCAGCTTTCGTTTGCTTCTTGGTATTGAAATCTACGAAATCCCTGTATCCTAAAAGCAAGCCTCTTTTTTTTTTTTTCCTACTTTTTACTTATATTAACTTGAGTAGGTTTCTGTTCTTGGATGATGGGATAATATTTTGACCTAATAATGGAAATGTTAATTTAGCCCAGAACTTTCTGTTCTCCTTCTTGCCCTTACTTAGTCAGCAGGGAGGAACTTCTATGTACCTTGTCCAAGGGATAGACTTTTCAGCCTCAGAAATCTAAGGGAAGAAAAACATTCAAGGCTTAGCATTTGAGCTTATCAACTAGACTTTCACAAATTCATGGCAAAGACTGTCACTTTGAGATAAAAGAATTTTCACGGGTCAAGGGGTCTGGGCCACAGAGAGGAGATGGGAAGAAGGATAAAACCCCCAAAGACTACGATTTGCTAGACCCTGATTTGAGTAATACTTCAGTGAATTTGTCTGAGCTTTACCCCAAAGTGAGTGAACCAGGTGTTCACCCATCGGGGAAAATTGGGGCTTGAGAAGAAAATAAGTCCATTTATAGAAAAATTTAAATTTAAAGTCAATTTAAAAGAGTTATATTTTTTTTCTGAGTTTATAACACATGAAAATTGTACCCAGAATATCAAAATATAAGAAAACACAGCAATTTATGAAGGAAGTTATTATACAAAGACATAAAATATTTCCTCCTCCAACATGCACACCCAATGACCTGGGATAGACAATCTTGAATGAAGTCCTGTGGTGTTCTCCACATATCACAGAATAGAATAATAGCTAACCTTGATGGAATGCTTGCTACTACCAACCTCTGAAATAAGAAAAATAAGAATTCTGCTCCAATTATCTCACTTACTCTACATCCAACACATGACAGGAGGCTTACTATTAACCACTTTGTACAGATGAGGAAACTGAGGCCCAAAGTGATCAATGCCTATGGTTTCAAAGCTATCAGATTGAGCTCTTGCCAGTTTCACTAGGACAATAAACTCCTTGAGCAGGGTCTGCATCCCAACACTGCTATTCCAGAACTATTTGTCTATACATAGTCATTTGGGAAGCACTTTGGCTTTATGGAAAGGTCATGGACTCTGGAGCCAAACTTGGGTTTTAAGCCCGTGTTAAATTAGTAAACATGGAGGTCATTAGATGGAAGTGGCTCCAATGTCATGGCAGCCTACAGAAAGCAAACCAAAATCTAAGCTTTTAAATGCTTTAAGGTTAGGAAATTGAGACCTAAGGACAACCCATCACTAACAGACAACTAGGTTTTAAGCTGTAGCCAATCAATAACCTCCTTTGTTTGCTTCTATCCCTTCTCTATAAAAGTCTTTCCTCCATAGAGCGATCCTAACCACTTCCGGTTTGAATTCTATTTAACTTTTGCTCAAATAAACTCTTAAATTTTTTAATATGCCTCAGTTTCTCTTTTAACACCTGGCTCCATTAAACAGAAGCATGAGAATTTGGGGAGTTAACAAACCTCTCTGAGCCTCACTTTTCTCATCTATAAAGAAGACCTGACTTGCAATGTCATCATTATAATTAAATAATCTAATGTATATAATGAGCATTCATTTGAAGGAGGCTTTTATGTACCCAATATATACCTCAGGGGGGGACACTCAGCAAATGTTTGTTGAATAAATGAGTGCATAAGAACTATCCATATTCCAGTATTACAGATTATTTTTCAGAAAACTTATTTGTTTTGTAAAATTCAGATTTTGATCAGAGGAAAAAATATTTTGAAACTAGCATGCTTTTAAAACTAAATAGGGGGGAAAAAGAGACATTGCAACCATTTATTGTCTGCTGATTCCTACCCTTCAGAGGAGCTCCCTGTGGTAAAGCATTAACAAATTAAGCCAAATGTCATTAAGCCTGTCTCATTTCCCATTCATGTGGAACTTTGGTAGATTACATAAGCAGGCATCCTCATTCTCTTTGCCCTGTATTTTTCCATTTTTCAATTGCTCCCTACTTTGCCCTGCTTATTTAATTAAGATTGGCTATTTATCAGGCTGCAAAAGAATCCTTTTTGGCTGCCTTCTGTTTTCCAAAGTTTCAGGAGGGAGACTTCTCACTTGGATTATTCAGACTTTGCTCATTCATATTCATGAACCCCCCGGCTGTGTTTTCTCAGTGTAAATTGCTCTTAACAGACCAGTCTCCTTCAAACCCTTAGCATTTCCACAAAGCTGCTTCTATAACCCACAGGAACATTAGCAGCAGGTAAAATCTCCATTACTAGTGGTTAGACAGAAACACTAATTGATTTAAAAAATTAACCATTATTTCTTCTGAATATTTCACCTGCAGCTATTTGAATTTAGGACTTTTCTAAGGACAAGAATGGTTCCATCTGAATAGGAGCCTTATAGGCCTTATAGTAGTAGGTGAAGCAAAGACAATTGAGACAGTTTTAACAAGCATGAAAATTACTTCCAGATTGCCGGCATGACTGGGAGAAGGACTTTTTAAAACTCCTCCCTCACTCTTAATTTTCCAAGCTCATCCTGTGCTTGTAATTTATGTTTCTTGGGGCTTAGCAGTACTATTCCAAAAGATGATTAGAATGAAAGGCTTTTAGAATATGTCCAGAAATCTTATTCTTGTCTTACTTCCTCGATTTCAAAAGAAAGCAAATGGAGATTCAAGGAAGAGATCTGACCAATTGCACACTTCAAGCTAGTATCAGAGCTGGGCCTCACATCCGAGTTGTTACTCCTTTATTAGCTGCAGAGTGGAGTGTAATTTTCATGAAGTCAGGGGAGAGTAAGTAGGCCTAAAGGGATTTAATTCACCAGCAGTGCCTGACTTAACCTCACCCACCTGGTTTGTAAGTTTCATTTTTTTTTTTTTTAACGGTTTTGTTGGGGAATTGGGGAAGGGAACAACACTGGGGAATCGGGGAAGGGGAACAGACAGGTTGCTGTCCTTTTGTTCTTCATCTAGTTGTGGAGGACATTGCTTCACTGGCCCATGTTGGTATTATTTTGTGCTCTTTCCGGGTGAGGCAGATCGGTCGCCGGCCTCTGGATGGCCACTCATGGAGGCTCATGGCAGTTCACGCCAGCTGCCAGCCTCTCATGCTGGCTGCCCTCGACTCATGGTAGCTTATGGCAGCCCACTGCAGCAGGGGCTGCGGCCTATGCCGTTGCCAGCAACCTATGGCAGCTCAGCTCCAGGTCGAGCTGAGCTGCCATCTTAGCTGTAGAGGGTGCAGCGTCACTGGCCTGTGTGGGATCCGAACTGGGGCCCTGCTGCTCAGAGTTACGTCCCAAGCCAACACTTAACCAACGGGCCACATGGCTGGCCCTGTAAGTTTCATTTTAAATGGGCCCAGGGGCAACTCCTGACTGCAGTTAGGGGCTTGTCTCCTGGCTGCCTCTTCACCTGGGAATTCCCTCCCAGCAGCCTGACATGGCTGCTCTTCTTTACACTTTTCCTTCTCACTTTTTCCCACAGTTTATTAGCACTTCCCTCACAATTAACTGGCTCAGAATAGAAGAATACCCATTCTCACTGCTCCATAGGGTGCTAGCTAAGTTCTGCTTTGGGGCTGCAGAGGTTCCTGGCATCTCCAGTTGGAACTCGGGATACCTTGTCTCTGAACAAGCCAAAGGTAGGTTGCCGGGGTTACTGTATTGTGTTTAAGATGATGGGTTTCTGCAGTCTGAAGACATGTCTGGGGACCTTTCACCAACAATTAGTAGTTTGAGCTTCAGTATCTATCTATTGGAGATGATGATAATAATGATAATAAAAATACCTAAGTCATGATATTGTTGTGAAGATTAAATGAGGTGAAAACTGGCATATAGTGTTTAAAATATGTTTACTATTATTTTTAGTTTTATAATATACTAGTACAACCAGGCTCAAAAAAACCTCTTTTTGGGGTGAAAACATCCTTTGTAGATTTTCTTAGAAGTCAATGTGTATTGTATAAGATTGTTTCAATGGGATTACATTCTGCTTTATAAATAAATTTTGGAACCTCGTCTCTTTGTAAATTAGGGCTGTCTTCTTTCTGTCTCTTTTTCTTTTCTTTTGTATTTCTTCAATTGCATATGATGATCAAAGTATTCTGAGTCATTTTGCAGATTTCACTGCTCACGTGAATCAGTGTTCAGAAAGGTACTCTGTACTATACATATACAACATTAAACAAATTATTTTGTTTGGCTCCTTATGTATATCAAATGGATGTAATGACCATCATCTCTGTCAGATGGGTGGGATGACCAACCTCTTAGTCATCTGCCCTGTAGCTATAACCCTGACACAGTCTCTCCATGTGTATGTGTACTTGGCATCTGCTGGCTTGATGTGAGGGGTGTAGCCTAATGCCCTGAAGGAACCAGGGAAGGGAGCCTGGATTAGATTTGTGTGCCAAGCACCTAAATAACATTGAAGATTCCTGAGCTATTTTGGAAGCTCTTTTTTTTTTTAATTCTTTTATTGTGAAATAAACATTTTTTTAAAAAAATTGGTTTCAGGTGTACAACACAGTGCGCTAGTTATACTTTTTACCCCTCAAAGTGGCAACCACCTCCCCCAATTCGCCACCCCACTCCTCCCCACCATATGATATCTATTACACTTCCTCTGACTCCCTTCAACAGTATAATCCACATCCCATGACTATCTATATATTCAATTACAGTTGGCATACAATATTATACAACATCAGCTTCAGGTGTACAGGGCAGTGATGAAGCCTCTACTCCATCCATGAAGTGGTCTCCCTAAGAAGACATGTGACCATCTGACACCCCACAAAATATTTACAACATTATTAATTATATTCCCAAACTGTCTTTCATATCCCTGTGGCAATATTGTAGTTGCCTATTTATGCTGTCTAATCCCTTCCCCTTCTCCCTCATTCCCACCCACCTCCCAACTAGCAACCCTCAGTTTTTTTCTTCTATATCTATGAGACAGTTTCTGTTTATGTTGCTCATTCATTCAGTTTTTCAGATTCCACATATAAGTGAGACCATATGGTATTTGTCTTTCTCCAACTGACTTATTTCACTTAACATAATAGTCTCTAGGTCCATCCATATCGTTGCAAATAGTACGATTCCATTCTTCTTTATAGTGGAGTAATACTCCATTGTATAAATGTACCATAGTTTCTTAATCCAGTCATCTACCGATGGGCATTTTGGTTGTTTACAAGTTGTGGCTATTGTAAATAGTGCTGCAATAAACATAGGGGTGCATATATTTTTTTGAATTAGCATCTTGGATTCTTCTGGGTAGATACCCAAGAGTGGAATTGCTGGGTCATACGGTAGTTCTATTTCCAGTTTTTTGAGATACCTCCATACTGATTTCCATAATGGCTGCACCAATCTGCAATCCCACCAACAGTGCACCAGGGTTCCCTTTTCTCCACACCCTTGCCAGCACTTGTTGTTTGTTGATTTATTGATGATAGCCATTCTGACCGGAGTGAGGTGGTATCTCATTGTGGTTTTTATTTGCATTTCTCTAATGATTAGTGAGGTTGAACATTTTTTCATATGCCTGTTGGTCATCTGTATGTCCTCTTTAGAGAAATGCCTCTTCATATCCTCTGCCCATTTTTTCCCCCCGTTTATTTATTTATTTATCTATTTATTTATTTATTTATTTATTTGAGGGCAGTGTCACTGGCCCTCATATGTGGGACCCGAACCAGGGCCGCTGGCTTCCCAAGCTAGCACTTAACCACCATGCCACTCGGCGCTTCTGCCCATTTTTTAATTGGGTTGGTTGTTTTTTTAGTGTTGAGTTTCATGAGTGTTTTATAAATTTTGGATATCAACCCTTGGAAGCTCTTTTTGAAGCTACTTTTGAATGATTGAATGATTTAATAGTATTGGGTTGTTGGAAAAGTCATGACGTACTTTTTTTATGTGTTTCATTGCAAAAATGCATCATGACTTTTCTGACAACCCATAACATCTTAATGGAAAAAAAAAAAAGAAGCCCAGTGATGATAGAATTTTTTGTCATCTCTTTTCATGGACATCTGATCCTTCTTGGGATATAATTTTGTTCAGAAAGCATGATTTGCTCTATATATATTTCAAAAGGTAAAAGGTCCAGAGAGCCAACCAAGATATTTCTTTTTATAACATATGGAAAAGTGTTAGAAACACATCTGTATGTATTGCAACTAGGCTGGGATAGGAAGCAGGGTACTGGAAGAAATGTAAATGAGAGCATAACTCACAGAGAACCCCTTTGCTTAGTATGGTGGAGAGAAAATTGGGTGTGTCCAAATTTCATAAAGGTTTGATGTTGGAGGAAGCAATCAAAGTAAGTAGAGCCAAAGAGAATTATCTAATTTTTCTGTGTTTTCTAAAGATTTTGGTTTAGGTGGACCATAAGCAGACACTAGGTTAGTGCTGGGAAATACATAGACGTTAGAAAAGGGTTAAAAAAACAACAACACCTAACAAAAGGTAGGCATTGGTGGATTGAGGGAGGGGATTTGTCACTTTGTGAGGGGTGAAAAGCAAAATTATTGCATTGTTTAGTACATCTGAAACAAACAAACAAAAGGGTAGGAAGGCAGATTACTGAACAGAAATTGCACTTCTCAGAACCTGAGAGAAATAGTTACTTATAATAAAAGTACCAAGAGTAGAGGATTCAGGAAAAGGAGCTAAGCTACACCCCCTGTCCCATACCTTCTCTTCCCTGCTTGTAACAAGGCCAAGAGCCGTGGTGAGAAAACGCAGTAGGGACTTAGGAGGTACTTGAATGATTGCATTTTGAAAGAGGGCTCAGTGGTTGTTTAATGAAAAGAAAAACTGACATGTCAATTTTATTCCACATTTGAGCAGCTCTAATCATTAGACATTTCCTGCTAATATTGCAATAAAACCTGCCCATGTGTACCTTTATTCACTGCTTCTAGTTCTGCCTTCTGGTGTGGTATAGAGTCAATCATATCCCTCTTCTGAATGACAGCTCTGAAAATTTTTGAAGGCAGCCAGGTTATATCTCTATGCTCTCCACTCCATTCTTACCCTGTTGTAAGCCAGCTTAAATTTTATTTATTTGGTTAAATGTTACTGATCCCCTCAACTATTCTTCAGGTGACCTGTATTATAGACACATTATTCTCCTGATTTCAGGATGCATTAGAGTTAGTCAGTGGGCTTTTGAAAACGTTGGACTGAACAAAATACTTCAGACTTAGGGCAACCATTTCAGAAAATAGAGGGACCATCCTTGTCCTGACCCTGTGCCCCTCCCTATTAATAGAAACTAAGTTTCCTTTGAAGTTTCTGCATCTCATCATCAGCTTCATCTGAACTTTCACTCAATACAATACTGAGGTCTTTTTTGTGCTGACCTTAAGAAAAACTCCTCTGTCCTGTTCTTCTGTGGTTAATTGAAAAGTACTATTATCTTGAAACCTTGTTCTGACCCCTATTAAAATTCATTTTGTTTGTTCAGCCTTTTGTTCCAGTATGATCTAATCTTTTTGAATCTTGATTTTTGCCATCAAAAGAATGTTTTGTTTCTTATAATTGTGGCATATTTTGATATTATAAACATGCTTTCTGTGCTTTATAGAAATGTCAATTGAAATAATAGTGAAGTTACATTTTACATATTAAATTAGAAAGGAAGAAGAAAAAAAATGAGAAAGGTGTGGGGGAAAGAGCCATTTCTCATAGGAGCACAGATTGATGCAAATATCCTAAAAAAGCAATTTGACAATAGGTAGCAAAACTTCAAACTGTACGATTTTTTGAAATATGATTTCTCTTCTAGGACATAATCCAAAGGAGTTAATCTGATCAGAAAGAATAAGATATTTATTTCAACATAATTTAGAATACTGAAAAATTAGGGACATCTAAATGTATCAATGGAAGTTTCAGTTATTCTTTTTAAGCCTCAAAATGGAATATTAAGCAGCCAGTAAAAATGATATTACATTTTTATATGGTTAAATGTGAAACAAACAGGCAATAAAAGAGTCTGAATAGTAGAGAGTTTTTTGGTAAAAATATGAATGTATATGTGTGTGATGAGTTTATGTATATGTGGAGAAATATCTAGAAGTGTATGCACCAGTTTAAAAATGATTATATTTTGGTGGCAGACTAGCAGGTGATTTTACATTCTTGTCTATACTTCATTGTGTCAATTTTCCAAAATGAACAAGCATTATTTTTATAATTAGAAGAAATTCTACAATATTTTGGATTGGGATGGAATTTGAATGAATTATGACAAACAATGATCTTTACGTATATCACACAAAGTTCCTGGGTTGACACAAATGTTGTAACAAAGATATGTTAAATCTGCATCAGAGTTACTAATCGCAATAACGATATTATTCTAGCAAAAGCCTCTCTGTGTTCTGGAAAGTGCTGTGCCTCTTTCTCTTTATTGTTTTGCCCTGTTGAGGGTGTCTTAGGTTGGCTTCCTTGGATACAGATTCTGACATGGAGATTTGGCTGCAAAGGTCAAGTGAAGGATACTCGCAGCGATGACATTTGTAATGGAGTGAGGGAAGCAGGACTGACAGGCAGAAGTTGAACTGCAATGCAGTTGCCAAAGAGGTCCTGTGAAGATCCTGGGAGCTGGGTTGACCTTTCAGATATGTCCTGAATTGAGGCAAGGGGCGAGGCTGTATACTCTGGTCTTGACCAGTCATTGGATATGGGCTGCCCTAGCAGGGGATGTAACCTTGGGTGAATCAGCTCCCTTTTACTGAGGGCAATTTCCAAGGAAGAATTCATGTCCAGTCATCAGCAAACATTCTCAGCAGTTGGCGAGTGAGTACTGGATCTAGTACAGAAGGGCATCAGTGCACAGTCCTGCCTTTTGCCCCAATTCTCTTACAATTTTTTTTTTTTAAAGATTTTATTGGGAAATTGGGGGAGGGTAACAGTGTTGGGGAATTGGGGGTTGCTGTTCTTCAATCTTCGTTGTGGAGGATGCCGATGGCCATCTGGCTTCCCAACGGCAGCTCATGGCCTCCAAGCTCAAGGTGCTGTGTTCAATCTTGGTTGCGGGTGGGCGTAGCCACCATCCCATGCAGGAGTCAAACCAGCAGCCTTGTTGTTAAGAGCACATGCTCTATCCACTGAGCCATCCAGGCGGCAGCTCAGCTCAAGGTGCCGAATTCAGTCTTAGTTGCAGATGGGTGTAGCCCACCATTGAACAGGCAATCTTGTCCAGCTGACTTGTTGGCAGCTCAGTGACAGCTCAGCTCGGGCGTAGCGTCACTGGCCCATATGGGAATCGAACTGTTGGCCCTGTTGCTCATGACTCGCGCTCTTAAGCCAACTTTAAACCAACTGAGCCACTTGGCCGGCCCCCATCTTACAATGTTTTTTAAATGAAAATAATTCTGTGCTTCTCTTCACAATCCTTCCATCCTCCATCTCTCCACTTACAGGTCCCCACAGTTGAAACACCTTGATTCAAATATAGTTCTATGAAGACTTAGATGGAGGGTATATTCATTCATTTGTTCATTCATTCATTCAGTATTTATATTTATTGGGCATGTACTATTGTGCCAAGCATTGTTCTAGGTGCTAAAAACACTATAGGAAACAAAAACACCTTTCTCATAGACCTTATATTCTAAGTGACAGGCTCTTGGACATATATACATTTTTACATCTCCCATCATCACTGAGACTTTGCCATTGGGCCAAGTTGACTGACACAACTCTTAGGTGAGGCTGCTCCCTTTAAGGGTATCTTTGTCACATGTGGGTACAAATTTCTGACAGCTTTCCTCGAGTGTTAGTCTTTCATACATGCCCAGAAAAGTCTGAATCAAAGCTGTGGATCCAACTTTTAATAACAATAAATAAGTAAACACACCAAAAGTGATTGCTTGGCATTGTGCAGACAAAATAGCCAACTGACTGATGACTATTTTATTCTCCAGAACTTTCTATGGATATTTAGATATAACCTGAAATACTCTCTCTCAGATAACCGTAGGTGATATTTTTCCTGAACGAATGCAGGATTTTAAGTGGCTTTCTTTACTCCTTCCGTCTTGGCACCTCTGTTAGATATATATGATTTGTTTTAAGGTCTCATTTTAAAATGAAATTGACCAAATGACTTTGTGTTAAGATCAGTCTTAAGAAGGTGGGAAAGATTAAGAAAATCGATAAGATGATTTCCCTCAGTGGCACAATTCCGACATTTTGATAAATAAGGCCATAGTATTTCAGATTATTTCACTTTATTTCCTACATTTTTAAAAGTAAGGCCACATTTTCTTCACATTATTTCATTATTTCTGTGATGAAAAAGTAACTTCCCTAGCTGTTAAAAAAAATCTAGTGGGAAGAAATGAAAACATGTGGATATAATAGGAATGCCAATTTTTTTCTTAATTTTTTTTCTCAAGACTTATCAAGTAGTTATTCATATAAACTATATTACATTCTTTAAAGCTTGTAATTATTTCTTTGTGGGGTTTTTTTTTGTTTGTTATTAAATAAAAGTTTGGTGACTGAACTCAATTAAAAAAATAAACACCACAATGTTTATTCTTTCACATGAAGGTGGGAAAAGTTAATTGGTGTAACTAACAGACATAATTGTGATGACCAATAGGCATAAATGTGTAACCTGCATTCAGAGTCACAATCTCATTAAGTTTCTGCAAATATTGTTAAAATGACTAAAATACTGAGCAAAATGTTCATGTACTCATAGCAAGTTTTTCCTTAAAAACAAAGCAGAAGTTAATCATGCAGATTTATATCTGACCCACTCTTGTTGATTCAGAATAAAACTCTACATAAAACAAAAAACAGGGGCTGGCCTAGTGGCGCCTTGGTTAAGAGCTGGCTTGGGACGCCAGTGACCCCTGTTCAGAACCCACATGAAGGCCAGTGACACTGCCCTCTACAGCTAAGATGGTGAACAACAGCTCCACCTGGAGCTGGGCTTCTGTGAGTCGCGGGTGATGACATAGGCTGCAGCCCCTGCTGCAGTGGGCTGCCGTAGGCTACAGTGAGTGGCCGGCAGCCAGCGTGAGTGGCTGGCAGCCGGTGTGAGCTGCCAAGAGCCACTGTGAGTGGCAGTCCAGAGGCAGGCACCTGATCTGCCTCACCTGGGAAGAGCGCAATGACGATACCAACATGGGCCAGTGAAGCAACGTCCTCCACAACTAGACTGAAGAACAAAAGGACAGCAGCTTCTCTGTTCCTGTTCCCCAGTTCCCCAACGCTGTTCCCCTCCCCTAGTTCCCCAATAAAATCTTTAAAAAAACAAACAAACAAACAAAAAACATAGTCACCAATCAGGTACTGTTCAGTGGAATATTGTATTTCCACACTGGAGAAAACCTAAGGCTGGGGATATTGCCATGAAATATTAAAATAATGAACAATATAAAATATCCAGCGAACTGCACAAATTTATCAAACTAAATCTCCTAACTAATCCTCACACTTAAGTGCGAGTTCAAATAAAATTTACCGACCAGCATTTTACAGAATAAGTAATTTTCCATGAAAGAACATTTGGTATAAAACTCATAATGGGGTCATTGTTACTTAGGTTGATTTATTCCGTTCATTCATTGCTTATCAGCACTTTTTCAGATACTAATAAGAAATATCTCAAAAAAAATATCATGGAGATTTAAATTTTTAGCCACCTATATCAGCATTATCATCTTTATCACCATCATCATCAATTGTACCACAGTATTGCATAACCCTTTAGTAAACATGATATTTTGAGAATTTCCCACTGAAAATAAGTACTTCATGTGTGTGTGTTACATTAATTAGTTCCAAATCACTTAGAATGAAAGTATTTTTAATTTATTAAGTATCATTTTTTATATTTATTATATTATTTCAAAAGATACTAAAAGGAAGAGCAGTGTTTTTCTGGTGTGAATGAAAAGCAATATTAACCAAATTTTATTTCAGAGCTGGCTCAATCAATTTCCTGTGTATTAGGGTTCTCCAGAGATAAAAAGCAATATGATATCTATCTATCTCTATACCTATCTATCAAACCAATAGGATTTATTTATTTGTTGTTTGTTTGTTTGTTTATTATAAAGAATTGGCTCACATCATTATGAAGGCTGCCAAGCTCACAATCTGTCCCAGTTTGAGTCTAAAGGCTGGCAGACTACTGTAGAACCAGGAAAAACTGATATCCCATTTTGAAGGCCATCAGGCAGAAGGATTCTCTTTTACTTGGGGGTAAGATCAGCCTTTTCTTCCTCTTCTTTTTTTTAATTTAATTAAAGTTTATTGAGGTGACAGTGGTTAGTAAAGTTACATAGGTTTCAGGTGTACAATTCTGTAACACATCATCTATATATCACATTGTGTATTCACCACCCAGAGTAGGGTCTCTTTCCATCACCATATTGATTGGATGAGCCCCACCCACATTAGGGAAAGCAATCCGCTTTACACAGTCTGTTGATTTAAATGTTCATCTCATCCCAAAACACCTTTACAGAAACACCCAGAATAACATTTGACCAAATATCTGGGCACTGTGTGGCCCAATCAAGGCTTTTGTTCCCCATAAGTGGGATAGGGGAGAAAGATCCAAATTGGCTTTCGTGTCTTTTCTACAGCACCTTCTATCCTGTCTCTTAGACATACATCTAAAGGAGGATTTCTTAGATCTCTCTCTGCCACCAGTCTTTCTTGTGAGCCCCCAGTGAGATCTGTGAGAAAAGCCTATAATTTCCCACTTGTCCACAGCTCCTAGGGTTATATTATTCTCATCCTACCTATACTTGGCCTTAAGTAATTAAAAAAACATAGCTGAGGTCTTACTGTTCTTTATTTTGGCACTTTCTTCCTCTCATACTCTGCCACAGTGCACATGTGCTGGTTTTCTATCTGTCCTTGGAGTCAATTGTCTTACTTTAGATTTCAGGTTATTTGGTTGCCATTGACTTCAGTGACTTGGGACATTCAAGAAAAGTTGTGATCTTGCAGATTATCTGATAATTTTTTGATAAACTTGATAGTAATGCTCTTTTCAGCTTTCTACATCCTATGTGGAAGCTGGAAGTCTAATAACTTGTTCTTAAAGGCAAGATAAATAAGTGTTGGCTGTGTTTTTCAGATATGGTTAAGGTGGGACACTCATCACTTTGACAGGTGAATAGCAGCTAATATAAATTGGTAATTGTCTTAGTTCATCTGGGTTCCTGCTGCCACAAAATACCATAGACTGGGTGGCTTATAAACAAAAGTCTTTCATGTCTCACTTTCCTGGAGGCCGGAAGTCCAAGATCCCATTGCTAGCCTGGTACGGTCTTTGTGAGAGCCCTCTACTGGGCTGCAGACTGACACATCTCATTGTGTCCTCACATGGTGGAAGGTACTAGGGAACTCTGTGGGGCATCTTTTACAAGGCACTAATTCCAATCATGAGAGCTCTACCCGCATGACTTAATCACCTCCCCAAGTCCCTACCTCCTAATACCATCACATTGGGGCGACGGTTTCAACATACAGATTTTGAGGGGACACAAATATTCAGACCATAGCAATCATCCTCTATGACTAAAAAATGGCCTAACCTTCGTATTCGCAGCTTATGAAGAAACTCATGTTAGAGATAATCTCATACAAATCAAAACTAATTTAGGCCTTCAATTATTTATCGCTTGTCAGGGAATTATCAAATGCAAAAATGAGTGAGATTCAGATGGTAATGTGGCAGGAAAGACTAGAGTGGATCTAGCCAAGATCTAGATGGAGGCTGGACACCTTTTACTCTAGGGAAAAATATAGAAGAAACCTAAGATCAGGTAACAAGAGAAAACTTCATTTTTTTTCTCCCCTTTGACCAGACTTCCAAAAAAACCTCATTAGTATAAGTTACTCTAAACACATATAAACTAATATAAAACACCTTATGAGTTAAAAAATATTCAGGGCTATAGGTTTTTTTTTACTGAGCCTCTTCTGTTTTATATCTGTATCTCCTTTCTTCCAACATCCAAATCCCTAGTTGTCAAGAACACAGGGAATAATATAATTTGAATATCCCATAATTATGGAATCTCACTTTATTCCATAAAGCAGTCTCAGAATAACAATGATAATATTACCACAGAAATACAATACTACATATAGTTAAATTTTTAAAAATATGTTTTCCCCATATCATCCCCATTTTTTGTAGTTGTTCTATAGCTACATTTTCTGATCATATAGTCACGATATCCAATATACTCTCCCTTTTTACCTTCATTTTTATCTTAGTTCTACAAATAATTATGTTTAATCTTATCCACCAGTTCTTGTATTTCTTTAGTTGCTTTAGTTTTATGAAGGCTGTTCTCTAGTAGACTCCTCAGGAAGAACCCATGAGAACAATATTCTCTGAGTTTTTAAATGTTGATAACAATTTATCTGCATGCTTTATTGAAAGTCCATTTTCTCTGGGTATATAATCTTTGTCTCACATATTTTTGTTATCTTAAATATGTTTAAATATTACCTTAAATGTTTTACTCCATATTCTTCTGGCATAAAGTGTTGCTTTTGAGAAAAAACTGTTTTTCTTGTGCTTATGTCACATGTGCTTTTTGTCTAGATTCTCAAAGAATTATTTATTTTTAATGTCTTGTCTTACTAAAATATGTCTTGGAGTTGGTTGTTTTGGGTTGATATTTTCAAGTATAGTATGTGTTTTCAAAATATAGTTTAAAATATTATTTATTTGTGGGAAGTGTTCTTAAATTATAGTTTTTTATATTTGTTTTGTTCCCTTTTTGTTTGGTTTTGTTTTCTCATGTGTGATTTTTTTTTGGTCTATTCTCAATCTTTGTCACCTTCTCTTGAATACTTTTTCTTTCTTCATGTCTTCTGATTTTAAATTTTCTCCTACTTTTCCCTTCTATTACCTGTAAGGCATTCATTACTGTGTATTAATACATTCATTCTTATAATCCTTCTTATTTAGTCTTTATTTCTGAAATAAATTTTTCTGTTCTTTAAAATTTTCCCCCTTGAGTTCTATCTCAGCTTTTGGAATTCTGATCTATTTGGTTGTTGGAAAAGTCATGACACAGTTTTGCAACGAAAAACAGAAAAAAATACATCATGACTTTTACGACTACCTAATATGTTGCTCTTTACTTCTGGAATCATTGTTATAAGATGATAATGGTGTGTTATGGTCTTGAGAGAATACCCACTGTTTGATCTGTGTGTCTTCCTCCAACCACTTTTTCTGGGATTATAATTCCTCTTCTTCTGGGAACTGACTTTGTGACCTGCCACTCATGCTTGCTTGTCAGCTGCTACATGTACTTATTTCTGATGACAGTTACTGGAGCCAGGTTGGGTACGTGACCCAAACTGAGTCTGTCCTTTTGATCTTGGCTCTGAGTTCAATCTCTTTCCCATGGCTGTTGACAGCCAAGCTTTCTGCTATGTGAGGAAAATTATTCTGACTTCTGTGAGAAGAATGGAGCCCAGACATGCGGGTCAAGTAAGAGTTTTGACTGCATTCAAGGTTGTGGTTATTTCTGAGGTCTAGCTGTGTCCATGACCTTCTCCAACTTAGCTGTTCTGCTTGATACCTAAGTATCTTTTCATAAACTGTCTCTATTTACATAAGCATATTTGAATAGGGTTTGTTAACAGAAGGAATACATTTTAGAATGTTTTTATATTGCTTTTTACACAAACCATAAATGAGCCTGGAACATGATAAACTCTTTCAAGCTCCATAAAAGCACATTTTTCATTTCTGCAACATATTTGATAGTATTTTTAAAATAATACTTTTTTTCCCCCCAGAGCATCATCATTCAAATTTCTTCATTTAGAGTGTTCTTATTTCTGATTCACGGACACCTTTAAATCTTAGAGTGGATGCACTTTCTTTTCACCATGTTTGTTTTCTTTTTTTTCTTTTCTTGTTGTTTTATTTCTTTGTGTTTTCTGTGTTCTACATGGGTTTTTCATATTTGTTATTCCACATAATTTTCTTAATACCCTGCAGTGTCTATTCTGCTCTTCACTATACCTAAAACACATTTTCCTTTTGCTATTGCATTCTTTTCTCTTTTCAGACAATATCCTTTTATCTCTACATTTATTTCAGCCTTTTTGTCTGTAGGGATGCCTGCTCCTGTTTTATAGAGACTCTGAGATCTATGTGAGGACACCAAGTCTTGGAAAATTCTTATATAATTTTTTTTTTTTTTTTTGAGGGCAATGTCACTGGCCCTCATATGTGGGACTGAACCGGGGCCGCTGGCTTCCCAGGCCAGCACTTAACCACCGCGCCACTCGGCCGGCCCCTTATATATTTTTAAGAAAGGAATTTTCAGAGCCATGACCTCTTTCACTCTTTAGGGAAATCTCTCCTTCCCTTCCAAATGTTTCTTTCTCTTTAGTAGGTTCCATTGATTATTTCCTGGACTTACTAACTGAGGGAAGAGTTATCCGAGATGGCATTTTTAAAAAATTCAGTTTTCTTAGTCTCTTTTGTTGTTCACTTGGGCTCAGGAAACTTTTCTCTTTGAAATTTGAACTTGAAGGTCAGCATGCAGCATTTTACTTTTATACTGTTTGTAATGCCTGACTGGCATTCACACTGTGCTACTACTAAAGTGAACTTTGTGCTCCTGGCTGTGCTAGGGAACCAGTTGAAGTTCTTTGAACAGTGTCATGTATGAGGTAGGACAATTAAGTTCGTGAACTCATCGTACATACCTCATTGCTGAATATCACTATGGTCACCTTCAAAGGACTCCCCTTGGGAAGCTATGCACCGATGCCAGCGCCCAGTCTACCCTTCAAAGCAATTTTGGAGCTGCTTTTCTGGAATAGCCATCAGAGCTGTCATGGTATTACCCTTGATGTCCTGAATGTCATCAAAATGTCTTCCTTTCAATATTTCCTTAATCTTCAGGTAAAGAAAGAAGTCATTGGGGGCCAGATCAGGTGACTAGCGAGAATTCCAATACAGTTATTTGTTTATTGGCTAAAAACTCCCTCCCTGACGATGCTATGTGAGCTGGTACATTGTCATGATGCAAGAGCCATGAATGGTTGGTGAAAAGCTCAGGTCATCTAGATTTTTTCCGCAACCTTTACAGCACTTCCAAATAGTCAACTTGGTTAACTGTTTGTCCAGTTGGTACAAATTCATAATGAATAATTTCTCTGATAGCAACAAAGGATTAGCAACATTGGTGCAACAAGTTCATGAACTTAATTGTCAGACCTCATGCATGAAAGAGCGCACTGATCTCAGCACTCCCAGCTCTTGTGGGCTTGTTTTAATTTTTGTGTGCCTTTTATACCCCCCAAACTCAAAACACCTTGGAAACTATCTTAATGCTCTTCTCACCTCCTACTAATGGCATAGAAAATAAAAAGAAAAGAGTCAATGGAGATACTGTAAGAAGAGGACAGGACTCTGGTTACTTCTGGAAATAACTGTTTGCTTCTTTTTCGACAGCATCCAGCCACTATATTCTGGGATGAGGTGTAGAAAGGGAAAATGAGTTAGAGAGTTTTCCTCTTTTGTTTTTGGTGAACTTTTGCTTCTGTGTCAGATGACTATGGTACAGAGTCCAACAATTTGCTTTTCAATCTATTCTCACTGACAATGCATTTAGGGGAAATTGCCTGGAAAATTTGCTATATCATTTTCTTTCTTTTGCTATTGTCAGTTCTTGTCTCTCTCTTTTATCTTCATGGATGTTTTAATGGGAGACAGCAGACCAGGCACATCTAATTCTGTATTCATGTTTCCTATTAAATCTCTTTTGATTTTTAGAAATTGTACTAGTGTTTATGAAGACAAAAACTATTAGTAAGTTTAATAGGAGCTTGTTTATATTTTTATTGCAAAAGACAATTACACAGAGATAGCCTGTTTCTATAGCCTCTGTTTCTGGGGCAGAGAATCTCTATAGTACAGAAAGAAACAGCATGGACTTTGAAGTTAGACCCAGGCAAAACCACTTTCTGTGGCTTTGGGCTATTTACTCAATCATTGTGAACCTTGTTTCCTCTTGTGTAAAAGGCAAAAAGCAGTGCCTACCTTATAGGGTTGTTGTGAGGAATGCACTTAGAATCGTGTTTGCATATCATACATACTCAATAGATGGTAGCCATAATTGTTATTACAAGTATGATAGGAAATATTATCTTTGAATATCCTATGATAAGTAAATTTTTTTTTTTAAAAAATTGGGGAACAGTGTGTTTTTCCAGGACCCATCAGCTCCAAGTCAAGTAATTGTTTCAATCTAGTTGTGGAGGGCACATCTTAGTGGCCCATGTGGATTGAACTGGCAACCTTGGTGATATGAGTGCTGTGCTCTAACAAACTGAGCTAACTGTCTGCCATGATAAGTGAATTTTTTTTTTTTTTTTAAAGATTTTATTGGAAAATTGGGGAAGGGGAACAGCCAACTTGTTGTCCTTCAATCTTAGTTGTGAAGGGCGCAGCTAGCTCAGTCCAAGTCCAGTTGCCATCCGGCTGCCCAGCGCTCAGCTAAAGAAAGGTGCTGTGTTCAATCTTAGTTGTGGGTGGGTGTAGCCACTATTCCAGGTGGGAGTCCAACTGGCAACCTTTTTGTTAAGAGCCCATGCTCTCACCAGCTGAGTCATCCTGCTACCTGTTGGCAGCTCAGTAGCAGCTCAGCTCAGGCGCAGCTCACTGGCCCATGTGGGAATTGAACCAGCAACGCTGTTCCTCAGTTCTTGCACTCTTAACCAACTGAGCCACTCGGCCGGCCCGAATTTTTATGATAAAGACATAGATCGTTACATAAACTAACATATATTATTTTAACATAAATAATATTCCTGTCCTATATACCTTACCCATATATATATATATTAGCATGCAAACATGTCTAAGTGATTTGTATAGGAAGTGATGATTTATTCACTCAGAAAGGTGGCGATTGGTTCACACAGAGTATATTTCTAAAATAAAATTGTTAACTTGCTTTGCCTACAAGGAAAGAATAACAATGGTCTCTTTTAAGAAAACAACAATCCCCTACATAAGAAAGTAAACAAAAGGTTCCTGACAAATATACTAAACAACTCTGTGCTAGTCATAGTCTTGTCAGGCACCAGCTGAGGAAGGTTAGTCGAAACCCCGTGGGAGTGCATGCAGAAACAGACCTGCAAAGGCCCTGCTCACAGCTGTTGGGTTTCAAGTTCATAAACTTTGTCCTGTCACAGAAAGCTAGGTATTATTGATCAAAGAACAGGATTTGCATCCAAACTGGAATAATTCTGAAAACAGAATATACAATACATATATTCTCTATAAATTTCATCAAACCATTTCATGTCTAAAGGAAGTTACTGATCATAACACCTAGAGCCAATTCTTGATTATACAAGAAAGAACTGCATAGTCTATGGCTTATCTAGCTTCTCGTATGTTGCTTCTCCTCCCTATCTTTTCCTCCCTCTGCTGCCTAATTCTTTCATAATTTCAATGTTCATTTCCTCATACCCACCTTCCACATTGGAAGTTTCACTGTTTTACATTAGATAGTTACTCACATAAAAATTTTGAAAATGGAGAAATTTGAAACTAGAATCTCTAACAGGATGTTGAATTATGTGAATTTCATTTATTTGAGATTATTGTATTATCCTTAGAAAATAGCACTGTGTACTTTTACTACAAATCATATCCAGCTTCGTGTGGCATATTGAAAAAGAGAGAAAAAGGAAAGAATTTTAGCTAATGCTAGCCTGTAAAATAGAAATGGCTATCAATTAAGGAGAAGCTGGTGATTCAGAGAAAAGCTGACTTGTGCAGTGAAGGCATCCGCTGCCTTGAAACAATGGAGAACTGGGCAATGAATGCAAGGGTTGATAGAGATTCATGTCTTCAAGTAGTTCTAACTGCCACCTGCTAAGTGTGAGACTTTGGGCAAGTCCCTTTTAATATGTTTGAACCTCAGCATGGTTATTGAGGAAGTGTAGTACAAACATAGAGTCCACTGTGTTTTTATAGATTCTTCTAACAAGGAGTCTTTGAGAAAATGCAGGGGTAGAAGGTTCAAAACAGCACAGTAAATCAGACTTCTGCTTGGAGAAATTAAACACAGAAGCATACAGAATAGAGGAAAACCCAACTAAAGGAGATAAGGCAGCATAATGTATTGGGTCAGAGCATGAGCCCTGGGCCAGGCTGCCTGGATTAGAACCCTAGCTCCACCCCTGACTTAGTGTGTTATCTTGAACAGGTTTTTTACCTTTCTGTCCCTCAGTTTCCACATCTGTGAAACAAGGGTGATAATGATAGTACTTACCATACAGTGTTGTTATGAGTTAAATAAGTTAATATGTGTAAAATGCTTCTAGCATATAATGCATGCTATGTAAATACTTATTAAATAAATTTTGAGACAAGAAAAATCAATCCTTAAACATTCTTGACAGTTTTATGTTAAGGGCATATGCTTTATACATGAGTTCTCATTATGTGAGTATTTATTACTCTAACTATCATGTAGTTTGATGAAATTAAAATGAATAAAAAGCCATGCTTTTAATTTTCATATAGGATTTTTAAAAAATGAAATCGATTATAGTGGATTGAATGTAGTATATCCTTGGGTCTTGGTACTGTTGGATCTTTGTACCAATTGTAGGAAATCTAGGTTGTCACAGCAGTCCATCTGAATTGGTAGAGCACAAGCTTCCCTAAAGTCCCAAAGAAGGCCAATAAGAAGGGTATTTGGAAGACCTGGGTTCTTCACAGTGGGACCAAATCACTCACAAAGCGTTATAAATAGCTGCACATGCAATTCTACTAGAGGAAGCTCTAGGAAAGTATAATGTCTAGTCTTAGCTGCTACAGTGTGAAGAACTGGCAGGGTGGATGGGAGATATTGTGTTGTGATAGGTTGAATTATTCCCAGGTTGTTTGCTCTCTGTCACATGCTCTCACCATTGAGATGTGAGTGGACATGAGAGTTGTCTCATCCAATAGAAGCTTAAATGCAATTGAGTGCTTTGTCTTAGATCCTTTTCCTATTCCCTTTGCTATAAGAAACAATAGGTCTCAGATAGTGGAATCTGGGTTTGGGAATGAGAAGACATGTCAGGCCTGAGCCCAGCTGCATTCAGCAGTGCCCACCCAGCCTGGTTACAGTCTTCAAGTAGCATGAGGAATAAGCAGATGCTTGTAGTAAGCGGCTGAGCTATTGGGGCTGTGTGTTGCTGCAACAAAAGCTGACACATTGTACTGCTTGGTATAGTTTTCTCATCTGACCTCCTTAAGGACGTGGTCTAAGTGGTCTAGAGAAATTTGTGGTGTTAAAAAAACACTTTGGGGGCCGGCCGAGTGGTGCGGTGTTTAAGCCCTGGCTTGGGAAGGCAGCGGCCCCGGTTCGGGCCCCACATATGAGGGCCAGTGACACTGCCCTCAAAACAAACAAACAAACAAACAAATAACAAAAAAAACCACTTTGGCACACCAGCCAAACTTATTTTCATACTTAGAATACCCATATGTTGTAAAGACAGTCAATTTACGAGTTTGTTAATAGATATTCTCAATTTGGGGCCGTTTTTGTTTACATCTTTGAGAGATTAGTAGTAACTCTGGGGAACAAGAGACTATTGCATTTCTCTGTTGCTACTGCAAAGCCTCACATATATTGGTGGCGTCATTTGAATTGTCATAATTTATCTGAAGTAGGTGAAATGATAACAATACTCTGACTTTAGATTTCTATAGCTTCTTTCATGTAAGGTATTCAAAGAACTCTTGATACAGCATCTCACTGATCCTTTCACGTGCAGTGAAGTAGCTATAATTATTACACAATGTTTGCAAGATGGAAGCATGGAAGCAAGTGAAACCATGGTTCTGGGCAATAAAAACCTGGGTATTTGAGGTTACATAGGCAAAATATCAATGACTGAATAAATTTAATATGATTTCTATTATAAGCTATCTTATAAACATACTCTTTTGGAACTATAAAAAGTGCAACTTCTGGGCTGGCTGAGTGGCGTGGTGGTTAAGCGCTGGCTTGGGAACCCAGCGGCCCCAGTTCGGATCCCACATATGAGGGCCAGTGACACTGCCCTCAAAAAAAAAAAATAAAAAAAAATAAAAAGTTCAATTTTATAGTAGAACACAGCAGGTAAATGATAACAAATATAAGTTGAAGCATTTCTTTCCACCCCTACTATGAATATTTTGATAAATTTCCTTAACTTCCTTGTAATTTCCTCACATTCTATACAAAAGTGATATAATTTTTTTCTCCTTTCATTCATTGGAATTTTTGAAAGAATTTCTTTGTGGTTAAGTACATGATTCAGTTATAAACACCTAACAGATAAGATACAAGAGAACAACATATATTCTTGGCTAACATAATAATAGTTCTAGATATTTCTATTAAAGTAGGTTTATTCATTGTAAATTACATTTCTTTAGAGTCTTAGTTATGTTTTCCCTGCTTGAGTTATCAAATTTTGAGACATATTAAAATCCTTCACTATAATCATGATTGTTGTCAAAATTATCTATCAATATTCTATTCATTACTTTTCATTCATTGACGATTTCAGCACTATTTCCCACTATTCCTTTATTTTTCATAATGATTTCAGTATTCTTGTAGTTGCACCATTCAACACCCTTTTCTCTTATTATCAATTGGTCTTTCTTCCACCTTTGCTTACCCACCCTCTCCCATACCTAGATCTTGTCTTTATGAATAATTTTAAAAATTGTTATCATCAATAACAAAAATGGTTTCAATTTCAAGCATTCCACATTCTGTCCATTATCTTTTCCTATCTTTCCAGCCCATTTTCCACTGTAATAGTCTTTCAACTACCATATCAAATCCATTTATTCCACCATTCTTTTACTGTCCATCATCCACCTTATGTTTTATTTTTCCTCTGCTTACTCAGCTTAAATTCTATGGTCCATCATTGTAATCACTCCATTGTAATAAACTCTCAATTTCCTTTCTCCACTCTCCCTCCATTTTATGCTGCTTTAAAACTCCATCACTGGTTACACCCAACTCTCTACCTGCTCTGTGCTTGAAACATTGCTGGAGAAAAATACAGTCAGATTGACTGGTTTTACTTTTCATTTATGACCACAAAAAGACCTATCTGTTACTTCTACTATAATATATTCCCTCTTCATCTAGGAAACTAGAAGAACTTTATTCTTCCTTTCTACTTCCTCACTCTTAGCTAATAACATCACTTCTATTTTATTGAGAAAATAGACGCTCTTAGCAGACAACTACCAGCTCTTCTCTCTACCAGATCAACCCACTCAGCTGCCTTCAAAGATGGGTCTTTGCTTCTTCTTAGGACCAACTTCTCCCTTTTGTATTCTGTCCTTTGGACACTTTTCTACTCATGGATTTGTTTGCTGTACTCCAGCAATTATTCTTTCTCTTCCTTCCCTCCTGCACCACTAATCATTCACTCTCATCACTGATCATTGATGGCAGCATATAAACATATCGTAAAACTCCCATAAAAGTACAAATCTTTCTGAAATCTCACACCTTCCCTCCAGACACTGCACAGTTTCTATGCTTTTCTTTTTAATATTCATTTTGTTGTGTCACCTTACATTCTGTCTTGAACAACTCCATTTAGGCTTGATCCTCCCAGTTTGCCAAAACTATTCTTTTCAAAATTACTGATGAACTCCAGGTTGCCCTCAGTTTCCAGTTCCCATCTTTAACTACTTAGCAGAATTTTTATACAACTACTTGATCCTTCCTTGAAATACTTCATTTAGTTTCTGGGACACCTTACTTCCTGGTTTTTCTTTTACCCCTCTGCCTGCTCTTATTTAATCTCCTTCATAGCTCCTCTCCTCTTTCTCATGTCTAAATGTTGAAGAAACCCCAGGGCTTGGGAATAGGCTCTTTTCTCCATATACAAGACGTTTCTGATTTTCTTAGCCAAGGCTTTTATAATGCTTTGTATGTTGACAACTCCTAAATTAGCCTCTCCAGTCTTGGCTTCTCCCCTCAGCTATAGGCTTGTAAATCCAACTTCCAACTTGCATGACCTCTTAGATGTCAAGTAGTCATTTTGAACAGAACTATTGATTTTTCTGTTTATATCTTCTGTTCTCTTAGTCTTTCCCATCTCTGTGACACTATCACAGCTAATTATCTATGCCAAAAATCTAGAGTTATCTTTGATTCCCCCCTTTTCCTCATACCCCACGTCAATCTATCATCTTACACTATAACATTAATTCAGTCATTTCTCAGCACTTTCATTATTGTCAATTTCTTCCAAGCCAGCATCACACCTCTTTTTGTTTATTACAAGCCTCTGAAGGCCGGCCGAGTGGCGCGGTGGTTAAGCACTGGCCTTGGAAGCCAGCGGCCTCGGTTCGGACCCCACATATGAGGGCCAGTGACACTGCCCTCAAAAAAAAAAAAAAAAAAAAAAAAAGAAAACAAGCCTATGAACTTCTTTTCCTTGCTTTCACTTGTTCCTCCCTTCACTCAGTTCTGTGGAACAACAGTGGGAGTGATCTTTTACAAATGAAAAATGCTTAAAATCTTCCAGTGATTCCAAATTTTCTTCATAAATAAAAGTTTCCCTGCAGTGGCTCCCCACGCCTTCCTGATCTGGCCCTGACTGCTCTCCAACTACATCTCCTGCTTGCCTGGTTCCATCAGCTCCTGCCACAACAACTTCCTCACTGATCTCTCTAGGCTCCAGACCTGTTCCTGTCTTAGGGTCTTTATGCTTGCTTCTCATGTCTCCTGGATTGTGCTTCCTCCAGAAGCCCAGATCACTTTCTAGTTTGATTCAACTCCGCTCAAATAGCACATTTTAGGGGAATGCCTCCTTGATAATCAGATCCTAAATTGTCTTAAATATGCTTCTCTAGTCTCTTAGTTTGTTGTATTTTATTACATTATATAGTTATTTGTTTATTGACTATTATCTTCTATGCTAAAATGTCAGTTCTGTGATTGTGAGAAATTATCTATCATGTAAGAATCAATCTATTCACTGATAGTATCTCTAGTGAATAGCACTTATCGGATTCCAGGTGGTCAATATGTATTTGTGAAATGATCACTTCAACAACATTGAATGAATTCTTTTAAAGGTTTAGCATAAAACATAGTTATATCCTCTTTGTGGGTTTAAATTTTATAACTTAAAAATATTCTTTGCTTTAATTAATATTCTGGTCTTAGATTCCAGCTTATTTGGTATCAACATTGTGCTGGCTGTTTTTATTTATTTATTTACATTAGACTACTATCCCTTTGTTTACCTCTTTTTATTTATTAACTTTGACTCATAGTGATATCTCTGTTTCATTCTGATTTGCCAAATTCTGGTTAAACTGTTCCATGGAAGCAGTATCTTTAGTAGCGGCTAACTTACACAAAAACATCAACAATCACAATTTTTTAAATTAGGTATCCTTGAAGTTAGCCCCTGGAATAAGCATCTTCTCTTGGGGCATTGCCAGCTGTGGGATGAAGGAAAATGCTGTAATCTGTGGGCCCTACTCATTTGCTTTTGTTGAGGAGTCAGGATGGGCAAAAATGGGGGCCTATGTCAAGTCACCAGTTGATCAGCAGATAGAAACCTACAGGGTTGATTTGTGTGCAATGCTTTTCACCAAGTTCATTTATGAATGGATCCTGGTATTGGATGATAGCATCTGGTAGAAATTGAAGGGAAATTTACCCATTCGCCATAAATTGTATTACAATGAAACTCCTCTCTTAAAATCATTTTCACAATAGTTATTCTAAACTGGGACCAAAACTTGTCATTTCTCCCTCATTTTAATTCTTAATATTGTTGTCCAAGACCCATCCACACTCGTGGCTGAATGGGAAAGGCCAGGCAGCTAGAAACAACAAAAAGACTGAAGAAGCACATTCATACTCTATTGGTGACATGTCCAATATGAGGATCTTTTAAAACTTTGCCTCACATCCGTAAAATCATGGTGTCTTTTCTCATGTCATCAACCTAAACCAGCTGCTGATAATCTAAAACTAGTTCCTCACTTTTCTAGACAAATGTATCACTCATCTTAATATCTTTCTTGACAAAGACAACTAGGCAGCTAATAATCCCTGGCCAGGTTAATAAAGCGATAAAAGAAATAAAAATCAGAAGAGGCCAACTAGGGATTTTTATCCCATTTAAATCTTATTATAAACTTATGGTCTTGAAAAAACTCAAATGTAATACATCAGTTTGGAGAGGTCCAAATCCGACCATTAGATCCAATAATGAGAGCAGATATAGTTACTGATGAGTGTACTGGACATTGAAGCTTGCTTAACTGAGACGTACAAAATCAATTCAATTTCCTTGAACTTTTATATTTTAGATAACTTGCTGATTGAGTCAGTAATTCTCCTGATGAGCTGTGTGTGTGCCTCATGCAACAGAGAAGAAACTAAGATCATTCTTATATATGGGACATGGCTTTATTTCTTCAACCATAGTGCCTTAATAGATAAGAAATGGACAACAATTTAAAAATGGACAGGAGATAATAATTTTTGATGCTCCTCAATTGTTAACAGGGTTTTGGACCATAATCCCGTATACAGCAAGTAACTTAGTTAATAACCTGTGAATTATTTATAATCAGTAGATCTCAGAGGAGACATTAGGAAGTTATATTGCTTGAGGTTAGATTATGTGGGAGAGTTAGTGATTATGGTTATGCCCTGTAGCAGTGTTTTTAAAACCTACCTTCCTATTGATGAATCACCCAAGGAACTTAAAAAGAAATATCTGCCTCACCTGCACTGAGGAGCTTAAGAAAATCTGCCCCACCTTTAGGTATTCTGAATTAATTGATCTGAGGTGGAGTCTAGGCATATAATTTTTTAAAAAAGCTTCCTGAGAGATTCAAGATGGGGAGTAGATAAACACTATGCTTACCTTCTCCCATGAACACATTGAAATCACAACTAAATTATAGAACAATCAACCTGGAGAACCATCTGAAGTCTAGCTGAACAGAAGTTTTATGACTAAGGATATAAAGCAGAAGCCACATTAAACCTGTAGGGGCCGGCCGAGTGGCTCAGTTGGTTAAGAGCTCGCTCAAGAGTGTGAGCTGAGCTCTGAGCAACAGAAGTTTGATGTCCAGCCCGAGTTGAACTGCTGCTGAGCTGCCAACAGGTGGAAGGAGGGCTGAGCTAAAAAAACAAAAACACTGGTAGGTGGGACAGAGACACAGAAGGGGCTGGTCCCAAATCCCAAATATTGGTTGAGAAAATGGAGAGATATCTCAGCCATGGAGGTTTCTCATGGAGGAGCAAGGGACCCCAGCTCCACACCAGTAGCCTCAGCCCAGAGTACTGGTGCTGGGAAGAGGAGCTCCCACAACATCTGGCTGTGAAAATCAGACAGGATTCTGACCAACTGGGTGGGAAACCCACACAGCCATGGAAAGGTGGCATGAAGGAAATTGGAGGGTATTGTGCTGAGTGAAGTGTCAGACAGAGAAAGACAAACACAATGTGATTTCACTTATATGTGAAATCTAAAGAACAGAATAAACAAACAAAACAGAAACAAACTGATAGATACAGAGAACATTTTGATGATTGCCAGATGGGAGGGCGTTAGGGTGCATGGGTGGAAAAGGGGAAGGCATTAAGAACTACAAATTGGTTGTTGTACTGTAGTCATGGGAATGTAGGGTATAGCATAAGGAATAATAGTCAATAATATTGTAATAACTATGTATGGTGTCAGATGAGTACTAGAGTTATCGGGGTGATTGATGGGAGAAAGGTTGCGGGTGGGGTAAAAAAGATGAAGGGATTAAGAAGTACAAATTGGTAATTACAAAATAGTCATGGGGATATAAAGTAAAGCATTGAGAATATAGTCAATAATATGGTAATAACAATGTATTGTGCCAAGTGGGTGCTAGACTAGTCAGGAGGATCACTTCTTAAATTATGTATTTGTGTAACCACTATGCTGTATACCTGAAATGAATATAAAACAATATTGAATATCAACTGTAATTTAAAAAATTAAAAAGGGAAAAAAGTGAAGGTGAATAAGATGTCCAAATTTCCAGGTATAGAACAAATAAGTCATGGGGATGTAATGTACATCATAGGGAATATAGTCAATAATATTGTGATAACATGGTACATTGTCAGATGGTTTCTGGACTTATGGTGATCACCTCTTTAGGCATATAAAATGTTGAATAATTATGGTGTACTCCTGAAACTAATATAATATTGTATGTAAGCTATATTTTTTAATAAAAATCTTAAAAACATAATGAATAAAAAGCTTTGTGAATGATTCCAATGTGTGGCCCAAGTAGAGAATTACCATTCTGTGGCTTAGAAATGGATCTTGATTTTTCTGTATCTGTGCACAGGAGCAGAACTCACATATTCTTATCAGGCCCATCTCTCTTCCCAATTTTCACATTTAACTAGAAACACAGAACACATCAGCCACACCCAGGTACTTGTCAGGGCATGTTCTCTTGAACTCATGACCCCTCAGTAACTATGAGAAATTAACTCAGAAAATCATGATTAAAAACCTTCCAATAAAAATATTTCTGGGTTTCAGATAAGGGAAAACAAAACCCAAGTATTACTATAAAACAAATAATCACTACTACTCAGATTCTAACCACTAGCATAAGAAATTCTTATTGTAAACTCACTTGCCTTTTTTTCCAGTTCTGTGTATTGTCTTGTGCTATGTGTGCTATATTTAAATGTCGGCATATACTTTTACATTCCCTTAGAATACAAATAGCACCAGGAATCTAATAATTCTTTGATAAGTACTTTTTAAAGAATGAATACATTAATGAATGAACCATCGATCTTTGTATCTGAAGTGACAGAGTATTAATTGTATCTCCTTAGAAGTGTATATATTTTAGGAAAATTTATTAAAAATTTTAAGTACAAAAGAGAAAGCAAATACTGCATATTATAATAAAATATACAGTAAATCCCACTGATGACATCCTTCCTAGGTGGGTTCAGGCCTTTGTCTCCTTTCTGCTCAGTATTCTGTATTTCATACTTTCAGCAAGTCCACAGCCATAGGAGAACCTGGGTGTGTGATGGATGGCAATTTATCAGTTTCTTTTTTTATCCATGCCTGAAACTTATGGCCCCCAGCACTTCCCAGTTGCCAATGATTGATGGGTTTGTTTACCACTTCTCCCTTAGGTCTGGAGGGAGATACTGAGGGGGGTTTTTGCCAGCACTCTCCAAGGTTTGGCTGAGTCCCAGAGCCAAGAGCTCTGTAGCCCAAGCTGTGTTTACACCACAGAAACCCTGACTTTTTTGGATTTTAGTCACTTTCTGAACAGATGCGTTTCTCTTGGGATGGACAAGGTATTGAAACTTGCACTCTGCTCATTAAAACCTAAACTTTATTTGGTCATAAAGCAGAGTTCATGTTTTTCTTCCAGCAAAAAAATTAAATGGAAAATGTTGTTTCTTTCTATCTGATTTCTGTTTCCACAGTTGCATTTCTCACCAAAATTAAAGACCACTAAACTGCAATCTCAAATTATCAATAACCCCTTTATAGTTGAAAGGTGATAAGAGAGTTAAGTAGAAACAAATATGTAAGATACCAGAAAACTTCTTGTGTACATATAAAATAGCATGTTGTTTGCTGCCCTTGAGAAAGGGAAATATGCATGTGTACATGAATAATTATGCTTTACACACATGAGTAACATAGGTTTACTTTTCATTATCAAATAAGGTTCACAGTATGTTAATTATAACCACTGGCTTTCACACAAAAATAGGAGTTACTTTTAATTTCATGGAACTGTACTATGAAGAAGGAGGGAGGGAAATAAAGCCAAAATTAATAAAACACTTTTTTTGTACCTTATTGCTGTCAGAAAACATCATTTACATGGTCTGATAATTGAATTGTATTGCTTTGTAGGCCTAGCAGCCCTTCTCTCTCTTTATTTCTCTTGTATTGTTTATTCCTTTCTCTGAAAAGTCCATGGAAACCAGATCTACTATTTTTATTGTGCTGAAATGATTCTGGTAAAAACAGGTTCTAAATAAACATGACAGGTGTTGGGAAAAGCAGCTGGATCTTCTTTCGAGGTCTAACAGATGGAAAAACATTAAACTGAAAATGGAGAGAAGGAACCTTTGTCTAATACAGACACCATTTTGGTTGTGGGTTTGTGATCATTTCCAAGTGCTGCTAGCCACCAGCATTCATCAGACTGTTACATTGTATTAGAGGTAAAAAATGACAAGGTTATTAAACTGAAGAGAGACATCTCTTAGAAGGACAAGAAGAGAAAGGGTAGGCTATATCTAGTTGACCGAAAATATTAGTCAGGAAAATACAGTGATTTTTCTGAATAAATCTTTGAAAAATAAATATTTTTTATAATAAAATGGCCTGTGCTATTATACCCCCAAAACAGAAATTTCATAAGTTGTATAAAGCAATGTTATGTTTCCTATTCTTATAACCTCTGATTCTACAAGCCAGGTGAGTCAGGAGCTAAATACTGAGTATTGTCAACAATAACAAATTACTTCACCAGCTCCAGTCCTTGTAGACTATCTAGTGCTTCTAGATACATCCAAGGCATGTTTGTCTAAGCTATACTGTATACCTCATTTTAGCTATAATAGCTCAACTGTCATTTCTTCTTTTTCTCTTACTCTTAACTTCTTGCAGTGCCTGTTGTTGAGATTCTCAACAAGTTTTATGAGAGCACCTTTCAATTGTCACCATTGACAGTGTGTGTGAAGGTCAATATGATGGGACTTTTTGGTGGCAAGCAACAGAAACCCAGTTTAATTTCCCCCTGAATGGCTGATGAAATCCATGGGCAGGACTGCTATGGTCTCAGGAGCAAAGGGAGTGAGGGAACCCAGCCGTGTCAGGCGTGTCCCTCTCCCTTTTCATCTTTTGGTATCTGCTTTGTTCTCATCTTCAGACTGGCTTTCTCTTCTCCAAGCCACATGTTGATAAAGTTTCTAGTCTTTGTATTTTGCAACCCAGGCACTCCAGAGAAACCATCAACTCTCTCAGTTCTAAAATTGGTTGGCTCAGTGTGGGTCAGGGGCTCTCCTCTGGGTGAGTCAACATGGCTGTGGAGGAGTAACACTATGATGGGCTTAGACTGAGGCAGGGGCCCACTTCTGGACTAATCAATGGTGGTCAGGGAGCAAGCTTCAAGTGGTGCCATGGCTGCTAAGTGACAAGTGGTCAGGAGTTAAATCTGCCTTCACCACACCTGAACTGTGAGCATGGTACTTCTCACTAGTAGGTATTTTTAAATTGGAGAATGAATGGATTATGTTTGTGCATCCGTGTGTGTGTGTGTGTGTGTGTGTGTGTGTGTGTGTGTGTGTAGCATGAGTGATGGGGAACAGAGGAAAGAAAGTGTTTCCCATGCCCTCATATCACTGTCATTTCCCACTGATGTCTAGAGGGACAACACTGAACCAAACTGAAGGTATTCCACAGTTTCCATGTCACGCTGATTTCTAACACTGCAAGATCTTGCGGTAGTCCCTTTCATGCTCTGTGCTTCAGTGAGGTAAAGAGAATCCATTTTCCATGGCTGCTGCTGCTGTGCTCTCCGTTCACATCTGCTGAGGTCAGGCTGTGCTGGAGCTGTTCTTCCCTGGTAGGTCATGGCACCAGGGGATAATGGTATAGGGCAGATGGCTGTGCTTCTCTTCATGGAGACCACATGGGCTCCTCTGTTTAAATGGGGCTAACCCTGTCTTGCTCCCAGGTCAAAGGCCTGACAGCAGTGCTGCCCAGTGCCTCTTGAGTTTTGGGGGGATTTTATGTAGTCTCTCAGCATCCTACACCCTGTGACACAATTATGAGTTCGTTGACAGAGGTTCAACAGACCCCCAATGTCCTTTTCTGCTGCTAATAATTCCTTTTCCCTCTGAGGTATGGCACCCAGACTGGATCAAGTTTGTGTTCCTAAGTAATTTTCCCTTCAGGGCCGGTTATGCTCTTGTGTGGTTCATACAAATCCTGCTGTGGTGAGTGTGCTTTGTCATGTCCCAATCTTAAGGTACACATAGTTTAGGCTTGAACTGAGACTACTGTGTTTGTCTGGCTGAACAGGGTAAGAACATCACAGCACACAACTTCCATTTGTCCATTTCAGACACCCTACACAGGATGATGAACAGGCTCAACCTTAGGTTTAATAGTGAATGCTGGGGAAAGTGTCTGAATCAGCTCCATCTTTCCCTTCTTGTATCCAGGCAGTACTTCCCCTCTGGATGATGGTAACTCCCTGCCTTGAAGGCATAGATCCACCTAGGTATTTGCATTTTTAACCTTTTAAACTTTTGGTACTATATTGTCATGTAAATTATTTTCTGATGCAATTGGGAGGTAGGGAGTTATTTAATTGGCTCCAGCCAGTGGAAGGGGAGGTGCTCTTTGGTGGTTGGGGTGCTGGCTTTGCAGTAGGATGGAAGTCAGTCTCAAGGGCAACCTGAGCTCAGGTTTTTGAAAGGTGATGAAATTTCAGGATGAGTGATGATCCTTGTCCTTTTTCTTCTCCAAAGGTTCCTTGTGTCTTTGGAGAGTCAGGAGCAAGCCACCCAGAGCCCACTAAAGGCTTGTTTCTAGGAGCTTCAAGGGTGGAGGGTAACTGATCATGGTCACCTGCTTTTGCGACCCGAAGTTCAACCCAGAGCTGCTGTTTCTTCCACCACCAGCTACTGTCCTGTGGCTTCCCTTTCTCTTTCAGGTCAATTATTTCCCTTAACCTCAGCCACTCTTCAGCTACTTGTTCTAAAGTGTATATATATATATATATATATATATATATATATATATATATATATTGACTTTTTGTATTTCTTTTAAATTTGGAAAATAACCAACAATTGATAAAAACTTGAAAATAGAGGAAAAATTAATAAAGTACAAATGTTCATCATTCCAAGTATTCAACATTTTGCATGTGTAATAATTCCTTTCTGTTTTTTTCCTAAGCACAGTTTTTTAAAAAATATATATACAAATATAAAATAGTTATAATCACTTGGCAGTATAGTTTATCTTATTTGTTCTACTTATTATTTTATACATGCTTTCTATACCTTCTTGCATGGTCTTCATAATCAGTTGGTATGTTTTTAACATCAATTAAGTTAGTATTTAATTATGCTTTCACTCCATGATCCAGAATGCTTCTTTATTTGATTTTAACTTCTGGTATTAAAGCTTCTAATAAAGGAATCTGTTTTTAGAAAAACACTGTTTAATAATAGATGTAGTGCTGTAGTCAGTTTGGAGCTTGGAGCTTCCATGATAACCAAATTGGGTCATAAGCCTGAACAATTTTGTTGTTTGAGATAGCCGCAAATACCCATCCATCAAAAAGTTCAGTTGGATAGTTATATAACCCAATATAAGGGAAAGAAAGAGGAAATCTGTATTTCATTTAAGATATATGGCCTGAATGACTTATAAACTTATAAATGTGAAAGAGAATTTGCTGCTTTACATGCCAGCTCAGGGAACATTGTGGGGCTTTTTCTCATCTCTCACTCTATTGTTTCATGCCTCCCCCTACAAACTCAAAAATTTTAGGGAAATTTGATAACCTGGGTAGAAATGACAGCATCTTTACAATTTCAGCATACATAAACTAATTAGAGAATTAAGCCACTTTCCAGATACTTCGAGTTATCTCCCAATTCTAGTGCCTCAGACAAAACCCCAGAACAACTCCCTCCTGCCTCAATTATCTGACTATTGCAGGTGAATGTGGCTTCTTTTAGCCTGGATTGTTTTGAAATCATACTTGTGGGGTGTACAGTTGTGGGGAAAGTGTTTGTATCTTGGCAAAGGACTGAAAAGATCACTTTAGACGTACATTTTGGCGTGCAGTAAAAGGCTGGTTTTCCGAGTTGCCTGTTTTGAAAGAATGCCAGAAAACCCTTTGGATAATTACTGCAGCTTAATTCCGGAGCTCTGCCTGCTGACACTTTAGGTGTGACATTCATTAGCTTTGCAGCACATAAAGCCATTCTCTGAAACTTGGGGGGCCTGAGAGTGAACCTCGGGAATTTGCCCGAGTCCCATGGTGTGAATCATTTATGGGAGAGCAAGGCACAGGCTGTGGAGGAGAGCCTCTTTGCTTTCTTTTTTTTTTTTAAATGTGGGCAAAACCTCCAGTATATTAGATTGCAAGTTTTATTATATTTTATTTGTATCCATAATAATTTTAAGTAGAATTTATATGAAGCACATAATTTGAGAGACCAGCCATTTTGACTTGTGGGTCTGAATTTTCTCATCTTTATCTTCATTCTACTTCCCAAATTTATTTCTAATTCTAATTTTGCCTGCTGGAGGAGGTTGAGTTGACATTATGTGTTTGGAATGGTCTTTTTAGTCCTCACAGATGTAATTGTGCTTTTAGAGGAAGATCACAACAAAAGAACTGAAAGATCTTGGCATGGGAGGAACACCATGAAGAAGTGGTGATGGGGGGAGGGTTCAGATTTCAAAACGTGGTTACTTGTGTCTGGAATGAATATTTTATTTTGTTATGTTTAAATATCTGAATATTTGGTGGCATCTAGGTCAGCAATTTTAGGGTCTCAGGGTACTTTATGCTTTTAGAAATTACTGAGCTTCCCCAAGAGTTTTTGTTTATATGGTATATATTTATCAATATTTACCATTTTAGAAATTAAAACTGAAAAATTAGAAATATTAATTTATTTAAAATTCTAAAACAAATTAGTTACATGTTAATATAAATAACAGTTTTACTAAAAGTGTTCATCTTTTCTAAAACAAAAAATAGAATTTGTTAATAGTAAGAGTGATGTTGTTTTACATTTTTGAAATTTCTTGTACTTAGTACAAGACAATTGGACTCACCTATCTGCTTCTGAATTCAATCTGTTGTAGTATGTTATTTTGAAGTATGTACAGTATGTAGTTTAAAAAAGATATTTTAGGGTCAGCCAAGTGGCGCGTTGGTTAAGAGCTGGCTTGGGGCGCCAGTGGCCCCGGTTCAGATCCCACATGAGGGCCAGTGACACTGCCCTCTATAGCCAACATGGTGAACAACAGCTCCACCTGGAGTGGGCTGCTGTGAATCGCCGGGGCGGCATAGCTGCAGCCCTGGCTACAGTGGGCTGCCATAGGCTCAGTGAGTGGCCGACAGCTAGTGTGAGCTGCCAAGAGCCACTGTGAGCTGCTGTCCAGATGCCGGCGACCAATTTGCCTCACCCGAGAAGAGCACAATGACGATACCAACATGGGCCAGTGAAGCAACGTCCTCCACAACTAGACTGAAGAACAAAAGGACAGCAACTTGTCTGTTCCCCTTCCCAGGTTCCCCAATGTTGTTCCCCTCCCCAAATTCTCCAATAAAAAATCTTAAAAAAATAAAAGTAAAAAAATAAAATAAATTAAAAGGATATTTTAATAATCTTAAAAAGGTCATTAGGAGTAATTATTTTTGGAATTATACCACAATTATGCAAGTAGTGATTTTTGCTTTTTTAAAAAGATTTTTATTAACATATAGCTAACATTAGTTTTAGGTGTATACCATTGTTATTCAATAATTATATACATAAAGAAGTGATCACCATAAGTCCAGCAATTGTCTGACACTGTACCACATTATCACAATATTATTGATTATATTCCCTATGCTGTGCGTTACATCCCCATAACTTATTCGTTTTATACCTGGAATTTTGGACCTCTTAATTCCTTTCACCTTTCCCCCTCTTTTTAAATTTTGTAATTACAGTTGACATTCAATATTACTTTATATTAATTTCAGGTGCACATCATTTTGGTTAGACATTTGTATAATTTAAGAAATGATCCCCCTACATAGTTATTGCCAAATTATTGACTATGTTTCCTGTGCTTCACTTTACATCCATGTGACTATTTTCTAACTATAAGTTTGTACTTCTTTTTTTTTTTTAAAGATTTTATTGGGGAATTGTGCGGGGGGAACAATGTTGGGGAATCGGGAAGGGGAACAGACAGGTTGCTGTCCAATTTTCTTAAATATGGTTGTGGAGGATGTCGCTTCACCGGCCCGTGTTGGTATTGTGATGATTGTGCTCTTCCCGGGTGAGGCAGTCACTCGCCAGCTATTGGATGGCCGCTCATGGCAACTCAAGGCAGCTCATGCCAGTAGCCAGCTGCTCACACTGGCTGATGGCCACTCATGGTAGCTCAAGGCAGCCCACTGCAGCCTACACCATTGCGTCGCCCGCGACTCACAGTAGCCCAGCGCCAGGTTGAACTGTTGTTCACCATCTTAGCTATAAAGGGCACAGTGTCACTGGCCCCCATGTGGAATCTGAACTGGCAGCCTTGCTGCTCAGAGCTCGCGCTCCCAAGCCAACTCTTAACCAATGAGCCTCTTGGCTGGCCCAAGGTTGTACTTCTTAACCCCTTCACCTTTTTCACCTTGCTCTCCAACCCCCTACCATCTTTAACCTGATAAATCTAGTAACCATCTGACACCATACATAGTTATTACAATATTATTGACTATATTCCTTATGCTATACCCTACATCCCCATGATCACTGTGCAACAACCAATTTGTACCTTTTAATCCCACCCCAACACCCTTCCCAGCTGGCAACCATCAAAATGTTCTTTGTATCTATGAGTCTGTTTTTGTTTTATTTGTTTATTTTGTTCTTTAGATTCCACATAAAAGTGAAATCACATTGCATCTGTCTTTCTCTGTCTGATACTCCACTCAGCACAATACCCCCCAGGTCCATCCATGACATTGCTGATGGCAAGAACACATCCCCATGATGGCTGAGCAATACTCCATTATATATCTGTATATATTGGGTTGTTGGAAAAGTCATGACACATGTTTGTAACAGATGACACTAGTTCATTTTTGGAAGTACTAGAGTCATTCACATCTATGTTATTGCTATGTCATTTGATAGCTCATAGTTCTAGCTTCGTTCTAAAAAAAAATTAAGGGATTTGGTTGAGTTTTGGAGATTTTAAAACAAGTTGAAGATGGAAGACCAAATTGTGCATTTTTGCTATATTTTACTGTTTTGTTTCTATAAAGGGAAGAACGTGCGTCAAGCTTGTGAAAAGTTGAATAAAGTTTACAATGACAATGCTCTACAAGAATGTCAGTGCCAATGATGGTTCACAAAATTCCGTGCTGGTGATTTTGATCTCAATGATGCTCCTCGGTCAGGGAGGCCTACTGAGGTAGATGACAACAAAATAAAGGCATTGATCGAGTCAAACCCATGTTACACAACACGAGAGATTGCAGAACATTGAATATCCATCATTCAAGCATTCACAACCACCTGAAGAACCTGGAATACGTAAGCAAGCTCGATATTTGCGTCCCGCATGAACTTAAAGTCATTTGATGGCGCGTATAAACATCTGCAATATGATCATTAAACGTGAGGAAAATGATTCTTTATTGAAGCGACTGATAACTGGTGATGAGAAGTGGTCCCTACATGATGATTTGCCTCAAATGACATCGAAAGCAGACATTCATCAGAGGAAGGTTATGCTCTCAGTGTGGTGGGATTTTAAAGGTGTCCTGTTTTTCGAGACCCTGCCAAGGAACCAAACAATCAATCTGAATGTGCACTCTCAGCAATTGGAGAGTTTGAATGAGTCTATCATCCAGAAATGTCCAGAGCTTGTTAGTTGTAAAGGAGTTGTGTTCCATCGTGACAATGAGAGACGACACACAAATTTGATCACCCATCAAAAATTACTGGAGCTTGGATGCGATATGTTGACACTCCCACCAGACTCACCTGACCTTGCACAGTCAGACATCCACTTGTTTCGCTCTCTTCAAAACTCCTTGCATGATGTAACATTCAATTCAGATGAGGCTGTAAATCAGCACCTTTTTCAGTTTTTCACAAATAAAGACAGGTCTTTCTATGAACAAGGAATTATGAAGCTCAGTGAAAGGTGGCAAAAGGTTATCAAACAAAACGGGTAATATATCATGGATTGATCTTTGTTCTTTATATAAATAAATGACCTTTGAAAAACATAGACAAAATGAGTCATGATTTTTTCGACAACCTAATATATCTATATCTATATATCCATATATGATATACTTGAATATAGGTGTATATATCATTTGCTTTTTATCCATTCATCCATCAACAGACACCCAGGCTGCCTCCACATCTTGGTCATTGTAAACAATGCTGCAATGAACATATGGATGCACCCCCCCCCGAAGTAGCATTTGGGTTTCTTTAGATAAGTACCCTGAAGTGGGATTACTGGGTCCTTCCCTGTCTCTTGTTATAGCTTTTGTTTTGAAGTCTATTTTGTGTGGTCTAAATATTGCTACCCCAGCTTTTTTTGTTGTTGTCTTTTTCATTTCCATTTTCTGAAATATCTTTTTCCATCCCTTTAGTTTCTCTCTGTGTGTGCTTTTCAATCTGAAGTGAGTCCCTTGTAGGCAGCATATGTAAGGGTCTTTTGAGGGGAGCATTTAATCCATTTACATTGAAAGTAATTTTTGAGAGATAAGTAGCTATTGCCATTTTATTATTCATAAGTTGTATTTTTATTTTTTTCATCTTAAAGAAATCCCTATAACATTCCTTGTAATACTGTTTTGGTGATGATGAACTCCTTTAGTTTTTTCTTGTCTGAGAAGCTCTTTATCAGTCCTTCTGTGCTAAATGACAGCTTTGCTGGATAGAGTAATCTTGGTTGTAGGTCCTTGCTTCTCATTACATTGAATATTTTGTGCCAATCCCTTGTGGCCTGCAAAGTTTCTGTTCAAAAATCAGTTGACAACCTTATGAAAGCTCCCTTATAAGTTACTAGTTGCCTCTTTCTTGCTGCTTTTAGGATTCTCTCTTTGTCAACCCTTGCCATTTTAATTATAAGGTGTCTTGGTTTGGGCCTGTTTGGGTTCATCTTGTTTGGGACTGTCTGCCCTTCCTGGGCTTGTATGTCTATTTCCTTCACCAGGTTAGGGAAGTTTTCAGTCATTATTTCTTCAAATAGGTTCTCAATCCCTTGCTTTCTCTCTTCTCTTTCTGGTACCCCTATGATGCAAATGTTGTTATGTTTGATGTTTTCCCAGAGGTCTCTTAAATTCTCCTCAGTTTTTTGGAGTCTTTTTTTCTTTCTGCTGTTCTGATTGTGTGTTTTCTGCTAGCTTCTCTTCCAAATCACTGATTTGGTCTTCTGCTTCATCTAGTCTGCTGGTGATTTCTTCTAGTGGATTCTTCATTTCAGTTATTGTATTCTTCACTTCTGACTGGTTCTTTCTTATGGTTTCTATGTATTTTTATTTTTATTTTTATGAGGACAGTGTCACTGGCCCTCATATATGGGACCTGAACTGGGGCCGCTGGCTTCCCAAGCCAGCACTTAACCACCGCGCCACTCGGCTGGCCCACTATGTATATTTTATGCTTGCTATCTCTTTGTTAAAGTTCTCACTATGTTCCTTGAGCATCCTTATAACTATTTTTTTGAGCTCTGTCTCTGGTCAGTTGCTTGCCTCCATTTTGTTTAGTTCTTTTTCTGGAGTTTTTTTCTGTTCTTTCATTTGGGACACATTTCTGTATTTCGTCATTTTGAATTCCTCTCTGTTTTTATGTATTAGGTAGATCTGCTATGTCCCAGTCTTGGCTTGATGGTCTTTTGTAGTAGGTGCCCTGTGGGATCCAGTGGCACAGCCTCCCTGGCCACCTGATCTGGGTACTCTAGGAGTGTCCCCCAGGTAGGTTCTGTGTGCCCTCCTGTTATAGTTGAGCCTTGATTATTATTGACATGTCAAGGTATGGGTTTGACCCTTGGACTGATTGGCTGTGGGGTTTGGCTACATTCACAGCTTACAGGCTGCTGTGTATGGGGGCTCAGCCCACTGAGTGGGATTCACCCTAGTGGGCTCTGTTTCATGTTGAGACACTCTTCGTGTTTTCCACTTGTGGGGTTAATTGGGAGGTGCTCTGTTGTAGTCTGAAGCCAACCTCCAACTATTTTCTTTCTGGGTCCTCTTACTAGGGGTTCCAGCACAGGCCTGGGTCATTCACTGCCTGTGGCTGGCAGGGGACTACCTGGTAAGAACTACAAAGTGATCCATGGTGGTTCTCTGTCTGTGCTAACCCTAGAGGCACATGGGAGAGACCACACTCTATACTGAGGATGTCTACCACCAGTACCAGGCCCACGGTAGCTCCACAAAATGTCAGGACACCTGCTGACTCCCTTAAAGTTCAGCCACTGAAAAATCCTTATGCAGTATGCAAGTTGGGTGAGGCAGGGTCTAAGGGAATCACTAGGGTAGGAAAAGTTGTGGTTACCAGGTTTATGTGAATTCTGGTTTGGTGCCAGTGCTGAGCCTGAAGCTTCTCAGCAAAAGTTTCAGAGCACACTGAGGCCAGTTGCTGCCCTCCTGGGGTCTGTTGGACTCTGATAATTGTTCAAAAAAGGGGGCAATGCAGATGGAGTGCCTCCACCATTAGGGAAGTTGGGTGGGGCAGGGTCCCATTGAGTCAGCAGGGTAGAACTGCAGAGCTCACCAGACCAATTCAGATTCAAATTTGGCCTGTGGGGATGGGCTCAACACAGAAAAAATGGCACCTACCTGCTAGCTCCACAGGAGGAGGACCTCCTCACAGGAAAATAACGACTATCCTCCAGCCCTCAACCCAAACCAGTACAACTCAGTCTGCCTGCCATATGTCTCCAACACTTCCTGAGTTGCTGTCCTTCTGCTGGATCCCAAGGTGAGTGCCTGGGAATGGGACAGTGTGTGTGCAGGCCCTTCAACAGGACTCCTTTGTTTTCTGCAGCCTTCTGTCATACCCAGATGGTTGGAATCCCCACTGTTTTTCACGGCGAGATGTTGTGGGGGGTCCTTTGCCTGGCTCCTCATCCTCCCAGACCAGTATTCTCTGGTCTGGAAGGCTAATGTGGTATGGGGATCCCTTGCTTCTCTGGTGGGAACCTTTGTGGCCAAGATACCCCTCCTGCTTGTCATCTGCCACTCAGAGGTTTGGGGTTAACCAGTTCTGTGTTTCTGCCCCTTCTACCAGTCTCGACATGACTTCTTCTTTGTATCCTTAGTTGAAAACTTATGTTTAGTTAGACTTCAGATGGTTCTCCAGGTTGGTTGTTTTATGATTTAGTTGTAATTTTAATTTGTTCACAAAAGGAAGCAGATACAGTGTTTATCTACTCTTGGATCCATCCTGGATCCAAGAGAGCCATCTTGGATCTCCTCCAAACTTCAGCAAGTAATAGTTTCTTAAAGGTTAGTTGTAACATGGAATCTGAAGTCATATCAATGAACTTTTGTGCACTATTATATTTGAATCCTTTTGCCTGTCTTGCAACATGATTGAATATTTTAACCAGGTTTGGATTTAGAACATCATGCATTGGTTATTTGGAAAGTATTTGTTCATAGAGTTATTCCCATTTTCCCAAACATCAACACGTTTTATTATACAATATAATGAAATAACATTCAATAATATCACAAAAGATATTAATTTTCCAATGATGGGCAAAGCCTTTCAGTATTGTGACACTGTCAACTTCAGTATGTTTTCAAATTTTTAAATTCCTTTGAAAGCTCAGGTTCAATCATTGACAACAAATACTGTCAGTTGTTTCCCTTAATTTAATAGGCTTACATTATTAATTTTCAAGAAATATCTGCCAAATACCCAAGTCTGAATAACCACAGTTGAAAGTGTCAGTTGTCTCTTCAGTAAAAATGGTGTTCCATAAAAAGAGCAGCTAGTTCAGGTCACAACTCAAACAATTACTCTGGTGCTTTTCCTCCAGACCAACCTGGTACTGGGGTATGCAGCAAATGCCTCTTTCTTCACCCAGAATATTAAAAATACATGCACTGAAGGCTTGAATTTTAATAAAATTAACATTTTTACTGCTTTATGAGGAACATCATTAAGTGAAACTGTTATTAATACTGTCATCATTAGTATTTTTATTGCAAATACACGGCAGTAGTCCTCCCTTTATTCAGTTTCACTTTCCTCAGTTTCACTTATTGCAGTCTGAAAATATTAAATGGAAAATTCCAGAAAGAAACCATTCATAAGTTTTAAATTGCCTGCTCTTCTGATTAGTGTGATGAAATCTAGAAACATCCTCCTCTGTCCCACCTGGAACATGAATCATCCCTTTGTCCCAGTGTCTCCACTGTATAAACTTCCTGCCTGTCACTTAGTACCAATTTTGGTTATCAGATCAACTGTCATGATATCGCAGTGCTTGTGTTCAAGCCACCCTTATTTTACTTAATAATGGTCCCAAAGTTCAAGAGTAGTGATGCTGGCAATTCAGATATGCCAAAGAGAAGCTATAAGTGCTTCCTTTAAGTGAAAAGGTCAAAGTTCTCAATTTAATAAGGAAAGAAAAAAGTGGTATCCCGAGGTTGCTAAGATCTACTCTAAGAACAAATCTTCTATCTGTGAAATTGTGAAGAAGAAAAAAGAAATTTGGACTGATTTTACTGTTACAACTCAAACTGCAAAAGTTAGGGCCACAGTGGGTGATAAGTACTTAGTTAATATGGAAAAGGAATTAAATTTGTGAGTGGAAAACATGAACAGAAAATATGTTCCTACAGATATTGTGCCACAAAGCACTGAACTTATATGAAGACTTCAGCAAGGGGAAATCCTAATAGAAGTGATGCCAGGCTATTTACGGCATGTAAGGGATGGTTATGCAGATTCAGGAATGGGTTTGGGCTGAAAAATATAACACTTACTGAAGAGGCTCCATCAGCCACTGAAGCAGCTGCTGCCATATTCCCGTCAGAATTGAAGAAGTGAATTAAGGTTCAGTACTATCCAATGTTTTTGGTATCCACTGGGGATCTTGGAGCATATCCCCTGTGGATAAGGGGACTACTGTAGTTAACATTTAATGTATGTTTGTTATTATTACTTCTGAATCCCAGTGTCCTCCACATTTATATTAAATGACAGATAAGTGTTCCAATAATAAATGCTAATTCCTTTCTGTATGGCTGGTTTTTGAGCTAATATATAAATTTTGGAAACTGCTGACTGCTGTTCAAAAAGAAAATCTATTAGTATATGGAGGTCACAAATTTACATGCACCATACATGTAAAATGCAGTTTATGTTCTTTCTTACTTATTTGATCTTTCTTTTAAGTACTTAATCACTGAGTAAGAAGGTGGAACAATTTATTCTAATCTAATAATTTCATGTAATCTAATAGTTTAAGTCTTTAAGCAACCTTGTGGATTTTGGTCTAAATGCTAGTACTTTGGTTTCCTTCATCTCAATCTGCTCCTCTCCAACATGGTGTCCGGATCTACTGGAGAAAGAGACAGTCTCTAAGATTTATTTTCAAGTCTACATACTGTCCTCTGGTCCCTGTGGAAATGCCTCTTCTTTATCTATGGAGAAAGAGACAGTCTCTAAGATTTATTTTCAAGTCTACATACTGTCCTCTGGTCCCTGTGGAAATGCCTCTTCTTTATCTATGACTACTGCTTATTCTGTTAGCCTTAGAGGTGAAGTGGTTTTCTATTCTCTGTAAATTCAAGGTCAGGGCCAAGTACTTCTCTTTGCTTATTGGCTTTAAGATCTTTGGGACATCCATTCAGTCCTTGAACACACTGTCCTTAGCATGCTGATTCTCTGATGATGAGCCATGTCAGGCTTTGAGCTGACTTCTGTGTGCCACCTTGGGGTCAGGTGGGAACATCAATTTTAGAAGAACTCAAACTAACACCCTTCTTCTGTCTAATCATGTTGTGCTACTTTTACTCTGTTGCTAACACCCATTTCCCCATGTGATGTAGGACAAAAAAATTTTTTTTTTTTAAAGATTTTATTGGGGAATTGGGGGAGGGAAACAGCGTTGGGGAATCGGGGAAGGGGAACAGACAAGTTGCTGTCCTTTTGTTCTTCAGTCTAGTTGCGGAGGACGTTGCTTCACTGGCCCATGTGGGTATCGTCATTGCGCTCTTCCTGGATTAGGCAGATCAGTCGCCGTCCTCTGGTTCGCTCACCGCGGCTATTGGCCACTCACGCTGGCTGCCAGCCGCTCACGCTGGCTGCCAGCCGCTCACGCTGGCTTCTGGCCACTCACTGTAGCCTATGGCAGCCCACTGCAGCAGGGGCTGCAGCCCACACCGTCGCCAGGGCTCGCGCAGCCCAGCTCCAGGTGGAGCTGTAGTTAGCTGTAGAGGGCAGTGTCACTGGCCCTCATATGTGGGATCCGAACCGGGGCTGCTAGCATGCCAAAACCAGCTCTTAACCAATGAGCCACTCGGCCGGCCCTAGGACAAAAATTTTTATGTCTTAGACATTCTCATAAATTGAATACACTCTCCTCTTTGCCTCTGATAGAGCTGGACACACATGTCTCACCTACTTTGACTTGCTTCTCCTCACTCAGGCTGTGAAGATGGGCTTTCTACCTCCTTTATGTCTCACCTTGGGTTCAGGGATCTGGTGCACCAGCCCTTCCTCTCCATGTGCTGAAAGTGGTGCTTTGTGATTTAGACATCTTTCTCCTGACAGCATCCCTTTCAAGCCCTCTCTCTCTCTTCTAGAGGTCAGAAAAGTCAGCTCTGAGAATAAAAGCTGATCAATAGTGTCTTTGTTCTATGTTATTTTCTCCCCTAGAGCAGTGAACCTCAAGGCTTGAATTGGTGAAGAAAAGCTGAAAGGATTTAGAGGGGGAAATTAAGAACAATTGTTTTAGTATGCACAAAATAACATCCTCTGTTATGTTAATTTACTAATGTTTGTATAACTACAAAACTCATGGCTTTCTCAATGCAGGATACTTGCTTGGCACTGGGTAAGCCTGTAGTCTTTCAGGGCAAAGTAGAAGAAAATCAGAAATCAGAGAATATAAAGAGATTTGAAGTAGTTGGAATTTGGACACAAGCAGTGAGGAAGAAGAGAGACAGACCTGTTTAGGATTCTCTGAGCGCACTCATGTCTAGCATTACTGGTAAAGAAAATAGAACTATTCCTGAACATTTTGTGATGTTGTCTTCAAGACAGATATCTCCATTTTAAAGGGTTATTAGTAAAAAGGCTGCTTGCAGTCCAACACTTATAGGTTTCATCCAATGGTATATACATATTAATTGGGGTATAATCTAACATATTATTGCTAGCAGAACCTCTTTAAAATTTCAACATTTGTTTTCAGACCATCTATATTGGATTTGACACAGACCCTGGATGTCCGGGTTTGAAATCTTCAGTTTTTTCATCTATAAAAGGAGGATTATAATAGTCAGCATCTGTTGAGTGTTTTTGTAAGTGAGGCATTCTTTTAAGCATGAGTATGTTAAGTAATCGATAAATAACCACAAGATATATTAATGCCATCTGTTTGCAGATGACAAAACTACATCTTGTAAAGATTAAGTTACTTGTTCATGATCATGTATTGATAGTTAGTTTGAGGTGCAAGAGAGTTAGAACCCAGGCAGTGTGGCTCTAGATTTGAGTGATAACAGCTAACACTTTTTTACCTACTTTATCCCAGGCACTGATCTAAGCACTTCATATCCTTTGAGATAGGAACTATTTTTATACCATTTTGTAGATTAGGAAGCTGAGCATGGAGAGGTTAAATACCTTGCTCAAGCTGGCACTGCTGCTAAGAGTGGAGCTAGTTACATGACGTCTGACTCCAGAGTTTGTGCTCTCAACATCAATGCTATATTGTCTCAAAGATATTTATGAGCAATAACTGAGAAAATCCATGTGAAATATTTAGCACAGAGCCTGGTCCTGGGGAAATGCCCAATAAAAATGAATGGATTATTATTAACCATGAAATCCTATCAATTGGCAAATGTGAAAGAGATCCTTTAAGCATAGAGTGTTCTGTACAACTAAAGCTTTGTTATATGTGTTATTCTTGTAACTGTCCACATCATTTGGCTTTATGGAATTTCATTCATTCACTCACTCATTCATTCATTCATTAATACATTTAATCAGTCAATCTTGCCTGACTTTTAATGTGCTAACACTGTGCCAAGTTCTCTGGTATGTGATGTATTGTCAATAGATACCTCCTTGAAAAAGGCTTATTAATTTGTCGCACTGAAGTTAAAGAAGCACTAAACAACTTTTAATAATTCTATATTAGCAGTTGAGCTTCTCCAACTAGACAATTTCAGTTGTTTGAAAGGACTTCTTCTGGGCTATGGAGATACCTGGTAATACGGTGCTATTTAGCTGCTTCAGGCTAAGGTTTTCACCTGTCTTGTAACATTTTTTTACATGCATAACTTTGAGATCTTTTCTCTCTTAATCTGGAAGCTGCGTACCAAAACTCTATAGCTTTTCAGTTAATGTCCTACTTATTGTTATTTCCTTACCTATTTTAAAAACAGCTTCTGTTGTAAATGCCATTTTACTTCTGTTAAGGGGAGAGAGTCTGTGAAGCCTAAAAAGCACACGTTTCAGAGTCAAAACGTAAGTACAAAGCCAATTCATTTAGCTCTTTGACCCCCAGCAAGTTATTTAACTACATTGAACATCAGTTTCGTCATTTATGAATGGGGATAGTATGGGGATCAACCTGTAGGTTGATGGGGGATTAAGCTGAGTAGTGAAGGCCCATCCTCCAAAATGGAGCCTGCTCATCGAAGGTACTCTGTGCCAGCTATGTATTTCTATTGCACTATTATTATTCTAATAGTTCTAAGAAAGTGTAATTTTGTCTTTTTTGGTCGTAAATGGTTGTTCATTACTTTTCTAAAATTTGCTTATGTATGAGAATCTTGGTGGCTTTTTTTTTTCCTTCCAGTTTTTCACTAGTGCAGCTTAAGGCTGAACTGAATAAATATTTTCGAGGGAATAAATTCTTCTTATGAGTGTAGTAGGTTAGATAGGAAGACAAGGGAAAAAAGTGACCCAAGTAGAATTTTAACACAATAAAAAGGAGCAAAGTAAGAATTAGAAACAGATTTCAAAATTGATATGAAGAAAGAGAAGAATCAAAACAAGGAGAACTACTTTGACTTTCGCAAGCCAACATTTGAAATGATAAAACAATTGAACCTTAAAATTTTGTGGGGCTCTAAAAAGCCAAAGGTAGCCCAGTGCCCACCACAGGAATCTGACCCACAGCATCTCTGCTGGATGGTCATCAGCCTTTCTAGAAAGAAGGGGATTACATCTTTGGGAAGCATCATAAGGCAGTTGTAATCACTACAAAGCGCTCTGTTAGCCTGGTGGAGATATCCTTTCACAAGTCTATCAGATATTCTCCAAAAGATCACATAATTGATCTTTTATATGAAAGTGCTTCAAATATTCAAAGTTAGTCTTTTCTTCAAATTAAACTACATTTTCTCTCTTAATTGTTCTCTACAGGTTGCCAGTGTTTCCCTTAGAATGTAGAGCACAGAACACACATAATTAAGTATTTTTTCATACAAACTGTATCAAGCCACTCTTATCCCTTACTACTATGTGTATTATTTTCACCCAAAAGATTTTTGTTAATAATACTTGCATCAGGATTTAAACTGGGACCCATATAATTTCAAAAATGTTCTTCCTAACACCATACTCTTTCACTATAACCTATATTCTAGGCAGAGGAAATTCTGATTTTCTCCAAATACATTGTGTTTTTTCCATCATGATGATTTTCCACAAGCTATCACTTCTGCCTGAAATTATTCATTTCTGTCCTTGTAAATTTTAATGCAAGTGTCCATACTCAGGACACCATCTTTTGCCTTTCAGGCCTTCCCCTGCCACCCTAGACAGACAGTTTTGTTTTGTTTTTTCAGTCCTCTCATACAACAGACCTCATATACATTTATTGAGAAGAAAATGGAGGCAAGGGTTTAGTTGGTATCATGCTTAAATTTGCTTGATTTTACTTAAAATAATTTAAACTTACAGTGGAATAACCATGTCAGTAAGACTTTGAATCAGAAATATTTGAATTTTTGCAGGAAAAAAACACGAGTATTTTTGTAGAATTTATTTATTTAAAATGGAACTGGAAATTTTCAGGAACAGATGTTTAGAGGTCTTTAAGTAGCATATTTTTTTTCTCAATCAGGAAATCCTAGAAATCACTCAAAATATATTTGTGTTCCAAAACTTTTCAGTAGAATGAATTCAAATTTATTTTTTAAAGTAATAGAAACAAACGAAAAAAACTTGGTTACCTTTAGTGTTAGGTGATTCTGGATATTTTTAAGCAAGAAAACATTTAGAAGTGGGTTTTTCACTTTTTCAACATCAAGTAGCTTGTTTTCCATGCAGTCATATTTTATCATTTATTTTCGTGTTGCATATTAGTCACAAAGATGAGTATTTTGCTTAATAATATTTAGCAGACACATTTACAGAAGCTAGCTAACTAATATCACATTTCTACTGAGAATTTCCCTGAGTGTTGAGGAAGAGTATGGCAGCCTGACACCTAATGACCAAGAGGATTAATTTACATTATATTTAGAAACATAACCTCCCACGTGTTACTACATACAAGGGTTAGGCGACAGTTTTAGCTTTCACAAAAACAGCTTTATTTTATTTACATAGTACCCACAAACCCTGCTAGGTTTTTTTGTTGTTGTTCTCTTTTTTTGGTAACCATTTTATTTTATTTTGTACCATGCTACAATTGAAAGAAAAACAATTCTATTTTTTCTTCATTTATGATAATAGCATGATCTGCCTTAACACATTAATTAAACTCTTGTTCCTTTCATGATTTTTCGTTTCGCAAGAATATAAATTAATACAGTCTGGAAAGTTCAAGGAGGAAGTCTTGATGTAGTTGAATATGAGGAAATTCAATATGTTTAATTAGAGCATGTATTGAAGTAATGTGTCAGAGATCATTTAAAAATAGATAGCGGTTGTAGTAATTAATGCTTCAACATGCATTTATCAGTCATAGGAGAGTATCAAAAAGTGCTTGGTTGAAGCACTTGAATTTCCTGTCCTTATTCTTAAAGCTGCTTTGAAATTTGAGAAAAGCACTGCAGCAGCTGGCCAAAGAGCTACCAAGTAGCACATGTATACAGAGAATGGCACTAGGTTCTTATTGAAAAAGACACAGGGCCCATTAGTTTTATAAATAACTAACAACAACAAGAACAAAATGGAGATTGTTGAGTGACTTTTAGACTCAGGAAATTTGAGAATCAGAGAACCTTAATGATGGAAGGGGACATTTCTTTGTATTTATTAAGATTATCTGAAATATTAACTCACATGCCTCCCAGGCAGGTGCTGTAAAGTGGTGACATAGGTCTAGTGGGGATAGTGGCTGACTGGAAAGCACATCCACAGGAAGAGGCTTCTATTTGGTGCCAGCATCTTGTTGCTGCTGTAAGGGAATGCAGGCATTGCTGCACGTCATCAGATTTCTCCCGGGAGGACAGAAATCTGGATGTTGAAGTGCATGTCTCTGGGCCACTTTTTACAACTGCACAAATTGTGGAAGCACAGCATGCATAGCTGCTTGTTGTGTGGCTATTTGGTAAGCCCAACAAAAGATTGCCCAAGGGTGAAATCTGACCTGTTGGTAGGGAGTTTGCAGCCTCTGGTTTAGACTATTAGAAAGTTCCTTTATTATTGAGCTGAGATCTGTTTTTCAATAGCTTTGATTCCTTGGATGTTAGGGTCATGCTGAATTAATATAACCTTCACACATGCACACAACAGGGGTTCAAATATTCTAAGTCAGTCAGTTATCTTTCTTTACTAAATTTAGGGTCTAGGGAGTCAAACAAAGAAACTAATTGTTAGTCTGTTGTGAATGAATGGTGATGAATGTGGGCTGGTCCCTGGTGCGGTGCTCACTTCTTTTCCTCTGATTGCTGACAATTACTTTAATAATGCTTTCTAGAATCCTGTCTTAAATCAAAGTCAAGATGACTGGTTTGTTGTTTGAAGAATCTGTCAATCTCTGGATTACCCAGTGATGAGTTCTGAAGGTCTGCCATCTGTGGGCTCCTTCCTGCCAAGTCCCTGAACTTGTGGGAGCATGGCTGGCAGCGTATGGGTGAGTGGGATCCTAAAATAGTCTGTTCTGACCACACCTGGTATTGAGAGAACTTGGAGGGAATTTAGTCCCTTGGTGACTTCATGAGTTTTAGACTATATCCTCTCTCACTAATTCCCTCTGTGTGTGTGTGGCTGGTCTCCATTTGACTGAAAAGGTCATGGATACCAACAAGTAGTACAGGCTACTAAGTTTGTGCTGGGCACAGTTCCATCCAAGTGCTTTATACACATATTCATTAAATCTTCACAATAACTCTATGAGGTACTAGCCCTTGCTTTTACCAACAAGGAAACAAAGCATAAGATGCCTACCCAAGACCACACAGTTAATCAGTGTTAAAGCAGAGCTTCGAGCCCAGGAGTTTGGCTCCAGGATGTGTTCATCTTTCTTCCCATAGTTCAGTCCAGGTGCCTGGGTCACCAGGTTAAATTCCTTTATAGGCTGCAACTGGACGGCAAAAAATACACATGTTGGTAGAGGCCATGATTGGCTCTCTGCCTTGTGTCTGGCCCTCAGCTGGCTTGCCTCACATGCTTCACGCCACTTCCACGCCAGCTCACAGAGACAGCGGCAAGCGTTTTTCGGTATCCTTGCAATGACAGAGGAAGTCGCGCTGCTTGGTATTGACCTCCTTGTTCTCCTCCTGTCTTCATCCAATGTTGAACTTGAGGCTCTGCAGTCACCGTCCACCTGGACTGGGGAGCTTGGTGTTTTCACTTGGTCCCCTCTATATTTGATCCTTGACCTAGCTTGACTTGACTTTCTAGCATTTAAAGCCTGAGGCTGGCCTCGCTTGGGTTTGCATCTGGACTCCACAGCTTAACAGGGCTGAGACTTTGAATAAGTTAAATATTTCTTCAAGTTTACCCCTTAGCAAAATGGAGAAATTATACCTTACTTACTGGATTATAATGCTTAACCAGCAACATAAATAAAATGTCTAATAGTGTCTAACACAAGTGTTCAAATGCTACTTATTATGATAATTGTTATCAGCAGTAGAAACTGGGTAATTTCCAAATAGACTTTTAAAATCTCAGCTGAGCCTTTGTCCTAAGTGTCAGATAGTTGCCCAGGAAAAGATGAAAGCACTTGTTGCAAACTTTGAACAGCTGGCAATTCCAAGTTTAAACAACTGGGCCCTAAGTTGTCCTTACTTATGAGAACAATTGATCAATTGTAAATTTATCAGAAATAATCAATCAGAATGATTGTTTACAACATATATGCAATGAAAGAAACATAACAATTTCATTATGCATTAATTTATTCATGCTGCCATTTTATTAAAAAAATTGTGCGACGGCTGAGTAGCTCAGTTGGTTAAGAGCTCGCTCAAGAGTGAGGGCTGAGCTCTAAGCAACAGCAGTTCAATGCCCAGCCCGAGCTGAGCAGCCGTTGAGCTGCCAACAGGTAGCAGGATGGCTCAGCTAAAAAAAAAAAAAAAAAATTGTGACAGGATTATGTTTATCTGGTATTTTTTTCAGCTTTGTGCTACAACCTATCCTTTGTTGCAAGTTCAAATTTGATTTTTAAAAAAAACCCATTTATTGTTTTTTTTATCATCATGGACTATTTGGACAAAATGGAAAGGTATAAAAAGGAAAATAAAAATTACCTATAATTGTATAAACAAGAGATAAATGCAGATAACATTTTGGTGTATATCCTTCTAGTCTTTTTCTTTGTAAATATATAGTAAAGTAAATAAAGATATTGTAATAGGAAATAGAGTTAAGAATTTCCTAAATCATTAAATTGTCTATAAAAAAGAGATTTCAAATCCTAGTACATAAATCCCATCCTATGGGTATATGGCTATATCATAATTTAACAAGTTACCTGATAAAATTCCAATTTTTACTTCTATAAAATTGATATATTTAAAGGATATGGCTTTTTCTTTTTCCTTTTAGCATCTGAATCCCTTTTCTATGATTAGAAGCCTCCTCCCACTATAGAAGGTGAAAGGTACATCAGATATTTGATTTTTCCAGCCTCCCTTGCAGCCAGTATGTGGACTCCCTTAGACCTTAAATAGAAGGGTAAAATGCTGAAGAAGTGGGGCTGTGCAGAATTCATATGCGAAGAAGGGTAGCAGCCAGTTTCTCATGTGGGCATTGACAGTGGTGCCAGCAGCATCCTTAGCGATACTCACAAGGAATTCACTGAGTTAGCAAAGTATTCTTATTTAAATATCCCCATAGAAAGGATAATTTAACTTACATTCCTGCAGCCATGAGTATACCCAGTCTAGGTCCTTTGCTTTCAAAACATGTATTTCCATTACACACGTTACCTCAAAAACTATTGTTAAATAGTTTGGGATAGATGTGGGTGTAATGTGGAATTTGGTTTGGACATAAGCAATTTCACCACAGTTGCCAACAAGTAACAAAAACTGAGTATAGGCTTCATTAACCCGGGGAGAGGCATCATGCTACAGAAGAATGCTGTGCTCTGATGGGGCCCATTCACATACTCTTCATTGTTGTACCTTTTTGTTTGTTTATTTAATTAGGATTGTTATGATTTTTGTTAGTAGTCTGGTTACAACAATACACAGGTTTGAATGGCCTTCCCTAATCCTATTTTTCCTGTGAACAGTGGTATTTTTAGAATGCAGTTCAGCAGGAAAGGAGGTTTCTTAGGAACGCTACACTGGGCTGGAGCAGGAGCCTGAGTACTTCCCTCATCTGCCCAGTCATCAATCCCCAGAGCAACTTGCTGCACATACAGATTTCATAATGCCTCTCAGATTCCAAATCTCCAGGGATGGCTCTGGCAATCTGTTCACAGGAAGCCCAGGTGATTCTTACGTTATACGAGTTAGGGAAACTGCCCAATTGTGGCTGGGGATAGTCCTCTCCCCTCCCGCTACCCCCCCATTAACACAGTATCACCTTCAGTTAAAGTGCCAACGATACCACTGTTGGGATTTAAATCATTCTGTTCTGTAGGATCCTCCACTCTGTCTGGTTTTATTTGCAACAGTCCTTTTAAGTCAAATCTTCTCAGGCTTCATTTCATCAACTCACACCAATGATGAACACAAGCAGGCTGCGTAAAGGGTCTGCTCATATTTCTATTGTATAGTATATGAATTATCAAATATGATACAATAATAAAAGCTTTCTCTTTAAATTACACAGACAGGATAAGTGAATTTTTAAGCTTCTTTATATACTAAGTGCAAATCTTGTGAAGATGAGGCTCAGATGTAGGATAGAATAAATACTTGCGATGGTGGAAGAGTATCTGTCAATAGAAGTGATAAATGAAATTAAACAGAAGGGCAGCTTATATTTAGAGGTAGTTTCTGTTCATTTGTTTTAGCATTCTTTGTTTCCTTGGTCTAGTTCTGATTTTTTAAAAGAGGAAACTTTATTTTGTTTATTTTTCCTATGTGAGCTAACATATATAGAAAAAGTACATTATCAAACTGTCATAAAATATTTTTTTGGAAATGATGTAATTTCCTGTAATGCTCTGTAAACTCAGAATAATAAAGATAAACCAATTTATAATGACAATGCTTGAATTCCAGAAATAGTTTTCTTCCATAGCAATCTTATTTATTGCTCTCCTAGATATACCTTTGAGGCTGGAAACCTCATCATTTATACCAACGTTCAACTAGATTTATGTGTATTGTCACTTTTTCTGCTCAGTAAAAAGAAACACAACATATAGCAATCTGTGAGCAATAAGAATTAGTTTTTTTTTAAATTAGTAACACTCTACTCTTTCCCGTGATTTATATGTTATAGATCAAGGGTCGGCAAACTGTGGCTTGCGAGCCACATGGGGCTCTTTGGTTATGTTCCATCTCAAAAGTTTGCCAACCCCTGGAAGAACCAATCCTGTTCCTCACAACAATTTAAAATTTATTCAAGAGCCGTAAATATATTTTTACATAATCACCATTATGTGAATAATATCCTTAAAAATTTTATAAATGAAACTGTGATAGTTTTATTTTCATTTTCAATTTTACTTCAGAGCCACATGTATGTACCCAAAGAGCCGCATGTGTCTCGTGAGCCTCAGTTTGCTGACCCCTGATGGCTCTTCAGTCTCAAAAGTTTGCCGACCCCTGTTATATTGGGTTGTGGAAAAGTCATGATGTATTTTTTCTATATTTTTCATTGCAAAAATGCGTCATGACTTTTCTGCAACCCAATCAATGCAAGGATTTGAATGCATAGCAGTTTGAGTAGATTATCATGAACTGAAGCAATACTTCTCAGGGCTTTGAATGAAGAGCAGCCTTGAACTTGGGCTGTTATAGTGCACACCAGTATTTCTGTAACTCTAGCTATAAAGTACTCTTCGCCCCCACAGGAACTGGAAGAAGCCATGTGGTATGGTGCTGTACACAATAAGTTATTTTGGGCCTTTATTTCAACTAGGGCCCCTCCCATTTGGAGAATTGATTATAAAAAAGTGGTTTTCTTTTGGTCGTTTTCATCATATTTAAGATCCTAAGTGGAGAAGCCTAGGGCATGCAACAGTTTGGAGAGCTAGTACTCTCATTTAGGGAACTATTCTTACGCCATTTTCAGTGAGTCAGGTCAGAATTTTCCAGCTGGTCTCTCCACCTACTACAAAGACGTTAGACCCTAGCAAAGCCCTTTCACTTGTAAACACTTCCTTTGTTTAATTATAGACACATGACATGTTAGTTAGACTTGGGTTTGGTATATCAGGATTATTCCACATGAGCCTGAGAACATAGGATTGTAAGTTACCCTTTGAGATTGAGGCAGAGTTAAGACAGAAACTCTGATAGTTTAGAATTTAAAATATTCTTAGATTTCTTCCTTATCCATCATTTCAACCAAACTTGAACTTCTCAGTTTCACCTTTCTACATTAGCCTTAAAATAATAGGTTGTTATAATGAATAGATACCACAGTTCACCATCCAGGCCTGGGGCACTCATTCCTCTAGTTGCTGGGAGTGTTGGTGGTGACAATTTTCAGTTGAGTCCCACTCCAGTAATTGTCCTCATCCAAAGCCACGCCCCTTTCTTTTGAGGCAGACATTCTAATAAACAGTCAAGAGTCTTCCACTCAGGTTCCTAAACTGGAGTCCTGGTCCAAGTCCAACCACAGTGTACCTATTGGACTCATGGATGCAATTAGTGATTATTTCCTTGGTCCCCAAATGTATAATTCTAATGGACATATTTGGTAGTTGGCAGCAAATATTGGTGGTTACAGGGTAAGAACTACTATAGAGTGAACAGACAAGAGTAAATGGACAAGTGAAGCAACCATGGTGACCAGGAGCTGAGGACATGGTGACCAGGAGCTTAGAACTCTCAGCAATGATGATCTAAGGTCACCCCACTAGTAATTCAGATGGCCAGGAGATAACAGAGGAATCTAGAATGTTTGTAGAGAAAGGAATGATGCTCAGTTGTGGCATTGGGACCACCTGCCCTGGCAGGGCTGTAGTTTGTCCCACTAACCTTCCTTTATCAGTTTCTCCAGGAAAAGAGATCAGGCAGAATCCTGTAAGAGCTAGACCCAGAATTTATTACATGACACAAGTAGATCTGAATGGCAGAAGCAATGGATTGGGGTGGATGCTGCAATGTGTTACTCAGATCCCTTGTTCACATCTGAGGCCAGCATCACCCAAACTGTTGGAAATGATGGCTGACTGCTCGGACTTGCCCTCAGCTGAAGAGAGCCTGCCTTGTTCAAAGTCACACACACCTATCCCAGGCAGCTAGTTTCTAATGTGTGGTCAATGAGGGAAGGGATAAAGGTCAAACCTTCTTGCCTCAGGAAATAATTATTTAGTGTGTTCTAACCCTAGAACTCCCTGAGGGATCACATGAGGACTTCCTCGGCGACAGCATCAATTGTTCTACTATTTCCTTGGCTTACTCATTTCTACTTCCTTCTCTTTTCCACACTTGTTGATCAAAAGGACATTAATTTGCTGCCTGCAAATCTCCATCTTAAGACTATTTCTAGGGAAGTCCATGTAAAGCAGTTATTAAAACAGATATAAGATCTGTGGTTATTAATCTTATAGTAGTTTCTACACATTTTCTCATTACCCATCCTGGGTGATGATGTTACTGTGTAAATAAGCAGCAGGAAAACCAAAACACCAGAACTCTATTGATACTCTCCTTTTTCTCTTCCTTATACCCAGGCACCAATGCCAGTTTATTTTTCTTTGTAATAACTCTTGAACAAATTATTATCATCATTATTACATTTATCACAAGTTGTATTTTCTCTAGTTCAGACTCTTCTCCCTTCCCATGTAGGCTATTTCAATTGGTTTGCATTCCCCCAAATTTCATATGTTGAAGTCCTAACCGTCAGTACCTCAGCAGGTGACTGTGTTTGGAGACAGGGTCTTTGAAGAGATAATTAAGTCAAAATGAACTGATTAGGGTGGGCCATAATTCAGCATGACTGGCATCCTTATAAAAAGAGGAGATTTGGACACAAACAGTACAGAGGGAAGACAATGTGAAGACCAAGGGAGAAGACAACCATCCAGAGGCAAGGAGAGAGGTCTCAGAAGAAACCAACCCTACCAACACCTTGATCTCAAACTTCCAGCCACCAGAACTGTGAGGAAATTAATTTCTGTTGCTTAAGCCACCCAATCTGTGATACCTTGTTAAGGCAGCGTATGCAGACTAATAGGCCTAGATAATAAGTCCTTTTGCCAATCAGGTTGCGTTTAGTCCTTTGATTTCAATAACATTGAAAGAAAACCTAATTGAATTATTAGTGTAATGATTGTTTAAAATAACATTTTGGTGATATTTATGTGATTTTGGCATATATCTTGAAAGTAGCTCAAATATTGATTATAATTTGATATTATAACACTTTTTTTTGCGGGAAACGAGTAAACTCGTCATATAGCTCAAATGCCCGCTTACAAAGTGATAATAACCAAATCTCCTTGATTCCTATATACTTATCGATATGAAGACTGTTTTCTCAGAGTTTACATCTATGGAAACAAAAAGTAGGAATGATGCTTAATCCTCTAGCAAAAAACAAGATTTATCTATAACTTAACTAACTCATCTTACTAAGAGATAATATTTTGTGCTGAATAGTTTTAAAAAGTCCAAAAACATTTAATGTTGTTTTGATCATTGTGTATTTTTAAAGTTATTTCAGTCAAAAAATTTAAAAAGCCCTACGATCACAGGAAATTTTAAAAATATATAATTTTAATTTATAATCTTGTCTTTTTTATAGAGAACAAATATTAATAAAAGACTTTCAAGCTTAAAATGCATAACACGAAGGTAAAATTCCATAACCTAGACTTTAAGATGATACAGGAAAAAAGAAAAAGTAACACTAAAAGTTTTATTGTTGAAAACCCTATTTTAGTGTTTTCTAAATAAATGTTGGTGTTTAATTACTATGCTATTTACTTTCCATTGGAAACATTTAACAAGGTGATGTAATCATTTTATTTAAAAAGATCAGCATTTACCACACACTGGAAATTGCATCATTTGCAGCTTTTTAAAATTAGGGTAAAAATTTTGGATGGCAATTTAAAAATACAGCAGAGGGTGTACTTTTACAACATTCTTTTAGATATGTAACAAGCAAGAAACTTTGAAGGACACTGGTCTAGGATTGATAACAAAAATGGAATTAATGCCAGACTGGAATAGATACGCATATGTACATGCTGTGGTTTTTTCATTGTCCTCATGAACATTTGAATGATCAGATTTTAAACTTTTTTTTTTTTTTGGTAGTATGGATGTGTATGTATTTGTGTCTTGTGCTTTTAATTTGCATTTCTCCAATTACTATTGTAGTTAGATTGAACATCTTTTCATGTTTATCACCCACATGAATTTCCTTTTCTGTAGAGGTCCTATTCAGGCTTTTGCCAATATTTTCTCTTTGGGGTTGTTTGTGGTTCTCTAATTACTTTGAAGGCTTTTTTTTTTTTTTTTTTTTTGAGGGCAGTGTCACTGGCTCTCATATGTGGGACTCGAACCGGAGCCGCTGGCTTCCCAAGCCAGCTCTTAATCACCATGCCACTCGGCCGGCCCCGAAGGAATTTTTTTTTTTTTTTAATTTTTATTTTCTTTATTTTTAATTAGTTTCAAGTGTACAATACAGTGCAATAGTTATACTTTTTACCCCTCAAAGTGACAATCCCCCTCCCCCAATTTGCCACCCCACTCCTCCCCCCCATATCATATATATATCTATTACACTTCTGAAGGAATTCTTGACATATTCTGGTTACTAACTCTTTTTCAGTTATATGTGTAGAAGATGGTTTCTTCCAGTTCATGACAGGCATTTTTATTTTCTTTATAGTGTTATCTGATAAATAGAAATTTCAGTTATTCTTTGCATCATGTGTAAGAAATCTTTCCCTATATCAAAATCATAAAAATTGTATTCTCTTATTAAGTTTCCCTTTCACATTTAAGAATTTTATCAGTCTGTAATTGATTTTTATGCTTGATGTAAGTGCATAAAATTTCATTTTTTTATGTAGATATGATTATTTTAGCACCAATTATTAAAAACACCATTCTTTACCCATTATCTAAAGTGCCACCTATGCTGTAAATCAACTTTCCATATATGTATAGGTCTGTGTCTGGGCTCTTTGTTTCATAGATTAACTCATCTCTCCCTGTGTGGCAGAAACAGTTCATCAAGCCCATGTCTTCCTAGGCATACCTTTAGACCACATTTCCAAGCCCTTCTTGTAATTGAATGGGGCCATGTGACTGAGTTCTACATGGGATGTAGACAGAAGTCACATCCATCATTTCCAAACTGGACCCCTAAGTTTCCCCATAACATCCTTCAGTCTCTCTTCTCTTGCCTGTGGCAGACACACAGGATCCAGTGGAGTATTGAGTCCAAAATCAATGGCAGAGTCTAGACAGGAGTCAGGGTTCTGAATATCTGCTCATGATCCTCCCAGCTCATCACTGTACCCCTCCCTCCTCCTCTGCCACCAACATGCCTTGGACTTTTGATATTATCATTCATCAAACCAATATAGATCATTGAGAACTGAGTGTAATAGGCCTAAGATTTTTATACTTGTACATCCTTCTAATACGCAAATGGGAAAACTGTCAGTAGTGCAACATGAAGCTGATTCCCTGAGGATATAAATTATGTCAGTGGAGAAATAGATCCAGGAGATTGAACCCATTACTATAGTACTTTAGTAATGGTTTCAATTTAATTGAACTACCTTTTGATTAATAAGAGGAAAAGAAGATAACTTGTTTTTTTCAGGAGGCCATCACACACTCTAGCTAACATTATTTCCTAGTGAGATGACTAGGGCAAAGATCACATTTCTGTATGAAGGTATTATCCATAAAAAAGTACACAGGCCAATTGCAGAAGGTAGGCATGAAGTTTCCAGGATTGATATACATGTCTTTTAAACATTTGGACTTTTTATTGTTCTAAGCACAGCTCTGCTCCAATGAATGGGGAATGCTGTCAGTATCGTACTGTCCCCATTTTTTTCTACCTGAAAAGAAATCACATTAAAAATCTTTCTTCGGATTTAGGGGCAAATGTTTCTGATATCAATTTTGCAGAGACTTTTGGTGATATGCATGTGGTCTCTGTGTTGCCTTGTGCTTTTGGAGGCAGCATGGTGAGCAAGGTCCATGCATACAGTTTTATACTGTGGATCTGTTGCATAACTTGGTGACTTTGGACAGTCTCTGGGCATTTGTCTATAAAATGGAGACGACAATCGTCTCATTTCATATGGTCTTATGAGGAATAAACGAGATAATTTGTGTAAAGCATCTAGAACAATGCCTAGCACTTAGCAAGTTTTACTAAATGTGCTATGTGGTGAGAGAAATCTGAGCTAATGACCATAAATTTGAGACAGAAAAGATAAAAGATTCAAAGTTCAAGTTGTTCAAATAGGATAGTCTGATAAAACTGAAAATGTATACTGATTTCACAATTTGATATATCTACATTTGGTCATTAGAAAAGAAATAGAAAAAGTCTTTACATAATGGGTTTTTGTTTTTTAAAGGCAATTGCCAAGGGAGCTCAATGTCTTCCTATAAAAAGTATTATTGTATTTGAAAAATTATGAAGGAAGTCACTTCTTGTAGATACATAAGTACATGCAATACATATAATTAGGATATCATAATAAGGGTACAAATAGCCTTTGTCAAAAAGGATAACTGTTTTGTTACCTTCCCTCAAATATTGTCATATATTTTATGGTGATCTTGCATATAAACTCAGAAAAGACAGAGGACAAGAAAATTAAAAATATATGATGCTTTATTGTCAAAAATAGACAAACTTTAATTTCCTTTAACAGGAATATTAATTTAAGAATCTCCATAAGGCATCACCATTTTGTGAGCATAAAAAACAAGCGAGTCAAAGACAACTATTAGAGGAATAAGGACATTTGTACATCCATGCCAGAGAAGCCTTGCCCACAGAATCGGTGACCTTTTAGAGACCGGACTAATAATAGACATGCAAAACAAGGTTGACTTATCCTGGCCCAGTCCTCGAGATGGCTTTGTGATTTGAATAGTGAAGTTTTCGGTCATTTATAGGATCAGTAACAGGATCTATTACACCAGGATGAAGCCATCTGTCCCCACAGCCCTGGCCTCAGGTATGTAAGTGGTGCTAATAGCTTGGGCAGAAGATCTGAATAAACTCTTTCTCCATGACCTACAGCAAGGATGTGAAGGCCCTGTGGAAATGAACATTGTAGTTGTGGTTACATTCTCTCATTAACATAAAAAAAGGATAACGATCTAGGTAGTAGGAACAAGAAAAAAATAAGGCCTTCATCGTTCCCTCTGGACAGGTATCCAAGGCTGAAGAAGGCTTTGTGTGTGCACTGGTTAACTAGACTGATTTTCATTCTCTAGTCTATACCATAGCCATAGCCAAAGGAGACTTGGTGATGGGTCCATCTAAATAACAAAAACTGGTGGTGTGCAGCTACCTCCTTTAAAGATTTGGGTAAAGGAGAGATAAGCTTAAGTTCCCAGGAGGCCAGGGATGAGAGATAACACTGACTGGTGAAAGGGTTCATTTGAGATAAAGCACATGTAATAATGAAACGAAGCTACATTATCCAATGAATAAGAAGTAGGATCTGAGAATTTGTTTCCCATCCCCACAAGCATTCACCATTCACTCAATGGAAGAGTAATCAACTACACATCAAAAAAACAGTTCAATATTTTCCATTTTTTCTAGTTTAAAGATAACAGTAAATACTTGAGAACTAGAAAAACTGAGCTTATATTGTACTGTAAAGTTATTTAAAACAATACTGTGGTTACTAAAATGACAGCTTGAGCCTCTGCCACCTCTTCAAAATAGAAGGATGGAGAGGATGCAAAGAAACAGTGACACAGTTTTGTTCTCCCTGTGACGTTTCTTCATCACTTTTGCATGAGATTTTCATTATGCTCACCCACTTAATTCTATCCTAAGAATTCTTCAAATTTGAGTAGCAGCAGCAATCGGTGGTATGGGCTTCATGGACTAAGCATCATTCAGTAAGATTCTGTGATTGAAAGAATCACTCTGAAAACTTACAGAAAAAAAGCCATATGAAAATCAAACTATGTAAAGTTGGTTTCAGAGTCTATTAGCAAGACTACCTTGGAAACTTTGTGGAATCAAATATAAAACTACAGTGGATTTCTTCTTTTCCTTCCTTATTCCATTCCATTTTATAAAAAAATTGTGATATATGCAGACAATGTACACTCTCTTGGATCATTTCTCAAAAGCCATACAATAAGCCCTTTAGCTGGGGTTGCTGTGTACACGAAACACACAAGGAAGATGAACTTGATGTGGGGTCTCTTTTTGAGAGCAGGCAGAGCAAAACTACAATGACAATAACTGAGCAGCTGCGGAGTTTTATTACCCAATCATAAAAAAAGGCCTTTTTAAATGTCTCCCTTTTAGCATTCTTCAATGACCGTTGTTCCAATCAAAGAGTAAAGCTTTTTCTTAACAAGTCGAAATCCTGAGCTTAGGATCAAAGTTCGTCTGAGGCTGGATGAGAAGCGACCTCGACTAAAGAAAAAGTCCCTGAAACTGGTCCACGAGCAGTTCTCCTGCTTAAACACAAGTGTAAGCTCAAAAGTGGGCACCACACTAGAGTCACACACAATCTTATCCAGCTTTATACATACATTTTCAACTTCCATGTTCACCTGCATGACACAACCTCGTAGGCCGCAGGGCTCCGTGGAGGAGAGCCGGAGGACATCTTGAGCTATTCTCTGGGTCAGTTTCTCAGGAACAAGGACTTTTGAGCAACCTAGTTTGGTTTGCTTCGATTTGGACAGGCAGTTCTCTAGCATCTTAACCAAACTCTGGCAAGTTGTTTCCTCGAATATCACCTCATTGAGGTTGGGTTCAGGAACAACATAATCCCAGTAGTCAAAATCTGTAGAAAATAGAAGTTTAAAATTAAAAGAAAAAAATCCAGGAGCAGGAGAAACACACTAAGATAGCAGCATTGGTTATTTCTGAGTCAGCTGACCTCACTTTGCTGTTAACTAGTGGTGTAATAAAGCAAGTCATTTGACTTCTAAGACCAGAAGTTAATCCATGAAATAAGGGTTTTGATAAATAGGTTAGATAGGACATAACCATTTTTCTTTATGTGTACATACACACAATCTTGAAGACTATGCATCAAAAAATCAGATTACTACTGATTTTTTCCTTCTTGCTCCCTTATTTGCTTATGAGGGCTTTCTATTTGTCTTACAGAGAATATGCATTACCTCTGGAATAAAAAGTTATATATATATTTTTTTTACTAAGGGACTGTTATCTTCTAACTCTAAGAATATATGAATTTATTATTGTAAAATACCAAATTTTTGACTATTGTTTTTACTTGATAAATTTAAAAGTAATCTGAGGAGTTATATTAAATATAAAATTTCTTTTTTTCTTTAAAAGTCTTTACTGGAATGGCCTGTAGATTCCAATTTTAGCTTCAACCTCTTTGATTAAAAATTGCTCAAAGAAGACCTTTGAGGTCCAGGAGGATATTTTTAACTGACTGGGTAGTTTTCCATAGCCAAGCAAAACAGAATAATCCTAGGAAAACAAAATTAGATTTGAGCAAAGGAAAAGAGATAGCTCTGCATTTGGTCACCTACCTTCCAAATTAATCCTACCAGCTGGCAAGATGCCACACACACAGTCAACTGAGCAGGGTGCAGGCAGACACCCTGTGGGCTCCCTTCCTTAAGTCTACTTCACCCTCATAGGCTGCTGTGGTTTCCTCTCTCTACATCATGTATTCAGTGAGGTCATTTTTTTAAAAAAGTAACTAAAGGAAACAAATGCACTCCAAATTATAAGGTTCCATATTTTATCTGTGTTGAAGATGAGGAAGTTTAGAGCTTTGGCATATAAAATTAGATCATCAACCACTCCACCTTCTAAATGAAGAAGACCCAAAGATCTTAGGTGCTTGTCTGTGCCCACACAGCTCCGTGGTGGCAGAGCAGTGTGTTAACTTAGAAAGTGCTGTTGAAAATTGCAAATGACAATACTTCCAGCATCACTGCTGTTTTAAAGTTTCCTTCTGGCATTAAAAATGGTATAATGGATACAAATAGAATACTACTCAGCAATAAAAAGGAACACATACATCTGATATAAGCCACATCATTGAAGGGTCTCAAAATGATTAGGTGGCAGGTAAGAATCCAGATACAAAAGAGTACATATTATATGATTCTATTTACATGAAACTAGAGGCAAAAGTAAACCAGTAGAGGGAGAGTGGGGAATTGATGGCAAATGGGTACATGGAAATTTGGGAGGAGGGGGTCACGGTAATGGTTATAACATGCATAAAATGGTGATTACGTTTGTTAAAACACACAGAACTGCACACTTAAAATTTACCAAAATTTCACAACCATGTAGAGTACGGAACCCATTTGATATACAACTTTTCATCCCAAAGAGCCGATTAGCAGCAGACTAGACCGATTCAGCCCTCGGTATTTTATTTTTTGCTACTTTTGTTTCTCACTATCAGGGACAGAGTTACTAGAAAGTTTGGAAATGAGCTTCCTCAGATGGATTTTGTGGCACCTCCATTGAAGAAAAGGGCGACACCGCACGGCCGCCAGTCCGATCCCATCTATCGAGGGGCTCAATCTTTGCAAAGGAGAGAGGCCGGCAGCTAGGAAACTCACCACTTAGCAGGCTTTCCGGGTGGAAGCCGTGGTCCAGCAACTCTGCAGTGCTGCCAGGGTTCTTACTGCTCAAACTGCCGGTTGCAACCATGGTCAACGGCTCTGTTTCCCTCGCGGGGCGGAATGGCCTTTCCCGGGCGCTGAAAAAAGTAGGGAACCAAGAACAGATTTGCAAGAGCAGGCAAGACACGCCGAGGCTCTTAAAATGCCCCGAGTCCTCGGAGCTAACTGAGGCACTCATTTTCCAAAGAGAAGGAACCTGCCCGTGCAGCTCAAGTTTACCAAGTCTCGGGAGCGGGGACGCCAGCTAAAGCCGCAACATGAAACTCGTTCAAAGCTAGCAAAACTTGGAGCCCTCTTGCCACGCGGAGCTCACCCCCGCAGCCCTGGCAAGGCCGCCCCCCTCCCCCCATCCCTGCCGCCCTCATCCAGGCGGCTGCCTCGCTCACCTGCGGCGAGTTCGCGGGGACGGAAGCGCTCGCTGGCCAAGCTGCGGGGTAAACCGAGGAAGGAACTCTCTGAAGTCCCTTCCCTCGGGGACGCAGGGACCTGCAGACCCCCGCAGTAATCCGCACCCTTCTCCACCCAGCCAAACCAGCACCGATCCCACTGAGATGCATCGCCTCTAGAGCAGCGAGCACTTTATAGGCTCAGCCCACTCACCCGGCCCGCCCACCTGCACCGCCCGCCCTGGCCCTGCGCCCCGCCCCTCCCCGGGTGCGGGTCGCATTTCAATCCCGAAACTTCCAGCAGTCTCCTGAAGCTAGCTGCTGCTGGGTGTTGAGGACAAGCTTGCAGTACTGTTCATACCTGCCCTTTCCACAGGGTGGGCCACTGGTTAGTGTGACCACAATTCCGGGTGCAAGACTGGCCCCAAAACTGACCACTCCCTTTCACCACCAACCTGTATGCTTTGATGCGACCCCCTCCCCCAGCGCGCCCGCGCGTTCACTCTGCTGGTGTCTTTGCAGAGATTCTGTCCCCGGCAGCGGGAAGCTTTCCGCCATTTGTCTCTTACCATGACTTGAAACGTTGCTGTGTCATACCGAACACTTTGCTGAACTCTGTTTCGGTGTTCAGTGGGCATTATTGATGCACCTAGTTTTGGCTTCTACCCAAGTCAACTCTACTCTGCATCCCAGGGTTTCTATGTCCTCTCCTGAATGCAGTGAGATCTAGCTTTCCTTTCCGGCATCGAAGGGTCCCCAGCATTTTGGGAAAGGTCTTCATCATCCACTGCACTCCAGGGCTCCTGGCACCCTTCTTTGCTGTTTCATCTATGACTAATGCGCTTTCTCTGCGAAAAGGGTGAGCCTGGTACTCTTCTAATTAGACCTGGCTCCGGAGCGCCTGGAGCTTGAATGAAGGGGAGTTTGCCAAGAAACTAAACAAAACCATTAGTGGGATCTCAGCTGCCGCCTCACCCGCTGCCGCATCACTGGGAGCAATTGTCATTCCCGGAGGCAGAAGTTCCTGTCGTGCTCTGGCAGAGGGAGGAACTTGGGCTTGGGAGGTCTAGAAGGGGCTTGAGGCAAGGGAGATACAGAGTCTTATCCCTGTGAGGCTTGATGCGCAGTCCTGAACAAGAGCACACAGGGGGACAGACTAGCCAAGGAAAGAGTCAACATGCTTGCACAACCCTAAGCATGAAGCTAAACTTATGTTTTCTGACAAAGTTTCTAAGCCACCCCTTTCCCTTTTTGGTGTGCCAAGTACATGATCAGTTCAGAGTGGCCATTCCCAATGGCAGTGGTGGGTCTGGGGAAGGACTGGGCGGGGATGCCTAGAGGTAGAAGTGGGAGGTTGCAGTGTTGGCTCCCTGTCCTCTAGGATTACTTTGTTTTGTTATTCATACAAGGATCTGCAGGTTAGGGCCTTGAAAAGCAAGTTCAGCTGTCCAGGCTAAAAACTCAAGAAAAACAACAGAAGGGGTAAGGAGGGTGTGATAAACAGATCCGTGGGAGGACATTCCGAGGCAGAGCAGCAGAAATTAAAGCCAGCTCGACAGTCCATTTTTAACTCGACTCAGACAGCTGTACTGCCTGAAGGTCAGGGGAGCCCAGGAAGGAGATGCTGAAAGGTTGGTCTTTGAAAGCAGATTTCCACTTCTATTTCAATAATTGAAAAGTGGAAAATAAACAAGCCCATGTAAGCCGATTACAAAGCAGTGCTAGTGGCTAGTGTGTTCAGGGACAATGGATTTGTGTCCCTTGTCAGGTCTCAGAGACCAGCTGCCTGGCAGTAGGAAGGAAGGTGGGTGGGTGCAGGCGACAGAGCCTTCTTTCCTTATCTGAAGTGCAATATTAATGAGGCTGCCTCTTACCTGCCTCCAAGGAGAGTTATTAGGATTAATAATTTAGGATTAATGAGCGGTCTGAACCTACACTAGTGACATAAAGAAATTGCCCATTTCAATTTCCTTAGGGTATTTAGGCATAACTCATAAATTAAGTACTCTCAAAAGGCCAGAAAGATTATTAGGCCTTTAGAAAGTATTATAGCAGTTACTCTCAGCTCACCTAACTGAAATTTTGCAAAGCCCTTTGGCATTTTACTGTAAAAAATAATTTACCTATGTTACAAAAGACTTCTAATGAATATATATATATATATATATATATATATATATATGTTTTGGCTAACTGGGCCTTGCTCTCAGGAATTACAGGGCATAAGATTGATGTAGAACACATACCTGGAATAATTAGTGAAGGGTAAAAAATCCATTCTATTACCACCGGTTTGCATTTCTGACAAGTTAAATAAACACCTGATTTTTTTAAAAAAGAAACATGGAACAGCATTAGGGAAAATTAGGTGCCATGATAGTGTAGTCATTAGATGATGCATTTAGTTTATTAGATTTTTTAATGTTGTGGATACAATTAATTATTTATACCTGAAAGTTCATCACATTGGTGTAATTCAGATGTTTATCAGGTGCAGTGATGAAGCACATTTCATTGCTATTAAATAATTTGATTGTCTTTCATACACCGATATATTATAACAAACTACCAAAACCATAAGCATGCTTGCTTTTTTCTTACTATGATTTACTCATCCACCTTCTTACAAAAAAGAAATAGCAGTAACAAACGACAACAATATGTTCATCTGATGTATATGCAAATATTTAAGTTCTAGGCCCCTTTATGTATAAATATAATATTCATAATATCAATGCTTACATCAAGTGTAAATAGCAGGGATATTGAAAAAAACAAAAAAATGTGGTGCATTCAAGTATTATTATAGGAAATACTAGTGTCTTGTGTATTTGTGATTTAGTGTTGAATATTTATTACATGTTTTACCATCCAATTTTCTCTCTTATCCAGTATGAACCATTGTTCCTGAGCTCTTATTAATATATTCACATTCAATGAATTGCTTATTTCATTTCATAAATTATGACACCAAAGAAAAAAAATGACTGAGTTTCTTAAACTACACAGTGGATTCAGGGAGGATTTATAGGACATAGAGGTTGAGCTGTACAATATCCAAGATCCCTTAGCAAGCTCTAGGTTTGTTGTGAGGATTAAAAGAGGTTATAATCAATGCTAAATATTATCTCCATTTCTATAAACAAATCTGAGCTCTTTAAATGTACATTGTTTCTGGTTTTCCTTGGTTGTGCTAAATTTGTAAATCTAGTGCCCACATGAAGGCTTAGAACAGGGCCTGGTACATAGCAAGTACTTGATGAGTGATAGTTACTATCATTGCAATTATTATTGTTCTGAAATTGCAGTTCTCGGGTTCAGTGCATCAAGCATGAAAGGAGCTAAGTGGGGTTGGGGAAGTATTATTAAAGTAGAATAAAATTTATGGGTTTTCCTGTTTGTAGGAAATCTGGAAAATATTTGCCACTGATTGGGAAAGCCTTTTTTGTTATAACATATGCATAACTGTATGGGAGAGCAAGAAGAAGATCTCCCAATGATGTGATGTATAGGAAAATAATGCAGGTAAATTCTCTTGGTGCAAAATAGAGAGTTATATGTATTAACTTTCTTTCCTTTATTAATCTAAGAAATGGTTTTCTGGAAAAAATGAAATTTGCAGAGATTTGAAATCATTGAGTATAGAATCACTTGACTGTGTCAAGATATGTATGACCCTCTGTTAACATTTTGTTTGAGATAGTTTATCATTATTTTTGTCTTTGAGTATACTGCAACCAATAAATTTTCATTTAATAATTAAATATGCAATATGAATTATTCTATAGAATGATAAAGGAGTTTTCATTAAGTAAGGTGATGGAAACTTATTTAGTATAAGACAAAAAAAAAAAGTCCAATATGAAGTAGTATATAATAGCTACTGCTAAAAGCTGAGAGAACCTTCCAGTTGCAAAAGGCTCTGCCTCTCTAAATTCAAGCAGAGAAATGGATACCATAGTGACTTATCTCTTAAAATAGTTATATGATTTTTTTCTCTTCATAAACAATGCTATGTATTATTTTCCTTTAAATAAGAAAGCTGATGTTTAAATGTACACAGTCTCTGGTTTTTCTCAATTATGCAAAGATTTATAATTCAGGTGCCCACATAAGAGACTGTCAGCCATCAACATGATGTAGTTCTTCACACTTATGTAGGGAGACATCTAAAAACCTTTGCAAGTCTCAGCTTTGAGAATATAACCATAACGTATCATTTTTCTGAAATTCTTATGTGCATGAAGAGGAGGAAATAAAGCTATGTGTTCACACAGGTGCTGGTCCTTCATAAGTCTCCCTCCCCATACAAACCAAGTGTCTTATTCTGGTGGACAAACTTTGCACAAATTTTGTCGTTCATGTTTATGTCCCAGAAAAATGACACATTGCTTCATGACATAAACCTGTGGCATTGCACAAGAAAAGAATTAAATCCAAGGATGTCCAAGTATGAACAATAGAGCCTCATGTGGTATGTGAGTTGGGTGAGGCAGGGTTTCAGGGAGTCACTAGAGTAGGAAGTGTTGTGCTTACCATGTTGATGTAAATTCTGGTTTGGTGCCAGAGCTGAGCCTGGAGCTACTCAACAAAAATCTCAGAGCATCGAAGCTAGTTGCAGCCCGCCAGGCTCTTGTCAGACTCCAACAGTTTTTCAAGAAAGAGTGCAATGTGGTCAGGGCTAGCTGCTCAGGAGTAGGGGGAATTGGGTGGGGCCAGGTCCCAGTCAGTAAGCAGGGTGGAGCAGCAGAGTTCACCAGACCAATCAGATTCAGATTTGGCTGTGGTGGGCGGTGGGCCTAACACAAAAAGATGGCACCCAACAGACTGCTGCAGGGGAGAAGGACCACACACAGGGAAAATGCTGACTGTCCTCCTTTTGTCCCCCTGAAGCCACACACCTCAATCTGTCCCCCATATGCTCCCACACCTCCCCAATCACCATCCTTCTGTGTAACCCAAGGTGAGTGCCTGTGAATGAGTGCATCTGTATATGGGCCCTTTAAGAGGATGTATGGGTTTCCCAAAGCCTTCCGTCCCACCTGGATGGTTGTGGAGGCTTTTCTTCCCAGCACCAGTACTTCGGGCTGGGGAGCCTGGTATGGGGGGCTAGGGCCCCTTGCTCCTCTGGGGTGAACCTCCATGGCTGAGATATCTCTCCTGATTCTCAACTACTACATGAAGGTTTGGGTCCAGCTTGTTTCTCATCTTTGCACCCCCTATCAGTCAAAAAATGGCTTATTTTTTATATCCTTAGTTATAAAAGTTCTGTTCAGCTACACTTCAGATGGTTCTCCAGATTGATTGTGATTTAGCTGTAATTTTAAAGTGTTCATGGAAGAAAGCACTCACAGTGTTTATCTAGCCTGCCATCTTGGATCTTCTCTCAAATTTTTTTATATTTCGAATTAGCCAACTGGATTCAGTTTAGATGATCCCAATTTTGATGGCAATGTCCAAAGCTTCATAGTCAGTAGCCAGTAGAACATATGCTTTCTTCTCTCCATCAAACCTGATCAGGGTGTTGGTCTTGGCTATGTCAGTGTCATGGAGCTTCTTCATAGGCTGTTTGATCTGGTGCTTGTTGGCCTTGACATCTACAGCAAAAAAAAGTGTGCTTTTGTCTTGTATTATGCATGGCTCACTCAGTAGTTAAGGGGAACTTGATGATGTTGTAGTGGTCAAGTTTGTTTCTCCTGGGGTGCTCACCTGAGAATATTTGTGTTTCCTTCCAAGTGACAGTGTCTTGGGCCTTCAAAAGATGGGTGACATGTGGATTTTTTTGTGTGTGTTTGGCACTACTTTCATTGCCTTCACAGTCTGTGTTTTGGCTTTGGCTTTGGGAGGTGCAGGGGCTGCCTTCTTCATTTTCGGCACTATCTTCATGACAAGCTATTTAGTTTTTTAAATTCAACTTATACATTTTTTTTTAAATTAGTTTTATTAGGGAATAGTGTGTTTTTCCAGGACCCATCAGCTCCAAGTCAAGTTGGTGTTTCAGCTACAAGTCAAGTTGTTGTTTTTAATCTAGTTGTGGAGAGAGCAGCTCAGCTCCAAGTCAAGTCATTCTTTTCAATCCAGTTGTGGAGGACGCAGTTCACTGGCCCATGTGGGAATTTAACCGGCAACTTTGTTGTTATGAGCACTGCTCTCTACCCAACTGAGCCAACCGCCTGCCCTCAACTTATACATTTTAAAGCATCTTTCTTGTAATCTCCACTTTTAGCATTTATAGCAAACTTAAAAGTTCCAAATCTAGTCCATTTTTAAATTTATCCATTATTGCAATAGTGTTGCCTGCAAAGAAATTCTACATATAATATAAAATATTTCTTAAAAAGTGTCTTTAATGTGTTCTGTATTTAAACAGTTACTATGAAAAATCCATAAATCAGAAATATTTTTGTACTTTCTAAATCAGGAAGCTGTTTAGAGATAAGCATAAAAGAGTACTATAACCCTTGTAGGCAGTTATATAACTATAAAAATTAGTTTTAATTCTTACACTTTTATATTAAGAAATCCAGAAGAAATGTTACTGAAGCAGGTCCATAAAACTCAAAATGAAGTAAAATGATAAAGTTAATGGGGTAGAATTGATTTTGAATTTACAAGCAAATAGCCAATTAAAAAATTATGAAAAGGAAGATCAAATTTCTGCTCCTGACTCTCATTCAAGCAATTCTTTGCTACTTCAGCACTTCCAGAGGTAATCACTTTTATTAGTTTTTATGTATTTTTCTAGAACTTCTTTATGGAACTAAAAGCACCTATTAACATATATTCCTATTTCATTAATTTTTTTACCCTAAAGGGAAATATTATACTTGGGTTTTCCACATTGCCTTTTTCACTGATAATATAGCTTAGAGGTCTTTCCATATGAATACATAGCTTCTCTCTCTCTCTTTCTCTCTCCAGTTATACAGTGTTCTGTTTTATAGACCTTCGTTTAGCCAGTACCTTACAGAGGGACATTTTCATTATTTACAGATTTTTGCAGTTACATACAATGTGGTAATGGATAATCTTATTCATACGTCATTTGAACCTAGGCAAGGAAACCTATAAGATAAATTCTCAGAGGAGGGGTTTGTGGAGCAAAGAATAAATGTGCAAATCATAGTTCTGAACAGTTTTGATAACGTATCCTCATAGGGTTGTACAGTTTTGGGCTCCTACCAATAAAGCATAAGAATTCCTATTTCCTGGGCTGGCGGATTGGTGCGTTGGTTAAGAGTTGGCTTGGGAGTGACAGCTCTGAGCAGCAGGGCTCTAGTTCGGATCCCAAATGAGGGCCAGTGACGCTGCACCCTCTACAGCTAAGATGGTGAACAACAGCTCTATCTTGAGCTGGGCTGCTGTGAGTCGCTGTGGTAGTGTAGGCGTCAGTGGAGCTGCAGTGGGCTGCTGTAAGTTGCCATGAATGGCTGGCAGTTGGCATGAGCGGCCTGCTGCTGGTGTGAAATGCCAAGAGCTGCCATGAGTGGCCGTCCAATGGTCACTGAGTGACTGCCTCAGCCAGGAAGAGTGCAATGATAGTACCAACATGTGCCAGTGAAGCAACGTCCTCCAGAACTAGACTGAAGAACGAAAGGGCAGCAGCTTGTCTGTTCCCCTCCCCCATTGCCCAATAAAATCTTAAAAAAAAAAATGAATTCCTGTTTCCTCACAGTCTCCCCAACATTTGTTCATTCATTTCATAAAGGTTTTAAGCACCTACTAAGCCTTTTTATGTAGTTTTAACATGCTCTAGAAGCCTATTTGATTGGAGTTGTAATTTCTCTCATTCTAGGTAGGAAAGATATTGTCCTAATTTTAAAAAGGGAGAAACTACAAATGGAAAATATTAATCATAATTCTCAGGAAAAACTAGAAATGTATCACATTCTTCTTGATTCCTACTTTTGAGGGTAAGTATTGGGGCTGTATCTACAATGACCTTTATGATTTCATTGATTAGTCTACTCAGGGAACAACAACAACTATATATATATATATATATATATATATATATATATATATATATATATATTTTTTTTTTTTTTTTTCACTACTCTACTATACTAAATTGTCAGTCAGATGTTTTGTTGTTATGTGGGGACTTCACTCTATTTATTGAAGCCAAAACTCTTTGACTTCTGTTAAGGAGAGAATCTGTATCAGAGCAGTGAACAATATCCTTTAATATAAAACTTATGAATTGCCAGTAACTTGATTTAAATGTTCAAATACTTAAATAAAATTTCCCTCTTTTTAACCAGTACAAAATAGTAACTTTGTACAATAGAATACTGTACACAGTAGAATATTCAGTTAAATGCAATTCAGTACATCAAATGTTTATGGATGTTACTATTGACTATAGGTGAGATCATGGATTCAGGTGCAGTTTGGGGAAAGTTCTTGGTCTGTTCTGTCCAATTTTATAGCCTCTACACACATTGCTATTGTACACTTTAAAATGTGACTCGTCGAAGTTGAGATTGTGTAAAATACACAACAGATTTTAAAGATTTAATTGAATATAAAAAAATGAAAAATAGCTCATTAATATTTTTTTATTGGCTATTTGTTGAAAGGGTAAGATTTTGATATATTTGGTTAAATAAAATATATTACTAAAATTAATTTCACCTTCTTTTTAAAGTGATTTTTAAACACACGGCTATTAGAAAAATTTAAATGTTATATGTGGCTTGCAGTCATAGCTCACGTTAAAAAGTATAAGGCAACAGTATTCCATATCTTTGTCACTTCATCTTAAGAAAGGAAGAATAGTAGATACTTTGTATTTATATGAAAATTTGAAAATTCTTAAAAGTACAGTAGGTAAGTGGTAACTATTAATTTTTTGGGATACGCTGATTGAGGGATACTTTGAATGCATTAAAATTCGTCTTTTTAGTGTAGAGTTCTAAGAATTTTGAATGATCCATGCAGTCATGTAACCATCGCCACCACAATTAATATATACAACAGTTGTATCACTACAGCATATTACCTTGTATGTATTTGTAAGCAATCTCTTGCCTAAGTCTCTGCCCTCAAATGAGGTCAGACAGTATGTAGACTTTTGAGTCTCATTTCTTTCACTTAGGGTAATCATCCAATTGTTGTATCAGTTGTTCATTCCTTTTTATTTCCATTACACAAATGTACCATAGTTTGTTTATCCATTTGCTAGTTAAAGGACATATGGGTTGTTTCTAGTTTGTAATGATTATTAATAAACCCAGTGTATATATATATATATATATATATATATATATATATATATATATATATATATATATATATGTATATATATATTTGCTTCAGATTTGTGTATGAACATATATTGTCATTTTATTATTATTTTTGGATGAATACCCAGCAGTGGAATTGCTGTGTCATATGGTAAACATATGTTTAACTTTGTAGGAAACTGCCTAAGTGTTTCCCAAAAGGCAGTTCCCACCAGCAATGTATGTGTTTCAGATGTGCCATATCCTTTCCAGAACTTAGTACTACCATGCAGAAATACCATATAGAAATACAGCAATACAACACACAAAACAAACAAACAAAAATTAACCTTCTTCCGCTACCTTCAGTCTTACTAAACTCACTTAGTTCTGCTTTTTTTTTTTTTTTTTTAAGATTTTATTCATGAATTGGGGAGGGGAACAGTACTAAGGAATTTGGGAAGGGGAACATTGTTTTTTTCTAGGACCCATAAGGTCCAAGTCCGGTTGTTGTCCTTCAGTCTTAGTTATGGTGGGTGCAAGCTCAGATCCAAAGCCAGTTGCCACTTTCAATATAGTTGCGGGGGTTGAGGGAGGGTAGGTAGTCCACCATCCCATGTGGGAGTCGAACTGGCAACCTTGTTAAAAGCATGTGCTCTCTCACCTGCTCAGTGGCAGCTCAGCTCAGGCGCAGCTCACAGGCCCATGTGGGGATCAAATTGGTGACCCCTGCTGCTCACGCTCTAACCAACTGAGCCACATGGCTGGCCCCAATTCTGCTAACTTTTAAATAAATTATTTTGGAATTTTAACCACAGAAAATCATGCTGTCTGATTTTATTCCATTCATTCAAATCTGTATGCATTTATTTTAATTTTTCTCCCTTTATTGCTCTGACAAGAACCTCAAGTATGATATTGAATGAATAGTGACAGGGGACATTCTTGCCTTGTTCCCACTTTCAGGGGGAAAGTATTCAGTCTTTCATCATTAACTATGAGGTTAGTTGTACATATTTTAGTGATGCTTTCTATCACACTAAGAAAATCTCTACTGTTTGCTGTTTGCTAAGAGGTTTTATCATGAAAGGATGTTACGTTTTGTCAAATATATTTTCTACATCTTTTGAGATTGTTATATGGTTTTGTGCTTTAAACTGCTGATATGGTAAATTACATCTATTGATTTTAGAATGTTGAATGGACCTTACATTTCCTTTTGATGTATTGCCATTTTTATACTTTTGGATGTACTTTGCTAAACGTTTCGCTGAGGGCTTTTGCTTTTATTTCATTAGGGATATTTCTTGGACTTTTCTTTCTTCTTTCCTGTAATATCTCTGTCTGGTATGGACATCAGGGTAATATTCACCTTATTAAGTGATTTATGTCCTTACTCCCCCTATATTTTCAGAAAGAGTTTAAGTAGAATTGGTGTTAATTCTTTTTGTTTCATTTTAAATATCACATCCTTGGAGAGGACATGCCTAACACCTCAATCCAAATTAGGTTCACTCTGTTATTAACTCTCTTAGTGTCTTTATAGATTTTATCATAATTTATAATTATGTAATTATTTGAGGTTTATTTATTTAATGTTTACATTGTGTTCCAAGAGGCCAGGCCCATGTTCGTGCTGTTCACAATTATATGACCATTGTTTAGCATGGTGTCTGACACCTAATAGATGTTTAATAAATATTGGCTGAATAAATACATGAATTCCTAGGATTTACTGAATATCATTATTCATCATTATGATTGTGAGCGTTATACCTGTAATTGCTCACTATGTATTCATGTAAACTTCCTACAATGAACAGAAAAGCACTTCAGACACAGTCTTAATGGGTGTTCAAAAACTAGATAATTGCAAACATAGTTTATAATATGGTATTAGAATTTCCATAAATGAACTTAATCTAGTTTTTTTTCTTATTTCCATAGTTAACTGGTGAAAATGCTTTTGTATTTTGCAATGTGAATTGGTAACCTAAAATTAAGCAAAATGTTACAGCTCATATTTAGTCTTAGCATGAGAACAAGAGAATTTAATAGAGAGGCTATATTAATTAGCTTTTAAATATAGTAAATTTTAAATAAAAAATTAACATTAAATGTGTTTTATAATATTTTGGGTATATGTTAATTTTCCTTTTCTTATTTTTTAATTTTTTTAAAAGTGAGGCTATCTGAATATACTTTGGAAAAGTGTAGCAAGTTGGCCAGAACAAGAAACTACAGAGTATATAGTCCAGATTCGGAGGTACAGAAGCAGCCTTATCTGCTGAGGCATACAAAAGAAAAAGTTCAAGGAAAGGTTTCTAATTCTAGTAGCTTCCATTTTAAATAAATTTTCAACTTGTCCCAAGTTAAACAACTACTCTAATTCTCTCTTGTCCATCAGCAATGGTGGTTTTGGACAGTGGAAAAGACGTGATGCTGATGGTTAGCTAATTAAACATTTTATAGAAGACTCCATAAATATGTTAAAAATACAATCAAAAACAAAATCTAAATTCACGCAGAAGTAACTTTCCCTTGACAGTCAACTTTCATTCGTTAATTATTTTATTCTTTCAGCAAATATATTTTGAGGGGCTAATATATACCAAGTACTTGATGGGGGATGGTAATAAAGTGAAGACTACTGTAGATGTAGAACTTGTCTGCATGCAGCTTACAGTTTAGTGGGGGAATAGAAGCAGTATACATGAGATAACATCAGCTGATGTTAGTCTTTTCATAAGGAACACTAGAACAAATGGAGGTAGTATTAACCTCATTAGGGATGGGGTTATTTTGGGAAGATTTCCTGTTTAAGTGGACATGTGAAAGATATATAGGACCTAGGTATATGACAGGTGTGAGGCATAGAATCAACATTATAGGCAGAGGAGTTAATACTATTAATATCAACCAATATTTAGTGGGTACTTACTATATGAACAATTTCATTTGATCTTTACAATGACCCTATGAATTGGGTGCTATTGTTTCCAATTTAGGAATAAGGATGAGAATTATGGGACACAGATAGCTTAGAAACTTGCCTCAAGTTGCACAGGTAGTAAGTAGTAGAGCAAGTATTTGAATAGTGTTACTCTAGGTGTGACTAGTTGCAAGGAAGATGGTCAGAATAACTGAAGTGTATAACACTGATGGGAAGGAGATTGTTGATAGGAAGTGGGTGAATGAGCGGTGTTGGGAAATGAAATTGGAAAGGATGGAGGTAAGGATCAGGTTATGAGGGGTCTTGCCAGCCATGTAAAGGAACAAATTGAATATCACTTAAATGTTAGCAATTTTGTTCCACAATTTAAATTCCTACCTTGAAGTATTTCTTGAGCTCTTCCATCTTACTTGGTGTAGAGAAGGACATAGTCCTCTCAACTGACATGACTTACATAAGATAAAACTATATTCTAGTGGAAAATTATTTTGCTTGAGGAGAGTTTTTGCATTCCAGAGTAAAATAATCAGAGAAAGCTCATTATGTGAATTTACAGCTTTCTGACAAACTATAGTTTTCTTTACTGAAATGTATTTATTTTATTTTTGTCTTTGGGTTAGCATAATTCACGAAGATTGTTAATTTATATGCTGCTATGACACAGTGGAGCATCCTATTGTATTGTAAGTTTGCATCACAAACAATTTGTTACAAAATATAAACTATTGCATTTTGTGAATGTTTTAATTTTTTATAAAATAACTCAGATTCAAAATTTTCCTTGTTTGCAACCATTATATTACAATTGTTCCTAATGAATGGGAGAGGAAGGAGAGATTTTTTCTTTAAAATTTTTGCAATCACCAATGTATTATTTATTTTCAGAAAGTGCCATCAGAAATAACTGTTCTAACTGAACAGAGACTAAAACTTAGAAAAAGAAAAAGCATAACAAACATCTTTGCTGCTTCAAAGAAAAGTAGAAAATCCTTGGTTTAATGCTAAGCATACCTCCTCAAAGGAGGAAATATCAGAAGGGAAAGAAAATTACTGAGAGTAAACTTGGGCCTGCATCTTTTATACTTCAGGGACAGTTGTGATAATTGTGCTGATAAAGGAGAATTTATGGAAGTGTGCCATTTGTGTCAATATAGCTCTGGCATATATAGCTGTGGATGTAATTGGGGACTGCAAAATTAACCACTTTCAGGAAAACATTTTTCTCACCTTCAGAAGATTTTCAAAAATTTTCTACCACCCTTTCTCTATTAACTAATCCACATCTGACTTTTTTCTATTTAGACCACTGGAAAGACATTGAAAAGATCCTTGTTCAATTTATATTCTAACATTGCATGACATTAGGGAAGATATTTTCAGTCACTTCAAAAATTATTTCTTAAGCAACTAACTTGCTTATACAATTATGGTAAGAATTCATAAAGCAGATTAAAATAAGGTTTCTACCTATAGAAGTGTGACCTCAAATAAACTTGCTCTCTATCTACAATATGTAGCCGTTAAGGAAATGCTAAGCAAAACTAATTTTTTGGAAGAAAATTTAAATAGCCATATCATAAAGTCATTTTTCTACCATTGGTTCTGCATCAACCTTCCCCAAACAGCATTTTTTTCTTAAATATTTGATTTATTTAACTTGAATTTTTTTTTACATGGTGGAGGACATTTAACACAAGTGCAGGATAATTTAAAATAATTAATTATAAAGTCCAAGGCTATACTTTGTTTTAGTTTTCAGATTTCCAACATACAATCTTTAACATATACAGTAGACAACTCATATAATTAATTTTTCTCTCCAGGACTGGGAGTGAGAGAGCTGTAGGGAGCAGGTACTCTCAGGGTCAAGGGAGTGCACTTCAACTCTATGCCTCAGATTAGTCCTGCCTCTAGTGTTTCCTGTCCCAAAGTAGTAACAGCCAATCTGCAAAATTCACATTCAAATAGCTGTTACTTTGTCCAATCACAAGTGCCTGGTCATATTTACCTCCTAACTCTCCACCCAGGTAAAAGATAATGATAATCAGTGGCTCTCTTTCGAAATTGTAATGCCAGACTAAGAATTATACAAATAATTTCTATTTTATATGGACAGGAAACTGATGCCATTTTATTAAGACAAATTTTTTCTTAATTTTGTGTGGAAAATATCTCAGGTGCAAATTGTTGAGTGATCCTGTTTTCTTTATGGCTTGGGGAAATGGATGGTTTATGGTAAAAACTGAAACTTTGATCACAAGACTAATTATCATTGAAATGGGTGGACTGTACATCCAAGATGGCAGAGTAGGTCAACATTGTTCTTACCTCATCCCATGAACATATTAAAATTACAATGAAAATATAGAACAATCAAAAAAAGAAGTTTTTTTTTTTTTTTTTTTTAAGAGGGCAGTGTCACTAGCCCTCATATGTGGGACCCGACTCAGGGCCACTGGCTTCCCAAGCCAGTGCTTAACCACCGCGCCACTCGGCCAGCCCTAAACAGAAGTTTTATAACTAAGGTTATAAAGAAGAAACCATGTGGAGAATCAGGCTCCCAAGCCCAGAATACTGGTGCCAGGAAGAGGAGCACCCACAACATCTGGCTGTGAAAAAAGGGACTGACCATCCAGGTGGGATGGAAGGCTCTGAGAAACCCAGATATCTTCTTAAAGGGTCCACAAAGAGATTGACCACTTGCAGGCACTCATCCTGGGCTCTGGCAGAGGGACAGTGACTACAGGGTGTCAGAGACATACAGTGAAAGACTAAGTTCTGTGGCTTTTGGACAAGGACTGGAGGAACAGTTGCTATTTTCCCTGTGTGGGGTCTTCCTCCAATAGGAGAGATATTTTTAGTATGCATGCCATTGTGTATGGAGGTGTTTTGTGCATGTAAATAACATCTGTCAAGTATATCAGAGTGGATCATCAATTGGCATGAAGTGTGATGGTCTTTGGAGGCCATAAGTCAAATGGCTAGTGGCTATAGGAGGCTAGTTCTCAACCCTAGCCAACCATTTTATATCAAGGAGCCAGGAAAAAGAATAGAGGTGCTCAAGACAAATATATGACAGCTGTTTTCTGTAGGGAAGATGGAGCAAGCACATATCTCTTCAATGGTGGGCCAGTTGTGACCTCTTTGGAAATGCCAGAAATACATGTAGACAAAGAATTAGAACTTCTTATTAGGAAGACCTTGTTCTGAACTGATTTCTATGGCCACATATTTTCAGATCATAGGGTTCATAGTTCAGCAATTTTCTGAGTGGAGTTGGGGATGTATATGGACCAGCGTAATGGCCTAAACTCTAATTTTTTTTTTTTTTTTTTGCTTTTGCAGCAGCACATCAAGAATTTTACAGATCTGCACGATTATTAGTTGCATGATTATTTTTCCTTTTATTAATAACATTTTAGATTATGTATTGCTTATAAAATATGTGTCTTATTGTAGAAGATGAATTAGTCTTTGTATACTTACCTTTTAAAACATAAACTTCCTCAGATGGAGATTTTTTCATGGGATAAAAGCTTCTTTAGATTATGTGCTTCAAAGAATTATTGCAGTAAGCCCCTGTGGAAGGAAAGGTTGGCTTGAGTCCCTGTTCAGAAGTCCTGATCTTTGTACTAGGAATGCAACACATTCTAATTTTGGGTTTGCTGATTCAGGGTTAAGGAAAATGTACAGTCTCATCTTATGGTCAACCCCTTTAAATCTGGAAAAAAGGAGAGATTGTATTTTAATGGAATTCTATAAAGTAAAGCGAGGAGGACAAAGAGAAAAAGAAGGGAGTCTCCTCTCATACATTACATTTTATTTAGTTCTGGAGCTTATGAATGGGCCATGAGAGTTAAGTCAGCATGATACTGATTGAGCTGACACAACCATTCTCTTATACACTAGAATGACCATTTAAAAACATTAAAAGTGAAAAGAAAAAAAAATCAATGATTGACTGTCTAACAGGACTAGTTGACTCAGCCACTAAGTCACCAATTTGCCTTATTTCTGGAAGAAACCCAGCATTTGATAATTGGATTTTTTTTCTAGAAGTTGAATGGGTAAAAGTAGGTCAGTCCCCTTGGACTTTGTCTCCTCCCCCAGCAGGGAAGCTTTGGTCTGACATAGCACAATTGGTCTCCTAACACTTATCTTGAAGTCCATGAGATGTGGAAGAGTTTGCCAATACTATTGGTTGGCAAATGTTCATTTTGGAAGAAAGAGACCTGGCCAGTAATTCTCTGTCTACAGCAACATTGTTAAACAAATGTTTTGTATCTGAACAAGGAGAGTCCTTGGTAAAACCATAAAGTGGGTGAATTTTATCTTTAGTGACACTCTACCCTTCTTCTCTACACATCCTGAACACATTTTACTCATTCTTGCCCAAGAATCAAGATTAAAGGCTGCTCTATTTCTACGTAGCAACTTCTGGCTTTTGGAGATACTTAGCCCTAAAGCTCTGGCTTCTTCATTATAGGATACATTAGCCCTCCTCTGCAGAACCTCAGGGTCTAGGCCTTTCTCATTTCCTTCAGCCCCGCTTCAAAACCTACTTGACTTAGTTCTAATCCCTAAGTGCTCTTATTTACAGGCAAGAATGGGTAGCCACTACAGATCAGATAGTCTATGATTCCTGTTAATACATTAGATTGCTTATGTTTTTATTTCTCTTGGATAATACAATATCTTAGTCTAGTTAAAAAAGTTGAAAATTAAAACATTTCAACAGACTACTGGGGAGGGCCTTTGCAGGCCATTTCTTTCACATTATTTAAATAATTGCCTACCCCACAAATACTAGAACTCATTTTATGGATATGTTTATGTTTCTTTTTTTTTCTTTAAGACATTTTAAAGCAACTGTAATTTCAGCAACTTAGTAATTTTCAAAATAAACAATAAAGGAAAATATATTACTTTAACATGTATTCCAGATAAGTCTTTAGGACTGGAAGAGTCCCAGAGGCTACCCAGATTTTGTCCATTCGCTTTAGTAGACTTTAAGATATATTCCAGTCTGCTTGCCTTAAAAAGCCAGGAAACAGAGATACAGGGAAGAGTAGTATTTATAAGGTCACCTCAAATTTGTTACTGGCAGGATGGGAACCAGAACACAATTTTAATATAATTGATGTGATATATTTTCTATGTTCTGTTATAAAGACAATTCTTTTAATGTCTTCTCTCTCATTCTTTCTCATAGTCTATATCTTTAATTTCCTTTTAAACCAAACTCAAATTCACCTTCCTATAAGAAAACGTGTGACTTACTATAAACTTATTCTACTTGATATCTCATCAGCCTTTTGTTAAGTATTTTTAGTATGTTTATGTTTTAGCAGACACTCATTTAAAAAGAAAGTTACTGTGTCTAATTTGTTTGTTTTATTTTCTCCATAAATAGGCATTTTCCTTGTTCACTCCATAGCACCCAATGAACTCTCTGAAATGCTGAGGCCAAGATGCTTTTGATTTTTCTCCGCTTACCATCCTGTTCCCTCCACCTTCTTTCTTCTGGGCCACTAGAGTCTGAAAGCAGAAGCTGTAGTAGAGATTAAGCCCAGCATTCTCAGGGCTGATTGCAATTGAAAGCAACTTCATCTGTTCTTCAGGTGTAACCTAAGGGAGTCTGGTATCTTTTCACTTATAGTACATTCAAGGTAAAAAAAAAAATCTGTAAGTAAATAGCCTGAAGGTATGAAAAGGTCGTTGTAAAGGTAAAAAAAGCAAAAAAAATTTAAAGGCAGGAGGGAAAACAATATTCCATTTAGATCAACCTCCTGTCTCTGCTTTTTATATCTTTGCTGAGAATTCAGGAAAGTGAGCTCCCAATCTAATTTTGCTGTGGGTGAGCACCAGTGGTTGCTGTGTGTTCAGAGATCTCCTAAATTTTTGCCCATGAAATGATCCCTATAATTCCCTGAAAGAGCCCAATCTTCCTGGCAAATCTCAGATTTGCTACTTGTGCAGTCTGATTCTCCATGATATTAATAGTGGGTGTTTTGATTCTGTCTTTGGTGCCTTGGACTCGCGGTGCGTTTTTCTAGATGGTGTTGTCATGATGTAGCTTGCAAAGATATTAAAAGGCTAAAGCAGACTTTAAAGAAAAAATTCTTTTGGGCAAGAATCAATATTAAAGGCTGCTCTATTTCTTAATAACTCTGTCTACCCATCCTTTGCCTCTGCTAGACCTTGACAAGGATTTTGATGCTTAAGAATTAGTAGACAAAGCATCAGAATAAATAAGATACAGCATCTCACTCCCCTGTTACTAGCTGAGGGTATAGATTTTAGTTTCTTTCTCAGGTATATAAGGCGTGAAAGCTGGTCTGATTTAAATTTATTATTGAAAGGATTGTACCGTTTTAGGATGCTCTTCATTGAGGAGCCTCATTTCCCCCTGAGATAAACAGGGTACAAAAGATGTGCAGTAGAGGAGAACCTCCTGTTTCTCCTTGTCTTTCCTTCTATTCCTTCGGGTGGAACTATAAAGGCAGAAACTTCGTCTCATACTGCTTAGAAATTATGGTATGAAAAGTGATCAATATTAACAAAATAACTTGTTTTCCTCTATTTCTATTTTCTTTTCTCCTTCCTCCTCCCCTTTTCCTCCTCCTCCCCTTCCCCTCTCCCTCCTCCTCCTCCTCCTCCTTCTCCTTTTTATTCTTCTTCTTTTGTAGATGCTCTGTTTTGAAGCATCCGACTGACCTGAACTTACTCTTTTAATGGCCAGTAAATATCATGCACCGGGTTTTCGGGACAAAGCCAGAAATGTAAACTTTGTAAACTTGAGAAGCCTTCAAGATGGAGCCTGGACATTGTGGGGGAAGTCAGAGAGTTGAAAATACAGATGTTTCCACATCTGTAAGAAGGGAGGAAAGAAGAGGAAGAGAGGTCAGCGAGGGTAAGGACTGAAAGGTGCTCAAATCTGGACAGTCTCTAAACAAGTGATTTTCATTTCTGGTCATATTTCGCTGCTACAACTTGGAGTTAGGTGATCCTGGTGTCTAGCAAGTAAAGCCAGGAATGTTGCTAACCATTGCATGATGTACAGGACAGGCCCCACAAGGCAGTATCATCAAGCTCAAAATGTCAATGGTACTGTGGCTGAGGAACTTTCTCTAAACCAACTGAGAATGAGTTCAATGGGAAAGTTGTTTTGCAGCACCCTCTGCACATGTATGCACTATCAGCTAGATTGTTTTCTTTCTGGTAATACCTACGAGCCCTCCCAGACATTGTGAACATAGCTTTTACATGAGATCCCCCTTCCTATTTTTTACCTAACTGAGACTCCATATGTAAACATAATTCTATATAATTTTTTTTTCTTGGAATGCTAAATTTCTTTAATCTTCCTATGTTACATCTTCAGTAGTTCTACTTCTGGCCCTTTACCTATCTCATCCACAGAGATGTATTTTCTAAAAGAGCACTCCTTGAATCACTGATTTAGTCATTTCTTCAACAAATTGATTGAGGGCCTACTGTGCACATGGCATTTTTGAGGATTCTTCGGATACATCAGTACATCGGTGACCAACAAAACTTCTAACTTACATTCTAGCAAGGAAGACAGACAATAAACAATGCATATCATAGATAAATAAAGGATATACCTTGTTAGAAAGTTTCTTAATAAGAGAAAAAAAGATAAAGTAGTAAAGGTGGGACAGGCTGTGTGCTGTATTCCCCAGTGTAGTGAGGGAAAACGTGAACGAAGTGACACTAGGTGCAGAGGTGAAACAGGGAGGAAAGGGTCCTGTGTTTTCTTATTTTCCTCTCATCAGATGCTAACCTCTGGTCAAAGGAGCTGCAAATGCAGTGATGAGTCCCACACTTCAGAGTGCACCCAGCAAATTTTCTTTCAAGGGAGTCTGCATCCAGCAGCATATTTTTAAAACAGCTTTGCCAATCCAATTTGTGAATTGGTTCACTGATCTTAAATTTAAAATGTAGGTCATCTGGAAGCACAGGAGTTGGGTTATGGTTCAATAACTTCTTGAGGCTTCTGTGGTGTTACTGAAAGTGAATGCAGGCAGATTTCCAACAAGACATGGCTATTTGGCCAGTGCAGTATCTGCTATCATGCTTGCTATGCAGTCATAAATAGCACACATCGTAACTTTAAGCCATGCAGCCTTCAGTTATTCTCTCTCATTTCAGAGAAGTTTTTCAATACCTATAAAGGGCAGTGCACTGTGTACAAATACATGGAAGGCAGAGTCCTGAAACTTAAAAGAGTTCATGTCCAGAAGAGGTAAACAGGGGTTGCATTTCTTCCTAGAGTGTAACCAAGATAGAAATCAAATGTCATAAAAATCCAGGCATATCTAGTTTCCTAGTTTTATTGCACTTCACTTTATTGTGCTTCTCAGATATTGCATTTTTTTTACAAATTGAAGGTTTGTGGCAACCCTGTGTTGAGCAAGCCTATTGGCACCCTTTTTGCAACAGGCTCAGAAGATGGTTAGCATGTTTTTGCAATAAAATATTTTATTAAGGTATGCTCATTTTTTAGACATAATGCTATTGCAGACTTAATAGACTACAGTATAGTGTAAAAATAACTTTTATATATGCTAGGAAACAAAAAAATTCATGTGACTTACTTTATTGAGATATCTGCTTTATTGCGGTGGTCTGGGACTGAACCCACAATGTCTCTGAGGTTTGCCTGTACAGAGGACTAAGAAAAGGAAATCACAACCGAAGGCACTGAGGAGGGTTCATGGAGAAGATGGCATTTGAATAGGTCTTAATGGATGTGTATAGTTGAAATAGGCAGAAAGGGCCGATGGGGAGGGCATTCCCAGAATTAGAAAGACTATGAAGAAAGCAGTAGAGATAAGAGGATACCAAAAAGTGTTTTGGAAGCCACAGGTTAAGTGTACATCACGCTGTGATTGCAAGCAAAGTTTTGGAAAGGAATTTCTTAAAGCTGTTAAGAGACAGATGTGTTCAGATCATAGAAACCTGAACAACAAAATTCTCTCACCCTCTTCTCAGTTCCAAAATGTGGGCCAGTATATCAGCAAAGCTATGGCACTATTCTGGAAGGGCTAGATTTTCTTCATAGTATTTTTCTAATGTATACTTAAGTTTTTCACTTGAAGGTCCTTATCTAATTGAAAGACTTCACCAGTCTGAAACTACTCTTCTGAGGCACTTGTGCTTATCTGACCCGGACCAAAATCTTGAAGTCTGCATTGTAACGAACACTCCTCATTTGAAAACTTTCCCATCAAATTCACCTCCTCCTATTCTTCCTGGATATTGTATGTTACAATATTATTACTGTACTATCTTGCAGCTGTGGTCTATCTTTTCATTGTTAAACTTTACAATAACTCCTTAAAAAGAAAATTATACATGAATTTAAAAGAATAATAACTATTGCAATAAAACAATTGCTTGAAATTTTGGTACATTTGAAACCAAATTTTGAAAATGTAGCATTCAATATACTATCCTTGAAGCAAAATATATGCTCAAAATCCAATGTCACCCATTACCCCACTTGTCCCATAACTATAAATAAGCAAGTGTTACTATTGTAGAACATCTTCTTAATTTTACTGTACTTTAAAAATTGTTTTTTGAAAAATACTTGTTAAACTTAATGGTAGGTGTTGATAGAGTTCACAGAAATGTTTGGAGAGAACATTACTTTCTGTACAAGTGAGGCTCTTGTGTAGGGATTTTAAAGCTGAGGTGACAGTTTTTTATCAATATGATAAATATTCACTATTTTATTGTATAGATGAAATTGTAATAATATTTTACTAGTGACAAGTCCAACAAGGCAACATTTTAAGGAATACCAAATTTATATGTGTGCTTTGAAAGATGGTACTGTAAAAGTGTAAGTTTGTGAAAATGTCAACATATTGTGATTATCATGACATATTATGTCAATGAATTTTATTTTATTTATTTATTTATTTATTTATTTATTTATTTATTTGCCTCAACACAGTAGAAGCTTTCCTCTTGGTAACTGTGAGGTATTGTTTAGGTATTTTGGATGTTATTTGAATAAGAGAATGAGGTCTTACTGAAAAATCAGACTTTATATTTTAAGCTTTAGATGTTCTGTTTTATATTAATGTTCCAGATGATACAGTACCTTTTTTGTTGAAATAGAAAATGTTTTTAACTTCTTGGGCTCCTAACTTAAAAATTAACAATGCTTTTATAATCTCTTATACCTTGGTCACTATCAATTTTCTTTAAACATTTTAAAGCAATGAGACTAAACCTAGACTATTGGATTTCCATTGATAGCATCAGCTGTGACAACATATAAACTCAACACCCATATGTAATTCATGTTTAAAAAACTTGTTTTGGTTTCACAAGTGAGAGCAGTTGTATAGATGAAATGGGGTACATATGAAAATGACACAATGATTTTCATGTTTGGTTAGTAATTGAAGGAAGGAACAGATTTCTTCTCTCTTTCTTCTTCCTACTCCATTTCATAAAAGTTATCAGGTTTTCTTCTCTTTGATAAAGATAGCTTGATGGTAGCTTCACTGCCACAATACATACAGCAGCTCTTCTAATATTAACAGGTACTTCCTGTTTCCACTCATCTTTCATGATATGACTCAACAGTGTTCAAATAAGTATGTCCATTATATCGTCCAACCACAAAAAGTTTGTCTTCTAGGGCACAGAGAGCAACAACATCTCAGTGAACACTCAGAGGCACCACAGTTGACCATGAATCATTTTTTTTGGATTATGCCCTGTGCTCTAGCAGAGAAGCAGCAGCTCTGGGGGTGCTGGAGACATACAGGGGGAGCCTGGGTTGTGTGGCTTCCAGGTGAGGGCTGGAGGGGCAGCCACCATTGTCCCTGTGTTGAGCCCTTCTCCTGTGCAGCCAGTGGGGGAACACCATCTTTCCTGTGTTGGTAACTTCCTTCTTTTTTAAAAAAATATTTGCTTCTCATGTTGGTTGATGTTCTTCAGTGTATTCAAGATAACATTTAGGTGTATCTTGGGGTATGATGGAGGAGAGAAAAAATGTTTTTTTAAGATTTTGATCTAAGGAGGATAAAAAAAGAAGCAGAACTAGGTTTCCTAACATCTACACCTTACTAGCACTTAGTCCACACTCTTTCTTCCTTCCTTTTTTTCTCTTTATAATACTTCTCATATTGTATTTTATTTTTGTGGTTTTCCAGTCCTGACCCCTTGCTTAAAGTTAGTGACTTTCTTAAAGATCCAGACTGTATCTTAATTTTGTGTCACCAGACTCCACATGTTCCAAACAATGACTGGGAGGTAATAACTTTTCAATAAACAACTCAAGAATTGGTGGCTGACTTGACTGATTGTATATATTGTCTTTTAAAAAAGCCGATTTTCCAGGCCCCAATTTGCAATTGTTTGGCAGTAGAATAATTAGAGAACTCCACATTTTATGGTACTCTCCTTGTCTAAAGTCACAAATAAGAGATTCATTATTTTTCTATTGGGTTGTCGGAAAAGTCATGATGCATTTTTTCTATTTTTTGTTGCAAAAATGTGTCACGACTTTTCCTACAACTCAATATGTCTGTCATTCCATGCTGACCTGTCTTAATATCAGGCCAATATGTATGTTTAATGGTGAGAGCACATTTAAAATAAGTTTTTTTTCTTTTTTAAATTTTCTAAAGGCTGGTGGAGATATGGAGTTTCTTTTTAATTGGCATAATTATTTTAAAATATTCATTTTTGCTCATCTATACTTAGGTTAACTTTGTAGTAAGCTTGTATTTGACTAAGCACTTTATAGAAAATAAGATGGATATTTTTCCCTCAGAGTGCAAATTTGCTGAAGGATGATAAGCTTCTGCTTCATCTTATCCTTTAAAGTCTTTTTTTCCCCCTGTTTCTAGTCAAGCATTTATTAAATCATTATGAAGAAAATTTAGGTCATCTCTTTAATGTGCATTGGCCATGTTATTTTTTCTGTCTAAGTAGTCATTTGAATTAGATTTATTGATGAAAGTGGATGGTTCAGCCTCACATTAAGCCATGTAGCTCAGAACAATGAGGAATATTTACAAATCCTGTGGGGGACCAGCCTCCGTGAGTCCAGGGGTTCCCTCAGGTGGAGACAGCGTCGGCGAGGGAAGAAAAGAAAGAAGAAAGAAGGGAGAGAGTGGAGACAATGGGGGGAATTTCAGAGAAGAAGTGTCACACTTTATTGCCACAGCATGTCCCTTTTATAGGGATTCTTGACCAATATCACAAGTCACAAGTTACGTTTCACATGAATTTGGTGTTTTCTATTTCTCAGGATTTTCACAGTCTTTACTTCCCTGTAAGTGTTCTCTCCAGGGTGCAGTGTGACATACTCTTCCTTTAAATGATTATTGTGTCTTTTACTATGATAATTTCTGTGAGACCCAGACTTAGTTTCTGCATATCACCTAAAGAATGTTTATCATGACTATCTTATGTTAAGGATTGACATATTTCTGTATATCGCCTAAGTTTGTTTGTTTACAGTGACTACCTTATGTTAAAGATTGACTTACTTTTACATATTGCCTAAAGAGTGTTTACTATAGCTATCTTGACTATCTAGAAATGATCCTAAATCCTAACAGCTAAACACAATCATAAGACTCACAGGGTGTGTACTTGAGCTATTACTAAGAGACTAGGAGTGGCTGTGTTTAGGGTGAAAGTATCTAAAGTTTATTTCTTTGTAAATATAATACATAATAATCAAAGGGGAATTTCACACCTCTTTTGTCCTATGGAGGTAGCATCTGTTTCTCAGTCAAAGCTTCCCTATCTGTTGCTGCAAAAAGGCACAAGGCAAAGAATTCAAACAAGGCTGTTGATTAACATACCCCATGGTCAGGAAGTCGCCCTGGAACTCTCATGGCCTGAAGACTTTTAATCTTCAAGGAGACTTTACACAGCAGGGGCCTTAGGCAAGTGAGCTCAAGGACTGATGTTATCATCAACTTCTCACAGGCAGGCTTTCAGTTTCTCACAGCCAGGCTTTTTGGCCTAAGTGGCCAGAGGTCTATGCCTCAGTTTCCAAGGTGCTTGAGTCCCCAAATTCTCAGTTCAGGGGTCCCCTCAGACTGTAGCCTGTCTTGGGTTGTTTCCCCTTTGGGAAATCGTGCCCGTCGTTGGCTCACACAGCCAGCTATCATCGGGGAACCACAGGAACTTGTCATAAATGCAGTGAAAGTACTGTCTCCTATAGGATCCGATGTAGAGGAAAGGCACATGGGTTCACAGAGGCAGGAGATATTACATGACCAACCATAAGGCAGCACCCCAAACATCCAATGCTGAGCGTGGCACCATGACCTTGTCAGATACTGGGGGGTGTCGGCTCTCAACAAAATCCTAGCTATGTTATGCGTCCCTTCCTTCACTTTGGTGTCTTTGATTCTGACCTTTCTATTACCAAGGTATTGTTAGACCAGGGCAATATATGATTAAGTGGTTTGGAATAGATGGTCCCAGTAGATAGTCTTCTATTGAAAACCATGTATTGACATTACATGGTAATGATTCCAGAGTTGTGATGTTGCTTGAATTCTTCCCTAGATTAAAAGGGCACATTGGACTGGCTGAGTGGCTCAGCTGGTTAAGAGTTGGCTTAGAGTGTGAGGTCTGAACAACAGGGCCACCGGTTTGATTCCCACATGGGCCAGTGACACTGAGCTCAAGATGAGCTGTTGCTGAGCTGCCAACTGATGGCAGGATGGGTCAGCTGGTATAACAACAAGACTGAACTCAGCACCTTGAGCTGAGCTGCCACCCAGATGGCTCAGTGGACAGAGTGTGCGCTCTTAACAACAAGCCTGCTGGTTTGACTCCTGCATAGGATGGTGGCTATGCCCACCCACAACTAAGATTGAACACAGCACCTTGATCTTAGAGGTCATGAGCTGCCGAAGGGAAGCCAGATGGCAACTGGCACCCTCCACAACGAAGAGTGAAAAACAACAACTTGGCTGGTCCCCTTCCCCAGTTCCCCAACACGGTCCCCCTCCCCCAATTCCCCAATAAAAGCTAAAAAAAAAAAAGGGCACATTAACAAATTACTTGTTAGTGAGTAAAGAGAACAAACCACAGTAGCACACAGTGTTCATTGGACAGTTTGAAATTGTGTGTCTAATACCCTTAGTTGTCACTATGGCAGTTGTACTTTCAGAGCCATAAAATAGGGTAGCAGTGTTGTGTGCACTCGTTCCTTTTCTTTTGCCGAAAATTTTCTTTGGCTTCAGCGACAACTCAGCTTGAGTGCAGCATCCCTGGCCCATGTGGGAATTGAACCGGTGGCCCTGTGCCTCAGAGCTCGCGCTATAAGCCAACTCTTAACCAGCTGAGCCACTCAGCCGGCCCAATGTGCCCTTTTAATCTAGGGAAGAATTCAAAGAAAAATCACAAACTGTTTTCTAAATGATAATTTAAACAATTCATCACATTTTTTGGAATAATTATTTTAGAAGTTTTATTGGTCACAGAATATCTTTGTTCTAGATGGTGGGATAATTTTGATAAAATATAAGCAAATGGCCCCTTATTCTAGCTGACAGCCTTTTTGCAAAATTATGACTGAAATATACAATGATTTTACAGAAATCTGATTCTGCTCAAAGTCTTCCACTGTTTTTGTTTTTATCCAGCCTATTTGAATTTCAGGGAAAATTCAGCTGAATAAAACATTTGATGTAAATTTTTCTTGATCTTGTTTACATTTTTACTTCTGACAAGGCACAGATTCTTGAATCCACCAACTAGAACTAATATAGCAGAAAGGCGATGTACCTTAACACAGTCAGCTCTTTCTGTTCTAGGGGATTATATTCTTAAATAGCATTATTGTTTGTTGAACAAGCCTGTCTTCCTTAGTTGTGCAGCTTTTGAAAATGGTTCTGATTTCCTGACAGTGCTTTGGGAATCTAGAGCAGAGCTGTGCAGAAAACCAAGAATCTCTTGCCTTTCCCCCTCGTATGTGGCACCTTCTCTTCCTTCTCTGTTGCTGCACTTCCCACCGCTATCCTGGCCCTATTTCTGAATTTTTGTCACCTCTATGCTGTGACCAGACTTATTGGTTTTCTCTTCATGTATTTTTATTTTACCTTCCACCTGCAAAAGCCACAATCCTCATGTCTACTTTGGGAAATCACACCCACCCTTCAAGGAAAACTGTTTTCTACTTGAACCCTTTCCCAAACACCAAGCTGGAAGTCTTCTCTTTCCTCCTTTGATATTCTCTAGTGTTATTGTTGGTATGGTATTGATTGCAACCATTCTCCCTCCCTTATTATTAGGATAACCTGTGGCCATCTTATATCCCCTACTAGCCTGTGAGCCCCTGGGAGGTGGAAACTTTCCTCATTTACTGTGCAAGATAGGAGATTATTGTGTGTCTAATAGAGTGTGCAAGATAGGAGATTATTTCTTGAGAGCATGTCTCCAGCATCTCAGGGGACACACTGTCACATCAGCAAAGTGCATCCTCTCAGCCTGAATGTCTTTCTTTCACCTTAGACTCCAGAAGTGACAGGCACAGTACAGAGATGCAAGTTCTGGGCTCTTTTTCTCCTGTGTCTGGGTTCAGCTGGCCAGAGGCTTGCCAACAAGGACCCTGATAAAAGGAAGCCACATCCAGGACATGAGACAAGAAAACGTAGTTTTGATTCTCACAATGTGTTGTTTATTGGTTTCAGTGTCCATCTCATGGAAATGAAACATTTATCTTCCTCTTCCCCATTTAATTCTTGGTATTTAAAAAATGTGTTTATATAAGAACAGAACAGAAAAGACACTTGTTTTATTTTTATGAAAATTTGACAGCATTAGAGAGATATTATCATTTGATTTCACAGAGGAATAAAAATCTTAATTATTAGACCGTGAAATGTTCCCAAGCAAAATTTTCCTACAATCTCATTAAATATAACTTCTTTAAGTTCTAATCTCTAATTTTACAAAGCAAAGGCGATGTACTCACGTAACTACAAAAGTTTAAGACATTCAGAAAAAGAGTAATAAAAAATACTAAAAACCGAAGCAATTCATCCAAAGTAGCAAGTAATAAATGCAAAACTACTGCTGTCAAAAATGTTATTGCAGACATCAATCTAGAGGAAAATGTACAGGAAGTTTTCAATGTCTAAGATCCCTTTATTGGTAATGCCTACAAACAACTTGGTGTGTAGTGTGGGATGTTTAATGATGTTGCCTAGGATCTCTCAGCATCCTTGTGCTGAACTCCAGGGAGAGCACTTTTCAGTAAGTCTTGAAGATGTACCTCATGCCCAGGGTAGGGCAGAGAGCATTATTGATAGAAAGAAAACTCCAGGATGACACAAGCCTAGGATTATAAAGCAGGAAGGCAGAGTGTAGTAATGCTAATCTCTGCAGAGAGTCACTAAATCCAGTGCACCTATGGCGACTTAGAGCAAGTATGAGGTTGGACAATTAAGTTCATGAACTCATCCTAGAAAAAGTGCTACAGACCTCCTATGGTCGCCTTCCAAGTATTCCCCTTGGGAAGCTATGCACCGACACCGGTGCCTAGTCCACCCTTCAAAGCAATTTTGGAACTCTTTCTGGAATGGCCATCAGAGCTGTTGTCGTATTACCCTTGATACCTTGAATGTCATCAAAATGTCTTCCTTTCAATATTTCCTTTATATTCCAGTAAAGACAGAAGTCATTGGGGGGCAGATCAGGTGAGTAGGGAGGGCGTTCCAATACAGTTATTGGTTTAGTGGCTAAAAACTCCCTTACAGACAGTACTGTGTGAGCTGGTGCATTGTTATGATGCAAAAGCCATGAATTGTTGGCGAAAAGTTCAGGTTGTCTAACTTTCACACAGCCTTTCCAGAACTTCCAAATAGCAAACTCAGTTAACTGTTTGTCCAGTTGGTACAAACTCATAATGAATAATCCCTGTGATAGCAGAACAAGATTAGTAACGTCTTTGCAACAAGTTTGCAAACTTAATTGTCAGACCTCATGTATTAGCACAGATAATAACAAAAGGCCCTGATAGAAGAAAGCAACATCTATGACATGAGACAAGAAACCCTGGGACATGCAGAGAGAAACTTAGACAACATCTGAAGAAGACTAGACCAGAATGGAGACAAGTCCAAGATCTGCAACTAAGGGTTTCCCCCACTTCTTTCAGAGGAGGAAATGAAGCATGAAAAGCTGAACCTAAAGTAGCTCTATGGTTCTTTTTGCAGTGTATGGATTTAGTCTTTTTCAGTAATCCTTATGTTGTACTCTCAAAATTCCAGTACAAAAAAAGCATTGTAAAAAATGGAACTTGCCAATGCTTTGAATTAAGATTTCTGTGAGTGGGCAGAACCAGGGGTAGCAGATCCACAAATATAATTTATCTCACAATTAGAATGTACAGTAAAAGTGCAATTTCTTTATTATGTCCATAATTAATTGGCCTTCCTCCAACATCCCTATTTACTAATTAGCAAGAAAAAATGTAAATGCCTTATGTGGTTTAAAGCTTAATTGGATCTGGTATTTTAAATAATCCATTTAGAAAATCACTTTTCTTTCTTGGATAAAAATGTCCAGCTGTCTATAGCTTCTCTGTCTGCTTTTTTTAAAAAGGTATATGGAGAGGAGTGTACTTTATGTGGCCTGGTGGAAGTAGGGAAGATGAGGCTCCTCAAATTAGATGTTCCTTGTTGACCTTGTTGCTTGCCTGCTGTCGTACACAGCTAAAGTTTGTGGCCAGTGTAACTCTCACTTTAAGTTGAGATCCTACCACCTTGGCTGTGGTAGGCTTGGCTACCACAGTGATGCTGGCTTGGCATTACCTAGGCTATTCTAGAGCTAGAGTACTCTCTTAGGCCTGGTGGGATATCACATTTGGCCTTGACTTTGGAGGTCTGCTTCATAGTTTTTTCTATAGTGTCCTTCGTGATAAGTCTGCTGACAAGCACCTCCCATTCTCCTTGCCCAAACTCTCAACAAGTTCTCCATGAGCCCTCTTGGCACAAAGTGTGGTTCAGGAAAGGCTAATTCTCAATTCCTTCATCCCCCCCACTTGTCTAGATTTTCCATGCAAAAAAATTTTTTTTAAAGATTTTTTTATTGGGGAATTTGGGGAGGGGAACAGCATTGGGGAATTGGGGAAGGGAAACAGACAAGTTGCTGTCTTTTTGTTCTTCAGTCTAGTTGCAGAGGATGTTGCTTTACTAGCCCATGTTGGTATCGTCATTGCGCTCTTCCCGGATGAGGCAGATGGGTCGCTGGCCTCTGGGTGGTCGCTCACTGTGGCTATTGGCAGCTCACGCTGGCTGCCGGCCACTCACTGTAGCCTATGGCAGCCCACTGCAGCAGGGGCTGCAGCCTACACCATCGCCGGGGCTTGTAACCCAGCTCCAGGTGGAGCTGTTGTTAGCTGTAGAGGGCAGTGTCACTGGCCCTCATGTGTGGGATCCGAACAGGGGCCTCTGGCATCCCAAGCCAGCTCCCAACCAATGCGCCACTCGGCCAGCCCTCCATGCAAATTGAAATGTTGACACACCTAATAGATGTTGGAACAGGTCAGCTCTTACCTGAATTCTTTTAGGATGTAGGGACAATAGCCTGTTTTTGACCTCTGTTTACCTTCAGTGATATGAAGCTGTTCACCTTATCTGGGACAAACCACCAAAGAAGAATATCGGGATCCACATTACACAATTTTATCCTCCCACTTTCCCCTCACTTTTTTTTTTCTACCATCACTGGGCTTGGAAGGGGCGTACCTTACCTTTACTTTTCTTATACGTATTTTCCCCCTTGATTCTAGCCGAGACTTAATGAAGGACAAAGTTATCTTTTCTATATTTTAGAAAGTCTGTGGGAACTTCTTTATCTTGAATTGGTGACTAGTTTGTCAAAGAAGGTGGGAATTAAATTATTTAGAAAACCATCTCTCAACACAATAGCTGGATCTTGCTGCCTAATCCTGGTCTGAACATCAAAACTTGCCCATTTTCTTTTGCATTTCTAATCACTATGCATACCTTCTCTCCCATCCTATAACAAAAACCAAATGCTTTAGGCAATATACTTAGAAAGACAAAGTTAGAAACCATACTAATTTTTAAAAGATTACATTTATTACACAGGACTAAACCCCTTCCCTCAAGTTATATCTAAAATTACTTCCATAAACATATTCCAGTCTGAGTGCACCTCAATTTACAATACAACATTTCTGGGGCACTACTAAGGCAGATCTGATAGTTCCTAGAGACTGATACACATTTTGGGTTAAAAATATATTCCTTGGAAAAAAACCCTGTGGCTTAGCATCGTCTACCAAAAAACAAAGCAAATAAACAAAACAAGAAAAAAACTCCATGGGTGTGCTCACTCTCATGTGTTTACATACATGCACACACACACACACACATACACACACACATATACATAAACATATTTAAATTTTAAATTATTTATTTAAAATTTACACATTCAATGCTTGCTTGTCATTTAATTCTAAGAAAACAGAGTGATCACAGCACATTCACTAATATGGAAAACCATTGTTGTGTTTTTGAGTGAAAAGAAGTTAGGATTATCCTTTTGGATGCAACTCACCTTGAATTTCTTTACTTTTAAGCAAACATTCTCAAAAATAAAATCAATGATATGTGTTTAGCAATCTGTGATTTTTGATATATTTTTTTAAATGACTGCTATTAACATGCTAAAGGTTATGTTCCTTAGCTCTGGCGTTTCAAATTTAAGATTTTTATTTTTAGTTGTAGGTAGCAAAGTAATTCTTTGAGTATGTATATCATATTATGGGTACACATATTCATGTTCCTAATGTAGGGTTTTCAATCTCTTCATATCATATATATTATTCTAAGAAAAGTTGCCTCTTAGTTATGAAATTTCCAAGAAGCTTTCTGGATTTAAATCATATATATGTCTGGTGGTATTTACTCCAAACTCCAGCAATCTGCTGAAAAGCAAAACATCCCTAGAATCCCTTCTGTTGGAGTTGGAAGGAACTTGAGCGGTCATCTGTGATTTCTCATGTAAAGATCATTTTGCTCCTTGGAGAAAATTAGCAAAAAAGAAAGACTCCTATCTTTATTCAAACATCTGCGAACATAACACCATCTTCTAGAATCAGGGATATTTTACCTTCTTTATTCTACCTGCTTTAATTCTAACTTAAAAGGCTCCTTTTATTATATATAGTTCTTTTGACTTTAGAATTTTAGCTTTTCTGCCAGTATTTTAGCTATTATTTTTTTTAAAACATTTTTATTGGGGAATTGGGGGAGGGAAACAGCATTGAGGAACTAGGGAAGGGGAATAGACAAGTTGCTGTCCTTTTGTTCTTCAGTCGTTGTGGAGGACGTCACTTCACTGTCCTATGTTGGTATTATCATTGCGTTCTTCCTGGGTGAGGCAGTCGCTCGTCGGCCTCTGGACGGCCACTCATGGCATCTATTGGCAGCTGGTTCCGGCTGCCAGCTGCTCACGTTGGCTGCCGGCCACTCACTGTAGCTTATGTCAGCCCACTGCAGCAGGGGCTGCAGTCTACACTGTTGCTGGGACTCATGCAGCCCTGCTCCAGGTGGAGCTGTTGTTCACCATCTTAGCTGTAGAGGGCAGTATCACTGGCCCTCATCTGGGGGATCCGAACCGGGCCGCTGGCATCCCATGCCAGCTCTTAACCAAGAGCCACTTGGCCGGTCCAAGCCATTATTTTTTAACACAGGATTTTATTTATTTATTTTATTTGACATTCAATATTATTTTATATTAATTTCGGTGTACAGCATAGTGGTTAGACACTTATATAATTTAAGAAGTGATCCCTCTGACTAGTATGTTATCCACCTTGCACTATACATAGTCATTACTGTAGTGTTGACCCTATTAACTATGCCTTACTTTACATCCCCATGACTATTTTTATAACGAGCAATTTGTATATTTTAATCCCTTCACCTTTTTCACCCTGCCATCCAACCCCCTTATCTGTTACCCTGATTAATCTAATACCAATCTGACACCATACTCATATATAGTTATTACAATATTGTTGACTATATTCCATATGCTATACCCTACATCCTTATGACTACTGTGAAACCACCAATTTGTACTTTTTAAAAAATGATCGTCATTTGATATTTTAATGCCCCTCGAATTGACAGGATATATTTTTTAAAATAAAAGAAGATCTGAATGACAAATTTTTTTTTTTTAAAGATTTTATTGAGGAATTGGGGGAGAGAAACAGTGTTGGGGAATCAGGGCAGGGGAACAGACAAGTTGCTGTCCTTTTGTTCTTCAGTCTAGTTGTGGAGGACATTGCTTCACTGGCCCATGTTGATATTATCATTGCACTCTTCCCGGGTGAGGCAGATTGGTCACTAGCCTCTGGATGGCCTCTCACGGTGGCTCTTGGCAGCTCATGCTGGCCTCCAGCCGCTCATGCTGGCTGCTGGCGACTCATTGTAGCCTATGACAGCCCACTGCAGCAGAGGCTGCAGCCCACACTATTGCTGGAGACTCACAGAAGCCCAGCTATAGAGGGCAGTGTCACTGGCCCTCATATGTGGGATCCGAACCGGGGCCCGCTGCTCAGAGCTGGCATCCAAGCCAGCTCTTAACCAACATGCCACTCGGCTGGCCCCTGAATGACAATATTAACTACTTTGGCCTAACATTTTTGAGATACTACACTCAATAATTTTTGAAATGCATATGAAAGTTTCACCAACATAAAGCACATGATTGGTCATAAAACAAGTTTCAATAAATTTCAGATGATTGAAGCCTTCACCACAGATATTATTAGGAGTCAATACACTACAATATCTAGAAAATAATATTTGAAATTAAATACACTTCTAAATGACCTATGAGCCAAAAACACAAGGGAAATTAGGAAATATTTTAAACTAAATAACAATGAAAATACAAATAAAAATTTGTGGGATGCAGCTAAAGCAGTGCTTAGAGGAAAATTAGTTTTAAATGCTTAGGGAGAAGGCTTAAAATCACCTGTCTTAATTTCTAATTGAAGAAGCTAGAAAAATAAGAGCAGAAATAATGAGACAACCAAGAGAAAAATTTGACCAAAGTCAAAATTTGGTTCTGTAAAAAGTTAATAAAATTGATAAACACTTAGTAAGAACAATCAATATAAAAGAGAAATTACAAATTACTGATGTCAAGAATGAGAGATAGAATATCTATAGATTCTATAGAACTTTAAAAGAATTATATGAACAACTTAAGCCAGTAAATTTTACAACTTAGGTGAAATGAACAAATTCTTTGAAAAAGAACATAACAAGACTGACTCAAGAAATAGGAAACTTGATTTGTCCCATACCCATGAAAAACAATTTATATTTTAAAATCTTCCTATAGGGGCCGGCCGAGTGGCTCAGTTGGTTAAGAGCTCGCTCAAGAGTGCGAACTGAGCTCTGAGCAATGGCAGTTCGATACCAGCCCGAGCTGAGTTGCCGTTGAGCTGCCAACAGGTAGCAGGAGGGCTCAGCTAAAATAAATAAATAAATAAATAAATAAATAAATAAATAAATACATACATACATACATAAATAAATAAAATCTTCCTATAAATAAAAGTCCTGTCCCAGAAATTCACTGGTGCGTTATAAAACATTTAAGGAAGAATTAATATAACTTATTAATCTTTTTTCCCAGCCTTTTAAATTTTTCAATTATAGTTGATATTCAATATTATTTTATGCTAATTTTAGGTGTACAGCATAGTAATTAGACATTTGTATAATTTAAGAAGCAATTTCCTTGTCTAATCAGTATTCACCTGGCACTGTACATAATTATTACCATATTATTGACTATATTCCCTATGCTGTATTTTACATCCCATGACTCTCTAACTACCAATTTGTAGTTCTTAATCCCTTCCCCCTTTTCACTGCTTCAATTCCCCTCCTAAACTGGTAACCATCAAAATGTTATCTGTATCTCTGAGTTTGTTTTTGTTTCATTTGTTTATTTCGTTTTTAGATTCCTCACATAAGCAAAATCACATTGCATCTGTCTTTATCTGTCTGACGTACTCCATGAAGCACAATGCCTTCCGGGTCCACCCATGCCACCACAGTTGGCAAGAACCCATTCTCTTCCCTGTCGAGCAATATTCTATTATATATGTGTACCACTTCCTCTTTATTCATTCATCCATCAATGGACACCCAGACTGCCTCCACACTTTGGCCATTGTAAACAATGCTTCAGTGAACATATGGATACATAGGTCTCTTGGAAGTGGCATTTTGGATTTCTTCAGATAAATACCCAGAAGTGGGATTACTGGGCCCTTCTTTGTTTTATGTTATAGCCTTTGTTTTAAAGTCTATTTTGTCTGGTATAAGTGTTGCTACCCAAGCTTTTCTTTTTCTTTTTTTCTTTTGTTTCCATTTTCACAAAATAACTTTTTCCATTCTTATAGTTCAGTTTGTATGTGACTTTCAATCTGAAGTCTTTTGTAGACAGCCCTTTGTGTGTGCTGCATGTTGGGCTAATTAGATGCTGCTCTGCTGTGGAATGAAACCAACCTCCAAGTATATTCATTTGGGGGCCTCTTAGAAGAGGCTTCAGTGCAGGCCCAGGTCAGCCACTGCCTGTGACTGGCTGTGGACTACCTGGTGGGAGCTATAAAGCTATCCATGGTTATTCGCTGCCTGTGCTAACCCTGGAGGCATGTGGAGAGGTCTCTCTGTGAACCTAGGTCAGCTGCCACCAGAACCAGGCGTAGGGTAACTTCTCAGGATACCCAATGGCTTACTGCCACCTGCCAGATTCGTTAAAGTTTAGCCACAGATGAAGCCTCATGCAGTTCGTGAGTTGATGAGGCAGGGTCTCAGGGAGTCACTAGAGTGGGAAGAGTTGTGGTCACCAGGTAAATGTATGTTCTGATTTGGTGCCAGTGCTGAGCCTGGAGCAATGCAGCAAAAGTCTCAGAGCACAAGGAAGTTATTTGCTGCCCACCTGGAACCTGCTGGACTCTAATAGTTTTCCAAGACAGAGTTAAATACTGCAGGGTCTGGCTGCTCATGAGAAATTGCCTTTGGCTGTGCCTGAGTTGGGTGGGGTGGAGTCCCATCTGAGTCAGCAGAGCAGAGCAGTGGAGGTCACCAGGCCAATCAGATTCAGATTTGGCCTGTGATGGGAGGGCTTAACATAGAAAAGATGGCGTCCACCTGCTGGCTGTGCAGAAAGAGGACCCTCTCACCAGGAAAATGCCAACTGTCCTCCAGTCCTCCACTGGAGTCCTCAGTCTGCTCCTGCATGTCTTCAAGGCCCCTTGAGTCACCGTCCCTCCGCTGAAGCTCAAGGTGAGTGCCTGCAAGCGAATGAATCTATATGTGGGCCATTTACGAGGTTGTCTGGGTTTCCCACAGCCTTCAATCCCACCAGGATTGTCAGAATCCCCACTGTTTTTCACAACCAGATGTTGTGGGGGCTTCTCTACCTGGCACCAGTATTTTGGGCTGGGGAGCCTGATGGCAGTGGCTGGGGTCCCTCACTACACTGGGGGTAACCTCCACAGCCTATCCCTCCTGATTCTCAACCACCACACAGTGGTTTAGGGCCCATCAGCGTCTCTGCTCTTCCTGCTAGTCTTATTGTGGCTTCTTTATATTTTTAGTTTTGGGACTTCTATTTGGCTAGACTTCAGATTCTCCAGGTTAATTGTTGTATAATTTAGTTGTAATTTTAATGTATTCCTGGAAGGACACAGATACAGTGTTTATTTATTCCGCCGTCTTGGATCTCTCTACTTTGTGCTTCTTAATCCCTTCCCCTTTTTCACCCATCTTCAACCCCCCTTCTCTTATAAGTGAAATATGACATTTGTCTTTCTCTGACTTACTACACTCAGCACAATAACCTCTAGGTTCATCCATGTTGTTGCAGATGACAAGATTTCATTTTATTTTTATGGCTGAGTAATATTCCATTATATATATGTACCACCTCTTCTTTTTCCATTTATTTAATCAGGGACACCCAGGTTACCTCCTTATCTTGGCTATTGTAAACAATGCTGCAATGAATATATGGAAGCACATATCCTCTCAATGTAGCATTTTCAGTTTCTTTGCATAATCCCAGAAGTGGGATTACTAGACCCTTGTTTGTCTCTTGTTAAAGGCCTTTGTTTTAAAGTCTATTTTGTTTGATATAAATGTTGCTATCTGAGTTTTTTGTTTTGTTTTGTTTTTTCCAATTTTCATGAAATATCTTTTTTGATCCCTTTACTTTCAGTCTGTGTATACTTTTCGATCTGAAGTGAGTCTCTTGTAGGTAGCATATGTAAGGGTCTTTTTTCTTATCCATTCAGCCACCCTATGTCTTTTCATTGGAACATTTAGTCCATTTACATTTAAGTAATTGCTGATAGATATGTAGTTATTGCCATTTTATTATTCATATTTTTTATTTTTTCGTTTTTTGTTTTCACCTTAAAGAAATCCTATACTAGTTTTGTGGTGATGAACTCCTTTATCTTTTTTTTTTTTGGTCTGGGAAGCTCTTTATCTGACCTTTAGTTCTAAATGATAGCTTTGCTGGGTGGACTAATCTTGTTTGTAGGTCCTTACTTTTTATCATTTTGAATATTTCATGCCCCTTCTGGCCTGCAAAAGTTCTGTTGAGAAATCAGCTGATAGTCTTATGGGAACTCCCTTGTAGGTAACTAACAATTTTCTCTTGCAGCTTTTAAGATTCTCTCTTTATCTTTAATGTTTGGCATTTTAATTATGATGTATATAGGTGTGGGCCTTTTTGGGTTATTCTTGTTTGGGACTCCCATTGATTTCTTAGGGCTTGAGTACCTATTTTCTTCACTAGGTTAGGGAAGTTTTCTGTCATTATTTCTTCAAGTAGGTTTTCAATTCCTTGCTTTCTCTCTTCTCCTTCTGGTACCCCTATGATGTAAATGTTGTTACTCTTGGTGTTGTCCTAGAGGCCCCTTAAACTGTCATTATTTTTTTGGATTCTTTTTTCTTTTTGCTGTTCTGATTGGGTGTTTTGTTACCTTATCTTCTAAATTGATGATTTTATCCTCTACTTCATCTAATCTACTGTTGATTCCCTCTAATGTCTTTATTATTTCAGTTATTGTAATTTTTATTGCTGCTCATTTTTTCCTATGTCTTCCATCTCCATTATTGTGTTTTTTATCTCTTTGTTGAAGTTCTCTCTGAAATCATTGAGCATCCATAGTGTTTGGAACTCTGCATCTGGTAGATTGCTTGTCTCCATTTTGTTTAGCTCTTTTTCTGGAGCTTTGTTCTGTTCTTTTATTTGGGATATATTTCTTTGTCTCCCCATTTGTCTGCCTCCCTGTGTCTTTTTCCATGTATTAGATAAGGCTGCTATGTATCCTGATCTTAGTAGAGTGGACTTGTGTATTAGGTGTCTTTTGGGGCCCAGTGGCACAGTCTCCGTGATCATCAGAGCTGGGTGCTCCAGGTGTGTCCCTGGTATGGTTTGGGTGTGCCCTCCTATTGTAGTTGAGCTTTGGTTGCTGTTTGCATATCAATGGGAGGGATTGATTGATATACTGATTGGCTGTGAGGACTGACTGTGACTACAGTGGAAGAGCTGTGGTATAGGGGCTAACCCTACAGAGCAGGATTCACTGTAGCAGGGCTCTGATGCCTGCCCAATTTGACCTTTGGGTGTGTTGTCCTTGGAGGTATCCAGGTGGTGATCTGGCTTGGCTCACAGCTGGCCACTGGTGTGCCTGCACCATGGCCTCCTGAGAGGGGACTCAGTGCAGGCTGAGCTCAGCCACAGCCTGTGCCTTGCCCAGTGACACCTGGAATGAGCCACTAAGCAATCCAAAGATGGCCACCACCTGTGCTGGGCTTGGAGTTGCCCCAAGAGATGAAGCCAGGAATCAAGACTGATGGTTACTAGTGCTGGGCTTGGGGCTGCTCAGCTAGAGGTATGGGACATGCTAAAGCCAGATGCTGCTTGTTTGGGTTTTGTGAGCCTTTGAGAGATTTTTGGAAATTCAGCAATGTGAGCCAAGGCACACCACTTAATTGGAGATGACACTAGACTTGGCTTAGGTGTGTCCAAAAGTTGCATGTATGAATGAATGGTATTAGCTAGGTTGATGGAGACTCAGATATGGTGGCCTCCTGCATCTGGAGTGCAGAGGGTTCAAAGGAGAAGCAATGGCTCAGGCAGCAACTCTATTCAGGAGAAAGCTGCCCCTCCAGCCCCTGTCCTAAAGCCAGACAACCCTGTTCCTCCCTCTATGCCTCTGGTGCTCTTTGAGCCACTGCCCCAGCACTGGAGCTCAAAACAAGTGAGTCAATCAGTGAGTACATTTGTGCATGGGCACTTTAAGAGAATTGCCTAGGACTGCAGCCACCAGCTGGCTCATTGAGCCACAATGTCTGCTGGTTTTCACACCCTGAAGTTATGGGGATGTCTTTCCCTGGCTCTGAAATCCTGGGCTGGGGAGCCTGGTGTGGGACTGGGACCTCTTGCTCCTCTTGTGGGTACCTCCAAAGCTGAGATATCCTGTTTGGTTTTTAATGGTCACACATGGGTGTGGGACCAGCCCATTCCATGTCTCTGCCCCTCCTGCCAGTCTCAAGGTGGCTTCTTCTGCATGTCTTTAGTTGTAGGGCTTTGGTTCATCTAGGCTTCATATGATTCTTAATAATGGTTGTTCTGTAATTCACTTGTAATTTTGATGTGATTTTGAGAGGAGGTGAGCACAGCATTTACCAACTCCACTATCTTGATGAAATCCCATTCTTAGCCATTATTTTTTAAGTTGTATTTTTCACTGGGTATACATCTTTCTTTTTATTTTAAAAATCTGAGTTGACCAGAAAGCTTCCTGTGCAAAAAACTGGTTTCACTAGACACCCATTTCCATTCTCCAGAACACATCCACTATTCAATAATTAAAATTTTACTCTTAGTTTGACATTATGACTCTTCTTTTTTTTTTTCTTAAAGACTTTATTGGGGAATTGGGGGAGGGGAACAGACAAGTTGCTGTCCTTTTGTTCTTCAGTCTAGTTGTGGAGAACATCACTTCACTGGCCTATGTTGGTATTATCATTGCACTCTTCCTGGGTGAAGCATTCACTCTCAGGCCATTGGATGGCCCTTCACCGCGTGGCTCACGGCAGCTCACGACACCTCACAAAAGTGCACGCCAGCTGCCTGCCAGCCCCACTGCAGCCTACGCCGTAGTTGGCTTTTCCTGGCAGCCCAGCTCCAGGTTGAGCTGTTGTTCACCATCTTTAGCTGTAGAGGGTGCAGCATCACTGGCCTTCATCTGGGATCTGAACTGGGCCCTGCTGCTCAGAGCTGGCATCCCAAGCCAATTCTTAACCAATGTGCCACTGGTGTGGCCTATGACTCTTCTGGTTAAACATAAAGGGCAGGCAAAAATGGTTTACATGGTTTCCACAAACTATAGTTGTGTCTGAAACTATCCAGGATTTTTTTTTTTTCTGAATCATTGGCATGATGTAACAATCAGGAGAAATTAAATAGAAAGGTACAGGGATCCATGTTTAGTGTTCTGGCTACTAGATTCCAGAGATAATTTTTCTGCTATTTCTGCTCTTTGTTGATGGTGGCTAGACTCAAAAAATTCAGGGATTTTTTTTTCCAATATTCCTTATGAAAATAGTGTAAGAAATGTCTTATGTGCCAAGAGTTTTTAAATAGTGATTATTTCTAATGGTTTTTATGTGAGACTTTTTCATGTTTTTTCTGCCTCTCTGTGTTTTCTAAATTTTCTGTGAAAAACAGAAAGTATTATATTTAAAAGATGAGTAGCCTTAGTTCTACAAAAATTAAATACATTCAATTCACATAATTTATATGTCACTGATACTTATCCTAATCAAAGTCATGGTTTTAACTTTTGTATCTTTTACTGTGGTTTCTTACTCCTAAAATTCAGAGACCTCATGAATTTCTCTGTCCTGGGGGTTTAAATCCATAGAATGCCAACAGAACCCATGGACATGTTCATTCATTTGTCTGTTTGGTCACCTTTTGTTATTTTTACATTTTTAAAAATTGAATTAAATTTAATTCAAATGGATTATTTTTCCAAAGATTGCCAGGAGTGTTTCCTTAAACAGATTTTCTCTGATACTCAAATACTGACATCCAGATAAATGCAGAGTCTAGTTGTCATTAGTATTGCTGTCTTCTCTGTAACTGCTCCATTTTGGCTATCCAAAATCCTACTTTCAGGGTTGTTTTGGCATCTGATGCATCCTAAATTGCTAGAAATGAATCAGAAAGGAGAATCTGACCATTTTTATTACTCCTCTTTCCTTCTACCTTCATGACAGGGAGAACACACTGCAGTTTTCCCCTTTGGGTTACAGGAGAGATCCTTTGGAATTCAAAGCATAGTCCAGCATTTCCTTCATTCGTGCTCTTGCTCAGTGCCAGACCTGGATAGTTGCAGATGATGACTTGACTCCATGGCCTTAGCTGAAATTAATACTTTTTGTAAGATGGAGGGGTGAGTAAATAAGTGAAAGAGACATGCCAGTCATGAGAGCTCTGCCCAGTGGTTCAAGATTACGACATTGCTTAGTATCAGTCGGGTCATGCTCACAACAGTATGTTGAAATTCGGGCATATCGCTTTACAGAGAATGTGCAAACCACAAAACATGCATGCTGGACCATCCCAGCAGCAATGTAGCATTTTCTTGATATTTACTATGTTTCAAGCACCTCAATCAGTCTGTGCCCATATTATATCATTAAGAGGTAAGTATTGGTATTGCATTTTTTTGTGTATCAGGAGATTGAAGCTTAAAGATTTTACTTTCTCAAAGTTATATACACTCAGGGTGGATATAGATGAAAACCCTGGTTTTTCTGACTTTGTTGCTCCTGTTCAAAGCCCTATGAGACACTATTCCTCACAGTACCCTGAGCAGTGGAAGGAATTAGGGCCATAAGCTATGAGAAAAGGCTGAAGAATCTACTGTGGAGGTGGGGGCGGGCAGAGAGTGGAGGGAAAAAGAAAACTGGTGATAGGAGACATGGAAGCTGTTGTCAAATATTTTAAGGGCTACATGGAAAATAGGTTAAATATGTTTTTTGTTTTTTTTTGTTTTATGACTCCAAAGGAAAGAAAAGCATTACTGGGTGGAAGTTACCAAGTCATAGATCAAAGGAAGATCTTTCTACCTCTCAGTGGTATACAGAATAGGTTGCTTTTGGAAGAAGTGAGATATCTATCTCCAGAGGTGCTGCATAACAGGCAGAGATAGAATGGGAAATATGCATTCGATGAGCGGTCAGCTATCTTTAAAATTTTATTGCAGCAATGAAATATGTGTGTAAACACACTTTGTAGACTAGAGAAAATTGATCTGAAAACTCATGCATTTTAATAGGATTTATACTTAGAACTGTTTTCCTACTAACAGTGAGAGTCTTCCTCATTTTCTTCTTCATTTTCCTAAATGTTCAAAGGTATGAACTTATGAGATGTTTGCGATGGTGGTTTGGGTCTGCAGTTGGAGAAACCTAAGTCATTCTTCCTAAAATAAAGTCTATTACTATGGATTCATTTGTTACATGCCAAGTCCCATATCTATTGTAGCTAATGGATGGAAGAGTGGACAAAAGCTGTATTCACACTAACAGACCAACTCTGAAGGCTTGCTCCTCATTATCCTTTCTGAGGTGGAAATAATCTGTCATATTGGCAAAGTGACAGATTACTTGAGCAAATCTTGGCACATCTGTGGTGCATTCAAGTCTCAGTAGGCAGTAGTGACCCAGGACATTTCCTTTTGGTAACCAAATGCATTGGGGACACCCCACACTCTCAATATATTCCTACTCAGGATTTCCTGTTTGGTGTGCCATTTTGTACTTATTTTAGAGCACATAAATTCAAAAGTTGTGTGAGTTGCTTACCAGGCAACATAGCAGTATAAGAGTGATGGCTTTTGAACACACTGACCATGTTGAACTTGACAAGACAAAAGCAGGTCTTCTGGGCCGGCCGAGTGGCATGGTGGTTAAGCGCTGGCTTGGCAAGCCAGCAGCCCCGGTTCAGGTCCCACATATGAGGGCCAGGGACACTGCCCTCAAAAAAGAAAAAGCAGGACTTCCCACAACTGAACTTGACAATGTTACAGGAACATTGTCCTGAATCATTTACTCAAAATGATTATTTGAAACACAATGATGATATCTTTTCCTTAGAAGCTTCCATGTTACTTCTTAATAATAACTAAAGACAAATAATGAAAGACCAGGAAGCAGTTTCAGTTCCAATACCATCTGGAATGTACCGTAAGGTCAAGAAAGAGGTTATGTAAAGATGGCTTCAGGTAGGGAAAGGGCGCCTCAGAATCTGAAGACAAGGGCAGTGACAGTACTTAAACCCTCCCAGAGTGAGGCAGATGTGGTTGCTATTTTCTTTTTTATTGCCTTGTTAATTTTTACTTTTTGTCTTTATCAAAGTATTTATTGTATGCAATTTTAAAACACAAATACTATAACAAGTTTTGCCTTACCTTCCCCTCATCTCATTTTCCCTCCCCAGGTATAATCATTTTCAACTTTTTGCTATTTCCTCCAGTGATTACCTATATATTTTTAACAGTATGCTTATTCTACTACTTCATCGTATTTTATGTATTAGATGTTCTCTATTGACTAAAAGATAAGGATTTTGCTTTCTTTTACCTCTATTCACACAAATACATATTTGTTCTCCTGAAAATTTGTGGAATAGCTTTATGGTTAAGTGCACATTCAAGATTTTCATTATTTTGTACTTGTACCTGTTCACTGCTAGATGTATGTCTTGTGCAAATTTTTATTTTTGCCATGAATTTATTCCTTCCTTGTTTTCTTTTTGGCTAATATTTCCTATATTGTCTAACAGCTCTGTTAAAATAAGCTTCAATTCCATTTTCTACATACCTTCCTTTCTGCTTAGCTATGGTCCTGGGACTTATTTTTGCTGTCATTCAAAAAGATCTCCTTTTGCATTTCAGCTCCTATTTCTTGGATTTCATGTCTTGATGTTTTTGGTTTAATTCTTTGTTTTGACAGAGCATAACCTCCAGCAATCTCCCTAAAAAAAAAAAAAAAAAAAAAAAGCTGCTTAGAAGCAATATCTTTGGATGATCTTGGATGTTTGAAAATGTGTTTATTCCATTCTAACATTTGATTGATATTGATTTGGATTTGAAAAAGATGTACTCTCTGTGGGGGATGACTCAAATGGTAAGAGCCCATGATCCCTGACAAAATTGTCCAATATAGTTTGCATTTAGGAGGAGAGTAGCCTAAGGGCAAATTCAGGGCTTACTGGAAGCAGCTTCTCTGGGTGTCACTAGGATAAAGTGAATTCATTTTTATTACTTAAGAACATTGACATTATTTGAAAAGATGCTGGTGTACTGTTATCTCACTGGGTTGTAGTGTTACATATCCAGTGGTAGGTAATTTTCTGTCTATTATTAGAAGGAAATGGGTCACATCAGGTCATGGTTTCATATGTGACCCAAATAAAACATGTGCCCTGTATTTTAGAAAAGAAACGATCAGGTAGAAAAATTATATGTTCTAATTTAGAGACTCTCAAACTGACGTCTTCTATAAATCATCCATGTGAGTCCTTGAATTCTGTGACCTGGGTACAAATTTCATTATGTGTTATTTAGGTACTCTAAGCTTAAGTGACCTAATAATAAGGTAATATTACTACCTCCTCATATGGTAGTTGATAACATACCTCCTCATATTGTGTTCTAATCCCCCCCTTTCCTCCATTTAATAGATGGAGAAACAGATTCCATAAAGGTTAGATGTCATGTTGATGTAACATGTGCTTTTATTTTATTTTTAAATTTATTTTTTATTCTAGTTGACAGATAATATTATATTAGTTATACATGTACAACATAGTGATTCAACATTTGTATGTCTTACAAAGTGATCACCATAATATGTCTAGCAATTAGCTGCCACTGTACATGGTTATTGTGGTATTATTTACTCTATTCCCTATGCTGTACATTACATCCCTGTGGCTTATATTATAATTAGAAGTTTATACTTTTTAACCCCCTTCCCCTTTCCTCCCCCAACCCTCCCCTCTGGCAACAATCAACTTGCTCTCTGTATCTATGAGTTTGTTTCTGTTTTGTTTTGTTTGTTGTTTATATTGGTTTTTAGATTCTACATATAAGTGAAATCCTACAGTATTTGTCTTTCTCTGTCCAATTTATTTTACTTAACACAACCCCCTCTAGGCCCAACCATGTTGTCGCAAATGGCAAGATTTCATTTAATTTTTCATTGTATACATGTATCATATCTTCTTATTCCATTCATCTATCAATGAACATTTAGGTTGCTTCCATATCTTGGCTATTGCAAATAATGCTGCAATGAACATAGGAGTGAACATATCTTTTCGAATTAGTGCTCTCGTTCTCTTCAGATAAATATCCAGAAGTGGAATTGCTGGGTCGTTATGTAGTTCTATTTTGAATTTTTTGAGGAATCTCCAAATTGCTTTCCATAGTGGCTGCACTACTTTACAATTCCCTCATAGCCTGTGCTTTTAGCACACTGAGTCCACAGCACTAATTTTCTGACTCCTTGACTGGGAGTCTGCCCACATCAGTTCCAGACAAGGTTGTATGTGAGTCTTATCTATCATTGTTGGTCATCTGTTTTCCAATGGAAGATGAGGTTGAAGGTTCTTTTTTTTTGAGATTCATTGCCTACAATTAAGTATGGCTGAAAGAGGCCTCTGAGATCAGACATAGTCAATAGAACAGCATTTATTTTTGTCATAACTCAGTCTTCTCACTTGGCCATGAGAAACATGGATTCATGAAAGCAGATGGAAAATTTTGGACTATATGACATGAATCAAGTGTACACGGCAGTCTTAATATAACCATGTTGGAAGAATAAACATTGAAGCACTTTTGAGCAAGGAGACCATGGTCTTTGTTTAATTGATCTCTTTTGGAAAATCAGTGAATGTAACCATGTGGGAGCAGGCTAATTTGTTGACATCTTGTGATCAGAAAATATTAAAATTTTGATTACTAATTGCATGTAATCTCTCACATGTGTATATTGTTTTATTGTTTATAAAGTGCTTTCACATATTATTTTATTTAAAAGCCACCTGGTATGGTAAATTATCATTACCCATATTTGTAAATGAGAAATTGAGGACAGGGCTTTGAAGAGACTTGCCTGAAGCCGTGGAGCTAATAAGGGTTAGAACTGGAATGCGAACACTTGCCTTGTAATTCCAAATTCAGTTCCTTTTCCATCATATCTTGTGGCCTTCTGGTCACCAGTAGTCATGGTGAATACATTTCAAGGTAAGCATTAAACTGGAGTGGGCCATGCTGTCCTTGAGGTTTTGCAGCCACATCCTGAGCAAAGGAGAAATCTCCTGTTAGCCTGTGACCATGCTGAGGGCATGTGACCTCAGGCAATGGCCAAATACAGGATCCTAGAGAATCTGGGTCAATGCAACCATTCACTGAGAGATCAAGTTGACTCCTTCTATTTCAGGTAGGTGTTAATAGTAAATGAGGAAACACAATGCTTTGCGAAGAGCATGAGGCAATTGCACCAACAAAGATTTATTAAGTTAGTATACTCCTCCAAGGGCCCAACATAGGGTAATGCCTGTCCAATTTTTTGTCAACACTATGGATCAATAGGGTGTTCTTTAAAAGGATGGTGGGTCAAGGTTTTCATTCCTTGGTTTACCTGACAAGTAAATCACATAAATGTGTAGCTTATATGCACTATTGCTTTTCATTAACCTTATCGTTTTGAACTTAAATATGGAAAGGAAAAAAAAAATCTCAGCGTTTTACTGTGTGAGTAAATCTGCCACATGCCAGGACATGAAGTGACATTAGTAATGAAGTCAGCATTTCTAGCTTACTTGAGATGGAGAGAAAAGTTTTAAATGTTTCTCCTGCTCTTGATTCAACACAAGTGGGATCTCCAAAGGCCTTACTCATGATTAGTGATGTTTTTATAAAGAAGTGTGAATTGATGCACTGCAGTGGGAATCCCGAAGCAAATCCTGATGGCCAAAGGGGCTGCAGAACATACGGCTGCCGTGCAGGCATTACAGACCTCAGTGTCACTAGACCCAAAACGTGGACTCATTTTCTCATAGAGAAATGCCTCTTTAGTAAAGAGCATCTAATCTTCTATATAAAATAAAAATAACTCTTTTTGGACCATATTCCTGCTGGAATTCTGAATAATTTATCTTCTTTCTTTTTTCATGACTGTGATTGTTTTGAACACCTTATATTCCTAGACTGTTTGAGGAAACTGCTTCAAAGAGATGTCTCAGGAACCACTTAAGAGGAATCCTCAGCTTCATGTCCAGAGTTCTTGGTTTTAAATACTTGACATCTAGTTTTACTCAGCCATGAATTTCTATTACTCTATTCTCACAATTTTGTTCAATACCAGTCTCTAAAATTTTCATCTTTTATAGCCACACTGAAGCACAGTTTTATCAACCATTGTTTGCATTTTCTGTTGTGGCTTAAATAATTAGAACAAGGCCTCTGGGGAGCACCTCCAAGCACATCTGCCCCTTAGCTTTATGCTGCCTCTACTCACCACTCAGCTTTTCTAGCTTCTTGAGTAGATTCTAGACATTATGTGGCAGTCACCAAATAGGCTATGTATAAATCATAAAAAGTTACTAGCCCCAGTTAACTGGACAATTTAAAATTAACTCTCATTAAAGCACTACTTTATCTATATTGGTCTTTCAGTTGCCTATACCTGTAAAGTTCAGGTATGTTCCTCAGCATACTTGCTGGAGAGATAGGGAAAGGGTAGACAGTGTATATAAACAGCTAAGAAACTGCTGGGAAATCTTAATGGGTAGCCTGTCAATCTGCTTTGCTGTTTTCCCCTAATTCTAATTGTGGCTCTGAATTCTTTGAAGACGAAAGAGAAATTCCTGTATTTGACAAGTGAACTAACAGCTTGTGTAGGGGAAAAATACTGCTGAAATCTGTCAATGCATGCTGCTAACATATGTTGCATTTATAGACAGCGAGAAAACAAAACCTAGCCTGTCCTTGGAAAGACGTGTGAGTTGTTTGACAGGTGTGACATTTAAGCATAACAAATTAAGGCAACCCTGAGCAGTGGGTTGTGTCCAGTGAGACTTGATTGGTCACAGATGACAATCCTGACTCTCTGAGCTGTTTCTCCAGTGTCTATGATTAATGTCAAATGTCAAGTTAGTCTCACTCCCAACAACAAGGCCTAAGATATATTTAGTTAAAACAACGTAGGATTTCAGTTTCCTCTAACCCAGTCAAGCTATCAGAGTACTTCCTAGGGGATTATACCTCAATGAATTAGATAAAAAGAGAGTTACAGGGACTTTCTTCCTGAAACAAAGTATCAAGCAAGCAGTGCACAACAGAAGCAAGTACTTATTACTTGCATGAGGAATGGTAGGACAGGCCTTTCTTAGCCAAAGGTATTGGATATGTTAAGGTGGAAGATTCCAAGATAGACTCAGATAGAAACTGGATAACATGCAAACATGGAACAGATGGTTTCAATCAAAACTAAAGTCTGGTTACATATTTTCAGAGTGGGTAAAGAGGAGAGGTTCTTTTACTTTCTAGTTCTTTTCTTTTCTTATTTTTTTAGCTGAGCCATACTGCCACCTTTTGGCGGCTCAGCGGCAGCTCAGCTTGGGCTGGGCATTGAACTGCTGTTGCTCAGAGCTCAGCTCGCACTCTTGAGAGAGCTCTTAACCAACTGAGCCACTCAGCTGGCCCTACTTTTTAGTTCTTGATGCATACATTCTGCATTGTGATTGACTATAAATGTGTGTTTGCACATGTGTATACATTTTCTATTTTTTTTTCAATGCCTATAATAGTCAAGGACCTTGTAAACATTAGGTACAAGAAAATGTATATATTTATTTTACTAAAAATATTTTTATAGGAGATGTTTAAAATTAAAAGTATTAATTTAACATAGTTTGTGTAGAAGGCATAGGTGGTTTTCCATCTTTTGGCTCCAGAAAGGGGTTCTCTGCAAGACCTAATTTGTGGGTGTTTCTTGCTTGCAGCTGATCACACTTTTTTGGGAGTTCATTTTTATGTTTATATTATAAATATAAATTTGTATATTTATCATTTAATTTTCACAATTATATTTATCATTTAATTTTCAATTCCTTAAGTCAGTATTTTAAAAGAAACTAAGGAAGTTTGAATTAAACATCTATTTTTTGTTGTCCCTCACACCCAATTTATCACTTCTATTTCTATTCTTCTCTCTTTATATATTTATTCGTCAACAATACCATAATGATTTGAAGTTGTTTAAGAGTGTGAATAATAAAATAATAATATAGAAATACAAAATTAAGATTAAATAAATCCCCATTATACATAAAGGGAAAATGGGTTCTAGGAAATGGTTTAACATACATACACAATTAGAAATCTGAATTTGAGGGTGGCTGGTAGAAGGATCTGCATTGCCATTGCTTTAGTCAGACCAGATCTTTGTGTTTCATCAAAGATATGCCAACGGCATGGAATACTTTGTGGTTGGAGGACAAGTAAATATACATATATGCCTGGAAATGACAGTGAAAGTTACACTGGTTTCAAAAGTTAGTTTACATAACACCAACATTAGTAATTAAAAAGTGGAAAAAAGAGTCAAATTCAGTCTATGTTTTAAATCATTATCAGTGCAATTCAAGTGATCTGGCTGAATAATTCTCTCAACAGGATGTTTTTGTTTTATGTAGATTCATTCTTGATATTTGTATAGACAAATAAAAAGCATAGTCCATAGGATATGCATCTTTTTTTTTTTGGCCGTTTACTCTTCTGGAATGCTAGCACAGTTGCTTGCAACCTCTCATGACATGACTGAGACATGCCATAAACTCCACCCCCAATATAGCACCATACATTGGGAGGAAACCCCAGTTCCCAGGTTTGACATGAAATGAAAACTTTGGACCATACGTCTAGTGCCGCAATTTTTAAGTCTGCTATCCAAGGGACAGGCCACCAAATCACGTAGGTCTGGAAGACAATGGGGATTGTGTTCACAAGTCCCAGAGGACTATAGTAAACAAAGAAAACACTGAAGACTGCACAAAAAATAAAAAATAAAATTATTAGAATAAACTAGTTCAGTAATGTTGTAGGATACAAAATCAATATACAAAAGTCAGTTATGTATCTATACACTAACAATGAACTATTGGAAAGAGAAATTAGGAAAGCAATCCTATTTTTAATAGCATCAAAAAGGATAAAATACTTAGTAATAAATTTCACTAAGGAGGTGAAAGATATGTACATGGACTACTATAAAACATTAATGAAATAAACTGGAGAAGCAAAAAAATATATGAGAAGATGTTCTGTACTCATGGATTAGAAGAAGTAATATTGTTAAAATGCCCATACTGCCCAAAGCTATCTACAGATTTAATACAATCCTTTTAAAAAATCAAAATGGCCTTTAAAAAACACAGAAAAAATAATCCTAAAGTCCATATGGAACCACAGAAGGCCCCAGATAGCTAAAACAATCTTAGAAGAACAAAACTAGAGCATCACACTTCCTGATTCCAAAGTACATTACACAGCTATAGTAATCAAAACAGTATAGCAGATAACTATATCAATGGAACAGAATAGAGAGCTCAGAAACAAACCCCTGGCATCTATGGTCAATTAATTTATGGCAAAGGAGCCAGGAATATACAGTGGAGTAAGGAGAGTCTCTTCACTTAATTGGTTTTGAAAAACTGGGTATCCACATGTGAAAGAATGAAACTGTACCTCCCTCTTACACTCTACACAAATATCAACTCAAAATGGATTAAAGACTTGAATATAGCATTTGAAATTGTAAAAGTCCTAAAAGAGAATAACAGATGGTAAACTCCTTGACATTGGTCTTGGTAATGATAGTTTGAATTTGGCACCAAAAGCAAAGGAAACAAAAATAAGCAAGCAGAACTATATCAAACTAAGAAGCTTCTGCAAAGCAAAGGGAACTGTCAGCAAAATGAAGGGACAACTTAGAGAGTGGGAAAAAATATTTGGAAACCATCTTCTGATAAGGGGTTCATATCCAAAATATGCAAACTCTCATATAACTCAGTAGCAAAAAACCAAACCAAATTAAAACAAACAAACAAACAAACAAACAACTCTACAAATAGCCCAATTAAAAAATGGGCAAAGAACTGAGAAAACATTTTTTTTTTCCATAGAAGGTATAAAAATAGCCAACAGTTACAGGGAAAGTTGCTTATCACTACCAGAAAAACGAAAATCAAAACCACAATGAGATACTACTTCACATTTGTTAGGATATTTATTATTAAGATGCTGAAGGATAATAAATGGACAAGGATGTGAAGAAAAGGGAATTGTTGTACACCGTTGGTGGGAATGTAAACTGGTGCAACCATTATAGAAAACAATATGAAGGTTCCTCAAGAAATTAAATATAGAACTATTATATGATCCAGCAATCCTACTTCTGGGCATATATCCAAAGAACACAAAATCAGTATCTTGAACAGATGTTTGTACCCCCATGTTCTTTGCAGTATTATTCACAATAGCCAAAGTATGAAAACAACCTACGTGTGGGTAAATTGAATGGATAAAAAAATTATCTATCTATCTATCTATCTATCTATCATCTACCTGTCTATCTGATATAACAGAATAGGTAGCAGCTCAAAATGTATTCAGATGTGAAGAATTCAAACCCACCATAGTCTTGGGATATTTTCATTTCACTCAGTAATATATTAAGTACATTCTTTTTACTGTCTTAGAATAGACATAGCTCCTTATTTATTGAAACTTTTAATTAATGTATATCATACACACAAAAATTATATAACTCTTGGTGTACAGTTTGATGCATTTTATAAGATGAACACATCCATGTGACCAGCACAAAGAAACAATATTCCAGCAAATGAGAAATTTCCTTTTTGCCCTCTCTTTCATTCAGTTATTGGCAACCCTACCCCAAATCTGACATTGTAGATTAATTTTTCCTGTTTTGAATTTTATCCGAAACTGAGACATATGCTACATATAATTTTCTATCTGGCATTTTCTTTGTTGTTCAACATTATGCTCCTGAGATTGACCCATATTCTTTTTTTTTTTTTTTTTTTTTTTTTTAAGATTTTTATTGGGGAATTGGCGGAGGGGAACAGCGTTGGGGAATCGGGGAAGGGGAACAGACAAGTTGCTGTCCTTTTGTTCTTCAGTTTAGTTGCGGAGGATGTTGCTTCACTGTTGGTATCGTCATTGCGCTCTTCCCGGATGAGGCAGATCGGTCGCTGGCCTCTGGATGTCGCTCACCGCGGCTATCGGCAGCTCACGCCTGGCTGCCAGCCACTCACGCTGGCTGCGGGCCACTCACTGTAGCCTATGGCAGCCCACCATCACCGGGGCTCGCACAGCCCAGCTCCAGGTGGAGCTGTTGTTAGCTGTAGAGGGCAGTGTCACTGGCCCTCATGTGGGATCCGAACCGGGGCCGCTGGCATCCCAAAACCAGCGCTTAACCAATGCGCCACTCGGCCGGCCCTGACCCATATTCTTGCATGTAGTTGTAACTTCTGTTCAACAAGTCACCATTAAAAGAATGAAAAGGCAGCTCACAAAGTGGGAGAAGATATTTTCAGTACATACACCTGACAATTGACTCATATTCAAACTACAAAAAGAAGTCCTATAACTTAAAAAAGAAAAAGGCAACCCTGATAGAAATGATGCAAAAGATTTGAAAAGGTACTTCAATATGGATGATAATCAAATAGCAAAGGAATGCATGAAAAGTGCTCAATTTTATTAACCATTAGGAAAATAAAGATTAATACCACAATGTGATACCACTACACACATGATAGAACAATTAAAATGAAAAGACACAAAATAGCTGTGTTGGTGTGGAGGCAGGGTTACTAGGATTCGTGCACATCGCTGGTGGGAGAGTGATTTTGTCCCATTTTGGAAAACTGTTTGGAAGTGTCTGCTGGCTTGTGTCTTCTGAGAAGTAGATGCCAAGACAGGAGGAAACACCCAAGAGATTTATTGTGGGCAACTGGGGAAGGATAAAGGTATGGAGCTTGAATAAGCAGAGAGAGCCTTCAAATCACTATGAAAGGGTAGGGGAAGGAAGGAGGATTAGGTAAGAAGAGTCTCAAATTGCAGCTGTAAGACATTTCAGTTAGTAAGATCGAGAGCTCTGGAACCAAAGTTGCCCATTAGACAAATCCCTTGTCCCACAAGATGGGCTTGATCTAGTACTTGCTATGTTCTCAATCATTGGCTGGGAACAGTTTGGAGTAAGCTTGGCCTTGTTGCCATCACAGAGGTGAGTCCAGAAGGGCAGCAGCTGGGTCTGTCAGTCAATTGTGCTTCCCACCCCACAGCAGAGTGTCTGAGCAGCCCGATTCCATGGTTGCCACCAGAGATAGCTACTCAATCTGAAGACACACAACTTAGGACCTAGTATTTCCACTCCTAGAGATATGACCTCAGGTGTTCATATATTCATCAAAAACATGTTCAAAAATATTTACAGCACTGTTATTTATAATGACCTAAACCTGGAAACCATCCAAATGCTCACCAACAATACATGAATAAATAAATTGTGGCACAAACAACAAATTCTCTACCGTAATAAGAAAGAAGCTGTCTCATTTTAAAAACACCTGCATAGTGTTTAATGGTATAGGTATACCATAATTTATATAACAATTTCTTTTTTCTATTTTTTTTTTTTCTATATGTGGGACCCGAACCGGGGCCACTGGCTTCCCAAGCCAGCGCTTAACCACTGCACCACTCAGCCAGCCCAGTATAACAATTTATTTTTGATTAGAGTTTGGTTATGCTCAATTTTTGCCTCTTACAGATTTTGCTGTAATAAATATTTCTGAAGGATAAATACTGAGACATAGTATCGTTGGGTCCAGTGTCCCCAGGAGACCATGGTCTTTGTTTAATTGACCTCTTGAAAAATCACTTAGTATAACGATGTGGGAGTAGGCTAATTTGTTGACATCCTGTGATCAGAAAATATTAAAATTTTGATTACTAATTACATGTAATCTCTCACATGTGTATATTGTTTTATTGTTTATAAAGTGCTTTACATATTATTTTATTTGAAAACCACCTGGTATGGTAAATTATCATTACCCATATTTCTAAATGAGAAATTGAGGACAGGGGTTTGAAGAGACTTGCCTGAAGCCGTGGAGCTAATAAGGGTTAGAACTGGAATGCGAACACTTGCCTTGTAATTTCAAATTCAGTTCCTTTTCCATCATATCTTGTGGTCTTCTGGTCACCAGTAGTCATGGTGAATACGTTTCAAGGTACGCATTAAACTGGAGTGGGCCATGCTGTCCTTGAGGTTTTGCAGCCACGTCCTGAGCAAAGGAGAAATCTCCTGTTAGCCTGTGACCATGCTGAGGGCATGTGACCTCAGGCAATGGCCAAATACAGGATCCTAGAGAATCTGGGTCAATGCAACCATTCACTGAGAGATCAAGTTGACTCCTTCTATTTCAGGTAGGTGTTAATAGTAAATGAGGAAACACAATGCTTTGCGAAGAGCATGAGGCAATTGCATCAACAAAGATTTATTAAGTTAGTATACTCCTCCAAGGGCCCAACATAGGGTAATGCCTGTCCAATTTTTTGTCAACACTATGGATCAATAGGGTGTTCTTTAAAAGGATGGTGGGTCAAGGTTTTCATTCCTTGGTTTACCTGACAAGTAAATCACATAAATGTGTAGCTTATATGCACTATTGCTTTTCATTAACCTTATCGTTTTGAACTTAAATATGGAAAGGAAAAAAAAAATCTCAGCGTTTTACTGTGTGAGTAAATCTGCCACATGCCAGGACATGAAGTGACATTAGTAATGAAGTGAGCATTACTGTCTTACTTGAGATGGAGAGAAAAGTTGTAAATGTTTCTCCGGCCCTTAATTCAATGCAAGTGGGATCTCCGTAGATCTTGCTCATGATTAGTGATGTTTTTTAAAAAGAAGTGTGAATCGATGCAGTTGCAGTGGGAAGCCTGAAGCACGTCCTGTGGCCAAAGGGTTTGAATCTCATTTTCATTTGGTCCTGGTCATGGCCAGGTGTGCAGAACTCAAGGTGCAATCAGAAATAACAAATAGCAAAAAGCATACAGTTGTTTTATAAATTTTGGTGCTTTTATTACTATTTGTTTTTTTCTAACTCGGCATTCTTAGTGTGAAGGAAAGTAGTGTTTTTTTTGAAACATTAATTAGACTTGTCAGGGCCGGCCGAGTGGTGCAGTGGTTGAGCGCTGGCTTGGGATGCCAGCAGCCCCGGTTCGGGTCCCACATATAAGGGACAGTGACACTGCCCTCAAAAAAAAAAAAAAAAGACTAATTAGACTTCTCAGAAAACTCTAGTATTTGTAATTGCATCTAGCTGATCCATACCCTTTGGAATGAGTCCTCTAGCACATCACTGTATATGGCCCGCCCAAGTTCTGATTCAACCCCCACAACTCAGCTCAAGTGTCTGTCCTCCAAGATCTGCTTCCCTCATGCAAAGAACAATGGTGGCATGATACAAAATGCATAAATATAAACTAAGAAGAGATAGAATGGGGCCGGCCGAGTGGCGCGGTGGTTAAGCGCTGGCTTGGGAAGCCAGCGGCCCCGGTTCGGTCCCACATGTGAGGGCCAGTGACACTGCCCTCAAAAAAAAAAAAAAAAAAAAAAGAAGAGATAGAACGGATGCTGCTTTATTCAGTAAGGGTCGTTCAACCACATGTGTCAGAAAAGCATGAAAAACAAAGTGGTTTAAACACATAAGAGTTTATCCTTGCTGTGAAAGAAGTCCGACAGTGGGAGATAAGGGCTGGTAGGGTGGTTTATGAAATTGTCTCTGACATCTCTAGGACAAGGTCGTTGTCCTTATGTTCCAAGAAAATGTTTGTGCACCAGCAGTTAGGCCTGATTTCAGGCCAATAGCAGGAGGAAGTGCTGAGGAAGCCCACGGTGCCCTCTCCTTTAAGTCCAGTTCTTTTGAATCATCTGTTCATTGAGTATGGCTACTTCCATGGCAATGCCAAGCTGGGAAAGAGTCTGTGTGAAATACTTGTTACCAGTAAAGTAGTTGTTAGCGAACAATGTGATCACTAAAATTGGGTGTTTATTATTTAGGGAGAATGGATAGAGAGGAATTTAGTTTCTGGTGAGTCACTAAACAGAACTGAGATCTATGCCAATTCAATTTTTTTTTTTTCCATAAAGTATAAAAATTTTTTTTTTTGGTTATAAAATAATATACTTCCATTGAAAACAATTCAAGCAAATCAGAAAATTGAAGACAAGGATAAAAACTAATTGAAATTCTATCACTCAGTTAAATTTTCATTATTATCTCAGTGAATATTTTTCCTATACTTCTTTGTACATACACTATGTAATTTTACAGAAGCGACATTTCATACAATCCTTGCTTTGTCTCAATCTGCTGCGTGGGCATGCTTTGTCTTAGAGTATCTGTGCTTATGATTGTCTGCAATGCTCTTTCTCCAGACATTAGCATGGCTGGCTCCCTCCCTTTCTCAGTACGACTAGCTCTTCACTTCCTCATTCTGACCAGCACCTTCACTTCCTTAGTATTGTTACCGCCCTTCCTTTCTCGGTATGGCTAAGTTCCTACTTCCTCCATGTACCTGGCTTCCTCACTCCTTCAGAATGACCCTCCCTATTTCCTCATATGAGTATTTCTTTTCCTCATTGTGGCCAGCTTCCTCCCTTTCTCAGTATGGCTAACTCCCTCATTTCCTCATTCTGACCAGCTCCCTCACTTTCATAGTATGGTTTATTTCTCTTTCTTCTCCAGTATGGCTAACTTCCTACTTCCTCAGTGTGGCTAGCTTCATCACTTCTTGCAGGGATTTGCTCAAATGTCATTTTCTAGTGAGGCCTCCCTGATACCCAGACCATTTATTTAGAATTACACTCATTGACCTCTTTTTCATATTTCATTTTCATTTTCTCCATGGAACCATCACCTTTTAATATGTTACATAATTTAGTTATTATGCTACTTTCCGTTTCTTCCCAAGACAGTGGAAATTCCATGAAAGTAGGGACTTTTTTCCACTGTTTATCCAGTGCATAGAAGAGCGCTCAGCACATAGTAAGTGCTCAAGAAATCCTTGTTGAAGAACGAATTCACAGCACTTTATAACACCTGATCACATCATTAGTTGTGAGGATTAAATAAGACAACATGGATGATAGCACTTAGTATGAGGACAAATGGCAGAGGCTCAAAAGAAGGATGTTAAAGCTGCTCTTACAACTATTTAAACATTCCATGTCTCTACAAGAATACTTATTACCATGTCTTTAAAATATTATTCATTTGTTTATCCCACCCATGGGCCACATGGATTCTTGGAAGGTTTAAACTATTTTTATTTGTCTTTGCATCACCAGCATTGACAATAGCCTAGTATTCAGTAGATGCTCTACAAGCCTGAACTGATGTGAATCCTTTGCAACCATTCCTAAATCTGTGATGCTGCCATACTTTCTAATTGCTAAGTGCTTTTTCCCCTTTTTGTATTGAAATATTTATGAAGCTATTTGGTACTCAGAGGAAATCAGGCTTTAGCACAGCTGAGACTGCCTTCTCTCTCTAGTCAATGGTTTTGTTGAAAGCTCATTTTAATAAATGCACTAGAGAGGCATTTTTTTGAATAGTAAAGCATCATTCGGCTTTGTGAAATGTCCAGGTGGAATAAGTATTGATGCTTTTGTTATTTCTGCCACTTTGGTTAATGAAGCTGTCCCCTTTACAATATAATTAGAGCAAGAACAATTCTCTCTCCAAATATAAAGTGACACGCATAGGATCTTGTTACTACAGTAACCCTCTGAAGAGTCACAGGAAACTAGTCAAACACAGGACTTAACATACTAGGGTAAATACAGCCAGTTAAGAAAATGCCAAGTAATTTCATGAGAGAAATTCCAATTCTTACTAAAGATGTTTAGTGTTGCTTTTGTATCAAATCACCTTTTATTTTTTAAGACCCAAAGGAGGTTGTTGCATAAGCCTGTTTTTGTTTTCCCTGGGTAAGGCATTGTTACAAGACATTTATATTTCAAATACAAACTCAGAATTCAAGGAGGAAAAAAATTTTTTTGACTATAGTAATCTCCTTGAAACAGAATAAAAAATTAGTCTTTTAAATTCAGTAGTTTAACTCGTGAGAGTGCAAGATAAGTCAACAAAAAGCATAGAGCTCCCAAGGCAAACAATCCAGCTCTTCCTCATGGTCTGTTAGGCCAGATGCATTTCTATTAGACAAGACCCTCTTTGGTCTACCTGGTAGAAATTGGTATTATACATAAAGTGTCAACTTGGCATGATGGCTTGCTTCAACATTTTGATAGCCTGACTTTTCTTTCTATCCATTCAGCCCATCCCTAAAATGTCCCTTACACATTTTCCAGGACAAGTTTTTTGTTTTTCTCTCCAGGACTTGATAAGCTTGTACATCTTTCTTAGCCCAAAATGTCTACATAGAGTCAGGAAAATGGACTCTGCAGAATTAGGACATTTTGGGCTTTAACTGAGACACATCGATTTCCTCCACCAGGCTGACTGGCTTGAGATCTGTATCGATAATTTATAGCTATTGTAGTTGAAGTACGATGAGTTTTCTTAAGGCCATGCAACACATCTATTTTGGGGTATGGCAGAGATATACACTAAATATTTAGATATCTTTTACTTACCAAAGCAGGATGAACACACATTAAATCATGTTTGAACTTGTAAAATGTATAAGATTTTAGGTTCACAGGACTTTGACATAGGATTTCACACTATAGGACATCAAGAGGTAGATTTCCTAATGGCGTTTCTCCTCCTAAACTTCCTCCTGTTTTGTTCAAAGATGCTAGACACCTCAGGGAAATAGTGAGCTTGGTTGAAAGAGCCTGAGAGAACTAGATTCACGTCTCTATTCTGTCATTTACCAGCCCTGTCGCCTTTGGTCACCTCTTAATCAGTTCGAGTCTTATAAAATGCAGCCAATAACACCTGTTTTACAAGATGAATATGAGGGAAAAACAGACATTTATATCTCTTGGTTTTTATATATGTATAAGGAGCTAAATAAATGGTAGCTGTTTATTCACCATATTGTTTTGTGAAATTTTAATATTTTACTTGGAGAAAATCTCTGGAATATATCATATTTTAATTGAATAAAACAAAGGATGTTGTGTAATTTATGCAGCCTTTGTACATTAAAAAAATCGAGAGCCATATGGATTATTCTTAAAGCATTGTTGTCAATGTATTTATCCTAGTCACTAAATAAAGACTATTTAGCCTACACATTATGATTTCCCATTTCATATCTATAGATCAACATGGCTCTTCCTTCCAAGATGCATTCAGAGCTACCTGTCACCTATGGTAGAACCATTTGTGTGTATTTTGTAAAAGAAATACCTGGGTATTAGTTTGGGGAAGAAGGGAGGTGAGAAAACAGCAAAGTTTTGCTTGGGAATCACTTAGAAATGAACAGAGTGTGGATGACAGAGGATGCCTAAAGGACAGAATGACTAAATTGCTTTAAAGGTTGATGTGTAGAATGCAGGAGGACATTTCTCCAGACAAGAACCAATGTGAGGTTCATTGCACAAAGGAGTAACGTGGTAGGGGTGGGAGTGGTAAAAACATGCTGTGCTCTTTTTAGACTTCAGTTGGCCAGGCTGTAGGAGGGTAAACAGATTGAAAACCCAGTTTGCTTATAGACAGAAGCGTTGAGAGAAATTACATGAAAACGAGAAAAGATACTTTGCGTCACTCTGCTATATTTGAAGTGAAAACTTTACAGAGACACAATCCTGACAAAGAATGATCTTTACCTAAGCCTGGACTGTTTCTGTGAATCTGTGCATATTATTTTTCCCCTGAGGAATTCTTCTTTAGAGGCAGGACAGTCCATCTGAGTTACTTTTTTCATTGGATTTTGTGTAATTTCTCCCACTCACTTCAGCAATGGCATTGTTGATGCAGTGGGGTTGGTTTTGAAAAGCTCTTTCTGGGCCTGATTGGCATTTAATTCAAACAAGAGTTTGAAGCCAGAAGAGAAGTAAATTCCTGTTTTATAGGCAAAACATCTGCAAAGTCTCTGGTGCTAAGTATTGAACACAATGGCTAATACTTTGAATTTTCTGGTATGAATAGATCAGGATTGTTCAATATTTTTTATTGAAACTGTGTGGTAAAACTAAAGCCTCATCTTTGGCTATGTTCAGTTAAAAGTAACTTAATAAAAGGCCAGAAGGAGGCAAGACAAGTTGGAGGATCACAGGGAAAGGTTCCTGTGTGGGAGAGGCTCTTTCTTTTGGAATGCAGCCCTGCTGGGGTGGTCACCAGTGGAGGAGTGACTCTGACTATACTGATGCCCTGTGTAATGGGCCAAAGGGGGAAACTTAAAAAAGTCACTTCCTAGGGCCGGCCGAGTGGCGTGGTGGTTAAGCGCTGGCTTGGGAAGCCAGCGGCCCCGGTTCCGTCCCACATATGAGGGCCAGTGACACTGCCCTCAAAAAAAAAAAAAAAGTCACTTCCTAGAAGAGATGCAGAGGACCCACAGAGACAGCATTGGTCAGAAGAAGGGGGCGCGAGGAAAGGTGGAAAGCCAGGTGAAGGAGTCTGAGGGAGCCAGCCAACTGAACTGGCCTAGAAGGACTCTGGAGACGAAACGCTAATTCCTTTAGTGGCACTAATGCCTCCAGAACATTGGCAAGGACAAACAATGCTTTTTGAAAGCCCTGGGAGGGATGATCAGAAGCGCTTAGTGAACCCCAGCTCTGGTTATGCATATGCCACCAAAAAACTCACTATATGACCTGGGTCTTGTAATTTATCTCTAAAAGAGAATGATCAACTGAATGATCATTGAAGATATTCTCAGGTATTTTTGCTGTTGTTTAAATGAATTCTAATTAATAGATGACACAGCACAGGCATGACTAGAAAGAAAAATTAGGGGCTTTTGTAGAGAGTAGTCAAAGGCAAAATTTGCACATACGATCCTCCGATATTCAGAGTTTAGACCATGAAGGAAAACATCAGACAGAGGTCTTCCTCTTTACTCCTAAGATGTACTCTGTTAGGGCGCACCTTTCAGAACATGTCCAAAGCCTGACTTTCTACCTTGCCAACTTTACCATCCACTTTTGACAATTCACTTTAGAAAGGTCAGAATTTTCACTTATAAGAAGTAAGTGACTGGGCCAGCTGAGTGACGCGGTGGTTAATAGCTGGTTTGGGACGCCGGCGCCCTGTTTCGGAACACACATATGAGGGTCAGTGACACTGCCCTCAAAAAAAAAAAAAAAGAAAAAAGAAAAAAAACAAAGAAGTAAGTGACTACTTCTTCTTAGAAGTTGGAATCATAGAGAGAATGGAATTCTTCACCTTTGAAAACTGCAAGCTACTATTTCAGCAATAAAGCTTCTTAATCCTGGCTCTGTAAATGTATGAAGACCTATATGTAGGAGGCTGCACTGAGTCTGTGAACTCTGGATTCTAATTAATTTGTTGTTTTTAGGAAGACAAATGCCAGTTAAAAAACACCAACTTTGGATACTTGGTATTTACTAAAAGAAACTTACTGTTGGGGGAAATACAGCCTAAGGAACAATTAGCTAACATTTATAGCTGTATGTATTATAATATACCATGCTTTTCTATCTGGATTTATTACTGTTTTCACCCCTGCGTAGCCATCTTGTCTTAAGTAATTACCTCATTGCATGTGGGGCCTCAAGGTGTGTTTCTACAAATGCAGATTCACCGTTTGTCAGTGAAAAATGCAATCCAACAGCTGTTGTTTGTTCTGAAAAATTCTAAACCAGCTGAATAGTTACTCTTAATTAACTGAATGTAGATGAGACCATGTGGTCATTCTATAGTGCATCCATTGCTAAGACTCAGACAATTAATGACAAATTACACCAATTTGCTACACTGTGCATATGTGTAGTGGGGTAGGGGGGGAACAGGAATGGAATTAGATGATTTGAACCTTTACAGGCAGTCTCACCTTTTTTTTGCATAGTGTTTTTTTTTTCTTCTTCTCTGTTTTAAGTAAGATTGACCTTTACAATTTTAGTTAGAACTGACAGGTCTTCTTTCACTCCTGATTTTCATCATTGCATCAAAAACCTGAAAGGTCATTCTCCTTTGCAGGAATTACATAGGTCGGTTTTCTAGGTAAATTATAATAATAAAAACACAATCTGGATTTTAAATACTTAATCCAGTAAGGTAAATTACTTGTTATAATTCAGTGATTCACTGATTTATTTAGCATGTTAGGAAGTATGTTCTTTTTTGGAGAGAATTCTATTAAAACTTGACTCATTGAAGGTCTTTCACTTTAATCCCATTCTATGTGCTCTTTGTCTTGCGGGGATGATGTATGGAAGCCAGACAAGCAATGATAGCAAGAGTTTGTCATGAGTGTCTTTGTGGGAAACATTTGAATAAAATCTTAGAGCTATGCTGAAGAATCTAAGTTGGAAAGGACTCCAGGGAGAAGGAAAGAGGATAGGGAGGGAAAAAGGGAGAGAAGAAGAATAGAGAGAAGGAAAGAGAGGGCAGGAAGGAGTAAGACCTATTAGAAAAAAGGGAAAATGTAGAAGGAACATCAGATTTCAGTCCTTAAACCAGAGATTTTAATTGTTTTGATTTAGTTGGCCATATGTTTATAATTAAACATTAATTAAATATTATAATACACTATATAAACAGTAAATAAATTTTCTTCATATGGAATTGCATGTGTGAGTAAATCCATATGAATAATGGACATGGCCTGAGTAGAAGACTCAAAAGCACCTTCCTAAACCTCCTTTTGAGTTCTGCATGTAGAATTACTCATTCTCTCTTGTTTGCTCCCAGAGGACACATGTATTCACTTATAAGTGACTATGAGTGACTATGCGTTGCATGTTTTTATCTCCAGTAGGTTATAAGCTTTGTGAACAGAGGAGGAACTTTGTCCAAATACCTAATATTTATTGAGAACTTGTTATGTGCTAGGCATTTTACAAATCACTTTACATGTGTTTAATCTTCTAAACAATCCTAAAAGATAAATATTTTTATTCCCATTTAAAAGATGATAAAGCCAAAGCAAAGGAAGCTAGGTATTGTCAAGGTCACAAAGCAAAAGGAAGAGGTACCTCTAGGATTTTGAAGTGGACAGTCTGATTCCCAAACTTTCACTTTTAAGGATTCTAATGTATTGGGTTGTCAGAAAGGTCATGACATATTTTTTCTATGTTTTTTGTTGTAAAAATGCATCACGACTTTTCCAACAACCTAATATTATGCTACACTTCACCTAAAATACAATAAGGTAGTTCAGTTATTTGAATTGTTAGTAGTTAAATACTTTCAAATTCTAATAAATAAACTATTTCTGTAGAATGCAATCTGGCTTTACTGGAGGTTCTCTTTTTCTTTTTCTTGTTTTTTTTTTTTTTTGTTTAAAAGGAAGGTTGTTGCCTTACTCTTTGGATTATATATATATTTTTACCAACTCAGGGAAAGTGTGAAATGCCTCTAATTAGATGCATCAAAAAATGTAAGCTGTAAACTGTTGTGATAACCTCAAATTTTAAACAGATTCCACTGATGTTAGAGTGAGTTAGAGAGAGAAGGAAAATGAAGACATTCTTTTTAGGTTTATTTTCTTAATAGATGTAATTTATTTTGCAGAACTCAAAAGTGGTCTTAGAAGGCCAAGATATAAATGCATCTACATAGTGACTAAAAAGAAGTGACTAAAGTAGGGTCTGTGAAAGGAATGACCCACCGTACTTCTTTTACTGATGCATTCAATGAACATTTATTGGGTGTCAATCTGTTTAGAGTTCTCCAAGGTGAAACTCCAAATGGAAGTTGCTGAATAGTAGTAGTATCTCTACTTACCTTTGCACCACCAGGAAATCTGGGAATGTTGCCCTGTAGTTTGAACTTTGGTAATTTTTTGGGATAACATCTCTTTTCTTACAAAAGCTAATAGCAACTGGAGGGGAAGGATTTTGGCTCATACATTTCGTACTTTCTGACAATGCATACCAGGGCTATTCTCATGATGATTGGTCCCTTAATATTTGCTGAATGGATGATCAGTCAACTGAGAAAGTTTGACTAAAAAAAATAGCAAAAGATGTTAAATCTTACAGGGTTAGAACATTGATTGGTTTGATTTAAAGATGTCACTGTCAAGAAATTCATCATGCTCTCTCCCCTACTTTACACTTGTCCTCTTTTTCCTCCTTTACGTTTTTCAATGCTTTTTCCCTTTCTTTACTTTTTCACTTCTTTTCCTTTTTTTAAAAAAAGTTTTTACTGGGAAATTGGGGAAGGCAACAGTGTTGAGGAATTGGGAAGGGAAACATTGTGTTTTTCCAGGACCCATCAGCTCCAAGTCAAGTTGTTGTCCTTCAATCTTAGTTGTGGAGGGCACAACTAAGCTCAGCTCCAAGTCCAGTCACCTCTTTCAATCTAGTTGCAGGGGCCGCGTAGTCCACCATCCTATGCGGAAGTTGAACCGGCAACCTGTTGCACACTGAGCCATCCGGCTGCCTGGTGGCAGGCAGGGCGTGGCTGTTCAGCTCAAGGTGCCATGTTCAATCTTAGTTGTGGGGGGACGGGGGGGAGGGCGGAGTGGCACAGCTCACCATCCCACATGGGTATCGAACTGGCAACTTTGCCACTAAAATCATGTGCTCTCACCAGCTCAGCGACAGCTAAGCTCACTGGTCCATTTGGGAATCAAACCAGCAACCCTGTTTCCCAGACCTTGCGTTCTTAACCAACTGAGCCACTCGGCTAGCCCTTTTTCATTTCTTTTTTATTTTCTCCCCCAACTGCTAAGTATGTCCCCATGATCTTTAATGTTAACTAAATAGGCATCTGTATTTATGGGAAAAGAAGTGGAATTTTTTTTAATGTGCACCTGAAGCTAATTTAAAACAAACAAAAAACACGTTTATTTCACAATTAAAAAAAAAATTAGCTTCAGGTGTACAACACAGTGCAATAGTTATACTTTTTACCCCTCAAAGTGACAACCTCCCTCCCCCAATTCGCCACCCCACTCCTCCCCCCCATATCATACATATCTATTATAATTCCTTTGACTCCCTTCCACAGTATAATCCACATCCCATGACTACCTATATATTCAATTACAGTTGGCGTACAATATTATACAACATCAGTTTCAGGTGTACAGTGCAGTGATCGAGCCTCTACTCCATCCATGAAGTGGTCTCCCTAACAAGACATGTGACCATCTGACACCCCACAAAATATTTACATTATTATATTCCCCGAACTGTCTTTCATATCCCTGTGGCAATATTGTAGTTACCTGTTTATGCTGTCTAATCCCTTCGCCTTCCCCCTCATCCCCACCCCCTCCCAACTAGCAACCATAAGTTTTCCCTCGATATCTATGAGTCTGTTTCTGTTTACTTCATGCAAGGAGGTTTGAAGAGAGCGAAGTAAGTGGAAGTCTGATGGCACAAGGTCAGGTGAGTATGGTGGGTGTGACAACACATCTCATCCAAGCTCCAATAATTTTTGACAGGTGGTCAAACTTGTGTGTGGTCTCATGTTGTCAAGATGGAACACAATTCCTTTACAATTAACAAGCTCTGGACATTTCTGGATAATGGATTCATTCAAACTGTCGACAGTACACATTCGAATTGATTGTTTGGCTCCTTCGTAGGAGCTCAAATCCCACTACACTGAGAGCATAACCTTCTTCTGATGAATGTCTGCTTTTGATGTCGTTTGAGGCACATCATCACATCAGGACCAAGACCGTTTGTGCACCACATTGTTGTAAACAATTCACTTCTCATCACCAGTTATCAGTCGCTTCAAAAAAGGATCATTTTCCTCACATTTAATGATCATATTGCAGATGTTTATATGCACCATCAAATGAATTTCTTTGAGTTCATGCAGAATCCAAATATCGAGCTTGCTTATGTATCCCAGCTTCTTCAGTTGGTCGATGATGGATATTCAGTGTTTCTGTAATCTCTTGTGTTGTGTATGTGGGTTTGGCTCAATCAATGCCTTTATTTTGTCATCATCAACCTTGGTGGGCCTCCCTGACTGAAGAGAGTTGTTGAGATAAAAATCACTAGCACAAAATTTCGTGAACCATGGTTGGCACTGATATTCTTGTAGAGCATTGTCACCATAAATTCTCTGCAACTTTTCACAAGCTTGACGCACGTTCTTCCCTTTATGAAAGTAAAACAGTAAAATATGGCAAAAATGCAGTTTGGTCTTTTATATTTAACTTGTAAAATCTCCAAAACTCAACCAAATCACTCAATTTTATTTTTAGAATAAAGCTAAAACTGTCAAATGACATAGCAATAACATAGATGCAAATGACTCTAGGACTTCCAAAAATGAACTAGTGCCATCTGTTGCAAACATGCGTCATGACTTTTCCAACAACCCAATAAATTGTTTCCATGTCTTAGCTATTGTAAGTAAGTAATACAGTAATAAACATAGGGGTGAATATATCTTTTTGAATTAGTGTTTTCATTTTCTTCAAATAAATAACCAGAAATCAAATTACTAAATCATGTTGTAATTTTATTTTTATTTTATTGAGGAACCTCCATACTGTTTTTCACAGTGGCTGCACCAATTTACATTCTTACCAACTGTGCCACAAGGGTTCCCTTTTCTCCACATCCTCCCCAACATTTGTTATTTCTTCTCTTTTTAATTATAGCCGTTCTAACAGGTGTGAGGTGATATCTCATTGTGAAGGTGCTTGCACTCTTGACCCTACATCAGTATTTTGCCTTGTGATTTCCTTTCTTAGCTAACCTTCTTTAAAGTATAGAGCTATTCACAATAGCCAAGATATGGAAACAACCAAAATGCCCATCAATAGACTATTGGATAAAGAAATTGTGGTACATTTATAATGGAGTATTACTCTGCTATAAAAAAGAATGAAATCTTACCATTTGCAACAAGGAAGACATAGAGAATATTATGTAAAGTGAAATAAGTCAGACTGAGAAAGACAAATACCATATGATCTCACTTATATGTGGAATCTAAAGAACAGAATAAATGAGCAAACTAAACAGAAAACAGAATAGACTCATAGATATAGAAAACAAACTGATGGTTGCTAGATGGGAGGGAGGTTGGGGTATAGGGGAGAAGGTGAAGGGATTAGAAAGTACAAAGTGGGAATCACAAGGGTCAGCCAAGTGACGTGGTGGTTAAGCGCTGGCTTAGGAAGCCAGCGGCCCCGGTTCGGTCCCACATATGAGAGCCAGTGACACCACCCTCAATACAAAACAAAAAAAAAACAGAACAAAACAAAACAAAACAATACAAAAAAACAAAGTGGTAGTCACAAAATAGTCATGGAGATGTGAAATATGATATGGGGTATATAATCAACAATGTTCTAAAGATTATGTAGGGCACCAGATGGGTACTGGACTTATCAAGGGGATCACTTCATAGACTGTGTAGATGCCTGACTACTGCGCTGCACACCTGAAGCTGAAGTAGAATAATATTGAATGTCAACTATAATTAAATATATAGATATAGATATAGTCAAGGGATGTGAAGTACAGCACAGCATGGGAAATACAGTCAATGGTATTGTAACAGTTATATATGATGTCACAGGGGTAGTAGACTTGGTGGGGTTATCAGTTTGTGAGGAGTGTAAATATCTAATCAGTATATTCTTTTGTACACCTGAAACTAATATAAAAAATAAAATTAAGAGTAGCCTGCCTGCAATCACTTTTTCTGCATCCTCCTCTCCCACCACACCCTGATGCTCACCCTGCCGTTGCACTTATACTCCTTTGACAAAGGTGCCCAATGACTAAACCCAATGAGTACTTCTATTCTTTCTTCGTATGCCCCTATGACCCTTTAGTTCTTTTAGAAAATGATCTAATCACGTGCTTTTCTTGATACAATTTTTCTTTGGTCTTCTCTGACCTTGAGCTTGCCCTGTAGCTGGTGATGTCAAGGGTTCTTTTATAATTCATGTAAACCATGGTAAATACTCTCCCTATGTGATCTGTTCATGTTTACCATTTTAACTATTATCTCTATTTTAATCAGTACACAATCTGTATATTTATCCATGAAATTTCCTCTGAGGTACAGAGTCATGCCACTCCTTGTCTGAATATACACATTAGGATTCTCATGGACATTCTAAAATTAACAAGTCTAGCTGGGTTAACCACATTCCTTTTATTTCTGGTCTTCTTCCTATGCTCCTGATCACAGCAAATAGCCACACCACCTACCCACATATCCAGACCAGAAACCTGGAGCCAACCTGGATCCGGGATTCTTCTCTCTGTCAACCTCTACATTTCACTACCTGAAAGTATCTTATATCCATTTTATTGTCTATGTTTTGGTTTGTGTTTTTCAAATTCATCTCTCTAGTGTCCAGTTTTGCCCTTATCAAACCTATCATTTATGCTGTTGCCAGAATAATTTATCTGATAAAACTCTTCACTCCTTTATCTGCTTTTTTTTTTTTTTTTTTTTTGTATAATGTGTTTAGTAACCCCAGTTAACCATGTTGAGGCTATGATGCTCTCTTAGAATCAATTCACATAGGCACTTATGTAGCACAAACGTGATGATGTCACTTACTTTTTTTTTTTTAAAGATTTTATTGGGGAATTGGGGGAGGGGAACAGCGTTGGGGAATCGGGGAAGGGGAACAGACAAGTTGCTGTCTTTTTGTTCTTCAGTCTAGTTGCAGAGGACGTTGCTTCACTGGCCCATGTTGGTATTGTCATTGTGCTCTTCCTGGATGAGGCAGATCGGTTGCCGGCCTCTGGATGGTCGCTCACCGCGGTTATTGGCAGCTCACGCTGGCTGCCGGCCACTCACTGTAGCCTATGGCAGCCCACTGCAGCAGGGGCTGCAGCCTACACCATCGCCGGGGCTCGCAGCCCAGCTCCAGGTGGAGCTGTTGTTAGCTGTAGAGGGCAGTGTCACTGGCCCTCATATGTGGGATCCGAACCCGGGCCGCTGGCGTCCCAAGCTAGCTCTTAACCAATGCGCCACTCGGCCGGCCTGTCACTTATTTCTTAAGACCCTTTAATGGATCCCTATGGCTGATAAGATGAAAATTTAAATCTTTTCATGGCTTTCAAGTCCCTGCTGGTGCCTCCTACTTGTGTCTCAGCTTCATTTTGAACCATTGCCAGCTGTCCTTACTCCAGCCACACAGGCCTCCTTCCAGTTTGTGGGACTTGCTATGCTTCTTCCTGCCTCAGGGCCTTTGTACATGCTACTCCATCATTTGGAATCTTGCTTCCCCACCCTGGTACATTAAAATGAAAGCCCCATAAGTTTTATTGTTATTATTCTAGGGTCCCATAGAATTGGCCCTTTCCTTCAGAGTACTTAATTCAGTTTGTAATTAGATAATCATAAATATGGTAATTTGATTTATGGTTATCTTTCTTATTTCCCTGTTAAGCAAAAACAACAGTTTTGCTTTTCACAGCAATCCCATACCAGTACTGTGCATTTAGTAGGCACTTAAAAATATTAATTGAATGAATCCTTTCTTCAATATTTCTCATGTGTTGGGTGACTTTCTTTTTCTTTCTCAGGGAATCATCTTCAACAATCATTTATCTAGAATACATGGCAAATTTTCTGAGCGTAGTTTTCTAGTTGTAAGGAGTTTTCTGATTGTGAGGAAAATTTGATCTCGCTTAAAACATGCAACATGCACACACAAGCACATATATACTGTACAAAGAGGAATGTGCATGTGTGGGAAAGGCAGATGTTTTCATAGTTCCCCATGTTTAATTTTATTTGGGATTTCCTCACAGGAGAAATTCTGTTTCCTCTACCATACTTGATTGTAAGGCATTAAACCAGTATCCCTTTTCATATTCTGTGCTCCAAGGGAAAAAACCCCTTCCTTTATTTACTCTTAGCCCTGTTGATGTTTTTCCCCTAAAAAAAATCATTTTCTAAGTAATGAGGAAGAACTGAGGTAAATACTGGAGTTCACTAGGAACAGACAGGTTGCTGAGCATAGGCTCCCTCCAGCATGAGGATGGCAGTTGGGCTGCCTGTCTCCTCATGTCTCTGATCCATTGGAAGTGGCTACCTGAAGACATGTGTGAGAGGGGTTCTGAGGACATGCCCAGTCTCAGTGGGAAAGCATACATGATTGATGCATTCAACACATACGTATTGAGTGCATGCTATGTAATCCACTGGGCTGGCCAGGGGTGTGGGAGTAGAATCAGCAACCTTGTTAGCTCTTCTTTACACATGTAGACCTGATACAATTTTCTAAGCATCTTGCTATTTTATTTCTCCCCTAGCTCAAAGCTTATCCCTCAGTGACATGGTTTTTGGCCACCATTTTGACTTCCTGACCCCAGAAGCAGGTCTACTAGTGAATTTTGTTTTGCTGTTGGACAGGAATCAAAAACCCTTTCCTCAATAAAACCTCCAAGTTTTCATGACTTGTGCCATCCACACACCACCGTTCCTCTTCTTTTTTCCCCTTCTTTCTCTTTTGAGAGACATATTTTGCTCCCATCTAATTTGTACTCATAGGATCATGATCCTTATTGAACCTGAGTAAATAACCTGGCCCTTATTCTTGAGCTATGGTAGAGACCTCTAACTGTGTATCCAATACCAATTTCCTCTTTTTTTTTTTTTGGTCAATAAGTAAGTGGCCATTGCGTGGGGATTTTTACATAGTCCCCCCCTTTGCCTTTTCAGCCCTTGCTAAAAGGTGGATGTGATAAGTGGAATTTCAGGAATCATGTTGTGTCTTTGAGGCTAGCAGTCATGATGGCAGAGCAGGAAGGTAGAGAGAACCTGGGTCCCTGCTGAACCTAGTAAAGCTTCCCTTCAAGCTCCGCCTATTTTTGGACATCATTTTCTGTGAAAGAAGAAAACCTGACTATGTTTAAGCGACTGTAGACTGTAGTCTGATTTCTGTTATTTGCAGCTCTATGCACTTCCTAGCAATACATGGATTATTCAGCTCTGGTTCCCCTGGATTCTTTTACTATATCCTTATGTAGGTGAGACTTCGCTCTTCACCCAAGAAAGAACTTTACCCCCATGTTACTTTAAGACTGTGAGTTCCATGAGGACAGGGAATGTGACTATTCTGCTCACCAGTGCTTCCTCAGCGTCTAGCACATTGTCTGACACTCAGCAGTTGGCTCAATGAATATTTGCTGTGTGAATGAGTGAATAATAACACATCCTTTGTTCAAACACAAGTCGTAATATTTAAAAAAGAATTAGCAATCACAAAATTATCAGAGAGCCAATCTCTTAATGATCAAGTGAATATTCTGCTTACTTACCTAAGGATCAATAAATATTATGTGTGGTTGTAAATCCTGTGTAGCAAAAACTAATGTTGGACATTAAAATTTCACATTTAATAATGTTTAAGAAATTTCATATTGATATTCATAAACTTTAGGTTTTTTTTTTTCTTGTTTTTTTTTTTTGAGGGCAGTGTCACTGGCCCTCATATGTGGGACCTGAACTGAGGCCTCTGGCTTCCCAAGCCAGCACTTAACCACCATAAACTTTAGTTTTAATAATGTTTCTGTAATGTACCTTAGTTTAAGAACAATTTACACTCTCTCTGGCTTAGAGAATAGAAAATATATATTAAAATTTTCACAATGTATACCAGTACTTTATAATTTTAATATTTGCTTAGTGCTTCCTACCTCTTCAGCTGAGTTATAATTGTTTTGTATGCACTAGTGGATTTAATCTAACTGATGGAGCAAGAACTGTGTTTTTGCCATCTTTTAGTTGAGAAAACCAAGTTACAGAAAGTTTAAGTAACTTGCTAGTCTTAAAGTTAACAAGTTATATAATATTGTATTTGATAGCTTTTGGTGATGTGTACATTCACTCATTCGTTTATCCATTCATCAAACAAAAATAGTATGTATTGATTGGTTGATTGAATGTACTCACCCCTTCCTTTACTACCCCACTCCCTCACCCCTGGCAACCACTAACCTGCTGTCCATCTCTACAGTTGTATTTCAACAATGCTGCATAAATGGAGCCATACACTATGTAACCTTTTGTGATTGACTTTATTCACTCAGCGTAATTCCTTTTGATATCTACACAAGTTGTTGCATGACTTTTAATATCTGAAAATTCTGAACTTCAAAACACACTTAAAAGGTTTTGGATAAGAGGCTGTGGAGCTGCACTGAAAGTCTGCACCTGCTGGGAGAGCCCTGGTTGTTCTCTAAACCGCAGAGGACCTGGGCTGGCAGGACCTGAGAGGCTGCGTTGTCTTCAGTGAGGTGGGGCTGGAAATAGTTTGAAACATATGTTTCTGGTGCCTGGTCTGAATGCATGGCTTGCTACCCATGTGACATTTGCTCCATGTGGTGGCCTCCGTATTCAATGTCCACAGTCATCTGGCTCACTTGCCTTTGCCTGGATTTCTCATTCTCATGGCATTCCCTCCTACGCTTAAATTCTAGCTCTAATTTGCAATCTGCTTTCCTTAGCCTTGTTTCTACCAGCCCCTTTTCCTGGGACTACACCTGGCTTCTTATAGCATGGAGATCTGCAACACATCTGTGAGTCAGCAGGGTGGAGCAGTAGAGCTCACCAGGCCAATCAGATTTAGATTTGGCCTGTGGGAGTGGGTTCAACACAGGAAAGATGGTTCCTGCCTGCTGGCTGCACAGGAGGACGACTCCCCCACAGGGAAAATGGGGACTGGCCTTGAGCCCTCACCTGAAGCCACGCCACTCTGTCTCCCCATATGTCTTTGATGCCCCCAGAGTCACCGTCCCTCCACTGGAGCCCATAAAGAGTGTCTACATAGCCCTTTAAGAGAATATTTGGGTTTTCTGAAGCCCTCTGCCCTGCCTGGATGGTTGGAATCCCCATTGTTTTTCACAGCCAGAAGTTGTGGAGGCTCCTCTTCCTGGCACCAACACTGGGCTGGGAGCCTGGTGTGGGGCGCTGGGGCCCCTTGCTCCTTTGTGGGGAACCTCTGTGGTGGAGATCTCTCTCCTGATTTTTAACCACCACACATGGTTGTGGGACCAGCCCTGTCACATCTCTGCCTGTCCCACCCATTTTGGCGTGCCTTCTTTATATCCTTGGTCATAAAACTTCTGTTCAGCTAGACTCAGATGATTCTCCAGGTTGACTGTTCTATGATTTAGTTGTAATTTTGAACGAGGTAAGCACAGTGTTTATCTACTCCACCATCTTGAGAACACCTAGAGTGTTTTGATGTCAATACACTTAATCAAAATAATTACAATGTGTATTCTAAAATGAAATTTGGCCCATTTCAGTTGACATACAGTTCAAAAGATACTTTGATAAATTCTAAATGCAATGAAATCATATTCTTTCTTGACATTGGACTTAAGCACATCTCTGAGAAGAGCGTGAGTGCATGTGTGTGTGTGTGTCTGTGTGTTACTCTAAAATTGCTGATTGTATTTAGGGAAGAGGAAACATAACATGATGTCCCAAGGAGAGGGGCATTTACCATTTGCAGTTCATCCTTGCATTCCAGTCCTTCAATTGATGACATCAAAATAATTGATGTTATAATGTTATTGTCCCGGCCAACCTTGATTAATTTATGTCTTCCTTTTGGAGAAAATGAAACCAAAGAAGTAGTTGTAGGATCACTAAATTTTGCTTCTAGCTCTACAGCTATTTGAGTTGAAAAAACACATCCAGGGGGAAAGCAAAAACTTAATTTCTAATAATTCATGAAATTTGTTCAGGTGAACAACTACCTAGGACATTTCCAGATGTTTTAATGATTTACTTTTCCACCTGTTGTTTACCATTGTGCAGAACAGTGTAACATTGTTCTGTGAGAATTTTGGATAGCACTGAGTTTCCAAATTTTTGTTTGGGCATATCAATAAGATCCATTGATTCCCTGAAGACATCAATTAGGAATGAAAAGAGAAGAAGAAAAGGTAATATTTAATCGTGGCTTACTTTCTCATCTGAAATATTCTCAGTTCTCTTCCTAAAGAGAACAAGTGACATGAATTTGGAAACGAAGAAAGAAAATAAGGGAAATTACAAAAATATAAGGGAATTTAAACAATCTTTTTAACATCTGTATAAAAGAAATGGGAAAAATACATATGAAAGTTATGCAATTTTTAGGGTGAATGGAAGAAAGAGAACAAAGAGTAAACCGTTTTCCCCTTTAAAATGTTTTTTTTAAGTCTTTTAGTCTCAAGGTCTTTCCAGAAATTTTTGACAACTGAAAATCGTCCCATTTCCCCTAAAGATTTCCAGAATAGCAATGCAATGAATTCCTGTTAATGACTTTACCTTCAATTAGAATAACTTTTTCTTAAGCCAATGCATTAGCAACGAAGAAACAGCCATATTGATAGGCCTTTGCTTTTGCTTTGGATGTCAAAACTATCATACTTCCTGAAAATTAATTCTTATTTTACTTTGCAAATATGCCCACAGTTGAAAGAGTTGTAAAATACATAAAATAAAAAGTACACGAGTGGGGGCAGCCGAGTGGTGCGGTGGTTATGTGCTGGCTTGGGAAGCCAGCAGCCCTGGTTTGGGTCCCACATATGAGGGCCAGTGACACTGCCCTCAAAAAAAAAAAAAAAAAGTACACGAGTCAATGCATGTGTCTGACTGGTTACTCATGATGGAATGATGAGGTCAGGGTAGGTAAACATGAAAACTAAAGGCTGGGGATTTCTGTTTTTTAGCCTAAATTATAGACATACATTGTTGTTTTTATCATTTGTTTATCTCAGATTTTAAAATCACAACTTCAAATAGACCTTAGAACCTTATTGGGTACCCAATAAGTGGTTGGCACAAAATCGGTGCTGAATAAATATTTCCCAACATAAATGTATGCATGATTGAGAATCTCAGTATTTATTCTCTCTCAGTCCTTAAAAAAAAAAAAAAAAAAATTAAGATACTCCCAGAACCTTGACCAAAGCAAGTACTAATTTCTGAGTTTGGGACTAAACTTTCATTTATTTTGAAGAGAGTTTAGGGATGCTTTACTTATGAAATTTTAGTTGCAAATAATATAGTATTGACCCACGTTTTATAGCTACAAAAATAAGGATTTTTGCTGTCTGATTTAATTATCTAATTAGAATTCAGCAAGCTTTATAGAAGCTGCCCTTTGGGGCTCATTAAGCCAGCAGGCTTAGGGGTGTTGCAAGGGAAGAAAATACATTTTCCAGTGGAGTATGTTGTTCTGAAAGGTCTCGTGGTTACTACAACAAACCTTGTGAAAGGGGCAGGCAGCCTTTGGTCCTGATGGCAGGCAGGTGTCCTGGGAGGACTAGGTGGTGTGTAGTTCCCTGCTGCAGAGGAGATCTGCGTACAGCATGCTGGGACGCTGCGCCCAGAAGGGAGCGTTTCCGAGAGTTGCTGTGTAGCGTCAAAGAAGCTTACTCTTTTAAGTTGCTGACCCCAGCTTCACTGCAGAAACAGGCTGAATCACAATGATCGCTAGATTGAAATGTTAGTCTTTTAATATTGCTGATGCTACTGCTGGGAATTCAAGTGTTTTAGTTTCCAGGGCCCTCAGGTCTAAATCTTTCTACCAGCTAGAAAGTCTCACAGAATTGTTAAACAAACAAACAAACAAACAAACAATAACAAACAACTCCCACCCCCCACCCCCAGCACACAAAACCAGAAGCCCCTTCACATTTAGTTTTGCTGGACAGTGCATGATGCTAATTTGAAAGTGGAACTCACAGGCTATGTTTTATAAACTGAATCTTTTTTTTTCTGCATTTTAATCTTGCCATGATTGTCTTTGCCATGAATTTCTTAACCAGAAACAAAAGAGGTATTTTGCACCTGGATATAAAATGTTGCAAGTCTTGATAATGTTGCAATATACTACTCTCTTAGAAAAGGTCACTTGTGTCAATATTGGGTTACACTTCCTATCTGCATCACCACTGAGTTGTCAATTTACCTTGTTCTAAATGGCTGGATTTAAAAAATGCAGAACCGATTTGTCATTAATGCAGAGGAGATTTGTAGTTTTGATGTTCCTGAGTGTATAATATGTAGTCATGTGAAAATTCTTTTCATCATTTAAAATAGTTTTGTTAGTCAGGCTTTCACTAAAATGAGACACATTTCTATGTGAATCTATCAAGGTTTGCAGTCCCACACTACTTCCGGCTGCATTCTTGATTTTGGCTTTACTAACCATTTCTTTTATTGGTTTTTGGCAAGTTGCTGAGGGCATATGTTTTGGACTTTTCTTGTCTGATTTGTGAGATCCTGCTGACATCCAGAAAAGTGCTACAAAAAACTGTTGTTCATATCCAAGCTTGTGTGTTTCATGGCAAATCCGCTAGCACTAAGCTCAAGTTTCTTGACAACAGGTCTTATTTATGGAGAAACAAATGTAAGCAATATTTTGTGGGACCATGCTGTTCTCTTCCTGGAAGTGACATTTGGCATGTCTACACAAAAGGTCAATTCATTTTTAAACATCTCATATTTTATGGGTATGATAGAGGTGATGCTGCTGCCACTGCTGCTGGTGATGACAGCCACCATTTGTTGAGTATGTACCATATACCAAGCAATTTGCATTGACTCGTCACCACAACATTGCAAGGGAAATGCTACTGTACCCATTTCGAAGATGAAGAAACTTAGGTTAAACAAGTTTCCCTGAGTTTTCCAGAGTGGTGAAGCTACATTTAAACTTTTGTTTTTCTGTCTCTAGAGTTTATGGTGTTTTTTTCCCCCCTAAAGAAATCTGAGAGATAAATACTGCCCTTGATTTTATTAGTAAAGAAAATTTTCTTCTGTAATTTCCATTCTATTTATAACAGTTATTAATTGTATATCATTTATAGTAGTTGGTGCCAGGGGCTAGTAATGACTAAGACATAGTTCCTGTTCTTTAAGGACTCATAGACTAGAACAGTAGTTGTTGACTGGGAGAGATTTCACCCCTCTAGGGAATATTTCCCAAGTTCTGGAGACATTTTTATTGGCGCAGTGGGCGAGTGTGTGTGGAGTTACTGGCATCTAGTGGGATACTGCTAAACATCCTATAATGCACAGACAAACACCACCACAAAGAATTATCTGGCTCAAAGTGTCAGTAGCTGTGAGGTTGAGATACCATGGTCTAGAAGTGAGACACTGAAAACATGGTGGAATTTATGCTGTGCCTTCAGTGATGGTGTGGTAAATTGTATTATTTGTTCAAAATATTTCCAATTGGGACCTTCCATGGAGAAGAAGTATACCTCCTACCTCATTAATACCAGGTGTGGACATTTTACTTGCTTTGACCTATGGAATATGGGCAGAAGCATACAGAGCCATTGTGTAGTTTTTCCATCGTTCTTTTCCCTCTATCACAAGACTATCAAGTTCCAGGCATGGGCTTCTTCACCAGAGAGTTCCAATGAACACAACATGGAGTCAAGATGCAGTCTACTCCAAAGAACTGGTATCATAAACAAGAAATGAGCCTTTGTGGAAAGCCAATGAAATTTTGAGATTGTTGCTGTAGTGTAACTTAGTGCATGCTAATATGGATATGGTTAGCATTTCGACAAGTGAGGACAAGGTGGGATTGTGGTAGGAAGAAAACCTGGAAGAGAAGACTGGAGCCAGTGTATGCCAGATAGCAAAGCATGGGTTATTATTTTATGTGTGAGAAGTTTTTTAGTAAGGGTGAGAAAGGAAAGTAATTCTAAGAGCAGAGGAAAAGATTATTCAGAAAGGAACAGATATAGGAGATGGGAAATCAGCTACGCTATAATAATAGTAGTCCCAATAAGAAGAGCAAGAGCCTGAACATGGGCAGTGTTCAAATAAGGGAAAAGATAGAGGTGTATGCCAGAGTGAGTGGAAAAGAAAAAAAAAAATCATTGACCATAAAAATTTACTTGGTGTGGACAATGAGAAGATGATTTAAAGATAATACCAAGATTTTGAGAGTGGTGATCTTGGAAAATGGTGTTACACAAGAACACATTTTAGAATGGATATGATAAATGCCTTCCGGAGCTATTGAGCCTGGGATAAAGATGGGTAGTCCAGTGGGAGATGTTCAAAGGCAGTCGGCTATCAGGGTCTGGACAGTGGGAATCCTACTGTGATTTACATATTTGGGCATCATATGCATAAGGGTGCAATTTGGACAATGTTATCTAGGTATTGTGGCTGGAACTGAAAGAGAAGCCTAAGAAAAAGGAAATGGGAGTTTGGGCAAAGAATGAACCTGATGGGAGGAATGTCAGGCATTTATGAGGAAAATGCTGCCATGGCTGGCTGGTAAGGAGCTATGTTTGGATCTTGCAGAGTTAATTAAGAGTGTAAGGAGGCAAATTAATGCCTACCCCTTGGTTAACTGCAAATAGGTGCTTTTTGCTATTATTTTGAAGCAGTTAAGCTTTGGTTAGAAAAAACCCCCACAAAAACAAAACAGTAGTACACAGTTAAAAAGTCAGGAATTTATAAACACTCAAAATGAAAGTGTGCGTTTGAACTTTTCCTCAGTGTAAAAATGGAAACCAGAATACTAATGGCACTCACTTGAAAAAGTTCTTATACTTGAAAGTTTAGAGCTTTAAACTTTATTTATTGTGTGTTTGCTATGCCTACCAGTTAGAAATGAGATTACTACATTCTTTATGTATGGATTATAATTTTAAGTAAAAATGTCCTTGATTAGATCATGACCTATTAATCTTCCTTCTCAGTTCTCACACCTCAGGGAAACCTACTTAGCAGATTCACAAACAGAACTGAAGGCCTGAATTTCTTGTCCATGCTCTTTCCAATCCCCTCTAGGATTTACAGACAATATACCCATTAGTTCTGAAGTTTTGCCAAGGTAGCTCGATGGTTAATATAAGTTGGTGATTCTCTAAGAATAAGTCAGAACACCACCTATTTCTCTTCCTCTGGCTTCATGCATTAGTATGTCAGGGTCTTGGGATGTCATGGCTGAGAAATTCTCGTTTAATGGTCCACCATCAACCTGTGGGTGGTGGGTGGTTGCACAAATTACAGACAGGGTGCTGGAGAAAAGTCACAGGGAAGCCTGAGCTTGCCAAGGGAGAGACAGCATTTAACACCCTGGTGTTAAATATCACTCAGCTCTGTGAAAATAGAACCTGCTTCTCTTCTGAAAGCAGCACTAACCTGAGTGATTTCATCCAGAATTATAATTTCCTTTCATTTCTCAGCCTAACTAGGTTGTCCGTTTGTGCTTATTGTAAGTAAAGAACTCAGGGCCTTTCTCAGCTTTGGAGAGTTTCAGACGTAGTCCTCTTCTAGGAATTTATTAAATTAGTAAATAAGGCCAGTCCTTCGGATTTAACAATTTACATCAGAGAAGGCTGTCTAATCTTCTCTTTTCTACTAAGCCACGTTATCATCATCAGTAAAACAACCTCTCTGATTGCACAGGAATTAGAATTGTGGAGTTAAGTTGCGGAGCCTCATGTTTCCAGGTCCTCATTGTCTGACCTCACTACCTGTATCAGGAACTCAGCATCCTCGGGTGCTCACTGCACACCCCACATTGGCTTCATATTGCTGACCTTTTTTTTCCATCTCTTTGAAAGTTTTGTACACTTTGTCACGGACATGGCAGGTCTTAGGCATTAGTGGCAGAGTGCTAATTTGATCACCTAATCACTGGAATACATTACCGCGATTGGCCATCTTAATGAGCTTTCCCCCAGGATCTGAGCTTTTCCCCAGGATCTTTTATTTTCACGTGCATGTAGGCCTTTTGGAGATATAAAGCCTTAACCCAAATAACTGTCATTAACAGAATAATGTTTAGGAAGGTGGAGGAGATATTTTTGAGAAGACTTTAGACCTCTTTTTAATTGTATAACATTAGTGATCAGCAACTTTGCCTCTCCACTGTGTATGTGTGAAGAATAATAACTGAATGCCATTTTGATATGGGTTGAGTAGAGATAAAGCCATCGTGGCATGTTATTAATATTGTTGCATTTTAATTAATGATTAGGGGTAATAAGATGACTTAGCTTTAAGTAGTTTTCTAGATTCATACTCTTCCATTGTAATGCACATTACAAAAACCTCCAGAAGAAACTGAATAATTTACATGGCTCAGTTATGACAGACAAACCAGGGGAAGCATCAGGATAGGTCCTGGTGAGGAGAGTGGAATCTCCAATCCAGCAATTTTCTTAGTGATTGTCACTGCTGCTCTACACTGGGAGCATACTAGGGATGATATGGCAAGTCTGTCTGTGAGCGGTGTGGAGTGATGCACCAGTCTTTTGCTTTGAATGAAACTAGGGAAAATGAAGGTGTGGAGATGAGGAAGAGAAAAATGCGGGGGCTATCTTTCAGATATCAGAAGAATATGCCTCTTTTTGAAACCATCAAAACTGGCCTGGGGCTGGGAAATAGATGGAGCCAGAGACTGGGGAAAGGGCCAAGGTGAGGTCATCCAATAGTACCAGGAGAAGGAGCTGGACATAGAGCCCTGGGTGACTCCCGGGGTCTGGCTCTCTACTGTAGGATGAGATGTGCCCTTTGGACCACATGAAGTTTCCCCCAAGCATGCATCCTTACAATACCCAGCCTCTAGGTATCTTTGCACATCTAGTTGGATAGATGAGGGGCTCAAATCTCCACATTTTGGAGGCCAGAGGGACAGAGGAAGGTATAAAATTCTGTTATTTAGAGATGAAGAAATGGGACTAGACAGGTTAACACAGTTCTCACAAAAAGAAAGAAAAGTTAGTATTTGAACAATGTATATTTTAACTTCACAACGTGGGCTTTCTACATTCACTCTGTTTTGTTAAAATTGCACAAAATGCCAATTCCACAAATATTAAAACATAGCTTGTATTCTCCTTATGTATCTTTACTTTTGTCAGCTGTATATATGTTTGGGTTCCTCTTGTAGTGGCTGGGATGGACTAGGCAAGGATGTTGCACCAAAGAGATCTTCAGGCTAGCTGGTAAGTGAGGCATTTTCCTGTGAGGCTGACAACATAGAAGTTGAGAGAATTCATGGTCTAAGAATAAAGCAGAGCAGTCTGAGAACAACTGAAGTAATTAGAACTTTCTCTGACTCCCACCACCCCAACTAACCATAAACAACAGCACATGGAATGTTCTAGCCTGCTTTCCCACTTGCTGCCCTGGACAAATTTCTGTGCCCTCACTTACAAGTAATCTCTCCCTGTCTTCACTAGATCCCATTGACTACCAAAGGACATCACCCTAGCAGTTTTCTCTCTCTGATCAAGTTTTTACTCTCTGTTGGTTCCTAGCAGCAATCATACATTCTGTTATTGCCCTTCTCTTAAAAAAATAAAAAAAAAATCTTCCCTTGATTCCTCTTTCAGCTATTGACCCTTTGGAGCAAACATGTAAAAACCCTTTCTTTCTGTTCCCTTTTCAACCCACTTCAGTTTGGCCTTGTCCCTGACCATGCTACTGAAACTGCTCTTGCCAAAGTCATGAAAAGCTAGTGGCACTGAAGCCAGTGGTCACTACACAGTTCTCATCTTACTTAACCTTCAGCATCAGTTGATACAGTTGATCACACCCTTTTCTCCCCTAGTTTCCTCACTTGGCTTCTAAGGCGCCACACTCTCCTAATGGTTTTTCTAATATGCTAGACTCTCCTTTTCTGCTTCTCGCTTCTTTATCTTTTCCTTGAGCTCTTATAGTCAGAGATCCCCAGGTTCAACCTTAGTCCTCTTCTCTTTTCTGTCTACACTCCCTCCCTTGATTCTATAATTCAATCTCATGGTTCAATATGCCACCTACATTCCAAAGGCTTTCACATTTATATCTGTAACCCAGATCTCCTCTACTAAGCTTTCTACTTGATGTCTCCATTTGAAAGTCTAATAGACATCTCCAACTTCATCTATCCAAAATGGTACTTTTGATCTTCCTCCCAAAAGCTGTCCAACCTGCACCCTCCCCCAGTTCAGTTGATGGCAGATTCATTCTTCAAACTGCCCAGGCTGAAAAACCTTAGTAGGTTTCAACTCCTCTCTTTTGTTCATATCTGACATCTAAACTTTCATGAAGTTTTGTTTTCTCTACCTTCTCAGCACCTATGCCATCACTCTGCTGGTGTGAGCTGAATCATTGCTCATCTGGATTTTTACAATGGTCTTTTAGCTGGTATCTTAGCTCCATCTTGCTCCCCTAGAATCTACCCTTCACACAGTAACCAGAGTAATCTTTCAGAAATTAAGTTATATCATGCTGCTTCTCTGCTCAAAATCCTCCAGTAGAGTCCCACCTTAAGTAAAAGAAAAGCTGAAGTCCTTACCTGGCACCATTGCCTCTCAGAGATCATTTCCTGTTACCCTCCTCCTTCTCTTACTCCCTTCCAGGCACACAGCCCTTTGGGCTTTTGCACTGGAACTCTTTTCTCCCATGTAGTCTTGTGACTAGCTCCTTTAAGATTTATTCAAACGTCACCTTCTCAATGAGGCCTGCCCTGACAGTGTTGGAATCACCATTTGCCAGCAATAAGGATAGAACCCCCGTCCCATGACCCACTGGCAATGCTCAGCAGGGAACACCCCAATGTATCAGGGCCAGAAGCCCAGGGGTACCTGAGGATCCCTGTCCTCACCAGGGGTATCTGGGGTCAGCCCAAGTGCAAGCACCTAGAGGGGGTGCCAATGTCCTCTGATCCTACTATGTCAGCCTAGTCTCAGGCCAGCGCCGGCCCCTCCATCCTGGTTTTATAAGCACCCTTAAGTGGACCCTTCTGAGACCAGTCCCTCTGAGACCAGTCCTGCTCGGAGACCCCCATGAGTCAGGTGGGCCCCATGGTGTCAGCAGGAACTCTCGGGGATACCTGCCCCTGGATACAGCAGCTTTACCCCACTTGGGGCGCTATTGCTTCTGGGGGCTCCCTCCTGGCCCTGTGGTTTCAGGCCTCCCTCTCCTCATATCCACCTACCCTTATGGTCCCAGCATGCCTGTAGTGAAAGCTACACCGGGACAAAACACAGAAGCTCTAACATGACCGAAGCAGTGCTGGACCCCTCAGAATGGGGAGAGCCCAGCCTGCTCCTGGTTGCTTCCCCTTTATTTTCAGTGCTCTTAAATCCATTTACACTGTTCTATTCATTCCTATTTTTCTGTAGTATTTATCAACTTTCAACATGCCATATAATTTACTCATTTATAATATCTATTTTTATAGTCTGCCATTTTCTAGAATGTTAACTCCACAATGACATGGATTTTTGGGATTTTTGTCTGTTTTGTTCATGGATGCTTAAAATGCTTAGGAAAGTTGCCTGGTATACAGTAGATGATCAATAAATGTTGAATGAATGAATGAATGATTTCCTTTACTAGGAGGAGAGCTATTATGAGGACAGGAGCTGGGAAAATCAGGAAATGGAGGAGGGCACGTGGAGCAAATGGTCCAGGATGAGGATCACGGACCAACTTAAGGTGGCAGAGCTTTGTTTAATGTTGTAGAGGTGGGTTAGTTATCATGAAGCACTGAAAACCCACTTTCTTCACTAATCTGTCTTCCAGAATCTTCTATCTTGATTGTTCCTTTGCATACATTTTAGTTTGTTGGAATCCTTTTAGAAAATACGATACTCAAAAATAAACACAATATTCCAGAAACACTGAGATCAGCATCCCATTAATGTCATGTATTATCATCTCCCCTTCTCAGAGCCTCCATCTTCAGCAACGTAGTCAAAGAGGTCATTAACTTCCCAGGGTTTAAGGACGCATGACTCAGATGGAGCCTGCTGGCAGCCAAAACCACAAGTTACTGTTTGGTTTTTCACACAAACCTTACTTAAACAAAATCTGCTCAATTTTGTTCTTTTAACCTATGTGCATGACTTTTATATTTTTTTTAATTAAATTTATGTTTTCAGTTTAGATCCATTATTCTGAACTACCAAGATCTCAATCAAGCATTTCAGTAAACCTTCACAATTTTTCATTCTCTGGACATCTGACAATTAAAAAAAAGTGGTTGTTAAGGTATTGATAAAATGTCCTAGACAGGGTCCATGACAACAATCTGTGTCAAACTATTATAAACCTTTATTTTCATATTAACAGGATCTATTTAATATTCAGGATATATAGGTTTAAACCAGCTATTTCTTAATCTGGCCCACCAAATTGTTACTGAGTAATTTTTCTGAAATCTAAATGTACCATGCTTACAGGATTCTGCTGACGTTCTAGTCTAGCATTTTAACCAAAAAAAGAGGCCAGTTTGGCATAGTTTTATTTGGTAAGCACGTGTTGGCTCTGGGTAAGTCTTGTATATATGCTCAGAAAACTTCTTTTATTAATACTGTCTTGAGGTCAGGTTTACTACCTCCAATTTGAAGACTTGATGTTCTCCACCGTTGTGACATCTTATCTCTGTTTATTTTGTGACATATTTGGAAGGAGCCTTTCATATAATCCTTCTGGATGAGTGGTTGTTGTCATTGAAAAAACATGAGAAATTTTAATATATTACTTTATACATATGCATATATGAAATGTTATCATGTGGATTTTAGTGTCATCTTTCTTTCCCTGTTGGCTATCTTCTTCCCTCATCCGTCTTCCTCCACTCACATTATTCATTTACTCCTGCCCCAGATACTTCATATTAACACCTAGTGCACACGGCACACATTTCCATATATTGTACACATTCCTACAATCATAGATGGCCTTCTTTATGAACTCTCAGGTAGTCTATTTTAAAAAGAATCAGTTTAATCATCCTTTCCTGGGAGATCATATCACCCATAAAACTGTCCTTGAAGCATCTATTTTATATTTTGAGACTCTAACCTAAAAGTAATAGAATAATTCATTTGTCCTTTCATTCAATAAGATTCACTGAGCTCCTCCTGTGTACTAGGTACTGTGCTAGGTTGAGCAGTAATTCCAAATCTTGCCAAGGTGTTGTGCTTAATCCATCTCTCAATCTTTTCTTTTGCTTCTGAGGGGGAAAAAAAAAATCTCTCTTGCTTAGAAGGCTCTGTTATTGACTGAATGTTTATGGCATCCCAGAATTCAGCCCTTAGCCCCAGTGTGCCTGTATTTGGGGAGAGGGCCTGTAAGGAAATAAAGTTAAATGAGGTCATAAGGGTGGGGCCCTGATCTGATAGGGTTAGTGTCCTTATAAGAAGAGACACCAGAGAGCTCTCTTGAAAGGGAGATAGAGCCTGCTGGTTGAGAGCCACAGAGTTTTCCCACAGATTTATACCACAGATTTTTGTGTGTGGGTGTGAGGAGGGGTATGGGGTGGTAAACAACAGTGTATTGTGCAGTATATACAGAGAAAATATCATGATTTAAGAAGATTAATAAAAATGATAAATATTCATTATCTGAATATTTTTACCGGTGTGGCCTACTTCTCTCAAGACTCAAATATGCAGATTCCTGCTATAATATGCAACAAGATTAAATATTAATGTAAGTATTATGAGCTGAATTGTGTTTCCCTTCCCAAACACCCAATTACCTCAGAATGTGACTATATTTAGAGATAGGGCCGTTAAAAAGGTGAATAAGTTGAAATTGGGTCATTAGAATGGGCCCTAATCCAATTTGATTGATGTCTTTATGGGAAAAGGAGATTGGCATACAAAAGGAGACACAAAGAATATGTGCACAGAGGCAAGACCAAGTGAGGACACAGGGAGAAGGTGGCCATCTGCAAGTCAAAGAGAGAGGCCTGGGGAGAAACCAAGGCTTGTCAACACCTTGATCTTGGATTTCTAGTCTCCATAACTGTGAGGAAATAAATTTCTGCTGTTTAAATCACTCAGCCTGTGGTACTGTGTTATGGCAGCTCAAGCAGACTAATACAGACAGGATATAAGCATTATATTTGTTTTGTTTTTCTAACCCTCCCTTCTCCTAATATGCCTATAGGTTGTGCAATTATCATCTGGTTCCTTTGCTATTTGGAGAAATTCTTCTAGTCTCCTCTCAGGTATCCTGAGCACAGTATCATTTCTACGAATCTTAAGTTCTGGCAAATTCACTTGAAGAACATGATTCTCCTCTGCTAACCAAAAAGCTTGCCATCCTGGAGTTAACTAGTCATTTTGAAAAACACTCAGAGTGCAACATGATGTCTATTAAAAATTTGTTCTTCTGAAACAATGCATAACCTTGACTAGAACACACTCTGAAAGCATTTTTCATTTATTATGAAGTTTATTGTTCTATTTACTTGAATTTTCCTTCCAAGTTCTACTTGTGATATTCTCCATCTCCTTTTTATAAGAACAAAATAGTGGTGTACCCATCCAGATGGTGGGAGTTTGGTAGAAACAGATCCTAGGATGAGCCTTTGCTCTGAAACCCATACTCAGTCTTCAAGGTCAAGGTGACTCAATGTAGCATGCGGAAAGATGAAGCAAGGGTCCAGGAACAGGCCATGTGGTATGCAAAAAAATAAATAAATAAAAGGATAAAGACGGGAAATAGCTGGACTGACTCAGAACTTATTCCCTGGAGCCCAAATCTCCTTGAGGTTCCTTAGCTAAATTCCCACACTTAGTCTATTTTATTGAGCCAGCTTCTAATCTGTTCCCTGCTTTACCATGGAGGACTTTGCCCCACAGCTGGGGCTCATTTGGATGGGATTTTCATCTACACATTGCTGTCAGCAAGGATCTTTAGGAGCTAATTGCTGAAAGTGACCTAAAAAGGGAACCCCAGAAGAGAACCAGAAAGACTGAATTTTCATTCTTTCTTTCTTCCCCCAAGGATTTGTGTTACACTTTGCCAAGGAACAGCTAGCTTTGAAACTTGAGTAATCTCTTTTATTGAAAAGCGAAAAATCACCTTAGATGAGACACCATCAAGTAAAAGTATGTTTCTTAGTCTTGTAGTTGAGGAGTATGGACCAGCTAGTGTTTTCGGTCCAGTCCCATTTGGACACACTTCAAAGGTGGGCTCCAGGCAGAGCTGCTCAAAGCTCTGTCAGCACCAGGACATACAGATTTCCAGTTGTTTGGGGCCTCAGCTCAGCTCCTGCAGCTGAGGAGGATCATAATTGCCATCTTTTTAATCTTTGCAGCCTATCAAATGGAGGCCACTTCACAGCAGGAACATAGGTTCACAATAATAAGAGCAAAAATTATAATGATTTGATGTCCCTTAAAAAAATCTTTGCAGCGATACAGGGGCTTAACACAAGTACAGGAATTTAAATTGGAATAAATGAGTTCAGCAACAGCTCAGATGATGGAAAAGCAAGTCTGGCATCTTAGAACAGGTGGTGGTAACAGGTATAGTAGGTGTGCGTGTCAGCTCACAAACTAAGGTGTACAAAGTATCATTTTCTATTTTATATAACAACCAATTTTTCTCTAGATTTCATTTCATGAAGGTGATATAATTTGTTCTTAGTCTGTTCAGGGTCTTCAATGTCTTAATGGTTGCTCGAGGTCATCTGTACAAATCTCTCAAACAGGAAGTGTTGAGGTGTTCCTTATCTTGCTGGGACGTGGTCATTGGCCTATATGGCTCACCATGTTCCCCTTGTACCTACGTCCAACCCCACTGACTCCAGCAGCTCTGTTTACTATTTCCATGTAGTCTGGGGCACTAGAATCATTAGGCCACTTGACATAGGGCGTGAGAGGATTACCATGGGTCTGGACCAGCTTTTCAATCAGTACTTTCCCAGGGTCTTGACCCTTCCTCGAGACTCTACAAGGAGAGCATTGTTTCTTCTGTTTTCGGTTTGGCCACATTTCAGGGGTAAGAGCAAGTGCCCCCTAGAGACGCCTGATGTTTATACTCTCGTCATTTTGTCACCAGCTCTCTTTCTCTGCCCCTGAGGGGGACGTTTTCAGTTTGAGGGCATAGTGAAGAATTCTACCTTCCTCAGTCTTCCTGGATTGGGAGCCCAATATTCCTCAAATCTGTCGCTCTTTAATATCTGTCTATGTCAAGAGTCCTTTCTGCACCTAAAGATTTTGTGTTTGGAAACAACATCTAGGAATATAGTTCTCATTCTTTGCTTTTTTGTTGTTGTTGTGATATACCCTTCTCCTAAGGCAAGTAGTGCAGGCTTTGTAGGGACGGGGGTGAGGGTGAGGGAGGTAAGAAGCAGAGAAGGGACAATGGGGAAATTTTTCAGGAAAAATAATATTGATTAACATTTCAAAAATATGATTGCATCTTAGAAGCTTCTTGTTGTAATTTCAGGGCTAACAGGAGGCTGCCCTGGGATAAGGCCTGGCAGTTCACCTTCCACCTGAGTTCAGAATCTTGCCTTATCTATGGTCATGCCCATGTCTCTGAACGTATCTTCCCCACTCTTATGCTTTATTGGTCTTAAGCAATTCCTTGGTTGGATAGCTAGTACCCCCAAAGCCTCATGCTTTAAAATGTCTTCTTCCCACATGCATGAATTCCAATTCCTGAAGTCCTTTCTAAATGATCCCCAAGAAGCTACAGTAGACCCTCCCTGTTATTCACTCTTTGGTTCTTTGTAGTTCTTCTTTTACAGCACATGTCACAACAGTGGTTATTTAATTGTACTATTATTTGCTAAATATTTACCTTGCTCACTATGAAGATAGGAACCATTCTTTCTTATTCACTGCTGTGCCCATAGCACTTGGAATATAGCAAGTATGTAATAAATATTTATTGGGTAATGAATTAATGAGTGATAAACCAGCTAGATGTTGAGGGGGAGAGGAATAGAGGCCCAAATTTGAATTCCTCCTAGTCTGGCACTCTTACAGATACCTTATCTATATCCTCACCTCAGTCCTCTGAAAAAAAGCTTCACTATCCCTGTTTTGTAGTAAGGACTCTGAGGGTCTAGAGTTGAGGGAGATCCTTCCCAAGATTATTCAGTTAATAAAGGGCAAATGTTTCATCGACTCTATACTTCACATGTGTTCTTAGCTTCTGGCTTGTCCTTGAAAATAACTTCATAGCTTCTATGAAGGACTGACATCTTACCAAGTGATATTTGCTTTTTTGAATAGAATGAGTCTCTAGTCAGGTGAGTACTCTGTAGAAAGAATTTTAGGCAGATTATGGAGCCAGAGTCAATCGGGTATCCTGGCTAGTTTATTTAATCATAGGGATGTACCCTTGTTCTGCTCACTTTTTTATTTTTTCCTATATACTGGACCTGCTCTGTTTTAGGGCCTTATTTTTAGAATACGAGCCTTGTATCAAGGATAGATCATCTATGCTATGCAAAACATTAAAAATAAAGCAGCATAAAAATTTATAAAGGAAATATTTCTATTATAATGTCTTATATTGTCAAATGTAAAAAACATGTGACAACATAAATAATTAGTATGAGAAAAATAAGATGGATTTTGTGACTTAAGAAAAATACATCGGGGGCAGGATATAATTGGCCAAGGGAGATTAACACAGAGAGGACTGGAAAGATTTTTTGAGAGAGGAGATTTGGGCTGGACCTTGAATAAAGTATGAAATTTCTGCAGACAGATAAGGGATGACCGCAGGGCTAATGGAAATTCCATGAAAAACTGGTGGTTTATTCTGGCGCTATTTCTTCAATTTAGAGGACTTCCAAGAAGCACAGGTGGCCCGGGGGTCAGTTTACAAGTTGGAATATAATACATAGGGTTTGAGTTTCTTTGAGGTTTGAGTGTATCAAGGCCAGCTTAGGTGTACCTCAAACACAGCCAAAACTCTAGATTAGTTTCAGAGCTCTCCTAATCTCCTGGAAGCACTCCTGACCACAAGGCCTCTCTCGGGTCAGAGCAGATGTGACCAGGAAGCCCTCCCCCCGATTCCAGATGGAGTTTATCACTGCCCCCACCCCAGCAACCTCTGTAATTCTTGCTTGCCTCCCTTGTTGCATTCATCACATTGTTCACTTTGTTGCCCGGGTCATCTTTCCTCCAGGCTCTGGACCTTGAGAGCAGGCTCTGTTTTATTCTCAGTGTCCCCAGGTGTCTTCAGCATCTAGCTGAAAGTAGCTAGGTGCTACTTTCCTAGCACCTAGCCTAGGAGGGACTCGATTAATTGAGTAGAAATGAAGACACCACTGCCAACCCCAATTCCCTGCTAGTCTTTATGGAGGCAATGTATTTTTATATAGGTTGTTATGAGTCTCGTCAAGCTCTGTGAGTTAGATATTCTTATATGACTATTTGACAGATGGAAGAATGAAGCTTGAGTGATTAAATGACCAAGGTTGCATAGTTAGTACGTGCATACTTCTGGGCTTGAATTCTATTTTTTTAGTTTTTCACATTTTTCCAGCAAATATTGTACCCTGCCTTGTAAAGTTAGTTTCAGACCTATGCTTGGAAAGAGAACCAAGTTCTGAAAAAGAGTTTGATGAGACTCTTAAAAGGTTCTAATTATGTTAATCTCACCCACCATTTGCCATGAATTCAGAAATGCCCTTCTTTAAAATTTCATTGTGGTTTAAGCATGATCTTCAGCAGATCCCTTTTATAATAAATTTCATATTTTCTGATAGCGATTATTTGATAATAGAACTTACATGGTGTGGATCAGTTATTTTGCCAATAATAAGAGACACTTTATTAGTGCTTTTCTAATTGCTTTATATATTTTATTTTAATTAGTCCTCACAATAACCTAATGAGACAGATACTACTATTGTCCTCATTTGATCGACGAGGAAACTGGAGCAAATGTTGATTAAGTAACTTTACAAAAATGACATGATACGTGGCAGAGCCAGTACCCCAATCTAGTAGCCATCCAATGTCATCAAATATTTATTAAGGGTCTGCTCTATTCCTCATACTGCCATATGCTGAGAGGTAGAATAATGCACCAAGCATACAGATTTCTTTCTTCATGGAGCTTTTATCCCAGAAGTGGGTGACAGGTAAACTAATAAATAAATATTATACATCAGACAGTGATAAAAACAATGAAGCAAATAACAAAGGTAATGTAATAAAGTGTGGCCATGTTAATAGAGAAGTGTGGCTAGTTCAGATAATATGTCAGGCATGGAAGTGACAGTTGAAATGAGACTTGAAGAACCAGAAGTCACAGCCTATCGAACATTCTATGGGAAGGGAATGTGGAAGAGCTTGTTTCTGTGACTAGTTGGAGCTTGGGATGGAGTTCAAATTGGGATGGAGTTGAGCAAGGGTAAGAGAAAGGGCGAGACCACGCTTCACATGCAATGGCAAGAGTTTAAATTTATTATAAGCACAGTGGGAAGAGTTTTCTGCATAGGAGTTAAGTGACCTGATTTATGTTTGTAAACGTCACTCTGTTTTAACAAGGCTGATCTGTAGTTGGTGTAGATATAGGAGTGAAGAGAACTGTCAGGAGGCCTGAGCACAGTGCTGGCCAGAGGTGATGGTCGCTGGAACTTGGATGGTGGTGGCGTATATGGAGAGAAGGGAGCGGGGCTGGGAAATATTTTGAAGACTTGCCTACAACTCTTATTAATGGATTGGATGTGGACAATGGGAAAGGAAAGAAAGATGGATGATGACAGCAGTTTTTACTTTAGTCACTGTTTGAATGTCTGTGTCATTTTACTGAGATAAGGAAGGACTGAGGGAGGAACCAGTCTTGAGAAATGAGATAGAATTCAAGATTTGTGTTTGAAATATGATTTTGAGCTCCTTTTGAATATCCATCAGGAGGATTAAGGAAATAATTGTATATGGACTCATGAGCTCAGGGGTTGTCCATGTTAAACAGAAGCTTCTAGACAGTGAGATTTGATAACATCACAGTACAACACTTATGGTTTCAACAGTTCTGCTCTAGAGGAGAATCTACTTTTTGAGAAGTATACCTTGACATTGGAAGTTTTTATTCTTATCAAAACAAGCAGACTGTAATTCCCATCACCACCTCAGGGAGGCAATAATGTTAGCCTGGAGGAACACAGAGGAAGCCGACTGTGTGCAGTAGGGAGATAATAATTACAGATGTATGTGTGCTCCATCATCAAACCTACTCACACCGTTCCTGAGAAAAGTAGGCAACAGTAAGGATGGTATACTGGCAGTCAATAAAGCCTCTTAATAATAAGACCGCTTAATTTATTCATATTAAAATCTGAACTTTGAGCAAGTACAGAGACTACGCCTAGTAATGCGAATATAAGAATACACCCTATTCCATGAAAGAGTGTTTTACTGGGTTGTTGTAAAAGTCATGACGCATTTTTGCAATGAAAAACAAAAAATGCGTCATGACTTTTCTGACAACCCAATAGAACACGAGTAGACGATGTTGCACAGAAGATTAGCAGGATGTGACAATAGAAGGTGAGACAAATTCAGACCAAACTAGAACTGAAACCATTCTCTCAGCTATACCTAACAACGAATTTTTACCAACCTATGGTGATGAGCAGCTAAACTTATATCAGAACCCCCATAGCACATCCTTTATAATTTTTTAATGCATTTGTGCCTGTTACCTGTTTAATAAAATATATATCTAATACTATTTTTGGCTTAATTTTTTTAGACTAATCCATTTTGATTTTCTTACTCACTTAGTCCAAGCTAAAGAGAGCCCTCAGATTTTATTAGCGCCCTGCTGGCTATTAACAGTTAAGATTTTGGTGTTTCCAGGGTGGGCAGAACAAGTTGGTGAAACCTCTCGCATGATGCTCTTTTAGCCAGGTTAATCCTGTCCTGGATATGCCAACACCTTATAACATGAACACAGATAAACTGGCCATATTTCCTGTCTGAAAGCTAGTGGGACCTAGCTTTTCAGTCCTGAGCAAGTGGGACCTAGCCTTGGTAGCGCTGGGAAGAGGGGATGTGCAAAGGTACGAAGCAATTAGCACTTCTAAAGATAAATGGGCTCTGGTGTGCTGTCTTTGCTCCAAGAAGAGGAGATCTCTACCTCTACTACTCAGGTTAAGTCAATCTATCCTCTGCAACTAGAGAACCCAACTACCTCCCCTTTAGAGCTTGCCCAAGTCACTGCAATGCTCAGGAAGTTGAGCAGAATTATCCGTCCTTGTCAGTTAATGTTCACAGCTCGCTCATTGTATGCTGACCATTTTACTGACTAGGCAAACTTGCTATGAACCATGCTCCCTGAGATGCTGAGGATTAACAGAGCAAGACAGAGGATCTGGCAAATTTGGCACCAAGCGGCCTGGATATTTATCTGCATTTTCCAGGGTATCGAGAACTGCTGGGATGATTCCTAAACCAGAAGCTCATCTTTCATAGAGCTCTGCTTGGTTCCTATTACTTTATACCACTAATAGCAATCTGCATTTATAGAGTGTTTGGCTCTCTATATACCTGTGAACAAATATGAGAAAATATATCACAAAATGCAATGGACAAAAAAAAAATCAAAACTGGAACCCATGCCAGGCCTTATAGAATGCAATCATGAAAGCATGTAGACATATATATGGGGAATGTTTGAATATTAATGAGAAATGCACACTTAAATTATATGAAGAGATACCAAGGATTGATAACATGTAAAAGCTAAAGGAACCTTAGAGGTGATGCAGTCAGATGTTTCTCAAATAGTTTTAAACCATAGAACATTTTCTTCAACTGAAAGTTTATGCTGAAGCCCAATAAATAAAGCTTTCCTGCATAAGTGGGGTGGGCTGAGGGCTCTGCCTTTCTTAACCTCCCCTGGTCACTTCCATAGAACAGGAAAGATTCAGCAGGACCAGTCACAAAATAGCTGTCTGGCTAATTGATTAAAAAGAAAACTGTGTCCAGAGGAGCTCTGGGCTGATTGGTCCAATGTCATGCTAAAAATAATTTAAGTAATTATGGCTTGAACTTGGTTCTACTGACTCCAGGTCCAGTGCATCACATATTAGAAATCCATTTTTTCTACTCAAAAATTATGGGAAATCTGTGATGAAAGGACTGTATGGCTATTGTTACTGCTTTTGTTTAGATCTTTCTCATTTACAAAAAGGAGTTAGATGCTTTTATAACTTGGCCTTTTCTATCTGGCCTTTGGGAAAAGTCCAGCTTTCTTAACTAAGGACAAGAGTTCCTCCAGTCTCTTCCTGGGTTGTCTCTTCAGCCCTACTGACAAGTCCACCGTTCACCCATCTGAGCATCAACTTCTCAGCATCCCATGCTGACCTCCCCGTGGACCTCACAGGTCTGGGCTGGTGCTGAGTTGTCTACCCTGGATGCCTTCCTTCCACATCCCTCCAACTGATATATATCTCACATCTCAACTGTTTTCCCAGGCTTTTCAGATGCCCTTCTCAGCTCTCATGCTCCTTCCACTCTTTCCCCAGATTAGCACCTATCAGAGATTGCCTGTTCTTAGTGTTACTTAGTGGGTATCTATCTCCTTCCTTATGAGTTGTGAACTGCTAAGAGGGAGCTGGGAACATGTCATATTTATAGCATCAGGCAAAATGCCTGTCCACACCAGAGGCCCCCAAACTGTTAGTCAAATAGAATTGCACAAAATATATAGAAATAATCTCACTGCCTAGTTTTGATTATATATGACAAAGGAGTTATAGAATGGACAATAGAAAAAAAACCCAATCATGGAAGTGTTATAAAAAAAATGAGGCTTTCAAATTTTGTATTTGTAAGTAAATGTAGAGATATTCATCATTCAAAGAATTGAACAGTATAAAAAATGTTACCTGAAATTCTGAATATGTAGGATTCGAATTGTTCAGTCTAATTCTGCAGTTCTCTAGTAAGTTACTCCCAGTTTAAAAATATTTTTTTTGGAGTGTTGCATCTAAGTTGATAAATAATTTCATAATTAGGAAACAACATTTTTTTATTTAAAAAAATTCTCAAAATGTACTGTTTTTCTGACTTAGTTTTCCTCAAAACAATGAAGGTTTTAAGAGTTTATGTACATAAATATAGACATTATATATTCCATCTATCATCTATATATTTTCTATCTATCATCTATTATCTATCTATCTATCTATCTATCTATCTATCTATCTATCTATCTATCATCTCTTGATTACAGACTTCATTAGGCTAGTCACTCATGTTGTTGGGCCTTCTGGAATCATCTTTCAACTCATTCTTATTTGCAAAAAAAGTCCATATTACATTATAATTAAGAACATGAACTTGGGGATGTGAAATACAGTATGGGAAATATAATCCATAATGTAAAGACTATGTAGGGTGTCAGATGGGCCCTGAACTTATCAGGAATATCACTTCATAGGTTATGTAAATGCCTAACCATTACACTGTATACCTCAGCCTAATATAAAATAATATTGAATGCCAACTATAAAAAAATCCAGTTTTAAGTAATGTTCTAGTTATCTTAGAGCTACTTTTAGCATAATTACAGTGTGCTAAAATTTCTATCATTTGATTTTCTTTTACTTTTTGATCAAGTTTATGTTGAGTTTCTGTGTTTTATATGCTTGATAGGAGAGTTTATTGAGTATTTGGGCTATTTACAGAGTTTTGTATATATTAATAAAGGGATTTTTATCAGTAAAAAAAAAAGAGAATGAAGTTTAGAGTTAGGCTACCCAGGTTTGAATCAGTTTCACTATTTCTCAATTATGTGAACAAGGGAAAGTTCGTTTAACTCTCTGTTTCTGTTTCCTTGCCTTAAACTGAGAGAATAATAGTACTTACCTCCTAGGGGTACTGTAAAGACTAGATGAGGTAGTATTTAAAGTGCTTAGAGCAGCACCTGGTACTATTATAGTTCTATATACTAGTTATATAAGTACTAGTTGTTATTTTAGAACCTTCTTTTCATCACTGCCCTCCTACTCCCCTCCCCCTGACATGTTCTATGATATCTTCTGGAGCATTAGTTATATGGCCAACACGGGCACCAGTAAATACAGGCATATTGTTCACCTCAAAGAAGCATTTCTGCAGGGTGCATGTTAATACCAATGAGAAAGTTCTTGTACCAAGGGTGTTATTAGAGAGTTAATGGCCCTGCTTATAACTGAGAGTAGAATATATAGAAAAGTGATTAGAAATGCAGTCACTGCATTAGCGACATTTTAACATAATATATGGGCTTTCCCACAGGCAACTTTGGTGTATTATTAAAGCATGAGCAGAGCTGCATATCTTGAAAGCCATTCTAGACTGAGAAGTTTGCTGATGTTAAAGAAGTGCAAATATATACAATTAATGGGGAAAAGTGTTTGCTGATTCAGCTAATATTGAGTTCCATTTGATTGACATTATTTATAGCTCTCTGGAAAACAACAAGTCCTCCTGCATGTTCTGAAATGGTTTTAATGATCCCTTTGCTTGCCATCAGTCTGCATAATAAGACTAACCTTCATGGGTCTTTTGCCTGAGTTTGGAAACTCTGCAGGTTTTTTCTTATGTTCTTAACATTTCTAAAGCTTATGCATTTAGTAGTGAAAGGCTCCAAATCATACTCACTGTGTTTGATTGGACATGTACTTTTTCTACTTCGGGTTTTAAGTAGATTTGCAGATTTAAGAATTTGAGAGGTAAAGCTGCCCTATGCCTTCCTGAATGGACTACTATGGTCTCCTTTCTCCAGATAATTCAGCATCCATCAAAAGTCTCCAGTTATGTTTTCCATGTTTATTCATAGATACAGACCCCAAACCTTATGCTTGCCTTTAAAAAAAATATTATTGCCCACAGAAATGAAATTATGATCTTTCATTCATAGGAACTGTAGTAAGTGAGGAAAAGGTAAGAAGAAATGGGATTTATATGTAAATATAGTTATTTTTTTTGAGCGATGCAAGTTGTGGCATGACTAAGGAGCCTGGCAAGTGGTTATATGGAAAAGTATAGGTGAATGCCAAATACCTAAATAAAAACCAAATAACTACATAAATATTCAGAAATCCTGTGTACATAATTTCAGATAGCCAGAAGCATGAAGACATCTGCATAATGGACTGAGTGTTCTTGATTTTATCAGACGTGTGTTGTCATTTGGAGATAAAGCTGACTCTAAACGATTACATTTGTTCTTGGAGGTCTCTAGCACCATCTTCTTGGTGTATCACCGAAGAAATTATTGTACGGTAAGAGGCTGACCTAACAGCATTACACACTCGGTTGTCTCTACTTATCCACTTATCCTGCGATGATACCACCTTGAAGAAAGGATTTTAGTGATCTAAGTAAATTCATCTCAAAAGATAAACAATTGCTCCCAGAGAATAATTTGATAACAATGGCTCTGGAAATGATATAAAAACATCTGGGGAAGTTTGGTTTTGTTTCTAGAAGAAATCAAGGACAATCTTTTGTTGTGTTTGTTACCTAGGGTTACTATAAGCATGACCACACATAGGCAAAACTAGACCACTTTTGGAGTATAAGGTTAAATAAGAAAATCTGTGTTAAAATGCTTAGTCTAGGACCTGACACATAATAAGTGTTCAATAAGCAGTAGCTGTATGATGGTACATTTATTTATAAAGCTTTGAGATAGTGTCATGTAATTGCACTCAATCACACAGTAGCTGTGGTGTGTTTGATGCTTTTCTCTCCCATTCCTGAGTAAAATTAATTTTATTTTTAATAACTGGAACTTCAGGATGCTCCATTCTGCAGAGTCTTTAGTTGAGAATGCTTGACTAAAGGGCTCTCTCCCTGAAGGAGCTCCAGTTAATATTTGATAGCCCTTCTGTTAGTCTCTGTTGCACAAAGGAATTTCTCTCTCTGCCCCTGAAAGAGGTAAGAGAGTCGGATGCAATGTTTTATTAGATTGGGAAATGATTATTGAAGGTAATGCTTACTACTGCATGATTTGATTTTCAACTTGCCAAGGACTTTGAGGAATTTAAACTTCTAAGTATTTCCATCTATTAGACTTTCTATTTAAATTAATTATTGGGGGAGTAAATAGCATGTGTATAGATAGGTTATTTGTGCCTGTATGAACTCAGGACCATGTTCTACCATATTTTAGCGAATGCTCAGAACATTGGTGGATATACTGCTAGGAAATAGACATGAATGATGTATGTCAGAGTGATTTGAACTATGGATTTCTGAACACTGATCCCAGTAACCCCAAGATGAGGGTTAGAACTTGAATCCTGAATTCTTTCTCCTGTTTAGAGACAGTACAGAGAGGCCTACTGTTGCCTGGAGACACATCCATCACTCCTCCATGAGGCACAGAACTAGGATCTTAACTAGGAACCAGTCGCAAGGAAGAAACTGCACTGGCTATTTTAACAGAGAGAATTTAATGTGAAGAATTGTTAATTTGGTATTAGTGAACTCAAAATGCCAAAAATGAACATTAATGTATCAGAAAGTTCATCGCTGTCAGTGGTGCTGACTTCCCGTGTGTGTGACCCTGCATTCACACAGGCCCTCTCATTTGGAAAGGCCTCATGCTTGGTTTAACACTCTGATGTCACCATCTTGAAATTCTTAGTCACTTTAAACAAGGGATCGACATTTTCATTTTTCACTAGACCCTGCAAATTATGTAGTTGGTTCTACCTGTAGGAACCTGCTCCCACCTTTGGGAGTAGGGGAACAAAGGTACGTAGTTGAGATTATTAAACAAAACAATCTTAGAGATGGCGCCTCTTATATGGATGCCATCTGATGCTGGTATCTCTGAGTTCAGAGAAGGGACCCTGTGAAGCTGGCACACAGACTTCTGAGAATGGGTGCTGTTCCGCGGGTAGTGGTTGGCTGATGCCCTTTTTAGAAGCCATGTGCCAAGATTGTCTCTAGAGTCTCTGAGGTGGCACCATGAGGCTGGTTATGAGTATTAGAACTTCAAAATATTATTGGAAAGAATTGCCATCTCTGGGCTAAAGAAATATTACTCAGTGATGCTAATAAAAGCAAACCCAAGAGAAGCAGGAAACACAGGAGATTCAGGAAGCACACTAGAAGGACCCAATGGCTCTTGCTTTTCCAGTCATCCCATTTTCCATAGTCCACTACTGGCAGGGTTAACAGCCATCCAGCTGGCAAGGCACAACCGTGGCTGCTGAGTCTTAGCCCCAGAGTCACCAGCAGAGAATAGAAAAGTGTGAGTGAAGGGCAAGCTAAGTAATGTTCATGAGCAGTAAGAGCCTAGGAGACATGGGCAAAATATCTCTGTCCTCCCAGCTGTCCTCCCAGCTGTGTCTGCCATAGCCTCATAGGCTTACTGCCAAATGAACCCTTAGAAGACTCAGCTAATGTGATCTTTCCAAATAGACCATACAATGCTTATAGCTTCACTTTGCCCTGTGAATTTTTTGATAATTTATGCAATACATAATTCTGGTTCAGGCCAGTAAAGTGTTCAGACACATACGTGTTAGAAAAGAAGTGAGAATACTTTATTGTGCGGAATATTGACTTTCCCTCTGAGTCCTTCCTGGGAGAAAACATTTTATTTTAAGTAGGCATCAGACTTCAGACTTCTGCCCTTGTCTTCACGCATATTTGGAGTTGTGCTTGTCCCCCGTGCTTGGGTAAAATTTGATAAACATAAAATTTATATCTAGTACAATCGTTTTGTTTAAAGTTCTTTTCATTTTATTTGAAGTGAGCATTATTATTTCATGAAATAATGTTCATTATTTCAATGAGAATTTTTGCGTTTAAGGTTTCAGATTTTCTATAAAGAGGACCACCTTCCAGATGAGTGGGTATGCATTTTTCATCTTGCCCCCATTTCATTGAGCTGTTCCACGCCTCCCATCCTGCTCTGGCTGCCAAAGCTGTACGAATGAGGACTTCAGCTAAAAAGGCTTAGTGGGCTAGAGAAAGTAGGCTCTGTGATAGCACTTTATAAGAGTGACATCCTTACCATACATCCCTTCCCTGCACCTTTTATTTTTGTAACCACTTCTTTGATGAAGATTGAGCATCCTATTTCCCAACATATGTACATATTAAGGGAAAAGTGTTTCATCAGGATGATGATGTCAAGCAAAGTAACTGTATGATTTTAAACTTAAGCTTTCCTTCATAAGGCTCTCCTCCTCCTCTAGGGCTACCTCTCTAACAACACCTTTCAAAATCAAATAGACCTGTGGTCACTAAAGGGCCAGAGGTGTGGAAACTCTATAGGAGAGAGAGAAAAAGCCTGAGGCAGAATTATTTTGGTAAAGTTGCCAGTAGATGAAGAACAAGTATAGTAATAGTATAGACCTGTTATCCATTGTCCATCTCAATCTTCCTCAAAGAGGAGTGTAAGGCACCTTATAATAGCATGTCAAACCTCTGCCTTGAGTAATCCAGCCAGGCCCAGCTGACATGCTCAGCTCAGAGCTGTCATTAAGGGGACACGCAGGCAGGCTGACAGGTTAACTTGATAAGCTTGATTTCAATATCATTGTTGGATCAAGAACAGGCACAGCAAGGGTGCTGAATTCAGAAAATTTAATGCATACAAAATGCCAAAGGTGGGTTCTTTACAAAAATATCTAAGAGAAATCCATCTGTGAAATTCATTTTCTTCATAAAGTGCACAATTTACCACAAAGCACTCAAGAATAAAGCTACTCTTTCTGCTGCTTTGCTCATTTCTTTTTCATTTGCCAGTAAGGATCCCCAAATTATATAAACATGCAGGGGCTTTGGTGAACTTTTGGAGAAGGGAAGAAAGAGATCCAGCTGAATCAGCTTCCTAAACTACTGCATTATTTTACCCTAATGGTTTTAATTAGAGAAAGAAAATAACTGCATTGAGGCCATCTGCATATTTATAATGTAGAACATATGGTTGGTTTTCAGGATTTTGAAAAAGAAAATGCATTAATAATCATGCTTCTTTCCATTCATTTCTCACATTCTAGGTTATTTCTTCAAGTAATAATATATTTGAAAAATGTGTTTACTCTTTACATGAGCCAAATATTTTTATATTCTTTTAGGCTTTGGTGTGTTGTGTCTGCTTCTACTGTACATTTCAGCAGCAAATGCTAAAACAGAATGTGGTTGATTATGATTGAGAATGCCCCATACATGAGTTCATTACACTTTGTAGAGGTGTCATTTGTTAGGTATAAGTTACTAGAGTTACATTTATGGGAAAGTCTTGTTAGAATTTCCTGAGAGCAAGATAGGACTCAAACCAAGAGAAGTGTGTAGTGTGTGTGCACCCAGCCATGCGTTTGTTTGCCTGGGAGGGTGTGTGCATCACAGATAGAACATAATAATGTGCATATAATTTTGACCTACTGAAATAGTCAATTGTGAAAACTAAAATGATTGTTTCAGATTTAGTGTTATTCTTGTAAGATAATAAATCAGATAGAATAATTATTGAATTTTAAATTCTTTGCTACCTTGCCTTCCAAATCACTGATTTAATCCTCTGCTTCATCTAATCTGCTGCTGAGTCCTTCTAGTGTATTCTTCATTTCAGTTATTGTATTCTTCAATTCTGACTAGTACTCTTTTCTGTTTTCTATCTCCATTTTCATGTTTCCTATATCTTTGCTGTTCTCACTAAGTTCCTTAAGCATTCTTATAAAGAGTGTTCTGAACTCTGAATCTGGTGGGTAGGTTGGTTCCCTTTCATTTAGTTTTTTTCCTGGATTTTGCTCCTGTTTTTTCATGTGGGGCATGTTTCTTTGTTTCTTCATTTTGGCTGCCTCTCTGTGTTTTCTTTTTCTATGTATTAGGTGGATCCACCATGTCTCTCAGTCTTGGCTGGGTGGCCTTATGTACAAGGTGTCCTGTGGGACCCAGTGATGCAGTATCTCTGACCACCTGAGCCAGGTGCTCCAGGAGTGATCCTTGTGGGGGTTGTGTGTGCCCTCCTTTTGTAATTGAGCCTTGATTGTTGTTGGCACATCAGTGACAGAGATTGACCCTCAATCTGTCTGGCTATGAGGATTGGCCATGCCCACAGCAGATGAGCTACTGTGTGTTGGCTGACCCCATGGAGTGGGATTTACCCCAGTGGGCTCTGGTGTCTGGCTAGACCACCCTTTGGATGTGCCACTTGTGGGGCTAATTGCGTGGTGCTCTGTTGTTTTTTGAATCCTGCTTCTAGGTGTGTTGATTCTGGGATCTCTTGGGAGGGGCTCTTGTATAGGCCAAGATCAGTCTATGCCTGTGACTGGACCAGGGATGCCTGGTAGGAGCTACAGAATGATCCGAGATTGGTTGCTGCCTGTGCTGGAACTGGAGGTATGTAGGGAGGCCACACTGTGAACTGCCAGTATTGAGCATGGGGCAGCTCAGCAAAAGTTCCAGGGTACCTGCCAAATGCCCATAATATTCAGCTTCTGAAAGAGCCTCAGGAGTACGGGACTTGGGTGAGGCAGGGTTTCAGGGACTCACTAGGATGGGGTGAGTGGTGTTTACCAGGTTAATGAAGATTCAGGTTTTGTGCCAGGGCTGAACCTGGGGCTACTCAGCAAAAGGCTCAGAGCACACGGAGGCCAGCAATCACCTGTCTTGGGTCCGTGGAACCCTGAGAGTTGTCCAAGAAAGACTGCAGTGCAGGCTGGGGCTAACTTCCCACCTCTCAAAGAGCCTCCTGCAGTACGCAAGCCAAGGCCAGCTGCTTGCTGCTGAAAAAGCCACCTGTGGTGCATGGCCTTGGCTGGCTGCCTGCCACAAAGTGCCTCCAGCAGTGCCTGAATTGGGTGGAATGGGATCCCAGGAAGTCTCCAGAGTGGAGCAAGTGGGTTTCACAAGGTTGATGCAGATTCAGATTTGGCTATTTGTGGAGAGGGCTCAACATAGGAAAGATAATACCTATCCACAGGCTACAAGGGAGGAGTGCTCAACACAGGGGCAATGATGGCTGTCTTCCCAGCCCTCCCTGTATATCTCTGGCACTTCCTAAACTGCTGTCCCTCCGCTGGGCCCACGGTGAGTGCCTGCAAGCAAGAGAGACTGTGCATGGACCATTTAAGTGGATGCCTGGGTTTTCAGCAACCTTCCATCTCACCCTGACAGATAGAATCCCTGTTGATTCTCATAGCCAGATGTTGTGGGGGCTCTTCTTCTTGGTACTGGTGCTCTGGGTTGGGAAGCTAGTATGGGACTGGGATCATTTGTGAGATATCTGTTCCTCCCGGTTTTCAGCTGCCACATGTGGGTGTGGGGCCAGCCCATTTTGCGTCTCCACCCCTCATACTATTCTCGCCATGGCTTCTTCTTTATATCCTAATTATAGACCTTCTGTTTAGTCTTCAGATGATCCTCTAGGTTAATTGTTCTATAATTTAGTTGTAATTTTAATGTGGTCATGGGACGAGGCAAGCATAGCATTTACTTACTCCCCCATTTTGACCAGACTCCCCTGAATTTTAAATGATCAATGTAAGGAAAAACCATCTCTCGTTAAGAGAAAATAGAAAACCAAAAGAACGTTTGCTTTCTTTGTATGGCTATTTGGGTAATTACTGGATCAATAGATCCAATTCCCATTGTAAGGTAACAAACAAGAAAACAACCAAAGAATTAAAATCTGCATTTCTGCCTTAAAACAAAGCAGAAAAGGTGTAAATGGTGAAAAACAGGTTAGGAAAGAAATGAAATTTTATTCCACTGAGACCAAGCTACCATGATTTTAGAGAAAAAGTAACAGGAAACAAGGGAAACAAATTTAGATGGCAGATGCCATCTAAATGCATGTTGTAAAGAATTGGAGGAAACCCACCTGTTCCCCAGGAGCATGCCTCTGAAGCACTTACAGTGTGTGAGCCTTGGTGCATTTTAGCCTTGGTACTGCAAGGCACTTTAGGGTCTCCAAGGGCTTAAAGGTACAATTTTTTTCTTCTGTGTTGCCACACTCTGTCAGAATTTAGCAAGGGATCTTAAGGGCTTGGATGAAAAAATTGGCAACGTGTTGCCCAGATTGGAGGTTAAAAAATGGTTATTTGGAGCAGGTATTTTTTATTAAAAAGAATAGATTTCAAGGCAGTGATCAACATTGAAATAAACAATGTACTTATATCAAAATTATGCTTTTATGAAATCAGAGTCTTTGTTTTGAAAAAGAAAACAATCTGATAGTTCCATCTTTTTAGTGAGGGCATTAGACATTTCCAGTATTTCATATAATCTATTATGATGACAATCACATTGGGAATTAGTTTGCTTTTATGGATATAATCAGGTTGTGGATGGAAATTGCCATGATAGAATCATTTATGTCAAGTGAACTAAAATGGAGCTGGGAGGCCATGAAGAGGTTTGTCTTAAGCTCAACCCATACATGAACTTTTGAAAAAGCCATGAAACCATATCCTGGATTTTACTTCCTCCTGACCATGGCAACCAGATCATCTGCACACTTCACCTTGAAAAGAGCCAATCTGTTTCACCAGCCAGCATCCTTTATTTGCATTGAGAATCTTAAATGAGGTTTGAACTCTTGGTCTTTCATGCTTGCTTGCTTTAGAAGCACACCTTGGGATTTGCTTACCTCAGAGAATCACCACCAAAGACCTGACCAATCCTTTTGAACTAGTCATCACACCATGTTAGATAGCTAATAGGAAAGTTCCTTTTGTTACAACTGGTAGTTTTTTCTTTCATGAGCTCTGGTTTTCTTTTTCTTCCCTGGAGCAGGTTTCAGGTCATCCCCTGAACCTGTGTCTCCCAGATTTGAATCCTTTAATATCCCAAATAAACTTTTAATTTGTTTTACAGCCTCAGATTTTTATTGGTTGACAATGATTGACTCATTTTCAAAGAATTGGCTTGATTTGAATTAATTTTGTCTTTTTTTTCCCCTTCCAGTCCAAATATCACACCAAGACCCTGTTTTGAAATAGACCATATTAACTCAGTTCAACTGCCACAGCTCTTTGAATAGGGGAAAGAATGTCATCTGTGTTTTATATATGTTTTAATTTCTAGTGATGACATACAAAGTAAATCATTTTCTATATATGGTTTTGAAGTTTGCTTCATAGTTACCATTTTTGTATCTATCTAAAAATTCCTTTTTCTTCTTTACTGTGAATATCAAAGTTTTTTCACAACACATTCAAGCTAGTGTTTCCTGTACATATATTTAACTTAGATATAAGAAGTGTAATATAGGTATTCATTTTGCTCTAGGTCCCATATTGTTTTGTTTTGTTTTGTTTTGTTTTGTTATTTTTTGAGGGCAGTGTCACTGGCCCGCATATGTGGGACCCGAACCGAGGCAGCTGGCTTCCCAAGCCAGGGCTTACCCACTGCACCACTCGGCTGGCCCTCTAGGCTGGCCCATATTGTATATTCATCTTACTCATGACATTTTCTCTATGAGTTTTATAGTATTTGGAACTCAGTTATACAGAATGTACTAAGACAGAACGTACTTAGATGTAGCAATGCCATGTTTTAGTAAATTATGGACAACTTGATAATATCTCTCTTTCTCCCTCTCCCTCTCCCTCCTTCCCTCCCTCCCTCCCTCTCTCCCTTCCTCCCTCTATCTCTCTTTCTCTCTTGCTTTGGCTGAATGCCAATCCCAAAGTGACCATGGAATAAAAAAATGTTCATCATAACTGGTTTCCTTCCTGTGATAGAACTTGGTATATATATATATCTTTTAGTTCTGTTCATTTAACAATTCCTCAAAAACCTCAATCACATCAACTATTCAACATGAAATGATGCAAACATTTGACTTAAATTTCCCTTTTTCTTTTACTATGATAAAATACATAACATACAATTTACCATTATAGCTACTCATAAGTGTACAGTTCTGTGGCATTCAGTACATTCACATTGTTATGCAACTATCACCACCATGCATCTCCATCCAGAACTTCATCATCCCAAACAGAAACTCTGTATCCGTTGAATAATAGCTCTTCATCTCCCCTGCCCAGCCCCTGATAAACACTAATTTATTTTCTGTCTCTATGAATTTGACTATTCCAGCATCTCATATAAATGGAATCATACAATATTTGTCCTTTTATGTAAAATTTCCCATTTTAAATGGATATAACAGCATTAAGGAGATGGCTTGGGCCCCAAAAATTGCTCCTTCACTTACCTTTGGTATCCAGCTGTGATCAGTTAATGGAAAATGATGGGAGATGCTGGAGGGCCTTCTCATTAGCCCCAGTGATGATACGCCTCAATTAACTTCATCAAAGACAAATTCATTTCATATTTATCAGATTGATAGAATATATTACATTCAGCTAGAAATACTTTTAAGTTACATGAGCTAAAGAAATAAAAATATATTGAAATAATGAGTTAATTGAAATTATACTCTCAGGATCGTGCGTGTGTCTGTGTTTGCGTCTGCATGTGTGTGTGAGTGCCCACCTATGTGTGCCTCTGTGTGTCTCTACTCATAAAAGAATAGTTACTAATCTCCTGAAGTCATATTATAGTTTACAAAGGACTCTTTCAAGGACACTTTCCTATCAAACAGCAGCCTTGAAAATGTTAATGTTTATTCTCATGTTTAGATGCTACAATTCAGGCTTGGTGAGATTAACTCGCTCACATTCCCCAGACAAGCAAGTGGTCTCGCTGGACCCCAATGCAGTCCCACTGTGTGTGCAGCACATTTCTCCACCTCGCTAATTATCCCCCAGTGGTTCAGGAAGCCGTATTTGGGCTGTGTGGAGTCCCAATCTGAAACACTAAACAGCAGACGCAGTGTTTTCCTTTTAATGTGACCTTCCGAGAGACCTTCTCCTGTGTCCAACACTCTGCTACTCACTCTAAGGTCCAGAGATTGACCTACACATTATGAGGTTTGGTGAGAGCCAGAAACTTCCCGTGTTTGGGAAAGAGCTTCCCCCGAGCTGCTGTAATTAAGGATCACGAACTCTTTTCTCTCGCCCAAACTGGGTTACATTACAGGCAGCAAGGGGAGATAGTGTGGAACTAGTTCAGAGTGGCAGTCGACCAAGTTCTGCGGCTGGCAACAAAGATGGAAAATGGCCTTATGTTAAAGCCCGACATGAGATTGCAAATGATTAAAATAATAAAAAAAGAATGCTGCCAATGGTATTTTTTTTTTTTTTAAAAAAGAACACTTTCAAAATTTGAGGAACATAGTATAAAGCATATTGGTTTACTTTGAGATTGCTCGGCTGTATCTCTGCGTCTGGTCTGTGCTGGCAACACAGCAAAGGGAAGGAGGTAGAAGCAGAAACCTCAGTTCTGTGCTTTCTTGACTCTTGGAACCTTGCATCCTCAAGAGTATTGTCAGAATGGCTTTCAAATTTTTTTCTTTTTTTAAATGTAGCTTGGCGGACTTATTGAAGTGTTTTATTTCTTGAACCCTTGCTGGACACATCCACTGACAGAGCCACGTTCGGCTGGTCCTGCAGAGCTGCCAAGGCAGGGAAATGTGTTATGCTGCATGGATTCATCTCAGCTCCTTCTTGCTCGCTCCCATTTTCCATGACACTTTGATCCTTTCTCATTTTCCACTCCAAATTGGTCCTTGTGTATCCCGTGCCAGATGGCACATTTCTGTTAAAGAAATATTTTGCTAATAATATCCTAGCTGTTCTGAATTCTCCTCTGCAGTCTCCTTCATCCTTTCTGGGAGTAACGACGATTACTCTAAATCTCACTGTTGAATCTTGCTAAGCTAAGCTTGACTGCTTAGCTCTATGTTCAAATTATTTATCTGTAGAGTCACCAAACATTCCTATTCTAAAAAGTTCATTTTTTTTTTCAAAAAGTTATTCTTAGTGGATAATGTTTCATTTTAACAATTTGATAAAAAGATTAAAGAATTTATAGTGGTTTGCTAATTTGATAACATCGCCTACTGTGCTTAGACTGGTTGAAATAACGTTTTTAATTTGAAAAAGTAAATCTTATCAAGAGTACTTACCCTAATGGAATGGCTCAAGATTCTAACTAGCTGTGCTACACTGGGCGTGTTACTAGAACTTTCCAGACCTCTACCCTGAGTCACAAATAAGGTGTGGAAGCTTCCATTTGCCTCTGGACAGTAAAATGTAATGATTCTATGAATTTATAAAATAAAGAACACACTTGGAACGTTGCCTGAGGATTCCTAGGAGGTACAGTTTCTAGAAATCAATTTCCTCATTAGTACTCTTTCAACTTATTTTGAAATTCAGCCATTGGATTTTTCCTGTCTCCTTCTCACTGCAGCCCAGCTCAACTTGTTTATTTTCCAAAGCCAGCAGCTTCTATGTATGTGCTTTGAAACAAAGCTGTGCCAGCCACTGAGAGCTACACCTTCAGTAAGGGGATTTTTATAGAAGAGTACGTTTTAAAGCAGTGAACTTCTCCTTGTTTTCTTTTTAGAGCATCGAGCCATTATCAGACATAAATGTAATTTTGGTGCTTTTTTGGAATTGGGTGACTTGGTTTACATGAATATTTTATCATACATTAACTTTACCTGGCACATGATTTTTCATTTTGTTTTGTTTTGTTTTTGAGGGCAGTGTCACTGGCCCTCATATGTGGGACCCGAACCGGGGCTGCTGGCATCCCAAACCAGCTCTTAACCACCACGCCACTCGGCCGGCCCAAGACACATGATTTTTTAAAGAGTTCTGTTTGAGTAAGGATGTTTCTATTGTGACCTAAACTTAATTTTTCTATGGAAATGTGCTTTCAGTGTTGTAATAGAAGTCTACTGGAAAACAAGATTAAACTAGAAGCATTTCATTTTGAAAGCAGCTTTTCAATAATACTATGTATAAGGCCTTGATAAAGTTTTTAAACTTTTAATATTTCATAGTTTATATGCTTGAGCAAAACCACTGTATATTTCTTAGAGACAGTATATTTCTATAGTTCATAAAAGAAAATGTGAAGACTTTACATTAGGCAGCTTTGGACATTAATCTCATGAAACCCTTAGCTGAGTGACCTTAAACAAGTCATTTTGAACCTCAATTTTTTACCTGTAAGTTGAAAGCAGTAATAATTATTTCTTAACTTTAGAGCTAAATACCATCTATCCCACTGTAAGTAGTAAACAAATGCTATTGGGATGATTTTCTGTTAAGAGATAAGAGAGATCTCAGTTCTCCTAGACTCAGGGTACTATATATGTTTTCCTTTTGGACTTGAGGTCAGAATCACCTCAAGTGTGCAGGTTATCACTTTAATAAATTTGTCTTTAAATGATAGCTACCGTAGTTTCCTTCATACCTGAAACTTGTAGGTATTATATCCTCAGCCTTTTTAAGAATTAACTGTCAGCAAAGCGAGTCAATGATGTATCAGATGCTTTTTAAAATCTGAACATTTCTATTAATAGTATATTGTTCAAGTCCCAATTATATACTCCATTTTCCTTCTCACTGGTTTTCTCACCCAAATCAAGAATATTTGTCTCTCTTTCCCTCCCTCCTTTATACCTTTCTTTCTCCCTCTCATTCTGTATATTGAGTGTCGATTACTGGCCAGACACTGTTCTAGGTCCTGAGGATAGAACAGTGGACAAACTAGGAAGCCTCCTTTAAGTAATATGGTCAGAGGAGGCCTCTATGGGAGGGCAACATTTAGGCTGAGCAATCTTCATAATATGGCATGTACTGTGACATAAATTTCTACTGAAGGTAATCATGTTTCTGAAACATAAAGTCTGAAATATGAAGCCAAGAATGTGTATGTGTATACACACACACACACACACACACACACACACACACGGGGGTGCCAAGCAAATGTATACAAGTGGACACTTTGGCCAACGTTGCTCAAGCAGTAGTTTGCTGTAATCAGAAGTGTCTGGATGCTGATGGTAACCACTTTGAACACCTCTTGTAATTGCAGAAGTAAAATGAGACTTGTATTAATCTTTTGTTATTGGTATATATTCAGTATTACAATTAATACAGTTTTCCTTTTCTTGAAATGTGTGTACTTATTTTGCAGCATATATATATATATATATAATACAGTTTTTCTTTTCTTAAAATGTGTATATGTTTTTATGGCACCCTTAAAATGTTTATATGTTTATATGTTTATATATACATATATATAAAATCTGTATGTCTGTCTCTTTGCCAAGCTACCATTTTAAGAAAGGAGAACTGTATTAAAATTATAATATTCAATATGTACTGATAACAAATGATGAATACAAGTCATGTGCATAGATTTTTTTGGCACGCCCAATATATTTTATATATATATATATATATATATATATATATATATATATATATATATCTCCTGTCTGTCTGTCTGTTTGTCTCTCTCTCTCTCTCTCTCTCTCTCTCTCTCTCTCTCTCTGCCTAGCTACCTAAGCAAATTCAGATTAGTAGGGGTATTTCAAAAGTCCATGGAGAGAAGGGGAATTTAGAGATTATATTCTGAGTTGATGAGGAAAGATGAGGTCTGTAAGGTCTCAATGTGTGCCTATATTCACAATGCTAGGGTTGAAATTTAAACCAGAGCTCATGATTCTTTTTGTTTGTTTGTTTGTTTGTTTGTTTGAGGGCAGTGTCACTGGCCCTCATATGTGGGACCGAACAGGGGCTGCTGGCTTCCCAAGCAAGCACTTAACCACCGTGCTACTCGGCCGGCCCGTCATGATTCTTACTTTAGTGTTATTCCTAACAAAGCACACTGTCTCTGAGTCTTTGAGAGACCCACCAGATTTGACCAAGTTGATAGGAGAGATACAGAACATTTACCATTTTCCCGGAGCCATATTGGTTGTTGCAAGCATAATGTGATCCCTGATCTCATGGAGTTTACACGCAAGTGGAGAAGACAAACCATTAAATTTGTACTGGTGACTGTTACATTCCAGGTTTTACCGGGGCTCAGAATTGGATCTAATGCTTAACACGATTTTAAATTTTAAATCAATGACTTTGTTTATTTATTCATTCTTGAATGAGGATATGGTGATATTGCTGATGACTAGGACATTACTGAACCAATATTCATTGAACAGCCTCTTATTTACTTATTATACTGAAAAGCAGCATATAATGCTGATGATACTGAATTTGTGTCCTGCTCTCCTGTAGATTCTGTATTCTTACAGAAAAATTAAGCTTCTAAGTAAATCAATAATAACAGCATTCCTGTTATAGTGGTCTATGTTATAACAATCCTGTGAGCCAGTTACTGACTACGGTCCCAGTTCAGACACTGAGAATACCCCCTTCATCACACGGTGAGAAAGCTTGTGCAGCACCATCTTATTCTCAGTCAGGACTCCTGCAGAACTGAGTCCAACACAGCTTGCATGGCTGCTGCTTTCTGTTGTCACATTGATGTGTACATTCACAGTTGCAGGTCTGCATTCTTACCAAAACATTCAGCCAGGTGATCATGCTGCTCCCCAGAATGAACCTAACTTGGGTCTAAATCAATTCTTTTCCTTTCTATGGCAGCTGCTGGGCTGCAGAAAAGGAGACAATCATAAAACTTATGGACTTCACACTCATGTAGCACATTTCTATTGAGGAATTTAAGGCACTTTGGTTTTTTTTATTGCCTTTAATTTAATATAACCCTGAGATTTAAGGTAGAAGTGGTAGTTTTTTTGTCTACTAAATGGAGAAGCCTGAGCACAGGGTACCTTATTTCATGCTATAGCTCTATTCCTAAAAAATGGCATCTAAGCTGGAGACTGGCAAATCAAACAGGTGACTGGCAATAATATAGCTTTCAAGGTAAGGAAATCCTATAATGAAAGTGCTTATAAAACATTTTATTTCTCCATTTATAGTTTATTAAAAATTCAGCTTTATGTATACTTGGCCTAAGGAAATATGATGTGTCTAAATGACATTTCTTGCACTAGAATTGTTAAAACCTTCAGTCTAGGACTCTTTGTCCTGAATTTTAGTGAAACGTCAGTGGCATATGAACTTCCATTTGCCAAAAGAAAAAAATAAATGTAAGTTCCTAAGACTGCTCAGCAAGATTTTTTAGAATCTGGATATCACCTACATTTCCAATCTTATTCTTCTACTATTGGCTATTTTTCTTAAGCCAGTAAAGTATATTTATTGTTAGTTCTGTAGGCCCCCGGTTCAGTAGATTGGCAGGTAGTACTGAAAAATGGTGGGCTCAGCAGTACTCTTAACCCTGCACCAATAAGGATGACATTGGCAGGTACAAAAGGAATGCGGTTCTTCTGGGAAAGGAACTGCTTTTTTCCTCTGAGCCCTAAGTGCCTGGGGTGGGCCCTGGGTGCCCTTGTGTTCAAAGCATCTGCCTCTTTATGCACCTTGGGGATCTGCCATGCAGTTGCCCTTGGACTTCAGCCAACTCGGAACCTGCCCTTTTCCAGCCAAGCTCTTCTCTCTGGTCTCGGATATCACTCCTTACTATGCAAAGCTGTTAGTGAATTGCCCTGGTAATCTTAGTATCTTGCCTCAAAACTCATCCTCTAGCAACATACAGCTTCTTATTGACACATTTTTCTTGTCTCTAGAAATTTGATCATATGGTGCTTCTGCCTAGAATGTCTTAGCCAATAAAACTTTCACATCTTTGAAGACCAAGATCTGATGTCATTTCCTCCAGAAACACTTTCCTATTCCACAGGCTAGGTAAATTTTCTTCCTTTATTCTTCCATAGTGAACTGAATTGTAATTTTCTGTTTGTATATATATTTATGATAACATTCTACCTCTTCCCCATCCCATCCCCACTTGTGAAGTTCCTAAGATAAAGGACCAAATAATTCATCTTTGCATGCCTAACACTCTAAGATGTTAGATTTTCAGTGAACGTCCCTGGGATGACTGAATGCTCCGTGGCTCCCTGGTCACTAGTCAGGATCTGTATTAGCCTGGGAAACCTTTTCTGGAATGATGACTCTTATTTTGTGAGTCCTTACTATGAATGTACCCTCGGACCCCAAAGCAGATTATGAACAATGGTACCAGCCAGGTTAGAGAGGATCCATTTTCACCAAACCCTTTGGGGGTGGGGGTAACTGTGAGAGACTCCTCTTTGGTTTGTTTCTGTAACCTGGATCCATTTCCCCACTTCACAGGCCCATTGTTGAGTGCCCAGCAGAACTTGAAGTCATAAGCATATAAATTATAAGACAAACCATTCCCTCCAAATACCATACATGTACCAACTTTCATGTTGTAGCTTCCTGGAATGCTCTCCACTGACTTTTCTGCTTAATTAAACCCTACATCCAAATTTTATTTCAAGTTCTATCTGCTTTGTGAAATTTGTCTAACCACCAAAATCCACATTAATTCCTTCTCCTTTGCATTCATCTTTGCATTCCTTTAAGTATCTAGACTCCCAAATTGAACCTTTTCTTTTCCTTGTCTTACCAGTTTTTTCCTCCATACCTATGTTGTCTTTTCAAGTGGGTTATAAGCTCCTCAGGGGTGGGTGTTTTAATTGGGGGATGCGTAAGTTCAGAACATGTGAGGACCTCAGTGACATGGCTGCCACAGGGGTTAAAAGGTGGGGGCAGGAATGGTGGAACCAGGTAAGAGATGAACTGGAAGAAGTTGACCTGTCCACAGAGATTGGGCTTTCAGGGGCATCAAGGCTGGCCAGTGCTCTATGTCCCAGAGATATGGGGAGGTCAGAGGTGGTTCATGCCAATGTTGGGGTCAAGGAGTCTGATCTGCCCTGTGGGGTGGGGCAATATGAATGGGAATTTTGGAGCAGGACTGTATTGTGGCTCCAGTTAAACAACATTCTCCTGATTGAAAGTCAGCCAGGCTATGAGAGCAGGGAAGGTTCTAGAGAAATCTAGGAAGAGTGGAAAGAAAGCCTTAGTAGGAAATGGGGTTGGGCTAGCAGGTTGAGGCAAATGCCCAAACAACATGATGGAAGTGAGGAAAGGGTGGGAGGAGAGGGAGAAAAAGAAGGAAAGGAAGAGGGGGAGACAGGAAAGGGAAATGAAGAGACAGTGGAGAGGCTAACAGTGAGAGAGAAGAGAGAAAGAGTTGAAGTGGAGAGAAAAGAAAGAGGAAAGAAATGGAAGTGAGAAAGAGAAAAGAAGGTAGAAGAGAAAAGAGATTAGAAAGCAGAAAGCAAAGAAAGCAAAAAGAAGTAAGAAGGCTCATGTCTGCACACCACCTGCCTGAACAAAGTCCAACCAGCAGTCATGCTAAGCAGGTAGGGCAAGTTGCATTATATCCCTAAAATCACTATTAGTAGTCACCTACTTTGACATGGACAATCTCCATTTTTTTTCTCACCTTTTCCAGGCTGTCAACAAAAGCATTTTAAGAAAATTTGGCTATATTAAATTTGCATTCTATATTATTATACATTATATACATATTGCATGCATTGTGAATTACATATATTATGTGTGTATTCTTCATTAGACACAAATGCAGTGTGATTGCTACTGAAACATAGCTTCAAAAGGAATTTCCTAACTAACCCATCCAATTACTTGTTTCTACCTTAACCACATTGCTATCATGAAGCCTAAATTCCTGATTACAGTCTTGGATTTGCCACACTTCCAGTCACAATCAGCTTGTATAAGGTGTGATCAAAACATATGGTGAATGTTTAAACAAAAAAAATTATTACAGTAAAACACATATTGTCATTATCCTTCTCAAAATACTCTCCCTCACTTCAAACACACTTATCTGATTGTTCTTGCCACTTTCTGAAGCAGTTCTGGAAGTCCTCTTTCTTCATTGTCTTTGCTTCATCATGACAATGTTCTATTCACACATTGCTTCTGGTACAACAATTTCTGTCAAATAAAAACATTATGGTGTGTTCTCATTCACTTTATTCACTGGATCTGGCACTGTGTGACTTCTGGCTCTTCCCCAAAGTCAAAATTACCATGAAAAGTAAATGTTTCGAATTTATTCAGGACATTGAGGCAGCCATGACAGTGTAAAGACACTCATGAAAGAGGACTTCCAGAACTTCTTCAGAAAATGGAAAGATCCATTGGATAAATGTGTTTGAAGTGAGGAGGAGTCTTTTGAGTGGGATTAGTGGCAATGTGTCTTTTACTGTAATAAATTTTTTATTTAAACATTTATTGTATTTTTTATCACACCTCATGGAATTGAGGCTGCTGAGGCATTTCCTAGCCTCTTTAAAATAGGTTCATCACTGGACAAGGCCAATGTGGTTGAGAAGGTGGTCATCATGCAGTTTTTTTTTTTTTTAAGATTTTATTGGGGAGTTGGGGGAGGGGAACAGTGTTGGGGAATCAGGGAAGGGGAATAGACAAGTTGCTGTCCTTTTGTTCTTGTCTAGTTGTGGAGGGCGTTGCTTCACTGGCCCATGTTGGTATTATCATTGCACTTTTCTCAGGTGAGGCAGATCTGTCGCCGGCCTCTGGATGGCCACTCACAGCTGCCCTTGGCAGCTCACACCAGCTGCCAGCTTCTCACGCTGGCTGCTGGCCACTCACTCTGGCAGCCCACTGCAGCAGGGGCTGCAGCCTACACCGTTGCCGGGCCTTGCACAGCCCAGCTCCAGGTTGAGCTGTTGTTCACCATCTTAGCTATAGGGGGTAGTGTCACTGGCCCTCATATGTGAGATCTGAACTAGGGCTGCTGGCGTCCCAAGCCAGCTCTTAACCAACGCACCACTGTGCCGGCCCATGATGCAGGTTTTTTTTGTTTTGTTTTGTTTTGTTTTAGCTGAGCCCTCCTGCTACCTGTTGGCAGCTCAATGGCAACTCAGCTTGGGCTGACATCGAACCACCATTGCTCAGAGCTCAGCTCGCACTCTTGAGTGAGCTCTTAACCAACTGAGCCACTCGGCCGGCCCGGTGATGCAGTTTTAACATCCAGGTAAGCCAGCATCAAGAGTCATTGATTTTCAGCAGTGTGATATGTTAGATATGAAATAGATTATGCAAATAAAACAATACCTGCCATGTATATGCAAGGCTGCTGTGAAGACTGAGAGACAAGCACTTAGAGCAGTAACTTGCACAGGTGCTGCTTAATATTACCTGTTATGATTTTTATTTTTATTATTATTTGTTTTGTGCTTACAATTTAATATGCAATACTTTACCTGATTTTCACAAACATTGGTAATGCACACAGAGCAGTCGATATAATCTCACTGAACTGAGGAAACTGAGTTTTGCCCAAGGTTATGCAAAGGCAGACAAGGAGGAGGACAGTGACAGAATCTTTCAGTTGCCGTGTTTACTGTTGTCTGTCCTCTTGTGAACGCCAACCAATTAGATCAGTGAAAGAAAAATGATTTCAATATTATTTCTAAGTGGCCACAAAATATATGTATGGTATGTCCTGACAACCCTCCAGTAAACAATTTCACAGCTGTATATTGCTTGATACACTTAAAAAAAATAGTTTTAGCCAGAGTTTATTTGTGTGCTCTTTTTCATTATCTTTCAAAATTGAGAAAGTAATACTCAAAATTTTAAGGCTGAAGGGCTTAAATAGGGAACAAGGTTTCAAAATAAAACTGGCTTCAAAACTGCACCCAGTTTTATTAGTGTGTGTAAAACTGACATTTGTTGGTGCCTGTGTGTGAGCTTAAAGTTATCCTTTGTTGAAGTAAAAAGACAAGGGAATAAATCCAGGGCTGGAACCAGGACAGCCAATTGCTGACTTGCTCTGTGACTCTTGTCAAATCACTTGGTATCCATACCTTCTTATCTTCCAAATGGAAATCAGGCGAACACCGGGACAAGTTGTGATTATTAGCCATCAGAACACTTGTTGAAACATTTCGTTCAGGAGCAATTTTTCCACATACATATCGGAATGTTGGATGGGTTTAGGGCTCACAGCTCAGATCCCTTCAGGCAGATACCATCACCTGAAGGTTGGGTGTTGTACAGAAATTCTTATTTACCAGCTACATGTGGGCCTTGGTGATTTTACTAAGGGACGTGCTATGAGCATAGCTACTGCCTCTGATGGATGCATATTAAATCTCCTCCTGTGGCCTCCAAGGGTTGCTAAGCAAAATCTTGAGAACTTGCTTTGGATTCAACTAAGACCGAAGGTTTCCCTACAAAAGGCCTACAGCCAAGCACTGGCTGCACCTCGTTCACCTTCTGGAAGTCCTGAGGAAGCCTTTACTAATTTGTTTCTGGTGTATTATAAATGTGTGAAACCTGAGGGAATAAAAGAATGTAAGCCTAAAGAGATTGTAGTTCTTTCACATCCATGTTCTTCTGCATCAATTTGGCCCTGATGCTTAATACCCTGAAATAAAGGTTTTATATAATTCCATTGAGAAACAGGATAATCTCTCAACCTTCCATAATTTTAAAGATCCCCAGAATAATCATTTTAGGATAAAGTTTTCTCAGAAACTGATTCCTACCTCCAAGTCATCCTGCTTTTCTTTATTGATATTCATTCCCCAGGTGACCTTATCTAGTAATATGGCTTTAAATACAGTCTTTGTGCTGACTATCCAATGTTTGTATCTTTGGCCTAAGCCTTTCCTCTGAAATCCAGAGTATGTATCCAATCACCTCCACTTAGTGTTAAAAAGTATTTCAAGGATAACATGTCCAAAACAGAATTCCTGTTTTTCCCCACCAAATCTGTTCTTTTTTAAAAAGTTTTTTCCGGTTCTGTGAATGGCAACTTTATTTTTAAGTAACTCAGCCCCAAAACTTGGGGTTATTTTTTACTCCTTCCTATCTCGCAACCCATACTCAACTCCTCAACAATTCCTATTGGATTTACTTTTAAAAATGTATCAAAGATATGACCACTTTGTGCCACCCCACCAATACCAGGCTGGTTCAAGCCACCATTACCTTTCATTTGAATTATTGTAATAACATTCTAACTAGCTTCTATGTCTGTTATCACCATAGAGTTGCCTGTGTGAGCCTTTTAAAATGTGAATCAAATTTTGTCACCCCTCTGCTCAAACATTTTGGAATCTTCTCAACATATGGATAGTAAAATAAAAACCCTTGAAATGATCTATAAATTCTACAATGTCTGCAACCTCCCTCACCCTTCTGTCCTCCTTTCCTAACAGTCTTTCTCTTAGTAGGCTCCAGACACTGTCCTATCTACTCTTCCTCCACAATGCCAGGCACATTATAACCTCAGGGTCTCTGCACTTTTTGTTCCCTTTTCCTGGTAATGCTCCGCTGGGGAGGAAAAATGTTTCTCTACCTGTCTAGGCTCTTCTGGCTAGTCTAAGAATTAAATTGACATGAGACAGATTAATAGGAGAAAAAACAAATTTAATTTTGTATTACAGGGGGCTCCATAAGAACATGGGGCCCACAGGCAGTCAGGTAATTGGGGGTTATGTGCCATTATGAACTAAGAAGAAAGTGTAGGAATCTGAGACTTCACAGGGAGGAAGCCAATTCACATGTCGATGGAAAAAAAAATTGATAAACAAATGTTTGCTTGGCCATAGAGAGACAAGGGGACACAGAGAAGACTTTGGTCTCTAAACCCTGATGAGTTCCCCCTCCTACACCTAGCCCACATTCTCTACAGATATTTCTGGTGATCGAACTCTTCCTGGACCTCTATTTAATTTCTTTAAGGGAGTTAAGGAGGTGGCAAAATCTTTTCCTGAGCCTATTGGACCTCAGTTGTCTTCAGCTCAAGATAGTCTGCATGCCAAAGTGGCATATTCTGGGAAGATTTGTTCTGAACCTCTATAGCTCTTTGTTCGATCCTCTCCAGTTGACCTTCTATACTTGTCTGCAACTTACAGATTCTGATAACTGCTTCCTCCCTCATTGCCTCCTTTGGATTATGGGTGATAACAAAGAACCTAGAAGAGTGCACTATCACTTGTGGTTCTTCCTATATCTCGTCTTGGTAAATTATCTTTTCGTAGTAAGCCTCCCTTGAATTATTCTAATTTGAATATGCTATCTCTTTCCTGCTGTGATCCTGATTGATCCAGTCATTAGTATTATATTTAATACTTATTGGTACTAGAAGTGGCTTCTAGGAAATAGGCCTTCCAAATGGGATTCTGACATTGAATTTCTCCTACATGCATGGAACACAGGGATAATCATCTTGCCAGGGGAAGGTGGGACATGAGTACTCCATGGAATAGAGAGGCATTACTATTACCCAAATTTTCACTGATGGTTGTATAGAATAATGTGCAGATGGAGGGCACAGTGGGAGATCACTATACCAAGGTAGAAATTATGAAGATTGTGGAATAAGCTGAATTCTTCCACTTAAGAGCTTAGTTAGGGACAAAAGAAATTAAAAGATAAAAACATATAACACATGTGGAGAACAAAAAGGCCTCTGTAGAAGCTTTGCATGAATTCCTCATCTACTGTAGGAGGACATATCTGACTAAGGCACAAGCCCAGGTTATTGTTGTAAGAGGTGTGGGGTTGCAGCATTAATCAAATGTCTGTCAGGTTTCTCATCTAAGGAAACTGGTGGAAAAAGAACTGTACCCTGCCTGAGGCAGGGGATTAGGACATTTGAGTAATGATTGAGCTGAGAACTTGGACCCTCCAAATTCTCTTAAAATTCTCTGGCCTGCGGAGGTGTCTCTATCCCCTCTTTCTAATTAGTCCTCTTCTGCATAAAACCGTTTAAAGATTGAGCCTGACTGTTGTCTCATAACTTGGTGCTCACAACCCAACTAAACCCAACCTAAACCAACTATCATGCCTTCTAGACCTAGAATGAGAGTTATTTTTCAACATAGCACAGTTTGAGAAGTTCAAGACTTGCCTCCATGAGGAAAGAGCATATAGAAAAGGACAGAAGAATTGATCAATCTATATCAGCAGATGATTGCGGAGGATATGGAAGAATAAGTTCTAACAGTTTTAGAGCAAGGGAAAGAACTATTGTATATGGATGGATCAAACCCCAAAGTCATTTACAAGGTTCTACTCACCTGGCAGTCTAGATTTATAATGTTATCTTCAAGACCTAGAAATGGGTACTAATAATCTACTAGTTGAATTTTAGACTCATGTGACATATTGTAGGGGAAAGGCTCTGAAGCCTTAAGGAAAACAGAAATATTGAAATAAATATATTATAGCCAAAACTGCTTAGCCACTCTTTAGTGGGAGGACCCAAATGACCCACCATTCACCAAAGCATTAAGAAATGCATTGCTGTGAAGGACCGTAATATGCTTAAAACATTCTATGATTGCTCGTTTTAGGCCAGAATTCATGGAGGGGATGATGCAGTGTACTTGGGTTCACTGATCTCAGCGTGAATAGTGGGAATTTCAGATTTGTAGAGTACATCTAGTAGCAATTAACTATCAGAGAAGAGGTGAGTGCTGCTACGTTAATAAGCCATAGGACTGAAACAGGAATCATAGAATTGAGATCTGAGGGATTTGTGACATTACTTTATTGATGAGAGAGTTCCTAGTATTAAAATAGATGGCAGACTACTAATGAGCTATTTGACATGGAAAGATTTCTGGTCACAATGCAAAAACCTAACTCAAATCTTTGAAATGGACTTCATGCCTTCTATCCAATTTCTAGATCTAAATTGATTCAAATACCCGACATCTCTCAACTGAGAGGTAGTCCAAGTCCCTTTGAGGAAAGACATTATGATATGGACTTATAAACCTGTAAATTTTTCCCCAAGACTTCCCTGGGAGATCTGAAGCATTTATTATTGTGATTGTGCACAATAATAAACATAAAAAAACATATTTTCTGGGGGTTATTGGACATTGTCTATGAACCAAAGCTAATGTCTCAAGACCCAAAATAGCTCTGTGTCCAAAGGAGCAGGGCCTTATGAAAGCCAGGTAAAAGATGAAACCTTGGCTCAAATCTAATAGTAGTTCTAGGAGGACTAGGGATAAACACTACCATTAATTCTTTATCCAAAAAATTTAGGGGACTTAATATATTTAGGAGATAAAATTCCTATATTGGCACACTGGTCTATGAAGTAGGGGATGTTATGATAGAAAAAATCAATTACAAACCCCTGAAATGCCTCCAGCCTATCTCTTCAGCAATGTCTCATTCCTGATAATATTGTAGAGATTAGTGTCACTATCAAAGGTTTGAGAAATGAACTGGTGGTGATGCTTACCACATATTATTTAGCATGCTTATTTAGTTGGTGAAAAAGCCAGATGCATCATACAGAATGATAGTAGATGATAGCAAAACTTAATCATGTGGTGGTTATATTTACAGCTGTGCTATTATTCCATTTCAATCAGTGAGGAGAATCAGAAGCAGTTTGCATTTACATGGCAGGGATTACAGTATAGTGTTACTATTTTGCCCAAGAGCTATGTCAACTCTCCACCTCTATGTTGTAATATAATCTAGATGGACCTTGATTATCTTGTCATTTCACTGAACATTTCACTCATAATAATGATATTGTCAACTGGCTCTGGTAAGTAGGAAGTAGCAAGTACTCTAGATATCTTAATAAGATATATGTATTTTAGAGGGTAGAAATGAAAACTATAAAATTTTAGGGTCTAAAATAAGTGTGGTCCAAAAGGAATAACATCACTTCCTTTCTGATGTGAGGGACAAGTTGCTACATCTTACACAACACTCACTACTTAGAAAAAGGCATACATTTAAGACCAGTTGAGATTTTGCAGGCAATATATATTTTTGTGTATGATCCTCTTACTCATTTATTGGTAATTCATAAGGTTACAAGTTTTGAGTGAGACCTATAGGAAGAATGGGCTCTGCAACAGGTCTAGGTTGCAATTCAGGCTGCTCTGCTATTTGGGTCTCATAATGTAGGACACTATAAAGAAAGAAAGTATTTATGGCAGATAAAGATCCTCTTTGAGAGTCTGGCAAATTCAATAGAAAAATCAACAGCATGGGTACTCATGGATCTGGAATAAGGCCATGTCCTTTACTGACAATTATTTTCCATTTGAAAAGCAGCACCTGGCTTGCTACCAGGCTCTGGGAAACACTAAACACTTGACCATGGAATATAAAATGAAATCCCCATTATGCAATCTGAAATCCCCATTATATGTGAAGTATTATTTGATCCTCAAAATTTAAAGTTAAACATAAACAATAATATACACATACTATAAAATTAAAGTAGTGTCCAATCCTGAGAACCTTCATCAACTGCAGGAGCAGGTGGCCCAGACTCACACTGTACCTGTTTCTACTGCTTTGCCATCTTTTCCTTATCCACATCTATGACTTCCTGGAGAGTTCAAAATGATTAGTTAATTATAAAGGTAAAAACATGGGCCTGATTTATGGATAGATCTCCATTCTTTGCTGCACCAGCTGAGGGACAGACTCTATACAACAATTACACTCAGTGGTGACCTTGAAAGACAGGTGACAATATGATGAAATTATTATCACTCCATGATAATACAACAGCTGATGGGAGTTCATCATGTCTACTCAGATAAGACCATGTGTTTTTCAACTGGATGAAGTATGAGAATGATTGGTGATGGGCAAAGCATGTAGGCTGTGCTGAATACCTTTAATTTGAAACTACAGATCAACTGTCATCCTTTGAAATTTTGATTGCTGCCCTGGGAGATTGATTTGTGTGGGTGGGCTGTATCACAGGTGTCTCTGACTTTCAGTTGAGTATGGCCAGTAGGGATATCAGGCAGAAGATAAGAACTACAGTCAGGTCAATGTGTTTATTCCCATTGCTCTTTTCTTGTGAGTTCACTTTAAACTAGCTTTCTTCATTGACTCAACATCACTGTTTATTTTAAGGTAGCTTTTTCTGCATGAATCTTTTATGTTCTGGTAACTGATCCCTCCCCTTGTCCTTTTAGTCTTACGGGTAATTACAGCACTGTTCTAAACAACTCTAGGTTAATACACAACTGTTGTGTTTCTGATCCACCCTTTCTACACCTTTGTAAATAGAACCTTACTTAAAAAAGAATCCTCTAGAATTTTCCAGTTTGAGAGTGCCATCTGTTTCCAATTTGGAAACACACCTCACATAGTCATATTTCCTCTCAGTTTCAGGCTGTTTATTATTTAGAGATCACGCATTTGCAAATGACAAAAATATTCCAACTAACATTGCTTAAGCTAGAAAAACATAGGGATTTATTAGCTCACATCACTAGAAAGTTCAAGGGATAATTTTGTCTTTAGGCATAGTTGAATCCAAGAGCTCATATGATATTGGCAGGACTTTCTCCTTCTCTTGGATCTACTTTGTGTTGCATTTCTTTTTAGACGAGTCCTTTTTACAAAATGATAAATATGGACATTGGCAGTTCTGGTTTATAGTGGCTTTACAGATTGCAATCTCAGAAAAAAAAAGCATGTATGATACTGCAACTGTCCTAACACACATCATATGTGATTCCCATGGTGAACTACTGGGCGTTGCTGAGGTTGTTTCCCTGGCTGTCACATTGGCAGTCATGTAGAATAGATGAACAAACTCACTGTAGTTTGGCCCAGGAATGGATAGAAAAGAACATTGTCTGGCTCAGAGGAGCACCGTCTCCCAATCCTCAATTGGAGCTCGTTTTCTTTGAAGTTTAGGTTTGAAAACAAAGAACAGTGCTGATAATAGAGGAAGTAGGGAAAATCAAAGGTCAGCTTCTGTTTTAACTGGAACGCTCCTCTTGCTAGAAAACACTCACTTCTGAGCCTCAGGATACAAACTGATTTAGCAAATCCATTTTGAATGGACTTCCAGCCTCAATCTGATTGTCAAATTCAATCCTATTGTGAAGAGAGAGTCCCTTGGGTGAACACGAAGTAGGTCTGTTCAATGAACTTTATAAAATACAAGGAAGCCCTTTGCCAAACTTACGTTTCTTCTTTGTCAAGCCATGCTGCAAATATGACTTGGAGCAGTTTATGTGAAACTTTGGTACCAAGAGGAATGTAAGAGAACAAGCTTGTCTAGGATGGAGGGTGTATTCCACCTTCCATCATCCATCATCCATCATCTATCATCTACCATCCATAAGACAGCTGAGTTATAGCAGCGGAGGGAACAGACGGGTAGGGTGGAGTGAGCTCCTGAAGGGAACAGCCCCCGTTTATGTAATTAGGAGAGCCATGGAAAATCTTCAGGATTTCTTAGTGAAATACAACATGAGAGTGGTCTGCATGCAAAATAGCTTTGGCCGTGGTATTAGTAGACTGGCAGGAAGGAGGTTATAGCTGTGTAGGAAAGGAGTGCCTGAGGTCTAGACAAAGGAATTAACAGTTTCCTGGAGAGAAAGTAAGGCAAAGAGGTAAAGAAATTGCTGTATGCTGAAAACAGAATAATATGTGCTAAGAAATAGTAGACAGAATTCATTGGCTTTTTAAATTCTTGTTTGCACACATCAAGCCAGGGATCAAAGTACTGTAGAAATACACATTGCATCTTTCACAGAACATATAACATTTTGTGACTGGAGCATTTGGCATGTTTTACTCAGCAGATGTTTGTTAAATCTTTATTTTTTACTATGTATTTAGTACCTACTATGAAATGTAGTGTAATGTAATGGAAAAATATGGGTTTGGGTGTCTGGCAAGATGGGTTTTCAATATCTAGCCTGTCACTTACTAGCTTCGTGCTTTTGGCCAAATATCTGAACTTCAAGTGTAAAATGCAGAACACAATTACTACCTCATGGGATTCTGTAGATATTAAATTAGATAATATATACAATATATACAATGTGGCTGCCACAATAATTAACAAATGGTTGCTGATGTTACCACCAATTCCTTAATTAAGAAGGATCTGTTTAAAGCAGGATAGCATCATACTTATACTCAGTTGACATGTATATCAATATTTACTCCTACTTCTCCCCACCTCCCACTTCACTTTACATTTTTGGACCAAATGGAGCATGTTACTACTGTTCATCACCTTTTACATTTTAGCCCCATTGAGAGAGGGGTATATGGCTTTCCTGTGGTCTTATTTAATTCCCCATTGGGATCCAAAGGTGGTATATACTTTATCTACCAGGCTGGCTCACAGACTGCATCAGAGAGGAAATAGATAACCCCTGCTGAGATTTAGAAATTTAACAGAGATTTGAAATTGCTGGTCTCCATGCTGGGCTCATTCTTACACATTTCTGAAGCTTACTATTTTCATTGTGCATTTGAATATAAGCATAGCTTGACCTCTGGACCTCCCCTTATTTTGCCACCAGTTAAAATTACTGATGCAAAACTAGTTGGTGTTTGTACATTTACAGATGAGAGAGGCACACTTAAATGGCATATTAATTCCTCTGTTTTAATGGAGTTAACTAGGAGGAGGATGCCACAGCAACCAGTTACTCAAGTGGGCCAGCAGGGGGAAATGTGTGAATTAAGGGAAAGTGGTGTTTTTTTGTTTTAACTTTTATGAGGTCTATTTAAAAAAATGGTTGTAGCAAATTATGGATGTCTCTGGATTGTTCCTTAGTTTAAAATTTGACTTACTATAATAATATTTTGAAAGCTGGAACTTAGCATTGAGTATAAAAAAATGCTTTTCTTGATTATTTTTTAATCAGAGAAAGAAGCTGGTGTTTGTGGATGTATTTATTTTGGAAATTTTCTGTTTGCTTTTTGCTAATTCTAATTTAGAGATAAGTACCCTGTTTTTTATGTTCTTCTCAGTTACTTTGTACATAACCTCTTTCTGACTTTCCTAGTTACATAAAAGAGAACTCCTGAGATATGCTCCAAAACAACAACAAACCCAAACATAGTTGTAAAAGCAGAAGTGCCTTATTAAAGTTATATATTTTTAAAGTTCCTTTAAAAAATTCAGAATGAACTCATAAAACTCAACAATTTTTTTTTTTTTTTGGTTTTAATTAGTAAGGTGCATTTCTTTGTTTAAAACCTCCATGCTAACTATTTTCTGGTTGCAGATTATAGCAGCCTCCTCAGGGTACCGAAGGTCCCAGGGTTTATGGGGAGCATATGTTGGGGAATGTGCAAAATCACTAGAGTATCATTAGGGAAAGCAAGGTAGCTCTGATGACCTTGTTCTTGGTCAGATTTCAAGAGCAGGCGCCTGTACATGTGCTATCACTATGGTGTCTCAGACATTCTAACTCTGTTTCTACTGCTTCTACTTCTCCTACCCTTAAGAACCAAGCGACCCTGTGAAACTCAAACTTTGTGAATTTAATCCTCTAAAGAGAGACGACCACAGAGAAGACTGTGGGACAGAGACTGAGAGTGTGGATGCTTGCATGGCTTGATGACCTTTGCGAACATCTACATCAAGACACCTGGTCAAACTTTGACTCTGGTGTCATTCCTTGGTCCAATGAATTGTGGCCAGAAGAGAGGGTCATCCCATATATAAAGCATGAGATCACATGCCTGAGGGGCCATCTGGTACAGATTATGGTGTCTTATGACTATTACCTCTTTTCTTAGCAGGATATAGTCATGGCAAACATTCAAAGCAAGATAAAGTCCCCTGCAGTACATGTCATAACTCAAAATACAGAATCTAGACACATCCAAGGATTTAAAACACATACCATACTTCACATCCATTAAGAATCACTACTGTTAAAAAAAAAAAGAAATAACAAGTTGTCAAGGATATGGAGAAATTGGAACCCTTGTGTACTATTGGCGGAAATGTAAAATGGTACAACTGCTAGGGGAAAGAGTATGGTTGTCCCTCAGAAATTTAAAAATAGAACTACTATATAATCCAGTAATCCCACTTCTGGGTATAGAGCCAAAAGAATTGAAAGAAGGATCTCAACAATATTTGTACACCCATGTTTGTAGCAGCATTATTGACAATAGCCAAAAGGTGGAAGCAACACAAGAGTTCATCGGTAGATGAATGCATAAGCAAAACGTGGCCTATACATACAATGAAATATTATTCAGCCTTAAGAGGAAAGAAAATTTTGACACATGCTACAACATGAATGAAACTTGAGGATATTATGCTAAATGAAATAAGGCCATCAAAAATGGATTATTACTATACAATTCCACTTATATGTTGTATGTATATAGTCATATTCATAGAGAAAACAGAGTGCTGGTTACCAGGGCCTGAAGAAAGAGGAAGAAAATGGGGAATTATTATTTAAAGGATCAAGAGCTTCAATGTGGCAAGATGGAAAGATTTCTGGAGACGGATGGTAGTGATGGGTGCGCAACAATGTGAATGCAGTTAATGACACTGAACTATGGACTCAAAATTGTTAAGGTGGTAAATTTTATGTAAATATTTTTTAATGGAAAAACACTCCCGAAAACCCATAACACCCCCCCCACCCCCGCACACACAATATCACACACAAATACAATATCACACCTATGAAACGCTTAGTACCATATAATGGTAAAATGTGCAGTCTTTGTCACCAGGCTATCTAAGCTCAACTCCTGCTTTTAGCATCTGAAAGCTGTATGACTTTAGAAAACTTAACCTCTCTAGGCTTCAGTTTCCTAATCTGTAAAATGGAGGTAAAAATACTATTTACCTCATAAGGTTGTTCTAAGGATTACATGAGTTAATACAGCATTTAGTATAATGCCTGAAAGACAGTAAGTGCTCAAGAAATGCTATTTTTACTATTTGAGTATGCATAAAATGTAATGCTTTATTTTAAATGAATTGAGTATAGCAAAGATTAGTGACTTTGGCAAGTGTATCTTCTTTTACAATCTGAAATAAAGAATTTCTAAAGAAGTTCCTAGTATCCTAAATATGAAAGGACGAGAGTTCTTTGTTTTGGAAATATTATGGGTTTGTTTCTTTAGTTCAGAGATGTGCGCATATAAACCATATATTGTACTTTATTAAGTTAGCAGTATCTGTTGCTTGTAATTATTTTCAATTTTTGCCATTCACTTAAAGAAAAGATATTTCTACACTGGATATTTTGCTTTCCAGCCTCAGCTGTTAGATTTTTTTTCCCTAACTTCCCTCTCTCAGTTATTCTGGGTTTGTACTTATTGTAGAATGATTTCATGAACTTCTGAGACACGGCTGAGAATATATAATGTTGCAAACCAGAGTAAGCTAGACACAGAAGGATCATATTTGCATAATGGCCATGGTACATCTAAACTTAAAGCATTTTCCTTTGGATAATAATGACATTCAAATTATTATGCTGCTCAGAATATAGTAGTAAACTAACCCATTCAGGTGTTCCAGTTTAATATAACATACTGCTGTCCTTTTCTTCCCAAACATACCTAGTGAGGATCCTGCTTATCCAGTTTTTTCACGTCACGATCTCTATAAGGCATCTCAAATAATTGTGCAGGTATAAGCTTGTGTATAGGGGATATTCTTGTTTAAAACAAAAGGATCATTTTCTTGATATATTTTTACTACCATTGCAATTATTTTCTCAATCTGTATTCTTATTGATGCAATTAAAGTAATTTCTAAAACCTAGTAAATATGTATAGATGAACAGTAACAATAGCAATTTGTATAAATGTATACTATAGTTTTAGAATAAGTGTCATGTGATTTCAAAATTTTCTTTCTAATTACATATGTTGAGAATATAGGAATTATCCTGGCTGCCATAATGTCATGTTTTTCAATGCTATATGGAAAAGTCTAAAATTATAGATCTTTATTTTTTTCCCCCTTGAATAACAGGTAGAGCATCAAATTTGGCCTCATATAGATCCAGACTACTGCTTTGCCACATGCTAGTGTGTGGTTTTGGGAAAACTAATCTCTCTAATCCTCAGTTTTTCTATCTGTAAAGTGGGGGTAATAATACCTATCTCTTAGGGTGGTTACAAGGATTAAATGTGAAAGCATAAACTACAGCTTCCTTCTCAGGCTGGCCCCCTAGCATGGTGGCAAGATGGCTAGAAGCAGCTCCAGTCTTTTTATATTTCTGACTGGTTAAATAATTATAGAAAAGAGAGTTACAAAAAGCAAAAGCCTGATATTTATTTGATTGTGTCAGATGAGATACGAGGTCCACGAAATAATCCTTATGTCTAGAATAAAGGAATTCATGAAATGGTAAGGGTCTCATGCCTACCATGTTTTAGTTTTTTTTTTCCTTTTAAGCTGCATTGAAGTATTGGGTCTTCAGAAAAGTCATGACATGTGCTTGCAACAGATGGCACTAGTTCATTTTTGGAAGGACTAGACTCATTCATTCTCATCTATGTTATCGCTATGTCTTTTTTTTTTTTTAAAGATTTTATTGGGGAATTGGCGGAGGGGAACAGCGTTGGGGAATCGGGGAAGGGAACAGACAAGTTGCTGTCTTTTTGTTCTTCAATTTAGTTGCGGAGGATGTTGCTTCACTGTTGGTATCGTCATTGCGCTCTTCCCAGATGAGGCAGATCGGTCGCTGGCCTCTGGATGTCGCTCACCGCGGCTATTGGAAGCTCATGCTTGGCTGCCAGCCGCTCACGCTGGCTGCGGGCCACTCACTGTAGCCTATGGCAGCCCACTGCAGCAGGGGCTGCAGCCCACACCATCACCGGGGCTCGCACAACCCAGCTCCAGGTGGAGCTGTTGTTAGCTGTAGAGGGCAGTGTCACTGGCCCTCATGTGGGATCCGAACCGGGGCCGCTGGCATCCCAAAACCAGCGCTTAACCAATGCGCCACTCGGCCGGCCCTCGCTATGTCTTTTAACATCTGACAGTTTTCGCTTTATTCTAAAAAAAATATTGAGCGATTTGGTTGAGTTTTGGAGATTTTACAACAAGTTGAAGATGGAAGATCAAACTGTGCATTTTTGCCATATTTTACTGTTTTAATTCCATAAAGGTAAGAACGTGCATCAAGCTTGTGAAAAGTTGCATAAAGTTTATGGTGACAATGCTCTACAAGAACATCACTGCCAACAATGGTTCACAAAATTCCATGCTGGTAATTTTGATCTCAACAACGCTTCTTGGTCAGGGAGGCCCACCGAGGTTGATGACAACAAAATAAAGGCATTGATCTATCCCAACCCACATGACACGAGAGATTGCAGAAACATTGAACACCCATCATTCAAGTGTTCATGACCACCTGAAGAAGCTGAGATGTGTAAGCAATCTCGATATTTGGGTTCTGCATGAATTCAAAGAAGTTCATTTGATGGCACGTATAAATATCTGCTCATTAAACATGAGGAAAATGATTCTTTTTTTTTTTTTTTTTAGCTGAGCCATCCTGCTACCTGTTGGCAGTTCAGCGGCTGCTCAGCTTGGGCTGGGCATCGAACTGCTGTTACTCAGAGCACAGCTCGCACTCTTGAGCGAGCTCTTAACCAACTGAGCCACTTGGCTGGCCCAAAACGATTCTTTTTTGAAGCGACTGATAACTGGTGATGAGAAGTGGATTGTTTGCAACAATGTGGTGTGCAAACAGTCATCAAGTCTTGGCCTCGACGTGATGACTTGCCTCAAATAACACTGAAAGCAGACATTCATCAGAGGAAGGCCATGCTCTCGGTGTGTTGGGATTTTAAAGATGGTGTGGTGGGATTTTAAAGGTGTCGTGTTTTTTGAACTCTTACCAAGGAACCAAACAATCAATTCAAATGTGTACTGTCGGCAATTGGACAGTTTGAGTGAATCCAGCATCCAGAAATGTCCAGAGCTTGTTAATTGTAAAGGAATTGTGTTCCATCTCCACAATGCGAGACCACACACAAGTTTGATCACCTGTCAAAAATTATTGGAACTTGGGTGGGATGTGTTGCCACACTCACCATACTCTCCTGACCTTGCGCCATCAGACTTACACTTGTTTCGCTCTCTTCAAAACTCCTTGCATTGTATAACAAACGTTCAATTCAGATGAGGCTGTAAACCAGCACCTTGTTCAGTTTTTCGCAAATAAAGACAGGTCCCTCTATGAATGAGGAATTATGAAGCTCACTGAAAGATGGCAAAAGGTTATCGAACAGAACGGCAATATATCATTGATCGATCTTTGTTCTTTAAATAAATAAATGACCTTTGAAAAACACAAACAAAATATGTCATGACTTTTCCGAAGACCCAATATAATCTACATGTGATAAAATTGACCCATTTTATGTGTACCATTTAATGGTATCATCTATCCCTGAAATTGTAAAGAAAAAAAAATCCATGATAGTTTGCGGAGAGACCAAATTCACATATTTATTACAGTATTTTGTATAATTGTCCTATTTTATTATTAGCTATTGTTGTTAATCTCTTACTGTGACTAATTTATTAAACCTTATCATAGGTCTTTATGTATAGAAAAAACTTAGTAGTTATAGGGTTCAGTACTATCCTTGGCTTCAGGCATTACCTGGGGATCTTGGAGCATGTCCCCTTTGGATAAGGGGGAACTAATGTATTCTCTATTTATTCAGAATACAAGCTCCTTGTCAGATACAGATTTTGCAGATTCTCCTAGTCTGTGGTTTAAAAATATTTAATAATATTAGTTAACATTTAAAAATATACATTTTATTTTCTATGTAATAAATCTTTTTCCACTTCAAGATTACAAAACTGTTTTTCCTAGATTTTACTTTGGAAGTTTTAAAATTTTACCCATTATGTTTATATCTATAGTCATTATGAGTTATATGTATATGGTGTGAGATTTAGGTACAGGTTCATTTTTTTGCATATAGTAATTCAGTGTTCCAAAACCATTTGTTGAAATATTATTTTTCCTTACTGAATTACTTTAGTCTCTACATTGAAAATCAGTTTACTATATATGTGTGCTTCTATTTCTTGTTTTCTTATGTTAAATTTATTCATCTCTATGTCTATATTTGTGTCAATGCCACACTCTTTTGATTCCTATAGGTTTATATTAATTCTTATAATCAGGTAGGATAAGTCCTCCAACTTTATTCTTCTTTTAAATATTGCTTTGGATATCTTTGGTCTTTTGTATTTTTATATAAATTCTAGAATCACCTTGACAATTTTTTTGTAAGCCTGTTGGGATTTAGATGAAGACTGTGGTGAATCTACAGATTCTAGAAAATGTAATCTTCCGATCCATGAACATGGTTTATTTTGGTCTTTTCAAATTTCTCTCAGCAGTATTTTAGAATTTTTCAGAGTACAGGTCTTACACATATTTTAATAGCTGTATCTTTAATATTTCAATATTTTGATGTTATTATAAATGATATATTTTAAACTTTTAATTTCTAATTATTCATTGCTAAAAAATAGAAATAAAATTATTTTTTTGTATGCTAACTCTGTATCTTGTCATCTTACTAACTTAAATATTAAACTTTGAAATAAGTTTCTAGATACTTAGAATTTTCTTCATGGACAATCATGTTATCATCCTATCCAATCTGTATGCATTTTATTCTTTTTTCTTCATGTAATTCTCTTGTTAGGACGTCTAATACAATATTTAAGAAGAGTGATGATGTAGGCATCATTGCCGTGTTCTAACCTCAGATGGAAGCATTAGTATTTTATCATTAAGTATAATATTAGCTGTAGATTTTTCATAGATGCCCTTTATCAAGTTGAGGAAATTTTCTTCCATTCCTAGTTTACTGGAGTTCTTAATGATGAATAGATATTACATTTTAAAAAGTGCCTTTTCTAATCTATTTGAGAACTTCATATATTTTTGAATATTAAAACAACCTTGTCTTCCTGACATAAATTGTTCTTTGTCATGGTGTATTATGCATAAACTCGATTTGCTAAAATTGTAAGGATTTGTGAATCTATATTCATGAGAATTATTAATTTATAGTTTTCCTTCTTGCCATATCTTTGTCTATTTTGAGTATTGGATAATGATGGCCCAATAAAATATTTACTAAAGTATCTCCTTCTCTATTCTCTGTGGGAATTGAAATTATTTTTTCCTTAATTGTTGGTAATATTCACCATTGAAGCCATCTGAGCCTTGAATTTTCTTTGTGGGAAGATCTGTAAGTACAAAACTATTTTTTAAATACTTGTAGGGCTATTCAAGTTATCTGTTTCTTCTTGAGTAAGATTTGGCAGTTGGTAACTTTCAAGGTATTTATCCATTTCACTTAAGTTGTCAAGTTTATTGATATAAAATTGTTGAATTATTGTTATTTTATCTTTTTGTCATACCTCTCTTTTTTCTTGATAAGTCTGGCTAGAGATTAACCAATATTATTGATCTTAAAAAAGTAAAAATAGGCATGCAAGACTACATCAAACTAAAAAGATATGCACAGCAAAGGAAACCACCAACAATATATTTTAAAGACATTAAAATATGAAAAAAATGGCAAAATGACTTTTCTAATTAAATACATGTATATTGTTTTCAATAATTTTAATTTTTAATGTCGATTTAACTTTCCATTGGGCATGATTTTCTTTGTGTTTGAAGAACTTGAAGAAAAACCTTGTAGTGAATTTCTTATGGAGAATAATTTTCTCAGCTTTGTTTGTATGAAAAACTCTATACTTGTATCTTACCATCTTCACTTTGGAAAAATGCTTTTGTTGGATATATTATTCTATTTTGATGTATATTCTTTTCTATTTAGTACTTTTCTGTCAGTAGTCCAGAGTCTTCTGCTATGCTTCATTTTTGGTGATAAATGTGTTGTCATTCTTATTTTTGATTCTTTTATGTAATATGTCTTCGTCTCCCTCTGACTACCTTTATTTGCTTGAATCCTTGATGGCATAATTTTTAAAAAGATTTTTATTAAAGGGTCGGCCGAGTGGCACAGTGGTTAAGCGCTGGTTTGGGAAGCCACTGGTCCCGGTTCGGGTCCCACATATGAGGGCCAGTGACACTGCCCTCAAAAAAAAAAAAAAAAGATTTTTATTAAAAATATACCTAACATACCATATTATATTAGTTTCAGGGGTGCACCGTAGTTATTCAACATTTATATACCTAAAAAAGTGATCACCATGATAAGTTCAGCAACCATCTGATACCATACTATGCTATCACAATATAATTGACTATATTCCCCAAACTGTGCATTATTTTTCCATGATTTATTTGTGTTACACCTGGAAATTTGGACTTCTTATTCCCCTTTAAGCTGATCGATTACAGTTGACATTCAATATTATTTTATATTAATTTCATGTGTGCAGTGTGGTGGTTAGATGTTTATATAATTTAAGAAGTAATCCCTCTGACTAGTCTAGTACCCACCTAACACTATACAAGTTATTACCATATCATCAACTATATTCCCTAAGCTTTACTTTACATCCCCATGATTATTTTGTAACTACCAGTTTGTACTTAATACCTTCATCTTTTTCACCTGCCACCCAACCCCTCCCATCTATCACCCCCAACAAATCTAGTACCCATCTGACACCATACATACTTATTACAATATTATTGACTGTATCCCTTCTGTTATACCCTACATCCCCATAACTACTTTGTAACAGCTCATTTGTACTTTTTAATCCCTTCCCCTTTTTTCACCCACACTCCTAATCCCCTCCCATCTGGCAACCATCAAAATATTCTCTGTATCTATGAGTTTGTTTCTGTTTTGTTTGTTAATTTTGTTATTGGATTCCACATATAAGCGAAATCACATTGCACTGTCTTTCTCTGTCTGACACTCCACTCAGCACAACACCCTCCAGTTCCATCCATGCTGACACAGATGGCAAGAACCCATTCCCTTCCCTAGCTGAGCAATATTCCATTGTATGTATGTACCACCTCCTCTTTATCCATTCTTCCATTCACGGACACCCAGGTTGCCTCCACATCTTGGCTATTGTTGCAATGAACAATGCTGCAATGAACATAAGGGTGCAGATATCTCCTTGACTTACCATTTTGGGTTTCTTTGGCTAAATACCCTGAAGTGGGATTAGTGAGTCCTTCATTGTGTCTTTGTTTTAAAGTCCATTTTGTCTGGTATAAGTATTGCCACTCCAGTGTTTTTTCTTTTTATTCATTTTTATGTGGAGAGCCGCGGGACGTCGCTGGGCCTTCTTGGGGCAGGGAAAGAGGCCGCAGCCTACCCTGAAAGGGGTTTGGCAAGGCGCCTTAAATCTCTGAAAGCGCACTCCAGGTGCGTATCCTCAAAACGGGGTCTGGCGAGGCCTACGTGCCTCCACAGTAATCAACAAACAGGATGTTCTAGTAGATAGCTGGGAAAGCAGTCATAAGAGGCAAACAAGGAGATACCAAAAAGATGAATAGCGCAGTCGACCTTGTAGCTTGTACACACATGTTGGCGTGTCTCCCAGAGTTTGGCCTTGCACCCATACAAACTGTATAAAGCTTGCTGTGTTTTAAAATAAAGTGCCTTCTCGCAGCATCCCTGCTGAGAAGCCCTCCCGGCTCTGCTTTTCTGTGTCTTTCTTTTCTTCAGCCTCTGGTGGCTCCTGGAACCTTCGTGTCGGAGCTGGACTCCGACATTTTTATTTTTATGAAGTATCTTTTTCAATCTCTTTACTTTCTGTCTCTGTGTGTCTTTCCATCTGAAGTGAGTCTCTGGTAGGCAGCTATGTAAGGGTATTGTTTCCTTATCCATTCACCCCTCTTATATCTTTTGATTGAAGCATATTTAATCCACTTACATTGAAAGTAATTGTTGATAGATATGTAGCTATTGCAATTTTATTCATAATTTTGAGGGTTTTTTCCATCTTGAAGAAGTCCCTCTAACATTCTTTGTAAATAGGTATTTGGTGGTGATGAACTCCTTTAGCTTTTTCATGCCTGGGAAGCTCTTTATCTATATTTTGATACTAAATGATAGCCTTACTGAGTTGATCCTTGCTTTTTATCACTTGAATATTTTGTGCCAATCCCTTCTGGCCTGCAAAGTTTCTGTTGAAAAATCAACTGACAACCTTATGAAAGCTCCCTTATAAATTACTAGTTGTCTTTCTCTTGCTGCTTTTAGGATTCTCTCTTTGTCTTTAACCTTTGCCATTTTATTGTTTTTTGTTTGTTTGTTTGTTTGTTTGTTTTTTGAGGGCAGTGTCACTGGCCCTCATATGTGGGACCTGAACCGGGGCCGCTGGCATCCTAAGCCAGCGCTTAAGTACTGCGACACTCGGCCAGCCCAACCTTTGGCATTTTAATTATGTCTCTTGGTGTGGGCCTGTTTGGGTTCATCCTGTTTAGGACTCTCTGCACTTCATGGGCTTGTATGTCTATTCACCAGGTTAGGAAAGTTTTCAGTCATTATTTCTTCAAACAGATACTCAATCTCTGCTTTCTCTCTTTTCCTTTGACACCCCTATAATACAAATATTGTTACGCTTGATGTTGTCCCAACAGGTACTCAATCTCTGCTTTCTCTCTTTTCCTTTGACACCCCTAGAATACAAATATTGTTACACTTGATGTTGTCCCAGAGTTCTCTTAATCTATCCTTATTTTTTTGGATTCTCTTTTCTTTTTGCTGTTCCAATTGGGTGTTTTCTGCTACCTTGTTTTCCCTGTCACTGATTCGATACTCTACTTCATCTAGTCTGCTGGTGATTCCTTCTAGTGCATTCTTCATCTCAGTTACTGTATTCTTCACTTCTGACTGGTTCTTTTTTATGGTTTCTATGTCCTTTTTAATGCTTGCTATCTCTTTGTTGAAGTTGTCACTGAGGCCTTGAGCATCCATCCTATTAACCATTGTTTTGAGCTCTGTATCTGGAAGGTTGCTTGCTTCCATTTTGTTTAGTTCTTTTTCTGGAGTTTTCTCCTGTTCTTTCACTTGGACTGCATTTCTTTGTTTTCTCATATTGGCTGCTTCTCTGTGTTTGTTTCCATGTATTAGGTTAATCTGCTATGTCTCCCAGTCTTGGCCTTTTGACTTTATGTAGTAGGTGTCCTGTAGGATCCAGTGGCACAATTTCCTTGGTCACCTGAGCCAGGTGCTCCAGGAGTGTCCCTTGTATGGTTTGTGTGTGCTCTACAGTTATAATTGAGCCTTATTGCTACTGGTGAGTCAGTGGGTGAAACTGACCCTGAGGCTGATTGGCTGTCGGTATGGCCACATCCACAGCTTTTGGGCTGCTGTGTAAGAGGCTTACCCCATTGAAGGGGATTTGCCTTGGTGGGCTCTGTGCCTGTTGAGACCACACTTTGTGTGTGCCACTTGTGGGGCTAATTGGGCAATGCTCTGCTGTGGTCTGAAGCCAACCTCCAAGTATGTTGGTTCTGGATCCTCTTGGGAGGTGCTCTGGTTCAAATCCAGGTCAGCTATTGCCTGTGACTGGCTGGGGTTATCTTGTAGGAGCTACAAAATGTTCTGCAATTGTTTGCTGCCTGTGCTAAACATTGCAGCATGTGGGAGGGGCCACACTCTGAACTGAGGACAGCTGCTGCTATTACCAGGCCTAGGGTAACTCCACAAATGCCAGGACAGCTGGAGGTCTCTTGCCACTTGTCAGCTCCCTTAACTTTCAGCCACTGACAAAGCCTCATGTGGTACATGACTTGGGTGAGGCAGGGTCTCAGGGAGTCACTAGAATGGGAAGAGTTGTGCTCACCAGTTTAATGTAGACTCTGGTTTGATGCAAATGCTGAGCCTGGAGTGCGTCAGCAAAAGTCTCAGAGCTAGCACTATACCAAGGTTAGTTGCCACCCACCTGGGGCTCGTGGACTCTGATAGTTTTTGAAGAAAGAATTCAATGCAGGAGGGGCCAGCTTTTTGTCTAGAGGTTTGTTTGTTTTTGCTTTTTTTTTTTTTTTTGCTACCATTGTGATGCCTTTTAAAAGAATCTACTCAATATTTCCTATATTATCAGGCTCTCTAGTATGACTGGTGAGATTAAGAACTATTCTCAGCCAGGTCTGGATTCTGGGGATTGTTTGACCTACTGATGCCTGGTACTTTTTTCCTCTGCCACAGGCCATTACCTCTTCCTGAGCATAGATGAGTAATCAGCCAAAGACTTATAGATACCCCTGTGTACATTCCTGTGTAGTTACCTCTCCTTTGGTATTCTACCCTCCAAAATTGTAGCTGTCTCAGCTTTCCTGATCTCCAATCTCTGTCTTTTCAATCTGATCAGATGGTGGACTATTTGAATTCTCCTGCCTATATTTGGGCCTGCAAATTGACTTCAGGCAGTAAACTGGAACAGTTATAGCACTATATCATATTTATTTTCCCTCTCAGGGATGGAAGTCATGCATAACCTATTGTCTACTGTTTGAAAAAAAGTTATTTTGTATATTTCACCTGGAGTTATAATTGTTAATGATGATAGGGAAATTCTTGGGCTAGCTAATTCTTTATGAGAAGAAACAGAAGCCCTTATGTCTATCCTTAAAGCTGGAGTCTAAGTTGGTTCAACGACAAGGTTATGAGTGAACAAAGATGACCCTCAAAAGAAAATCAAGTTTATAATTTTCATTCAAGATACAAAAATAGTGACTTTGGGTGCCAGATAAGCAAAAGAGCAACACTATCCATAATGATGTTGTTATAGAAGTTCTGCTAATCTCAAATTACTCTCTTGTCCAATATTTTATGGCTGAACCATCACAAGAATAAGTTTATTGCTATGGATTAAATTTTTATTCTTTACTTAAATCAACAGAAATTTCTCCTAATATAGTGAAAATTTTAAATTTCATAAGTTATCTAGGACAAATAAAAATATCAAATCATTCGGTAAGAGTAGTTTTTTATATTGGAGAGAGACAGGAAAAGAGAATTTTGAGTCAAGAGATTCCATGAATGGGGGGAAGTTCAGAACAAAGCCTATTTAACATTATTCATTATTTAGAAATTATTTTTCATCTAAAAGTAAACTGCTACTGCAGCTTAAAAGTAACAAATTGGGCCATATAACTTTAAGGTCAGAATAGTTCATATCATTTATAGAAGATATTATCACCTTTAAAAATAGTGCCTGACAAGGTGCTGATCCCTTCAATTCTGGCTTTACTGGAGGCTACAGAGTGTCAGTTGCTGGGTCAAGAGGGACTTTTTTTTCTCTATTACAATTATTGAAGTGTAGCTGATACATAGTAATCTAAATGCATTTGATGGATTCTGAAACATGAATATACTTATGAAATGATAACCACAATGAAAATAATGAACACACATATCACCTCAAAATGTTTCCTCCTGCCCTACCTTCCACCCTATCTCAAGATAACCAATGACGTGCTTTAAGTCACTATACAATACTTTCGTTTTTCTACATGTTATATAAATACAATAATCTAGGGGATATTCTTTTTCATCTGTATTATTATTTTTTATTTTTTTACTCAGTATAATGCCTTTGAGGTTCACCCATGTTGTTGAGTGTGTCAGTTCTCACCTCTCAGGTATGAAAGTCCTTCATTTTCTATCTCTGATTATAATTGTGGATTTACCTTTTTTCTTTGCAGCACCATCAGTTTTTTGTTTCATTTTTATTCAAATTCTATAGTTGGGTACATAGATATTTAGGGTTGTTATGTCCTCGAATAATCAACCCCATTATCAATATGAGGTAATCTTTTTTATCCCTAGTGATATTCTTTCCTCTGACATCTACTTTATCAGATATTAATATAGCCACTCCAGCTTTCTTTTGATTAGTATTAACATGTACATCTTATTACATGTGGTTTTTTTTAACCTATTTGTAAGTGGGTTTCTTGCAGGGAGCATATAGTCGGTTTTGTTTATGTAAAATTTGATCATCCCTAGCTTTTAATTGGTGTTTTTATATCATTTATATTTATATTTGGTCTAATTCTTTCACTCTTCTTGGCAATATATCACCTATCATATTTTGAAGGCAGCAACTTTTAAAACTTCACATTATATTTATTTCTCCTTGCTGTAACTCTAGACCAAAGAGGCAAAATTATAATTTTGCATTTCGTTGGTTTTCTGCAGTACCATAATCCACTGGCAGCCACTGTAATCTGCCTGAAAGTTGTGTTTCTCATTGTAAAGTTGTCCATTGATATTTCTGGTTACACAGCTGTCATTGTAAACAGGGTTAGCCCCAGGAAACTGAGCCCTCTGAGTGTGTTGATATCCTTCAGAGCTGAGGTTGTACCTTTAAACATGATAATCTCATTGAGGTACAACCATCCTTTGAGGCTCTGAATGGGTGCTCTGCCTTCCCAGATAGTTCAACCTCTTTTTGCTCTAAAACAGGGCCTGGCTCTAAATGAGTGTTTGTTAAAGCGTGATCTAAGGAGTATTTACATAAAAATCAATTGGAGTATGGCTTTTAGTGTAGACTCCTGAGCCCAAACTCCGTCTAATTGTATTGATTTCCCACGGGTGGATCCAAGGAATTTATATTTTAATAAGCTTCTCAGTTGATTTTCATGTACACTCAAGCTTGAAAAACCATCATTCTATATCATGAACTATGATGATTAAAGGAATTTCATTATACTCTGTATTTACAGTGATATAAATTAAAAATTTATAATTATAACAAATTTTTAAAAAATAAGCATAATCTGTATAATGCTATTTATATATCTTACATATGTGTTACTGTATTAATATGCTATGGAGATCATAAATATAGGCAAAAATTGAAATTTAAAATAAAAAAAAACTGAAGTACTGATATTTCTGTCTGTATTTAAATGGTTGTATTGTATCCTCTCACTTTGCAGACCCTGTTCTAAACCTTGGGAAGCTGGATAGGTTGAGGACGATTTTCAATAATTCTATAAAAAGGAACCAATACAAAATGCTCCAAATGAATTGTTGGAGTATTGATTCTCACTATAATAATGCCCAGGCTACACCCCAGACCAATTAAATGTGAATTTGGGATGGGACTCAGGCATAAATATTTGTAAAAGTTTCCTGTATGATCCCAATGTGCAAGAAAACATATGCTGAGAATGTTGCTATTAGAACAATGTTTCTTAAACTTTAGCATGCAAGGGAATCACCTGGAGAGCTTGTTAAAACACAGATTCTTGGGCTGTTCTTGCAGATAGATTTAGGTGGGATTGATTTATGTGTTTTTAACAAGCTCCCAGGTGAGGCTGATGTTACTGGACTACATTCAGCAGCTCTGTATTAGTGGCAATACAGCCTTGCCAAACTTTCAGAGCAGACTTCTCCTTTGATAATACCATATAGTTTTAGTAATTAAAAACTCAGATTCATCTTATGCCTACATGAATAAATTATTCCTTTGAGAAGAAAATAATTACTTAAAAACTATTTAATTATAGAGTCTATCTTACCTATTTGAGAAAGATCAATTATCACACACTGTGCACTGGGTTGTCCTGACCATAACTTCTGTGACCTAAATTAACATCATGACCATATGATCCTGCCAATATGATGAGCAAGACATGTCATCAGCAAGTTTATTAATCTACATTTTTCTCCTTTACTGAAATTTTTCTTTAATATCACATATTCTTGACATAAGATGGGGTCTGATCCTATGATTGGAGGGCTTTCATTTTTCCAGATTTAGGCCTTCTTAGACTTCTTTGGTAGCAGTATTAAATTTCAAAATTAGACACAGAAGAAACAGGAGTGAAGAGACTCAGTGTTAGCCTGACTTTGCCATTAATTCTCTGTGTAAGTCTAAAAAAGGCATTTAAAACTTTCTGGGCCTCATTTTCTTCATCTCTAAAATGAGTTAGACAAGATGAATATTTTTAAGTTCTTTTCCAGCTCTAAAATTGTCATCTGTATAATTTCACAAAATACCAGACCCAGAGCACAAAGTTGTTTATTTTGTGAGTTGTGTTGGTTCAATAATTCAGTACATTTAAAAAAAAAAAAAAAAAAGAAAAGGAGTTTAAATGCCTAGTTTTCCTGAGCTTTAGCTTTTCAGCTTTTAGGGCAGAGCTCTCTAGCACTGTTAAGATGAGTATAGGAGCTACATGGAGGCTTTGCTTGATCTAGCTGTGACTAGGAAACTTCCACATCTACTTGAAACTATAAAAATCATGATTCAATCTTCCTTTGGCAAAAGAAAAGGACTCTGTTATGCTGGAAAAAAATTGTATTCTTCTGTATCAAAGTCCATGTGCCAAATAAAGAAACTTGATAAGATTATTGTCAGATTCAAAAAAGGAACATCAGGCCTGCCGAGTGGCGCAGTGGTTGGGCGTTGGCTTGGGAGGCCAGCGGCCCCGGCTCGGGTCCCGCATGTGGGGGCCAGTGACACTGCTCTCAAAAATAAAACAAGAAACAAAAAACAAAAACAAACGAACAAAAAAAGGAACATTATTGATTTTTAATAAGGTTACAAACTGGAGCGTCTAATATGTTGGCCCCATATAAGGCAGTTGGGTAATTGACAGTGAGAAAGAATTAAAAAGGTGGGATTTAGTTTATCACTGATTGTAAGGATTAACAACCTAGTAACACACAATGCATGGAAAAAATTAGAAACATTTTAGGCGTTTTAAAGAGAAAAAGTGGATTATAAAATTCACTCTTTACTCAATAATTCCACTTCTGGATATATTTCCTAAGGAAATAATTAAAAACATTATAAAAGAAGTGTTCGTGAACATGTGAAGGGTAGCTTTATATACACATACAATAGGAAAATATGGAATGTGGCCAATTGTTCAATAATGGGAGCATGTAAGTGAATTACTCCATCCACAGGATTGAATAATATAAAGACATAAACTGAATTTATAATGATTATACAAAAGCATGGAAAAATAGTTATAACGTATTAATTGATTAAAACCAAGTACAGAATGTATACTATAATAATCAAGATAAAAAATCATGAATATAAAAAAGATAGAGACTATATAATATGCAATAGTTATATAAGAATAAAGAGATTCTGGGTGACTTTTTCCTTTACTTCCCAGCTCTGTAATGTTGATGTGTTACCTTTATGTCATAGTGGTTAAGAGAACAAAATTTACAGCCATATATCTGTGTTCAAACCTGGCTCTGCCTCTTATCAGATGGGTGAATTTGGAGAAGTTATTAATTTTCATCTCAGTTTCCTCACTTATGAAATGGATATAATTTTAGTAACTTCCCTATAGGTTGCAAAGATTTAATAAATTAATGTATAAAAATTACTTAGACTGGAGGGCATGGATTATGGAGAGCATTATATGAGTGTTTGCTATTTATTAATGTTTAAAATAATTTATCTTGTTTCCTTTATAATGTGCTTTCTATTGATAGAAATATCGGACCTTATTTTTTAAATAAAAGGAATATAAAAATTGCCTTCTTAGGTTATCTGGTTCCTCTGACACATATACATCAATTCCCCACAAATTAGGAAAAACTTTTGTTAAGCTTATATTTTATACATAATCCTAGTGTGGCTCCCATTATACATTTTATATTATTTCTTGGAAAGTTTCTTATAGTACACTTAGATAAACCAATCGATTCATCGGTACTCACTTAAATATGTGACTTCAGTTATTATCATTGGGGTCACTTAAAATAAGACACCTAACATTTGTTTTTGCTTGAGTCTCTAAAATCAGCAATTTTCTGGGTGTCTTTGACATGCTGTGATCCTGATCAGCAACTAAGGAAAACATTTTTTAAACAACAATCCATTATAGGCAATTTCATTTCCAAAACTGCTGGAAGCCAGAATCTGACTTTACTTCTAAAACTTCCTGGCACAGGATTTGTGTCCTTAGCTATGAGGCAGTACAGAAGGATCAAAACTCAAACTCACTAAAAACTTTTAAACAAACTTTCAAAATGAGAAAAAAGTAGGAATATTTGGAAGTAGATGAGACGTAGGTATTAATAAATATTAGTAGTGACTTGTAGATACTTCTAAATATCTAGTTAAAAGTTTTAAATTGAAAGAAAAATCCACTACTTCTTCGTCCTAGCAGAGCTCCGTCTTTATTGATTTTATTTTCAGTTCTTATTGTTATTACTTCTATATATATTCAAATGATGTATTGGCATTACTATTTCTTGTCTTACCATTTTTTAACTAATCTGACAAACTCTCTGTTTTACCTGGCAAGTTAGTACATTTACATGTGTAATGATTACTGGTATATTTGAAACCATTTCTACAACCTTATTTTGTGTTTTCTTTTTCTCCAAAGTTTTCCTCTCCCTCCATTCTGTTTTTGTCCTCTTGGACTTATCAAGATTTAAAATCCTATTTCCCTCAACTAGTTTAGAAGTAATGAATTATATGTCTTTTGGGTACCTGACAACAAACTTATTTTGATTGATTTTCAAATGTTAAACCAAATTTATAATTCTTATACAAACCCAACTTCTCTATGATATCGTATTCTTTTCATATATTGCTGTTTCTGAGTTACTAATACTTTAGAATTCTTTACATCTATGCTTATGAGTGCTTGGCCTGTAACTTTCTTCTGTTTTACTGACATTGTTGGGATTTTCTATCTAGGCAATGCTCATTCCTAAAATTACTTACACTGATTGAGAATTGAAACACTTTTAATTCATTGGAAGAGTTTGTATATATTTAGAATAAACTTCCTTAAACATATATTAGAACTCAACAGTGAAACGATCTGGACCTGGAGTTTCCATGGTAGAAAGTTTTAAATTAATGACCTGATTAATTTAATACAAAATGTTTTATGAATTTATTTCATGCAAGTTTAAAACATTGTGTCTGTAGAATCTATAATGATGCTTACTTTTTCATGACTAAAAGTGGTTATTTCTCTCTCTCTCTTCATCAACCTATTAATTTTAAGTCTTTACAATTAGCTTTGACTTTGTTGACATTCTTTGTTGTGTGGGAAACTTTTTGCCAGATAGAATTCAACAGTGTGAGAGGAGCCAGATCATTCAAATAGTAAATCTATTATTTTTTGAGGTGTGATAGCCCTTAGCCAGCAACACATATATGCCTAAGTTGTTATTGAGTTGTTAACTGCCCAGTTCCTCATTAGAAGTCCACTTCACTGTTGACTTACCCAGCAGGGTTTTGGAAAATGTTTTTACTCTGTTGGGACCATGTGGCCTCCTATTCTTATGGCTTACAGGCAAATGGCACCCACAGGGAGAATTCTTCTGCACATTGTCAGTTTTCAATATGCAACCAGATCACTGCTATGCTTTATTAAAGGCATAAATCTGAACTTGTGCTGAATATGTACAAAGGAAATTTGACTTGTACATCTTGATAACATCAAAGAGCTACTCCAGTATCCAAAGGTAGCCTACTTACTGTCTCAGTAAAGGACTAGCACCACAGTAAGATTTTCTAGTAGGTGATATCACTGATAGGTCTGAGAATGCAACATAATCATAAATAAAATATAAATTAACACCAAGTTCTTCAATTGTCATGAATTCACCAGATATGGAAAATGCTGTTTTTGTGATTATAAAAATTCAGTTAAAATTAAGTTTTTTTGTTTTGAAATCTCTATAAGTATTTAAAGAATCCAAGTAGGACCAGGTGGCAGGACAATGAAAGGGGAGGAAGAAAGGAAAGCCAAGAGATTATCTACCTGTGCTTGATTAAGAGAAAGAGAATGATGTTTTCCTAAAGATTTGAACAAGCACTTCAAAGACTGCCACCAGCAGAAAAGTCATCAGAGTTGCTTTGATAATGAATTCAGCTGAGTAACAAGCCCTGTTGCATAAGCAGTGCTTCAAAAGCAGTATTGCAACTCCTGAGGGACATGCTGTTCACCTGTTCACCTTACCAGTCCATCATATCTAGGAGAAAATAATGTTTGTGTACAGAGTTTCATAGAAAGAATTGGTAGGCATGCTCGATATTTTGTGGCCTGTATTAGGTTCAGAGTAGCTGCCACAATCATGAAAAGTACCAAATTTGCTAGCTCAACATAAGAGAAGTTATTTCCCATTGATGTAGTAATCCAATGAGGATTTGTCATATATTCCCACCTACCTGCAATGGAGACTGTGAAATGTAATCTGCCACTTCTCAAAGTCATCTCTGTACTCAGGCAGTTTTCGGGGGGTGTTAAGTCTCTGTCATGTGAGCCATCACTGTCCTCAGAAAATAGAACAGATTACCCTTTGATTTACTTTTTTGATCATTTCTGCATTGGAATACATACATCTAATTGATATCCAATCCTCTGCATTTAGAAATAAACATGATTATATTCAGTTCAATTTAATAAACATTGTTGTACTAAATATTATAGGAATCTAATATTGTTGAGGTGCAATGTTATTTATTCTGTGACTATGAATAGAGTCCTCAGGAAACTCATAGAGAATATATTCTAATCAAATCCAATTTCAATACAATGTAGTAGATGCTAGTCTCATTTAAGAGTGCTAGAGATTTATTTTTCCCATATTTTAATGAAACATAGTTCATTAGAGGATTGTCACAAACTCAGATACAATTTTCTGACATTTGAATTAAGCTTATTTATGTCACATGTCAATAAATAAAACAAACTTTATAAATTTTAGTAAATCTCAGTAATGTAACTATACAGAGAACTTGTATCAAAAATGTCTGATTTTTAAAGAAAACTCTTCTCAGTTCTGGTTTTCCAAAGTGCAGGAATAGCATCAGGCAGACACAGACTTGCCAATGTCATTTTTATTCCATAACATAAAATCTGCAGTCAGTTTTTTATTGACAACAAATAATGAACATTTTATTTGAATGAACTTTAGTTCAGGAAGTTTCCCCAGCACTAAAGAGTTTGACATGTCCCATAGCAGTACAACCACAGAATGTTCACCTTGCTGGTATCACCACTTTCTATGTTCTTCAGTGTCCTCTACAACCAGGATTTTCTGCTCCTAATTCCACTCTGATAATTTCTGGTAAAGAATCAAATGAGTTTTGGATCTTCATAAGGAGTTAGATATTGAAACAGAAGGAAATTAAGCCCAAAGCACCTCGGTCTGCCATTGTATAACCTAAAATATACATTTAACCATTCAGTATCTTAGTTTCCTCATGTGTGAAATCAGAGTTTCAGATTAATGAAGCTTCAATTCCCTATGTATCTTGTTCAGTGAGTCTATTATTCTAATACATTTCTGTATAATACATTGTCTACACAGGGAATTCCAATGTTAAAAAAAAAAAGAAAAGAAAGAAAGAGGGAGGGGGGAGGGAGAGAGAGGGAGAAAGAGAACGAGAGATAGAAAGAAAGAAAGAAAAGTTTAGTGGACATAGGCTATTTCAATAATAGTCCTTTTGTTATTTAGATATAAACTTAGGTAGTTGTTCAGTTTGGCAATCAGTTTGTTTATGCTATCTTCTGTTTATGTTTTTAGCTTCTTCTGTGCTATATCTTTCTTATCCCTATAAATGCAAATTATTGCCTATCTGAAACTTACTCCATAAGCTACAAGCTAAAAATTTGCTCAATTCTTTTGTTTGGCAAAACTCTACTGAGAAAAATAATGTATTGAAATAAATAGGCTTGGTTTTGGGAATGCTTCCAATTTTGAATCCTTGGCTGGGTTGGCCTTCCACTGAAAAATAAAATTAGCCAAAGCTCTAGCTCAAAATCTTTTGAAAGATAAAGCTATGGGGATTACTCTAATGTATTCAAGGTGTCCACATACTTTGAGTACTGCTAATAATAAGCTCCCTGGAAAATAAGATGAAGACACTGGCAGATTATCAAAGTTCAGCGAAGTCAACTTTATGTATATCCAAGACTATCATTTCCAAACTAGAATGGTGGGTTTCAGGTTGATCATTTCATTTGGAATGTTAACTCTGGGAGTGTGGGAGACACTTTTCATAATCACAGGGAAAGGGACAATAAGCTTTGCCTCCCACATTCAGTGTGTCCTCGTGTTATTTTATCTTAGCATCTGAAATTCAAAGACGCTTCTTCCATGGGAGCTGGCCACCCAGGAGCTGGAGTAAAAGGAACACGCAGAGGAATTTGTGGTGAAATCTGGCTCTAGTCCCCAAAAGCCCCCTTTCCTGTATTTTTCACAATGTTGAGTAATGTTTGAGTGCTCATAATAAGATGGATGTTCTACCCTCCAAACTCATCTTTTAGGAATTCTGGGGCAGCACTGTTTTCTTCTCAAAGGGATTGTACTTCAAAAGTGACTAAAGATATTACTTTGCTTTTCTAAAATATATAGAAACTAATGAAAATATTTCACATGAGAGTCTTCTTAGTAATCTAGATACATCTAGGGTTCATAGGAAAGGATTTAATTGTCATAACCGAATAAATACACTCCCTTTTTATTCAGGAATTATATAACTTCCAGCAGTGGTTTTCAACTAGGGAGGTGCAGTGAGGGTTGTTCCAGAGTCACTGTGATGTGTTTTCAACTCACACTTTCTCTCCTCACAACAGGCTCTGTTTTCTCCCCAAGATTCTGGTAAATTCCTGCCCGGGGGTGCAGCATGGATAGAATCTGCCACTGTGATCAACAGTTACTTACAATAGTGTATTGTATCTCCTGGATATTAGATTGAGTGAGGAAAAGGTTCAGAAACAGCTCCTGTGTCTTGGAGCAACAGTTCTCAACAATGTCCCTCATGCTTCAGGGATTGATGACATTTTAGTCACGGACAGCTGCAGGCAATGTTCATGATTTTTTAAAACAACCTTATGGAACTTCCACAGCTACTGACGATAAAGTTGCTATAGCTGCTGGCTAAAACCTTTTCTCTTTTCTTCGAGCAAAAATTATATCAATTTGTGGTAATAAGCTAACTCTCACAAGCTATTTGGGAGCTCTGATGGACACTTCCATGTTTCTGGATGAATAGAATTGGGAAAAATGAGTTTCTGTGTAATGAGTTTGATCATTTGATGAAATACACCATTTAAAACATAGGATACATAGAAGAAAAATAATCAAAAGGGCATGTGGCAGCTAAAATATTTGGAAACCAGTGACCTCAAATGAGGTAGGACTCAGCATAGGAGAAATATCTGTTGATTTCTCTTTAATCAATAATGTTCTTAATCATAGTAGCAGCTGTGTGTATATAAGTACACAGATATGTATATTGCCCTAAAGTAGATAGTATCGAAGAAACAACACACCTATTAATTAAGGATAGAGTTCTCTATATAATGACAGCTGTAATCATTAATTAATTTTAATTATGATCTTTTAATATTATTCATGTTTTATTTACCTTCATTTCATTTGAATTCCATACGCTTGCTCTTCCTGGGATGGGTGCTGTGGGAGGTAATATTGTGGGAGGCTCAAGTTTAGAATGCATTTTTACAAAATTACTATCATCAATATGTTCTGGGTCTTACATAAGGTATGAATGATTTACCTTAAAAATACATCTGCAAATATGATGCTCTTTAATATGGTTCTTCGTACTTTTTGTATAATGGATGATAAATTAAAGTCTGGAAATTTGGGGCTTTTTCTTTCTTTTCTAGAGTTAGCAAGTATTTCTACCAACAAACTTATTAGGAAAGTTGTTACAAGACAAAAAAATCATACAGCAGAGATAGGAGGTCTTGAAAGCTACCAGCTTTTCGCTTTTGGAGAGCAGAAAGCTATTTGTCCTTTTCTCTCTTTTCTTTCTAATCCCAATAGAATTGGAGGGGGAAAAGACAAAAGGTGACAGTGTTTTTTTAACTGGCAGTGAGGAACAGGGTTCTGACAAGGGTGACAGGTTTGAGATGAAAAAATATCTGAGTCTGTTGGTTTGATCTCCAAGGTATCAATAAAAAAAAAAAATGAAAGAAGGCTGACCTGCTGATTTTCCTTCCTGGAAGAAAAGTATCTTTTAATTTGGAAGCTAAAGTACTTTCTGGAAGAATTCTGTATTTTAAAACAATAGTTAACACGTTCTTGAGATTCCAGGTCATCCTTTTAAGTTGGTTGGACAGAGTACAAAAATGCATTATTGATATCAGCTCCATTCATTCACATACTTATTTAACAATATCTTGGCACTTTTGGAGTGATCCCGGGCTATATTATTTTCAGTATTCAGTTAGTAGTCACATTGACTCCTCAGTTAGATTTTATCAAAAGGAGGTTGGGCAGAGAAAAACAGAAAAATAATGATGGATGCCAAGCATTTGCACTGTGAAATAACATTATGTGAGTTTTTCTTCTGGAAATCTATTATCTTTGCCTGTTTCCATTGTAAAGCAGAAATAACAATGGAAACTCAAAAGTAGTTGGACGTATGTTCCACTTCACATATGTAATATCTATGCTCTGACAGTGGGTACTCTAGACAGCAGAGAGGAAGCCAGAGTGCAGGAACTTGAGAACCAGCATAATGTAGACCCTTTATTCTGTGGCCCTTCCAGTCAGAAGGCTCAGAACAAAGTCAGGAAAGGCGTTTTCCAGCTTTACATGCACTCCAAGAGCCTAACACTCAATGGCAGGGAACACTCAGAGATTATTACACTTTGTCTGCGATTCCAGTTAACTTCACTCTGCTTCGAACTTTTTAATGGCATTTTTTTATCCTTTCTTTTCTTCCTCCCCAATCACTATACTTGATCGTAGTGCTCTGTATACACATTGGCCTCTCAACAATTGTGGACAGGTCAGAAATATGATAAATTTGAGATAGTGCGATGGGGGTGGCATGAGGGCCATGAAAGCATCACTTGGATCTGCTTTGGGGAGCATAATTGATGGATGGTCCCGTTGCTGCCTTCTGAACCCTCCATGGTGTGTCCACAGAGCCCTGCTTCTGGTAGGTCCACCTGCAGGGGGCAGGACTCCTCCTGGGTAATGTTGGCTTGCAGACCCCCTTTAGGCCTGGCTGAGGCCCTTTAGAGCTGTGCTGAAGTGTGCTACTCTTTCTACCGACCCTCCTTTCTTTCTTGTCCCCCAGGAGTCAGACCTGCAGGCCACTCTGAAGGCTTTCCCTGCTTCCTCCAGCCTCTTCCCTTTGCCATTCATAGGGGTTTTCGCCAATAAATCTCTTGCAAGTCTAATTCTATCTTGTTTTCTGCTCCTCAGAGGACCTGAGCTAATACAGGAGGGAAGAAGACTTCCTCTCATGGCTTAGAGCTCTAAATCTGAACATAAATAATGTGATAGGGCAATCCAAGGGACAAAACGCAAATATTCAAATAGAATTCTGGACCATGCGCTGCCACCCTCTCTCTCCCTTAACTGTTTTTGCTTCTTCTCAGCCCTCTAGTAGGGATCAGTCAACTTTTGTAAAGGGTGAGACAGTAAAGGTTTTATGCTTATGGGTAATATAGTCTCTGCTGCAATGATTCAACACTGCTATTGTAGTGTAAAAGCACCCAGAAGCAATATATGAAAGGAATGGACGTGGATGTGTTCCAATAAAACTTTATTTTAAAACAGGCAGCAGGACACATTGGGCCTGTGCTTTATTGCTTGCGAAGGCCTGGTCTTTCAAGTTCATATTGGAGATTTCCTTTGGCTGATTTATTCAGTCATTTATTTAGGTCCCTAAAACTTGAGATCACTTAAGCTAAAGAGAATAGGCAGATCTGTGTTCTGCTGTAGCATCTGCTCCTTCAGAAATGCCTCACCGTGTAGTCCTCATTCATGGCTTCCTTCCCAGGGGTCTTCAGTGCCCTGTGGTACCCACTCCCCAGCTCTTTCATTTTGTTTACAAATTGCTAAGCACTTTCCTTTCTATTCTAACACATGAAACATTTCTTCATTTTTCTTATTGCTTTTCTTATTGGACATTTTAAGACTGAAATATAAGAAGAAGATGACTGCATCTTACAAAAGCTTCTAGCAATTACAATAGAAGTCACCATGGCAACTTACATTTTTTGGGATTAAAGTATTTAGGAGTGGGAGCTGAGGAGAAAAAAAAAAAATGCTGCATGCAGCCAACTGAGGTTTTGACTTTAGCTTGAAAAATACCCTGAAGCTTTCCCAGAGGCGTAGGGGTTGGGAAAAAAGAAACAGAGCCAATAAAGGTCCCGTGGCCAAGAATAAACCCAGGTTGGAGGTTAGTTAATCAAGGGGCCAAACACTCTGCCACTCCAGGTGAAATGGAAGAGCTCTACTCTCCTGATGCTTAACTGGTGGTGGACATGGGTATTTTATGATTGATGTTTTATATATTTACTGTCTCCTTTTTTATGTACTTGCTTGGATATTACACTTGTATCATCTCAAAGAAAGGATTTAGAAAAGGGCACTAGGCCTATTTGGATTGCCTTTGGCACTTGTTGTTCTAAACTCCAAGATAGAATGAAAGAAAATGGCCTCAATTCTTGGACAATGATGTGGGATGGTGGCAGCATAAGCCTTGGCCCTGCCTCTTGAGAGAAATCTGTGACTCACAATGGATTTCTAAGCTGCTCTTTTGCCTCCTGGCACTTCACCCTCATCCTTTTGTCCTTCCTTCCCTCTTGGTTCTTGTTGAGGGTTGAGACAGAGCCAAGCCTACAAAATAAGTAATAGACTATAAAGCTTCTTTTACACAGAGCATCTTAAAATGCTGACATTGTGCAATATTTTAATGAAGCATCCATAGTTGTGAGGTTTAATCATCAAATTAATGATAACATAGCATATAATTAATAGAAATCATTAGTGGCAATAATAGTTAGAAAGTGGTTGTCTCAGGATGATTGCAATGACTGCTAAAATAATAATGAAATCTCATTTGATTTTCATAACATCTGTGTGGTTACCCTTTCATAGGTTAGAACATTTAGGCTCAGAGTTTGATTCTGATTAAATGGCACTACCAAGGACATAAAGATGATAATTTGTAGAGTTGACTTTGTTGGCTAGTCTGGTCTCTAATGACTGAGACATAGTGGTTAGGCTCAGACTTCTGGAGCCCTGTGATCTGGGTTTGAATTCTAGTTCTGTTCTGTTCATGTTAAGTTACTCAACCTCCATGTCTGCCCCACAGGATTGTTGGGAGGATTAAATGAATACTACTGTGTTTGGATAATGTTTAGAACCATGCTTAGCATATATATACTATATTAGTGTCAGTGAAATAAATAAATGAACCATATTGGGTCTAAGACATTGAATAAATTAGCTGACATTAGGAAACCTATCTGATCTTTCTAAGCTTCATTTTTCTATTTATCTGCAAAATGGAGATAATCATAGTAATTACCTTATGGATGCTTTCAGGGTTAATTGAACTTAATGTAAATGCCTTAAGATGATACCTGAGACTTATTAAGGGCTCTTTTTTTTTTCTAGCTGTGCAACTAGTCTCAGTTATCTAGAGAAACAGAAGAAATAGTAAATATATATGTTTACTATACGGATTGCTTTATGAAACTATGGAGGCTGAGAAGTAAGTCTAAGATCTGCAGTCAGCAAGCAGGAGACCCAGGAAACCCAGTGGTGCAATTTCCAATCTGAGTTCGAGTCTAAAAGCAGAAGACTGATGTCTCAGCTCAAAGACAGTCAGGCAGAAAGCATTTTATTTTTCAGTTTTTATTCTATTCAGGCCTTCAATGAGCCGCACCCACGTTGGGGAAGGTGATCTGCTTTACTCAGTCTACCGATTCAAATGTCCAAATCTCATCCTGAAACACCCTCACAGACACTCAGAAATAATGTTTGTAATGGACTGAATATTTATGTTCCTCCAAAATTCATATGTTGAAATCCTAACACAGAAGGTGATGGTATTAGGAGGTGGGATGTTTGGGGGTGATTAGGTCACGAGGGTGGGACCTTATGGATGTGATTAGTGCCCTTATACAAAAGACCCTAGAGACACCCCTTGCCCTTTCCACCACGTGAGGTGAAGGCAAAAAAAGTCATTTAGGAAGAGGGACCCCAACAGACACCGAATCTGCTGGTACCTTGATCTTGGACTTCCCAGCCTCCAGAACTGTGAGAAATAAATTTCTGTAGTTCATAAGGAATTTCTGTTGTTTACACCACCCTGTCCAAGGTATTTTTTTATGACTGCCCAAGCAAACTAATACAACATCTTAATGAAGGAAGAGAATAGGGGATTCAGAGAGATAATTACAAATGAGAGAGGAGGAGCCCAACGGAATGTTCTTAATAACTTACAGCAAGAATGGGCTATTAGATGGCATTGTTCAGGGAGTCCCAGGAGAAACTAAATCCTCCCTCAAACCACAGCACTGTTCTGCAGGCACTCAAGAAACGCATGCGCCCAAGGCAAGATCGTGGCACTGTTGTGAGTACTGCTCAATGTAGAATTCCACTAGAGAACTTTGGTATGGTGGGCTGGGCCACAGGACAAAGCCTTCTTTCCTTGCCCTGAAGTCACACCCATTTTGCCAGTTTGTTATGCAAGAGCACTGCACACAGAAGAGAAGGAAATGCCATTCTTGTCAATTTCAGTTTTTTTTTATTCCTTCTAGAGTAAATCTGAGCTATTTACATTTTTCTATAAAGTCATCCATTTCACCAAAGTTTAGAAATGATTGGTACCTAATTGTGCAGATTTGTTTCTAATTAAAAAAACATATTTGGTAATTATTATAGACCTTTTCTCAGTCCTGTTTTGACTTCTCCCTCATTTTCCTTCCCTACATTTTACTGCCTCAAAAGAAAATTTAAGTTCCTCTGATATATTTGGTTCATTTGGAATCTTCAAAACACGTGCACTCACATGCTGCCATTGCCTTTCACCTGTGCTCTTCACGTGGGTCTGTCTCTGTGTGTCATGGAGGTTGTGCTTTTTTCCCAAGCTTACCCTCTGTTTCTCCCCATAAGTCAGTTTCAGGCCTGTGCTCTTCTCCTGAATCTTCATTATCATGCACTATTCTCTGGTCTGCATTGTATTTACCTAGCTTATTGTTCACTCTTCCTTGAAAGACATGGATCTATACCTGGCATTTATAAACAAATACAATATATGGATTGCCTTTGATCTCACATCAGCCATTTGGGTGTTTGTTCTGTTTGTTCAGCCTTCTCATATGCATGATGAGACAGAAAATTGTTTTCCCCAGTTTCCATTTCCATGGCTGGAGTTTGACATTGACAGCCTTTTATTTAATGCAACTCTATTGAGGTTCAATCATGTGACATCCATTCTTGAGCTCCCTCTACTCAGTTCCTTTTGTAACAATCTGAATGAGAGCACTAGATGAAAAAGTACACTATTCAGAATATTCCACCCCTTGGGCCCTTTTTATGGATGTGCTTAAGACCTCTTCCTACTTTCTGGCTGGTTGTTTCCTGACTGTTACAGTCTCTACATGGATATAGAAAGAGAGGTATGATGTCCCAGGGGGAGGAGACGCATAACAATATCATCTTGCTTGCCTCAAAAAATAAGATCACAGCAGCAGGAGTCACGCTCAATGTTTTCATGGTTCACACCCTCGTTCTGAGTGGGACAAACAGTGAGGAAATAAGAAAGTATTTTCCTTTCCGTTATCTTGCTTTTGTAGAACAACAGATTTGTCCTCTTTTCAGAAGCAAAATATGTGTGGGACAGTAGTTGTGTTTTGCAGTCTCATTTCATCATTTTAATTCTAGCTTGAGGCAATAGTATGAGTTTTCATCATTCTCTCTAACGTCTCAGTGGCAGTCTATCATGCCATTTTACTTCTGACATAGTCACAGTGTCCGCAATACGTTAGTGTGCTCAAATAAATAATTCATTTAATAAATGGATGAATGTCGCCATTGTTATATTACTGGGTTATTAGGACAATTAGCTAGGAAAAATTTTATACTAGGCTTCCTTATTGAGGTTGGTTTTATTAAATTTTGTGCCAATTTTATTTCTTTTCCACTTAGTAATATGGCTATAACTATCACAAAGGCTAATGAGTTGATTTGAAAACTTTGATATGCAAGAAATGGTATTAAGATCAATCATTCAGGGGCCAGCCGAGTGGCGCGGTGGTTAAGAGCCGGCTTGGGACGCCAGCGGCCCCGGTTTGGATCCCACATATGAGGACCAGTGACACTGCCCTCAAAAAAAAACAACAAATCAATCATTCATTCCACAAACATGTATTGAGTTCCTATTTACACTGGCACCATGCCATGATAGAATTCTTTCCAACTCTATGGGGCATAGGGGTTTGTGGGTGGCTGTACAAGTATGAAAGACATAGGTAAAATATATAAATATATCTTAAGCATAATTATAATGTATGATGACATATAATAGGCTTATGTAAAACATGCAGTGAGATGCAGAAGGAGTGACTTTTAAGTTACGTTATTGGTCTTTAAGGAAAACCATGAAGGTTAAGAGTTATGAAGAATGGAGATCTAAGAAAAGGTCCATTTCTGGAGAAGACCGTAATACCCAGAATCTGTAACATTCAGGGAATTATATGTAGTTAATTGTGATTGAAAACAGAGGGTGGATGATAATTGACAGGGTTTTGAAAATACAGTTAGCTATGGATGACTGAGTATAACTTTTACCTAGAATGCATGGATGGTACTAGATTCAGAAGGGTTGTGGACCATAAGCCAGAGTGATAATTACTGGGAAAGACATGTGAGTGTGGGGCTATGAGAAGTATATGTGGATAAGGGTTATATAATTGGATAAAGCTTCCTATGAGGAAGTGGATTTAAAATAGTATTGTATACGTTAGAAGAGAAAATGGTGAGACAATTATTTTACTTATACAAAAAGATATGTATGTGTGATTATAAACACATTTGAGCTAGAAATTGAACTGTGTTGCTGCTTCAATCAGTGAGCAGTTGTTTGGTATCCCATGGAGTCATGGCTTCAAACACTGGCTCAATCCAAGACAGGAAAAGTACAGATAAAATTAAAATGTAAGCTAAGAATGCTTGGAGAACAGAACAAAATGAACTACTAGTAAAATTTTGGGGGAAACATCATCACAGATCTCCAAGGACTTTGAGCTGATACTGAGGGACCGTATAATCTTAAACAGTAAATATAAAGATGGAAAGCTGCTACTAAGTAAGGGGTTTAGAACAAGTGAATAGGCAATCAGGATATGAGAATTATGATGTTAAAATCATTAAGAGTGGATTTTTCTTCTTATCAATTATAGTTGACATACAATATTATGTTAGTTTCATGTGTACAACATAATGATTACACATCTATATACCTTATATAGTGATCACCCTCGTAAGTCTATTATCCATCTGACACCATACATAGAGATGACACATACTCACAAGAATGAACACTCTTTTGTTCACAATGCAGCTCCTTATCTCTAAAAATTATTGTATAAACCCCATCATGACAGTACCAAACCTCTACCACTTCGTTCAAATCCCAGTTCCACTCCTACCAATATTGGCTTCATTTCTTACATCTCTTATGTGTGCCGTGTGGTAAAATCTAGGTTTTCTAAGCTTTTATTTCTTTATACACTCATTTAGAAGTAGTATCCATTGTTAGGACCTCTACAATTTATATATAATATTCACCATTTAAATTATTATAGAGGTCATGACAATGGATGCCGGTTCTAAATGAGAATATACACACACTCATGGTAGTATAAAAGATTTTAAAATCTTTTACATTAAATCTAGAAAGTATATAGTATACCCAAGCATGTTCTTGAGCTTTTATTTATACAGGTGTCCAAGTATCCTGTGGGTGGAGATAAAAAAAAAATTCACTATTTTTCTATATCTTTTAGTTACCTAAATTGCTAGCCAGCCCACAGTGAATGTTTATAGTGCTGAGATAGCTCTCTCAAGGATGATAAGAATTCACCATTGTCCCGGTTAGTTGATATCTGCCATTGGATACAATAAGAGGGACCAAGGTCATGATAACACTAAAAATTTTTCCTTAATGTAATTCCATCTCTGGACTTCTTTCTTGAAAGACATGTACAGCATTATTAAAAGCACTAGGGGTCACTTCTCAAAGGTGCTCTAGTCCTTTGGGTATAGATGCATGTGGGAGAATACTGGGGTGAGAGGAGTTGGAGCTGCTTTTTTATCTAAGATGTGTTCAAGCTTGCTTTAAATATTAAAAATAATTTTAAAAGAAACAAATAAAAATAACAATGAGAAATCCATCCTTTTGTTACCAGGTATATTAAATCAATGAATTAATATATTGATTTAATTTTGAGTTTCCTGATAACTTAGGCAAAATGGCAGACATATTAGTTTAATATTATCTAATAAGGGAAATAATACCAGCTTGTCTGCTGAGACAAATTTCATGACACAAATTCAAAGAAGCATCCACTGTGTGAGTCTTTATATTAGGGCTATGGGTAACATATCTAGCATTGTTTTCAATCAGGATTTTGCAAAGTCCATCCATGTTGTGTATGAGAGAGAGAGAGAGAGAGCACTGAATCCTAACCACTAGACCACCAGGGAAGGCCTCCATCCATGTCGTTTATAATGGAGTTTTATGTAACACTCAGGAAAGTATATTTCTGTAGAAAAAATGAGTTTGATTCAAGAATATTACTTCTTTTGTATAAATGTACCACAGTTTCTTAATGTAGTCATCATCTACCAATGGGCATTTTGGTTATTTCCATGTCTTGGCTATTGTGAATAGCACTGCAATAAACATAAGAGTGCATATATACTTTTTTTTGAATTAGCATTTTGGATTTCTCTGCATAGATACTTAAGAGTGGAATTGCTAGGTTATAAGGTAGTTCCATTTCTAGTTTTTTGTTTTTTTTAAAGATTTTATTGGGGAATTGGGGGAGGGGAACAGACAAGTTGCTGTCTTTTTGTTCTTCAATCTAGTTGCAGAGGACGTTGCTTCACTGGCCCATGTTGGTATCATCATTGCGCTCTTCCCAGATGAGGCAGATTGCTCTCTGGCCTCTGGATGGCCGCTCACTGCAGCTATTGGCAGCTCACGCTGGTTGCTGGCTGCTCACACTGGCTGCCGGCCACTCACTGCAGCCTATGGCAGCCCACTGCAGCAGGGCTGCATCCTACACCATCGCCAGGGCTCGCACAGCCCAGCTCCAGGTGGAGCTGTTGTTAGCTGTAGAGGGCAGTGTCATATGTGGGATCCGAACCGGGGCCACTGGCATCCCAAGCCAGCTCGTAACCAATGCACCACTCGGCTGGCGCCCCATTTCTAGTTTTTTGAGATACCTTCATATTGATTTCCATAGTGGCTGCACCAATCTGCAATCCCACCAACAGTGCACGAGGGCTCCGTTTTCTCCATATCCTCACCAGTACTTGTTGTTTGTTCATTTGTTGATGATGGCCACTCTGACAGGAGTGAGGTGGCACTTGTCTTATTAGGTAGGCCACTTCATGGATGGTGTAAATGCCTGACCACTGCACTGTACACCTGAAGCTGAATCACATTGAAAGTCAACTATAACATACATATATATATATATATATATATATATATATATATATATATATTCCCCACACACACACAGGATATGGAGTACAGCGTACAGCATAGGAAATTGAGTCAATGGAATTGTAACAGCTATATACCATGTCAGAGGGGTCGTAGATAGGGGGAGGGAGGTTATCACTTTGTGAGGGGTGTAAATGTGTATTACATTGTTTTGTATACCTGAAAATAATTTTTTAAAAAAAGAATATTACTTTTTAAATGGCCATAATGTTATTTTTCTGACATCAGTTGCTTAAAATGATCTGTTCAAAAATGGTCAGAGTTGACTTTTAGTATTTATTTGATAAGAACCCAGAGTAAAGCTGTTATTGAATGAATCTGACTTATTGGGACTCCTGTGTTTGACTCTCAGGAGTTGAGCATTCTACTGATGCTCACCTCAATCTGTTTCTGTGCTACTTCTCTTTCTTGGTTTATCACCACCCTGTTACTATTCAACCTTCAACCTTGATTCTCCTTCTGTCCATCCTTTGAGTGTTGTTCATTGTTTTATTCTCATTTTGTGAACTCTTCCCGTGAGAGCATATTCACTCTCTGCAACCATGCATATGCTGATTCAGTTAGGATATGTGTTATGAGATCCAGGCTTTTAATTCCCACCACATATCCACTTGAAAAATATATGTTTATGTAAATAGATCTTGCAAACTCTATTTATTCAAAATCAAAGTTATCCAATTCATTTTCACTTCCATGTTTCTGAAATTAATAACACTATTCAACAAGTCATTCAAGGAGGCCAACCAATCAATGAATCATTTAGGATGTATCTGCTTTGCTCATCTCTCATATTTTACATTACAGAATTCTATCAGTTTTCTTATTCTTCTTCCTTTACGGTAATCATATTAGTACAAGTACTAATAAAATTTAAATGGACTATTATAATAACCCCTGCCCCCCACACACTAGACTAGAACCCCTTAACAGCATGAATTTTTGTCTCATTTTTGCTTCTCTGATACTTATTTTATGTGCTAAGTACTGGCTGGATGGATATGTAATGGGACCAAAAAAAAAAAAAGCAATTGAATTATCACTAGCCCTTTCTTTCCTTTTTTTAAAAAGAGGTTAGAGGTTTTGTCATTTCATTTCTTTCTGTTTCCTTAGCTTCTCTGGAGGTTTCTGCTTTTGTTAGACTGGATGGTTCTTTGGGATTTTCTAATAAAGAATTAAGGTAAAAAGAAAGAGAGACTCTTGAGATAGGACTTGGGAGGGAATTACTCAAAGAACATTTGGAGAAGATTTGAGAAAGGTAAATGTAGTATGTGAATGAAATGGATGTGACAGAAATGAGCTATTTCAGAATATGTTGTTGTGGACAGGAAATACCCTGCAAGTGTTGAGTAATAGATGTAGAAGAAAAGAGATACAGAAGATATAATTCGAAATGACTTTTTGGTTGTCTAATTGGGCATACATCTTGACAAAAGAATCACAGATTCAATGCAGATACGGATAGCTGAATGCAGAATACATAAATGATGGAGTGAATGAATGGATGAATGAATGAATGAATGAATGAATGAATGAATGAATGAGTAAGAGCCTGACCAGCACTGTCATCTGGATGGATGGTATTTCATATCTGCATAGAATTTATTGCAGGTTGCCCACAACAAATGGTTTGTAACCACAGAATTCTGAGGCATTTAATTTAGAAGAGACAATTTTGATTTAAATATTTTCAAGATCAGATGATAATTATTTCATAATTGTAAAGGTGGTTTAATAGGACTGTATCCTGATAGGTGAATATGTGACAAAGCACTGAATAAATTGATCTGTTTGATAAGATTAATTAATATTTTCCAATTAAATTGTATTTTCAAATATAATGAGTTCAATTTTAATGTAATTGGTACAGAGCTTTGCATGTATATATTTTGTTATGTATAATGTCCAGCTAATATATTTAGTATCTTTAATTCATCTCCTAGTTATGATAGTAAAACTATTATTATCTCAGCAAAGAATGATTGTTCTAGCAGATGTATCCACTACCTCATAACTATTTAAATGTATGTTGCCAATTGGGGACTTTAGAGCATAGGCTTGATTTTCACATCATTACCAATGGATGTTTACATGATGGGTAGTTGGTAAAATTGAAAATAATCTACCCTTATCTTTAACTATATTCTTAATTATTGTCTCACTGTTGCTACCAAACAGAAATATCTGCTGGGTCCATGTGCAGGATTTTAGATTTAAAAATCTAGTTGCAACATTTTTTTGAGAAGAAAACTGGAGAGTGGGACTATCTAGTAGGGAAACTGATTTATAAATTAAGATATACTTTCTTTATAAAGATGCTATATACAAAATTTTATTTTAAAGAATTACTTGAATAGTTTGACAAACATATGATTCCATCACTAAGAACTGGTTCTGAACTATTTCATACTTTTTTTATTTTTTTAAAATTCAATTACAGTTGACATTCAACATTATTTTATATTAATTTAAGATGTACAGCATAGTGATTTGACAATTAAATAATTTAAGAAGTGATCCCCTTGACTAGTCTAGTACCCGCCTGGCACAATACATAGTTATTATCATATTATTGACTATATTCCCTATGCTTTATTTTACATCCCCATGACTACTTTGTAACTATCAATTTTTAATTCTTAATCCCTTCACCTTTTTTGCCCTACCCACTTACCCCGCTACCATCTATCACCTCGGTAAATCTAGTACCCATCTGACACTATACATAGTTATTGCAATATTATTGACCACATACCTTATGCTATACCCTACATCATCATGACTAATGTAACAACCAATTTGTACTTCTTAATCTCATCCCCTTTTGTACCCACCACCAACCCCAACCCATGTGACAACTATCAAAATGTTCTCTGTATAAGTTTGTTTCTGTTTTTCACAGCCAGTTGTGTGAGAGCTCCTCTTCCCAGCACCAGTACTTCAATCTGGGGAGCCTGGACTGGGGATGGGGTCCTTCGCTACTCCAGGGGGAATCTCTGCAGCTGAGGTATCTATCCCTCCTAGTTTAAATCCACCACAGGAAGGTATGGGACCAGACCAATTCACATCCCTGCCCTTCCTACCAGCCTCAACATGGATTCTCCTTTATATGCTTAGTCATAAAACTTCTGTTCAGCCAGACTTCAGATAGTTCTCCAGGTTCTATAATTTAATTGTAATTTTAGTATGTTCATGCAAGGGTACAGGCACAGTGTTTATCTACTCTGCTATCTTGGGTCTCTTCAATTTAGTTGTAATTTTAATGCAGTCATGGAAGGAGTCAAGTACAGCTTTTATCTACTCTGCCATCTTGGATATCAACTATTTACTATTTTAAAGTATTTGCTCTGTCTCCCTTATCCCCCTTTTCAGTTCTGGGTATTGGAGTTTCTAAATCCCAAGACTCAAATCTTTAGAATCCTTAAACCTGTGCTGTCCAATATGGTAGCATTAAACATGGTGGCTATTGAACATTTGAAATGTGGTGAGTGTAAATTGAGATGGGCTGTAAGTTTATAATGCCCACCTGATTTCAAAATTTAGTTTGAAAAAAATATATTTCTTTCATGCCTTTTTATGTTTTTATTTTTTATATACAAGTTAAAGTAATTCATTTTATCCATTTCTTTCCAGTTTTTGCTGTGACTACTAGAAGTTTTAAAATTATATATGTGCTTCACATTCTATTTCTGTTAAATAGATGGTCTTACGCTATAGAGAAGTTGTCATAGGATTGTGAGTCTAATAGTATAATTTGCTTAGATATCAGTGGATATGTGCACTTTAATAATTCTATTAGCCCAATACATTCTGAAAATAAGTGTCTCCAAATATGCACCTATTAAATTCTTTTTTTTTTTTTCTCATGAAGCTAAGGTATTGGTAAGAGAATTTGCTCTTAAGTCTTTGGTGATAAATGACTTATTGAAATAATGGCAAGTTTTGGTAATTCAGAAGTCACTATTACATATCAGGCAAGATTGGTAGTAGCTGATCTCTCAAAGCTAGGGATAACAAACATTTCAGCTTCTCTGATAGAAATGGCTCTGAACCAGAAGTCAGAAGACTGAGGGAAAGCCAAAACTTTTTTGGCCACTTACAAATTGTCTGTATGTTCTCCAGTAATAAATTATCCTGCTGTGAGTCAACAATGCATTTTTATACCTATAAGAAGGGGAAAATTAATAATAGCAATCTAACCTATCCACACAGTTGTTGTGGCAAATGGAATCATAATTGTTAGAGTGTTCAGTAAGGTTTTTTTTGTAAAGCCTTATTGTATAAATAAGATGAAATTCTATTACTTTTCAATATACAGACAGTGAGATTGTATGTATATTTGTTCTATTATGTTATTTGAAGGGGAAAAAAAAACATATGTAATATTTAGTTAGCAAAGGTCTTGCAGAGCCAAAGCTGTTATTTACTTTTACTCCCTGCCCTCGAATTCAGCCCAAGATAACGACCTTGGCTGTTTCTGTTTTCAGTTATTCTGAGGTTTATTACCACAATTGTAAATAATAAATGTATATCTTGTTCTGTAACAATTTTCAACAGTGGCTAATGATCCCATGCTATGAATAAAACAGAATTTAGCTCACCAACACTACTTTGCACTTTTCCTCCTCTCACCTCTCAAGTTATATAACCCATATTACTATTTAATGTTTTTATTGCTTCTCTTTTTAACTATAAATAATACAATTAAACACATCATTCTCTTTTTCATTAACTTCGGCAGTGTCTCTTGGTTCCTTCTTGAGTAAAATGGAGGTGTTTGGATCCCTTCTGTATCTTTCACCTCTCCTTCTTCCCTCCATCTCATAGCTTGTTTTCACTATGTGATGATTTTATATCTTAAAAGTTTTGGTTCAATCTTGTATTCTGTCTACTGAGTAATTCCAAATTGAGAAACTATAAACACATCTTACATTATCATGATTAGGTAATGTGTATTCACAGCAGAATCCAGCCGGAAGGTTTATTTTTCTTAAAAGGGTTTTTGGACAATTCTGAGGCTTCCTTTTTGTGGACTTAAAAAAAACTGATACTGAAGTATGACAGAGAAAGCCTTATGTTACTCTATTCCAACAGACAATTTATGTATAAAATGAAAATTACAGCACAAGATGCACTTAAGTCATCATAGCTTGCACTTCCATGGGAATTTTTGCCTCCATGAAACTTTGCAGTGTCTTTTAGAGAATAATGGAGGCTTGCCTCCTGATGCCCATAATAGGAAAGTGCAGATTGCAATTGGTTATTATTATTGTACATGACCTTGGGATAAAAGGAACAGGCAGCTTACCTCAAAAGGCAGATTCAGTGATCTATAGACCTTGACCATGAATAAATAAAAATTAAAAATTCCACCCCTTTTAAAATAGGGGCAGAGTGGATGAGTAAAAGAAAACCTCAGACCTTTGAGACAATTAAGAAAGACTCAGATGTCTGAAGTTTGAGAATCCAGTGTGTATGATAGTTGATTATTAATTAATATTGAATAGCAAAACAAGGGAATTTTTCCGGAAATCTTTAGATTAATGTTTGTATCATAAAGTTGTGAACATTTCTATTGCTTTAGTAAAATACCTTATTAATTAGGCTCAGCAAGGTGGAGGGAGTTGTTGTTCTTGATCTTTGGCCAAAACGATGCTCTAAAATAGAGGAGGAGCAGAAAACAGAATCCTGTGTCGTTCAGTTGTGCCTACACTCTTCTGAGCATCAAAATCACATATGTTCTTTTGGATATATTCTTGACTGTGTTTTCCCTTGCTTTCTGCGTTCAAAATAATTAACAAAGCAAAATTAAAAGGATCTCTTGCATCTCTCTTAAACCATTTTTTGCCTCCATAAGATGCTACTTGGCTGGAATACATTTAGAGTTTCTTCAAAGCCTATAGAAAAAGAGGCAGAACTTTTCTAGGATGTAGCTCCTATTTATGCACCAGCTTTGTACACCTAATTGCTTGTCTTTATTAGTCCTCTTTTTTCTTTGTTTTGAAGTTACTGTTTTTCATGCTTGATTCACATGCTAGGCATTGTGCTAACCTTTTCCAAACCTTAATACTGCCATTTTAGATTTGAGAGACAACTGATGGGACCTAGACTTAAGCTTGTGTCTAACTCAGTGCTCATCGTTTATTCCACTCCTGTGCACTGTACCACTGTATGCAGATTGAGAACAAGCAATGTCACCTAATTGTTAGTGTTACATTTAATCACTTCAGTTCACCTGCCCATATTAGCAGTAAGTCAAAAAGCCCTCCCCTTTAAGCTATATCTTATCTTCTGTATTAGACAATAGTACAACTAGGCAATTATCACTTATTATGTCTTTTCATAACCGCTGTGCCTAAAGTAATGCCTTGGATTAGTAGGAGGTGATAAAGCTATATCAATGATAATGAAGATAATAACTATTAGCATTTGATATTAATAGATGTTTTCAATTTCTATTCCCTTCCCATGCACATTTCTTAAAGCTTCAAACTTTGAAAGCTTCCCATACTTCTCTATCCAGACAGTTTGACTTCAATTCCATACTTCACATTCTGAACCTCCCACAGAGTAAGAAACTCAGCTCTCAGAACGTTAGAGTCACTGTTCTTTTGAAATAAGGATTTATGCTGCCCCTTGGGAGTGGGCCATATCACAATAACGGGATGGAGCTGGGATTGAGCACATCTTTCTAGAATGCCAAAGTGCAGTTCGACACTTTTCTGAACTGCAATTCTTCCTTAATACAGGCATGAATTCAGACCCACCCCTAGCAGAACATGTGACAAACGATGGCGCTGCACTTAGCAGGTGAGCGGGCTTTATGCAGAGCCAGAGGAAACCTCATCTGTGTCTTCTCCAATCCATCAAATCATCTAAGCTCTTTGAGATTATTAAATGGCATTGCAATGGAAACAGATGTGTAGTGACTGACAGTGTTTGTTTAAAATGCTTTTATTTGCTTTAGTTCCAAGCAAAATGCTATAAATCCTGCACAGTGCTTACATTTATAATTTAAATGCACACAGTGTTATTATACTATACAGCAATACCAGCAGGAGAAGGCCTATGCTAATATGTCACCAGCAGACCCAAAAAGCTGTGTCCTTTATCAGAGCATGCACATACATGCACACACACACATGCACAAACACACACACATGCTTGCTTGCTCTGCATTTGTGAGCAAGCAAGGGCAGAGATGTCACAAATACCTGATACTAGTGAAGGCCATTCAAGACTTGACACTAAACTTGAGTGCACATATAAGGTTTTTTTTGTGTGTTTTTTTTTTATCTCCACCTTCTCATGATGTATTTTTTACTTGTTTATTTTTTTAATTAGTTTCAGATGTACAACACAGTGCAATAGTTATACATTTTATCCCTCAAAGTGACACCCCCCCCGCAATTTGCAACCCCACTCCCCCCCCATATCATATATATCTATTACTCTTTCTCTGACTCCCTTCCACAGTATAATCCACATCCCATGACTATCTATATATATTCAATTACAGTTGGTATACAACCTCCGCTTCAGGTATACAGTGCAGTGATCAAACCTCTACTCCATCCATGGAATGGTCTCCCCAACAAGACTTGTAAGGTTTTATACCTTAAAACATTGCAAAAAATTATCTTGTTTTAAGTGTTCTTACATTGAGGGAATCCAGGCTTACATTTGGTCAACAAATAAACATGTTTACAGAAATAAAACAAATCCACATTTAGAAAAAAGTTCTCTAAAATTACTCATTCTTATTGTCTTCTTCCTTATTATCAAAACACAACACTAAATACCAGTGATATGCAAACTATCTAATCATAAGTGTAGCATCAGGCATTGACTTACCAGAACAGATGGCCTCACTTTTGCCAGGCATGAATCCTTGAGGTGTTGGATCCTAAGGAGATCTAAAGACCCAGGGGAGATCTAAAGACTTGAGGATGGAGTGAGCTCAGAAGAGCAGCTATTTTTCAATTATACTGAAGCATTTCAGCATTTTCACAAGTTGTCATACAAATGTTAACCTGGCTAAAAGTTCATTTATACTAATAGGTGATACTAGAATTACAATGTGTAGAGATGTGGAAGATTCTAATCTACTGGCAGAATAGAAAGGTGTAGACATTCTTCCAGTTGTTGAAAGGAATATCAGACATGCCAATTAATTTTGAATGTAAATACAAGTAGTTCCAATCTTGACTGTCACTGAGAAAGTTAAGGAAGAAAAGTTAATATTTCTTGTGTCCCCAACACACCACAATCTCATTTAATTATATCAATAATCCTGTAGAAAAATGTAGTAGTTTACTAGGGCTACTGTAGCAAAGTATTACAAACTGAGTGGTTTAAACATCAGAAATGTATTTCTCTATAATTCTGGAGACAAAAAATATTGCATTTTCAGTCTATTATGCTCATTTTAAGAGGAGAATTTTTAGTTTTAATGAAGTTCAACTCACCATTTTGTCTTTAGTTTTGGCCTTTTGTGCCCTATTTAGAAAATTTTTACTGACTCTAAAGAATGCAAATGTTCTAGATCTGGATTTAATGTTAAATTTATGAGACATTTCAAATTGTTTTTGCATGTCCTATGAGGTAAGTGTTGAGCTTCATTTTTTCTGCATGTGCCTTTTATTGTTTTAGAGCCATTTGGTGAGAAGACTGTCTTTTTCCCATGGAATTACTATGGCATCCTTGTCAAAAATAAGTTGACCATATGTGCACATGTATACAGGGGAACAGCATACATTTACTGTTTAATTTATATTTTATTCCATTGATTAAATTCTGTTCTCAGGTCAATACTGCACTGTCTTGATTACTGTAGCTTTATAATAAGTCTTGAAATCTGGTAGTGTGAGTCCTCCAACTTAAAAAAAAATGTTTTACTTATTCTAAGTTTGTTTTATTTCCATATGAACAAGGAGTCATCAATTTCTACACAAAGGAAAACTGGATTTGGACTGGAATTGTGATAATCTATAGATCAATTAAAGTAGCACTGACACCATAATATTGAATCTTTTAATCTATGATCTACTGTTCTTTAATTTCTCTCAGAGTTTGGCAACTTTATTATTTATTTATTTATTTATTTATTTATTTATTTTTAAAGATTTTATTGGGGAATTGGGGAAGGGAACAGTGTTGGGGAATTGAGGAACAGGACATTGTGTTTTTCCAGGACCAATCTGCTCCAAGTCAAGTTGTCCTTCAACCTTAGTTGTGGAGGGCACAGCTCAGCTCCAAGTCCAGTGACAGCTTTTCAATCTAGTTGGGTGGAAGGGGCACAGCCCATCATCCCATGTGGTAGTCGAACTGGCAACTTTGTTAAGAGCACGTGCTCTTACTGGCTGAGCCATCTGGCTGCCCTTTGGCAGCTCAGCAGCAGCTCAGCTCTGGTGAAGCTCACTGGCCCATGTGGGAATCGAACTGGCAACCCTGTTGCTCAGAGCTTGTGCTCTTAATCAACGGAGCTACCCAGCCAGCCCCGGGTTTGACAATTTTAAATGTACAAGGTGTGCACATATGTTATAAAATTTATCCCGAAGGATTTTATATTTGATGGTGTTATTCTTAGTGGCATATTTTTTCAATTTTTGTTTTTCATTACTAAGTAAATCAGTTGATTCTGTATATTGATGTTGTATTCTGCAACTATAATAAATTCACTTATTAATTCTAGTAGTTTTTTTGTAGATATTATAGGTTTTATGCATGATTCTGTCATCTTCTGTTTCCAATCTATATATGAGTACATCTTTTTTTTTCTTGCATTATTGCATTGGACCTCCGCCCCCCCACAAAAAAAAACCCACAATGTTGATTACAAATGATAAAAGTGAAAATGTTTACTTTGTTTTTAATTTTAGAGAAAAGTATTTAATTTTTCACCATTTATATAAAAATTAGCTGTAGGTTTTCCATAAATGTGCTTTCTCAGATTGAGGAAGTTTCCTTTAATTCTAGTTCAATAAAGGATTTTATCATAAATAAATATGGAATTCTGTTAAATTTTTTTCTATGTTTATTGCAGTAAACATGGATTTTCTCCTTTATTCTGTTAATATGTTGAATTATAATGACTGACTTGCAACTGGTAGACAACCTTAGATTTCTGGGATGAATTTCACTTATTATTTTTTTATATTGCTGAATTTTTTTGCTAATATTTAGTTAACAGTTTTGGTATTTTGATATTTATGTTCATGAGGTCCACTTGCCAATAGTTCTTTCTTTCTTTCTTTCTTTCTTTCTTTCTTTCTTTCTTTCTTTCTTTCTTTCTTCCTTTCTTTTTTCCTTTCTTTCTTTTTTCTTTCTTTCTTGTAAAGTCTTTGGGTGGTTTTATTATCAAGGTAGTACTATTCTCATGGACTTAGTTGTGAAGTGTTCATTCTCTTTGCCATTTCCAAGTTCATTTTTATTAATTAATTTTTCTCATGGTTATGGTTCACAGTTTAGGTTTTGGAAGCATCTGTATAATTTTAGGTTGGATGATGGTTATTTGAAACTTTATGTTGTTGAGTTGTGGTTTTGCTGTATTTTGTTGTGTTTATAAAAGATTGTCAGACTTTGTCCTGGGAGGCCTTTAAATATTTTATGGATTAGCAGCTTCATTCTTTTAGGCTGCCTTGGGGCTTTACTCTAGGAGTGTGTTTTTTTTTAAAGATTTTATTGGGGAATCGGGGAAGGGGAACAGACAAGTTGCTGTCCTTTTCTTCTTCAGTCTAGTTGTGGAGGACGTTGCTTCACTGGCCCATGTTGGTATCATCATTGCGCTCTTCCCTGATGAGGCAGATCGATTGCTGGCCTCTGGACAGCAGCTCACGGTGAAAAATTGGCAGCTCACTCTGGCTGCCGGCCGCTCACCCTGGCTGTTGGCTACTCACTGTAGCCAATGGCAGCCCACTGCAGCAGGGGCTGCAGCCTATACCATCACTGGGACCGGAGCAGCCCAGCTCCAGGTTGAACTGTTGTTCACCATATTAGCTGTAGAGGGCAGTGTCACTGGCCCTCATATGTGGGATCCTAACTGGGGCCGCTGGCATCCCAAGCCAGCTCTTAACCAATGTGCCACTCGGCCGGCCCTACTTTAGGAGTATTTTAGCACAACTAATAAGGTGTGAATCTTCTGAGTCATTATTCAAGGTGATCAATGAGGATTTTTCACAATGGTTGACCAGACGTTGAATGTCTTTCCACCCTGTATGATACCTAGGAATTTTCGGCATACAAGTCAGTAATTCTTTGTTTGGTTTCATGAAATTTTACCATAAGTGTGTGTACAGCTTAATATACCATTAACAGATACAAAGTCACCTATGCAGATTTTTTGAGGTCTTTCTCTATGTAACTCCCTTCTGGTTAGTACTGCGCCCTACAAATTCCAGCTACCTTAGTCTTCTTGCTCCAGTCTGTGTTTTCTCAATTCAGTATGACTATTAGGTTCTACATAGGAGTCCTCCTGTGGTCTGAAATATGTCAATGTTGGGGCATTCATGGGGCATTCAGAATTTTGTTTCTCTCTTCCCATGGGTCACAGTTCGTCTCTGTGTTTGTACACTGTGTGAAACAGTAGTTCAGTTTTTAAATAGTTTATAGTGGGATGATAAATCTGGTGTCTATTTTTAACTATGGCCAGGAGAATAATACTTTAACCTCTTTTATAGATAAGTAAACTAAAATTAGAAAGACTAAGCAGTATAGTGATGAAGAACAGGGATTTGGGATTTAGATTGGAATTCAAATTTTTGGCTATTTACCAGTGGTACAAACTTTAGTAAGTTATTTTACTTTATGTCTTGGTTTCTATATTTTAAGATGGATATGCTTATGATGATGGTGATGGTTATAATGATAATAATAATAGAAATAATAATACAATGTTAGAAATAATCTCTTACCATTATTGTGGTGATTAACTGAGGTGATGAATGTGAAGTTTTTAGCACAGTGCCTAACACATAGTGAGTCTTGGATATACTGATATTTTCCATGATCACTTTGGTAGAATTCTGACTTCTATTTCAGGAATGTAATATTGATGACAAGATAGATGTTTTTCCATTATTTATCAAAACTATTTCCTTTAAGAAGTATCCAGAATAGAAAATAGATATTTTCAGGCCCATAGGACAAATCTCTTTGAAACAAAGTATACTCATTTACAGGAACATGAGAATTCTTAAACAAGATTGTTTATGGGGAAATTTTTAAAGAAAGATTGTGGATAATGCATCACAAATTCTCAGTTCAGGGTACCTATTATTTAATTAATCACAATGATGGATATCTTTAATATTAAACAACAATTAACAGTTTCATAGTTTTGAGAATTTGTCACTCAAAACACAACTATTAAAGGACATATCTAGTTTTCTTTTTAGAACCCACCAAAATCTTGAATGATCATAAATAAAGATCAAAATCATGGAAAACTAGCAGGTTTATTGTTGAGGGTTCATTGATGTCCTGAGTTGAGCCTCATGAACTTAAGTATGGCAGGTAGACAAGAAATAAGACACAGGTTTGTTAGAAGTGTAATGGAATATTTTAGCTCAGCAAGGGGAATTTAGAAGTCTTTTCTGCTGGCTGATCACAGCTAGTGTGTCAGCCAACAACATCCGCTGACTCTCAGATGACTACAGTGCTAGTTAATTAGCTCTTGTTTGTGTTTTGACTATTGATAGACTTGGATTATATTCATATTGTCACGCAGGACAAACAATTAGAAAAGTTTGCCTTTGATCTAAATGCAGCCATTCCTTTGCTGCAGCCATATGTGAACTGCATATCAGAACAAAAAACTTATGGCAAGTCAGGCATAAAAAGTAGATCATTTAAGTCAAATAATTTTTTTAAAAAGACATTTAATTAGTGATGATAATTTTGTCTTAATAACAAAATACCCTATTTCAACAGATATTTAAGTTGATTTATAAAAATGAAGACATTACCTCTGAGATTGATGCTACAAAATGCTATGAATATCTCCACAAATTCCTCAAGCCTCTTATCCCTCTGACTTTTTAAAGATTTAATGCTATAGTTGTTAGTATAAAGCATATGCTTTATGTACAGTTCTCAAACTAGAATGGATTTCATTCATTCATGACTGTTAAAAAGCTTTCCCTCCTCCTTATTGTTATAAACCCTTCCAACAATGCTTATGAAAAGTCAAGAAAATGGTTTTTCTAGAAGCCAGAATAACATATCACTTGCAGTAATTTAAATTGCAGAAGAGTTTGTTTCTTTGCAATACATTCTGTGTAACAAAGTGTCTGCTGAGGTGCTCAGTAAAGCATGCTAGGAGTTTTGCAATATTTTTCTTCTGAGGACAAGTGCCCCATGGTTGGCATGCTCCAGGCACTGCGGCACTCATTTAAAAGACTTCTAGGTTGGAATTAAGCATGGACAAAGCATCTCTCAAGGGAAAGTGTGTGTGTTGGAAATCCTGGCCCTTTTCTCTACCCTCTTACTTTCCTTTTTCCCCCCCAATACCCCATCTTTCTTCTCAAAGAAACATAAGGAGACACTAGTCAGAAATATAGATATGCTTGCTTGGTGTCCTTGATTAGATATAGCCAAGACATCAGGAAGCTAAAGTCGAGATGATTATTCACATAATCCTTAAAGCTGATAGTTTTCAAATACATTGCAACAAAATAAATTTTAAGAGGCAGTTTTATATACACTGTTCCATCTCCACTACACTACCTTCACATCACTAAGATGGTTTAGCATCGAAATCAGCTTAGGTAATCATAAAAGTTAAAGAGCTGCCCCTGGCAGCTTATTTGTTTCAAAGCTTTTCACAAAACTTCAAGCAACATGATATTTTGATCGCATGTGTCAAAGAAGTGGTCAAGGTTGGTCAGTCAGACAACAGGTAAGTGTGTGCTCCTGGTAGAGTGGCAGCTCTAACCACATGGTGTTTCCAGGAAAAGGGTACGCTGAAAAATGATATCACAATGATGTATTTATGAAGTGCTGGTTTCTACAAACCGGAGATTTCACAATAATTGCTAGAACAAATCATTACATTTTTAAAAGAAGTAAAAAAATGCAGAGAGAGTATTAACCAAAAGGATTATGACAAAAATCTCAATCTTGTTTGTTATCTTCTTAATGAACGCAGTTCAATATGTCATAAATGCCCCTACATCCTTGTCACATAGCGTGAATTACAAGTGGAAAGACCAAAGAAATGGTATGACTTCCCTCTACCAGGATCTGATATGGGAATTCTTTGTCCCTTCCTCATTTATTACAGATGCCTTTCATTACTGAGTCCTCATGTTCTAATAATCAATAAAAATATTCATAATTATGGAAGGACAATACCATTACCATTTTCACATTCACATTATGATATTTTTAGTGTATTGAATACAGTAATTATTTATTAAAAGTAACATGAAAATATGAATAAAATATCTTTATGTACAAAGTGGCACATTGTGATTTCTACCTAACATTTAATAATACACTTGAAAATTTTCTCTGCATTACTATATTAGAAAACAATAAATACAAACATTAGATAATATAAGAACACCAAGAAAGTAGCAAAGGCCCCATGGGTAAAAACGGTCATCTCTGGAAACTTTAAATTTAAAGGAAGTTCATGTCATCAGTAAGCCCACGTGCCTAGGCTGTCAGGTTAATTGCTCACAAATGCCCTTCCTAGAATTCCCTGTCCTGAGAATGTTTCTATCAAATGTAGGAATATGCTTTTTCATGTCTCAAAGGACAGGAGAGGCCCACGATTCTTTTTGATTCTGTCAGATTATTGCCTGTCATCTGGCATCGCTTTTTTGGGGACAGGAGACTGGTGCAGACTGGCGAGGAGCGTTGGAAGTCAGGATCAGTGTGACAGGGCTTTCTCTCTTTCTACTCCTGGAGCATGGAAGCTGAAGATGAAGCCTGTTGGGGGGTGGAAAAATTCAGATTCCATGAAAGCAAAGTAGAGATGTTGGGGTAGACTTTTTTTTTTTTTTTGGTAAGAAAAGTTAGGGACTAAAGGAATTTTTTCCACCCAGTAGAGTCACTGGAACGTCTCCTAAGAGCTTCAAACTCAACGTGTCTGAATGGAAAACCCCTATACTGCCTCCCTAACTTGTTCCTCCTCACTCCATAATTGCCATCATTGCTCTTACCTCCAAACCTTTCTCATTCCCCACTGCCTACATTCAATCAACCAACACCTCTGCAGAATTTTATCTGCCAGATATTTCCATTCTGTCCCTCTTCTATTCTGTCTCTTCATCCCCATCCCTATTGTCCCTGCAGACCTGGTGAGGTCCTTGTTTTTTTCTTAGGGAACATGGCAATAGTCTTCTGACTTCTCTGCTTCCAATCCCACTCCATTCAAATTAATCATCCACAGTAAACATCAGTGATATGTCTCAAGCACAAACTCCATCATATTCCTCTTCTGATTGAAGCCCTTAACTGTACCCTATCATGAATGGGAACAATTTGAGGTCTGTTGCTTGGGGTAACAATGTGAACCATTAAGAAATTTATAAGGAGAAGACTACTTATTAGGGAGAAGAATGAACAGGCAACTCTCTACTTCTTCATAGGAAGAAGAGCCAGGGATTTGGTTGATTACTTTGTTTTTTTTTTGTTGTTGTTTGCAGCACAGAAACAACTTTCTCTGTTGATCCGAAGAGGAGCAGGAGATGGAGACTTCACGCTCCAAGTGGGAAAGGGGTAGGACCTCAAAAGTGTTAGATGCTGTCTGGGGCTGTTGCAATGCTGGTGATTTGCTAGAGTCTGGGAGGAGAATGACATGGTGGGAGTGAGGTGGGCAGTGGTGCTGGGGTGGAGACCTGCACCCTGCTCTTTCATGGCATGGTTGGCAGAGGCAGGATCTTTGGTTGGGATGGTTGCACTGTTGCCTTGAATGGGGAGAAAGCTGGACACTGGCTGCCATAACTTGGAGGGCAGTTTGAAGAACAGAGTGGCCACAGGATCCATGTGAAGACTTAGTCTATGGGAAGGACTATAGAACAGAGTATTTCTGATGTTCTCCCAGAGCATCTATGACTGATAAAGGGTCCAGTACCTGCCAGAGTGTGGTGGAGCTCTAGAAGGGCACAATGATTATAGGCTTGCCAGCAGAACAGGCCTCGCTCTCAAATTTTGGACTGATTTCCTGGGTGTGTTTTGCATTCAAGGTCGGAGTATCTCCCAAAATGAATAAATGACTTCTTGATATCATGAAGAAAGAATCTGATTTTGTTCTGCTTAGAGAAAGAAAGTAGTTCATTCTTGCTTTATGAAGTCCTTTCTGATTTACCGTGGGAAACGAGACCTCCCATAATCTGGTGCCCTCTACTGCTTCAGCCTGATATCTCAGCCCTTCTGGCATTGGACTGTATCCTCTAGGCAAGTGCTTCCCAAGATATCTATGGTGAAAGACTAGGTTGTTTCGAAATGTATAATTAGCTGCCAACTGACATTTTGAAAAATACAGTAGCATGAATGGAATGTTGCAGCAATATCAGATGGCTCTAAAAATTTTTAAATGCTTACACACAGTTTCTCTTCTTAATCTCATTGCAGTATCCATAGTTCACTGACCTCACAGCAGATGTGTACAGTGCAGCTCTAGGCTGACCAATTATTTATACCTTATTACATATACCATACAGTTTCACAATTCTTTTCATTAGTATATGCTGTTCCCTCTGCCTAGAAACACCTAGGTCACAGGTGTTTTTCTTATTCTCTAAGTCTCAGGTTAAATACCATCTTCACTAAGAAATTTGCCATTAAACTTCAAGGTGCCATGTCTATCTTTACATGCCACTATCTTATTAATTACTGTTACACTAAAGTGATTTCCTGTAGAAGATTATAGAAGATCTTCACTACTATAAGCTCCTTGAGGACAGCAATATTCCTCTTTATGCCTGGCCTAGTACTTGTCAAGAAATAAAATCTCTGTCACTTTTTGTTCAGCTGAACTATACTCCTTTGTAGGTGAGTTTCCAAGTGAAGTCAAGAGTTTAAACATAGATCATAGCTCAGTAAACATCTGGATTGATATGAGTAGGTTAATGCTCATGATTAATATTGTATTGATCTTTGTTTCAAAAAATCAGTAACCAACATAGGAACATACAAGAGTTTTTATCACAGTGTCTTCCATATTGATACTCTTTCTGAAGACATGGATTTTGCTTCATTAATGATTTTTTTCACTAGCTAACAATTTGCTGTCTTTCCAACATTATAATCCCTCTAAACTTCAGTGTTTTGACTTCAATAATAACAATAACACAGAACTTTATAGTCACTGAAGCTCTCACAACCCTATAATTGAATAAATTTGTGATTCTTACAAAGTATAAATGATCATGTTTATGACAAAGTATCATGATAGATTCTTTAAGAATATTGACAACACTTTATAAACAAAGAGGCACAATAGTCAGAGGAAAGATTGTTCTGTCCTGGCTTTATAGATGTGGAACCTACACTACAAAGATTAACCCAATTTATATTTTTAAATGCAATATATGAAACTATTTGTTCACCAGTATGATTTTCAAAAATTACAAAAAAACTCAAGCAAATTGAAGGTTATAATTTTCTTCGTCTTGACACACATTTTTGATTAATAATAGTAGAGGGACTCCTCTATATAATTTTATGTTACCATTTCTATTCCCTCCTCTATAAATTATCTGTTCATGGCTTTTGCCCATTTTTCTATTTCCCAATATATATAAACATCTTTGTATATTTAGGATATTAATTAATTGGTGTCATATTTATGCATTTTCCCAATTTGTTTTTTATCCTATAAATTTTGTTATGATATTTTTTTATGTTTAGAAGTTTTAACTCATGATATAGTAGAATTTATGTCTTTTCTATTGAATTTTCTTATATTGTTTTATGTTTTGAAAATTCTTAATCAGACAGCTAATAAAACATATCTAATTTTTCTTCTATTTTCTCTTTGTCTTTTAAATTTTTTTTTGCTTTTAGTTCTTTATACATTTTTCTATAGAGATATTACTAGTTATTATCCCCATGTCCACACTCGTTATTGATCATTGTGTTCCGATTTTTTTATTGGCATTAGTAAGAAAGGAATATGCTTTGCCTGCTCCATATTTTTGCATCGACATTCTGGCTTTGGCAGAAGTTCTATATAACAGAAATCAATTCCTTTAGCAATGTTATCCTTGCCACTCCTTATCATAAAAGAATTAATCTCAGAAGGAGATAACAGCACATTTGCATGGTAAATGAGCCCAAATATGCCTAGAAATATATATAGCTAAAGTATCTCTGATCTTTGATTCCAGTGGCCTTCAAAACCTAATACATTATTTTTGTATTCATAGCAATTTTGAGGGGAGACTCAGTGAATGACATGGGGAAAATATAAGCCAAAATAAATTTTTTTCTTATTTTAAAGAAATTATAATCCCTAAATATAGCAACAAATCTGCAGTGAAAAGATAACATTTTCAAAACATGTATTAACCTTCCTGTTCTTTATATAAAAGTCTTGGAGATTTTAGAACTAGTTTGAATTGAAAAATCAGTATCAATCATGCCCATATAGATTTTTAATTTCTTGACAAATTATTTTTTTATTTCTTTGTGTGGTGTCATGCTGTCACTAGACAAAGATTTGCAGAGGGCAAGGACCATAGATTATAAGTACTTTGGAAATCCTGTCTGCCCTGCCAAACCACATTAAATATAATACTCTATATAAAATAGATGATCAATATATGAAGCAGCAAATATTACATATATCTAGATTTTTATTTTTAGGTGAAAAATTTTAGCATAAGTGAATATTTCCATCCTAGTGTTTGTTGTTGCATACAGATCCCAAAATTTCTTGACTTTTTTTCCCAAAATTTCTAATTCTGATGAATATATTTCTAGTTATTCTGAATCTCTGAGTTGATATCTGATTTCTAATTGACAATTTAGAAAGTAATTACTCACTGGTTACTACACTGAAAGTACAATAATTGCTAAGAGAAATATACTGAAAAAAAGTAAGACAAACAGATAGTAGAATTGACAGATGTCAAACCAGTTCCCACTGTTTTTTGATTTCTACTCTTCAGAATATTGTTATGTAATTCCAAATTATGCAGAAAAGCAACAAAAGCAATTTATCACTGCAAATTAAAAGACATGGAATTAGAGGCAAGAATGTTTTTTAAAGTACAACATTTGAAAAGAATGGGAGATGGACAATAATTATATTGTTGAACTTGTTTGTGTCAGCACTATTCCTTGTCTACTATACGCTTTTTCTTTTCTTTCCAAGTGAATGGAAGATTTTGTCTTCCTCCAAACTAAACAATTAATTACTAAGACTTGAGCATTTTGATGATCTAGAAAGCATCCTTTTACTAGTCACAGGGTTGCACAGAAACCATAGCTAGTACGGAAAAGAGCTTTCCACGCACACGTCTCCACAGAATTCTCAAACTTCTCAGCTTCTCGAACTTTGCACTCGAAAGTATCCATTGCAAAAGGATAGACACACTTCCAGATTTCTCTCATTCTAATCCCCCATTTGCTGGCTGAAGAGCGACAGAATTCTGATACTGACGCATATGTCTGGATGGCACTCCTCTGTTCGTCTCCTGCTACTGGCCAGAGAAGCATGGCAGTCATCATTTATGCAACAAGCACTTGCTGAGTGTCTGTAACAGAATCATATTACCGTGTTTCCCCCAAAATAAGACCTAGCCAGAGAAGAAGCCCTCGTATGATTCCTCCAGGAGATGGAGGGCACGCACCCCTCCCATGAGGGTTTTATGACCTGTTTCAGGGAGAAGGGTGCCTTTTCCACAAAGTCTTTCAGCTTAGAATATTCACTATGTCAAGGTGCCAAATTTTGGCACCTAAAATCATGCGAGGGCTGATTTTCTGGCTCGGTCTTATGTTTGAGGATACAGGGTAGCGGCTGAGCAGAGGACAGAGGTAGTGGACAGAACAATGATATTCTTTCCCCCTCGACACTGCCCAGAGTGACTCCCATTAAGGCCATGCCAATTATGGGCATATACATATTTATTTATTCCTTTGTTTTTAATATTAGTTGACAAAGGGCAAATTCTTCTGCAGGTTCAAAAAAGCATTAAACACTAATTGCAAAGCCTACCCGTTGTTTTCTTTTTAATTGGGGAAGTTGGAACAGTGTTGGGGAATTGGAGAAGGGGAACAGCCAAATTGTTGTCCTTCAGTCTTAGTTGTGAAGGGTGCAGCTAGCTCAGCTCCAAGTCCAGTTGCTATCCAGCAGCTTGGTGGCAGCTCATGGCCTCTCAACTCAAGATGCCATGTTCAATTTTAGTTGCGGGGTGGGCATAGCCCACCATCCCATTCAGGAGTCAAATCCGGCAACCTTGTTGTTAGGAGCACGTGCTCTTCACAGCTGAGCCATTCTGCCACCTGTTGGCAGCTCAGCAGCAGCTCAGCTTGGGCACAGCTCACTGGCCCATGTGGGAATCGAACCGGTGACCCTGTTGCTCAGAGCTCACTCTCTTAACCAACTGAGCCACTCCACCGGCCCTACAAGGCTGACCCTTAACCAATGATTCATATGAAAACTAAATTAAAGTCAGAAGAAAACTCCTTAGCCAATTCTAGGGAAGTAAAAGACAATATCATGCTAAGTTGGGAGGGTTAATTCCAGCAGACCTAAAATTGGACTGAGCTGTTTTACTGAAATAAGAAATGTACCTGCTTTGCCCTGATCCTGGTCAAAGCATGGAATGTGAAGAGTAACAATATTGCTTGTAACCATGGTGTTGAGAGTTTTCAAGTATTTATTGATTAACTATAATTGTAAGGAAATTTATCATTTGCATCTAGTCTTATTGAAACATGTGGAGGACTCTGTCACTTAGTTATACAGCAAGAAATTTCCTTCATGAGCAGTTGGGTATAAGAAATCCCAGATGAGAATGTATTTGAAATCCCTTTGATTGAGGTATTTTGTGCCTACATCTATGGTTCTTGGCCCCAGAGAGGAAGTCTAATCTGGTCAGGTCCTTGCACAAGGAGGACAGTCACACCTCCTAGCTGGCTTCTCTGGACCCCATACCCTGAGCCAGACTTTGGTTGTGATGCTCATCTTTAATGCAGCTGCTGTCTCATATCCTTTTTCTGCAATAACTACAAATTTGCAAGCATTGTCATTTTGAGTCCTGCGAGTGTTTGTTAGCCACAGAACCCTGTCTAGTTGCAACTGTCAGTGTGTGTATAGTGACCCAGGTAAAGGCAAACTGCATGTATAAGGAAATATTACCAACAGGCAGAAAGAGTGAACTGTGTCGTTCCTGAGGTAGGCAGGGCACCTGGAAGAATCTTTTCCAGTTCCCAAGATATTCATTTCTCTAGCAAGTCTTTTTATCATTTGTTTTTAGACAAATAGACAATGATGGTTTCACTGACACAAACCATTAAAGTTTCAGCTTATAAAAGTCTTTAAAAATAATCTAAGCTGCGGCAGGCTAACAAAACAGATATTAATGAGCATCTCAGTGAATGAAGTTAGGAAACTTACATATTTACTGCCCAGGTGTGGGGAAGATCCAACTAGCTGTCAGTTCTTGGATTTTCCTTGTGCAGAATGCTCACCTAAAACAGAAGATATGCTTGGATCTATAAGCCCAGAGAGTGAATAAGGATGAAAATAAAGTTTCTTCACTTGTTTTTTGTTTTTCAAGAGAAGTCCAATTTTCCTGCAAGAATGTCATTAGAGACACAGTTTGCCTCTTGGTATGGCCCAGAAGTTGTTCACCAAGATTTATGAGCTTTTTTCAGCCATCGCCTCTGTTCACCCTAAAGGAGCCATGCTAACTAACTCACTGGTTGTGAGGGGATGTGACAGTTGGGAGGTGATAACAAGAGAGGCACCCTGGAGAATGAGTTATTGATTTTTGCTTGTTCCATGAGCTGGCTCTGCCTAAGCACAACTGTGTCATATATTAAAGTGCCATTTTATCAGGAAAACATTGTAGAATCCTCTGTTTAAATAATTCAGGAAGACTTCTGTGAAAATGAATTTAAAGGCAACACGAACACTTTGGTGACATACAGAGCAGCACAGGGGACATTGTTCTAAATAACAGTGTTACCCCATCATCCGATATAAAGATAAATATGAGCCTATAATGATGGAAGCTGAGAGACCCCAAGTATTTTTACATCATCATATTTCACATTACCTGTGTTTTTCAGATAGATTCAAGTATCAATATCAGTCACACTTTATAAAACCAGCTTTGAGAATAAATATCATCATTTTGCTCTTTTTAGCTGCTAGTTAGGAAACCTGTTTATGTGGACTCCATTGGTGTCACCTACTACCTGCACAGTGATGATGATAACAAATAGTGCTGGAGACCTATGAAGAGAACAAATTGGACCTTCTCTCCAAGAGCTCCTTAGGTCCTGTCCTCAGAGAAATGGCAGGAACAGTGACAGCCTCACAGCCCCTACCCTAGATGCAACCCTTTGCTCACTATTGTTTATATTGCAAAAGGCACAGCACCTCCTGCAATTTATGGGTATGAGATCCAGGAATGAGAAGTAAACAAAATAAACATTTATTGAACCACTACTGTCAGCCAGAAGTCTTGTAAAGCAAATCATATGAAAGTCATTACAATTCTTAATATTGTCCTTCAAAGTCTGTCTAATTGGAATAGAGAATGTGAGAAAGATTTAATAACAGTCTGATTCCAATAACAGTTATAATAATGATATCTATGGTAAGAGCAAATGAAACACATACATACCTGGGGTGGAAAAAAAACTGGGAAGAAATATACAACATGCCAATAGTGATTGCACCAAGGTTGTGTTTCATGAGTAATTTTGAATTTTTTTCTATTCTTTATTTTTTTTCTATCTTCCATTATGCATAATGTGGTCAAATATTAAAATAGCTATTTTAAGCCATAAAGAGATATTACAAAGGGGTAATATATGCTGATTTTCCAAGTGAATATAAGTGAAGAGGAGAGAAATACCATGTACAGCTGGGATGGTCCAGGAAGCTTTGGTGGAAATGCAGAGAATGAGCCAAATATTGAAGGGTTGGGAAGATAGAACAGCTTCTATCTATGTGTGGCTTTATAAATCTATGAAACTTTTTGCTGATCTTTACACTTTTACTCATTTCTTTTTGTTAACAAACTTTTATTTGTAAAAATAGATAAGCAAAGTAAGCAACTGAATTTACTGAGTAATTACCATGGTATATACTAATTAGTATTGGTATACGAATAATGTACTAATAATGTGTAATTACCATAATGATGAAGAGGGGGAGGTAGGAGTGACAAAGGAGACCAAGGCACTGACTCCTCCTTCAAAAGAGCTTGAGTGCAGCGAGGAAGACAGGGACAGGGGATGAATGACATCTGGGGAATATGCTTTATTAAATGGTTCAAAACCCAGCAAGAGAAGCCTCACGCACCCTAGCAACCCTGGTAGACATGCTGAAGTGTTTGAACTCAATCTTACTAACACAGACTTATCAGAGTTTTCTAAGCAGAGCAATATTGTAATGAAGTCAGATCTGCTTTTTCTTCCTCCTCATTTTTCAAAATCAAGGAATGCTTTGAAACTAAAATCAGATGTAGTCTGTTCTCTTTGTTCTGTGGAGCCATGAATTCTTGAACTAATTTAAGCAGCTTTCTTTATAAATTTTTTAGGCCTTACTATTAAAATGAGATAATGTACATTCACTTTCTGGGGTGATGTCAGTGGGAATCGTATTGAAGATGCATCATGTCACACGTATATTTTGCAGTCCACCATGGGGTATTTAACTTGGCCAGGTTCTTTACTGAACTGCCTGGGATCTTATATGTTAGCATAAAGCACTCCTTGATCTGCCACGTGTGGTGCGCAATTTTTTCTGAAAGCACATCCTTATTATACTCTAGTGAGCTTTCTCTTTTATATGAAAGAGAACTCCTAATGTAAATAACCAAATTTTAAACATCTATGGGCTACATTTTCAGCAGAAGAACCCTGCTTGAGAGAGAACACATTTACTGGAAGTAGGGAGTGACATCATGGCTTAATCAGAGGATGCTTTGGGGCAAGAAACTGTTTTATCAGAAGACAATGACCAGAACAACAAGTATGGTTCACAGAGGCTTTCAGGCAATTTAGCACCCACTGGCATTTCCCCTGGAGGCGGGTGGCTGTAGAGTGCTATTTCCTTGGAAGCATGATTTATTGACCTCTAAAATGATACAATTTATTTTCAGATAAAAGACCAGAGTTTATAAATGGAAGTATTGACCAGTCCAATGAACTCTTATGGCCACTGAAGCTCAAATTTCATGTGTTACCTCTTAGGCAGGTAAACTCCCACTGTTTCTTAGGCCATGATGCAAATCACATAAAATGTAACACTCATCAGTTCTGAGTAGTGGGTAGTCAGATATTTGTTCTATCAAATTATTTTCTGTATTTTTAAAATTGCTAAAAATTTTTATAAAGGAGATAGGGGAACATTGGTCTAAACGTGTGAACTTAACATTGCACCTAATCATTTCAGATTTCAGTCTATTAGTTATATTTTAGGAAACATGTAGTGACATGACTATTGGGGGAAAAGATATTTAAGTAAAAGCAATTACAATAACGTAACTTCTATTGAGTATGATGACCATTGTTTAATAAATATAGCCTATTTGAATAAGTTTGAAATGCAACAGAAGATTCGTCGGTGAGTGTTTCAGGAGCCAGAGTTTAATAAAAATTGTGGCAGCACAAAGAGCATTTGGAGATCATTATGGTTTAGATGATTAATTCTAGGCTATTGAAATCAGCTCTGAATCACCAATTTCAGTCCTGTCCTCGTGCCAAATATTTTCCATGATAATCAGCGGGGTTAACCATTAAGAGGCTATTTTATTAAATGAGGTGTGAGTCCTAAATTGAGGTTAGCAGAAATGAAAGAATCAGAGAATAGATGTTACTATTTCCATGACAATATTGCCTCCTTAGACAGGTGTCCTGGAGAGTTGCTTGTGAAGAAAATGGAGCTTGGAGAGTAAGGGTCTTCTTAACTGTCCCACCACGGGCTACTCTACTTATTACCAGTGTTATGATACTGTTATTATGAGAGTGGGGATATCAGCTCAAGTAGAACTTCCCTTGCACCTTAAAGAACAATCAGATATTAAATTTACCATCAAGAAACACAAAGTTCTCCAGAGTTTTCCCCTCTGGATGTTTCAATTCTGGTGTCGGTTGTCATTTTCCTGGTAGAAAAGGGTGCTAAAGTAGGTGGTCATGACCCTAGCCCCTTCCTCACAAGGAGACCGGCTGGTCAGCATGCCACTCACAGCTTGGAGAGAGCCAAGGCTGCAGTGTTGTGTTAAATTTCCAATGGAGTGAGTCAGGGAGTGTGCATGACATTATTGTGATGCTTGCTCACAAGTCACAGCAGATTCTAAGACCTCTTCTTGAAAAAGGGCATAGTCACACTCAGGACCTTTCATGAGCTTACTCAGGACTAGTTCATTTTTAGGCTGCTTTTTCCCTGACCTAGGAGAATGGGCGTGGCTACTTAGTTAAGGCCAGTAAGTAGCCAGAGGAAACCTGCGAGTGGTTTCTAATTATGTTATGAATGAATTTTACTCCTCTGCCCATGTACATGGTTACCTCTGAGAGAACTTTGTGGGAATAAAGAAAACGCGTACATCAAAGAGAAGAGATACCAGAAAAAAGGAACTCTCTTACATGACAATGGCTCATATGAGGGGTTTGGCATGTCTCTGCAGATTTTGGGTGCCCTCACTTTTCAAGTCTTCTGTTGGCCTTGTTTGTTTTAGTTAGAATTTCCTACCTGAAATTGGAGCCACTTTTAACCTTTGATATCTTGCTCTTGATTTGGAACAATATTTATAGATTTTTGTTTTACAAAAATTTTTTTGCTATATATTTGTAATATAACTTATCACTCTATGGTTCTTTACATAAGATCTGTATTCTGGGATTATTTTGTATAGGTAAAATTGGGGGAACTGAATATGGTAGATGTACTAATGTAATTTGATATTTAAACATGGATTTTTTTTGTAAAGCTAGTAATTTTTATTTATATGTTTTGTGATAGCAATGTTTTAAATAAGTGTTTTACTCAAGACAAGAAAGTAATCTGTGCTTTTTTATTTTTAAAAGCTACATAGCATCTCATTTATTATTATTCTTGATACCATACAACTCATACAAATTATATCTATATTTTGAAAAAAACATTTACATTTCAAATCAAGTGAAATTTAAACCTAAGAAATTGGAAAAAGAAACATAAATTTTATCAATAGGAAATTGTGTTTTATCCTCTTAGTGAAATCTAATTAAAATTATATGATATTATGCAAAATATGATTTACATTTTAACTGATGAATCCTGGTTTTAGTGACCTATACACAGCCATTACCAAAAATGACACAAAATAACAGCAATAAAAAAAACCAAACCCTGGTACACATAATGTTCTCTTTGATATTACTGCAGAATGGAAAATGCCTCTACTTACCTACTATTTGTTCTTTAGAACACATCTACATGTTATGAAAAGCAACCTCTGAAAACCAGGTAGACTGATAATTTTACCAAAAATAATATTCCTGGGGTAATCTTTCTTTTGTAGGAGAGTTTTGCATTTACTGGGAGTTATTAGTTGACTGTTTCTAAAGAAGCTATGATTCAGACATGAACAAAATCCAAGTTAGATTTTGAAATAACCCTTTTTCATCTAATCATCAACCTGGGAACATACCTGACTCGTGAGAAATTGTCTTAACAGTGAGAAGCTTCACACTCTCTTTATCAGACTGAGGTCTATTTGGAACAGAAAACATTCAATTAGCACCACAAGAATGAGCATTGTATGTCTGTGAAAGAAAGTAAACATGATATACACAGAATGAAGAGATATACAAACATATGTATTTTTATGTGTCTCTATGGCAAAACCTGTGTCTCGTCACATACAGACACACACATATTTCATAGCACTTTGCACTTCTGGAGTCTAGCCGATAAGTCTCCATCACTCTGTTACAGCAATGCAATGATCAGGCAAATTAAACACTAAGAACACTTGTCACAAGGTCTATATGGTACAGGTCTCCCATCCTGCATCATGAAGGGAAAGACATGGCAATGTTTCTAAACCATTCGGGCTGGTGCTGAGTTCTGGGGATGTCCTTTTTCAGGAGGTCCTGGATACTGCAGTATAGTGTCTGAGCTATTTTAATCAAGAGTTCCTGCCTATCCTTTCTTAGGTTCTGAATTGTTTCAAACCCAAGTTCCTTTCCTTGGACCTGTCAAAAGCTTCTATTTCTAATTAAGAAGGGTAGGTGATCTATGGATAGTATTTCTAAAGTTCACAGCCTGATGAACAAATCACCTAGATAAAGGCAGCCTACAAACTGAGGTCAACAAAGAAAACTGAGTCACAGAATTGGTTTTTGACATTAAAATAATTTGTCTTTGTACTATAGCACCTTCATTGCAACAGTTGGCTGGATTGGTGACAGCTGTTTGTTGTTGTTTTTTTAATTATTTATTTCATTTTTTTTCAGTCACAGTTGGCATTTAATATTATTTTATACTACTATTAGATGTACAGCACAGTGATTAGACATTTATATGTTTTATGCAGTGATCCCCCAATTAGTCTAGCACAGGGGTCGGCAAACTGTGGCTCGCGAGCCACATGTGCCTCTTTGGGTATGTACATGTGGCTCTGAAGTAAAATTGAAAACGAAAATAAAACTATCATAGTTTAAGTTATAAAATTTTTAAAGCATATTATTCACATAATGGTGATTTCATTTGTTTTATGGTTCTCGAATAATTTTTAAATTGTTGTAAGGGACAAGATTGGCTCTTTCAACTCAAAAGTTTGCCGACCCCTGATCTGATATGTCCCTGGTACTATACACAGTTGTGGCAATATTACTATGTTCTCAACGCTGTGCTTTATATCCCCATGACTATTTTGTAACAACCAATTTATATTTCTTAATCGCTTCACCTTTTTCACCCAGCCCCCCCCAAACTCTCTCTCCTCTGGTAACCATTAGATTGTTCTCTGTATCTGTGAGTCTGTTTCTGTTTTTAAAAAGTCAAAACAGAACAAGTATTTACTATTAAGGTAAAGCCACTCATTGCTGTCTCCAGGTGCAGGCATGATTTTTCCCTCATTGTGATAAACATACTAAAAATATTATAGGTATGTTTCCTATGATATTTATCCACGTAGTTATATTCATTCTTCTGTTTACATTTCATCTTTTGATTTTCCATTTTACTACTTTAGTGAAGCCTAAGATCACTCCTCTCTTAGTTGTTGTAATTTCTTTGTTTTGTAGAGAGAGCCCTGACAAATACTTAGCCAAACTCCATTTATAGTGTTTGCAACACAAATTCTTTAATAAAACCAACAAATAAGTGTAAGTATAGGATCAATATTCTTCCCTATGTAAATGATAGGGTCAAAGCTTCTAGGGGGAAAAAAATGATGTGGCATTACTTACTGGTCATTTCCATTTTCTGGCGTGCCTAGGAGAGGAGAGAATTGTTACCAGAGTTGCAAGAAGATTGGCTATGAAAAACCTGAGACCCCTTCCACGTTCTGTGCAGGAATATCGTTAAAGACAATTTTTAACTTTTGTATCTCTCCACTCCCTGCCCAACTGACCATTTTCTCATATATGGTTACCATTCATTGCTCAGGTTAATACGTTCATGAAATAGTCCTAAGTAGGCCAGTTCTGGACTAATTTTAATCTTATCATTTCATATCACTATGTGAAACTATTTGTTATCACACATTCCACAGAAACCAGAAAAGTCTCAATTTATGTCAGTATCTCTGAAAAAAGTTTCTTTTCCAAGTATTGAATTACCTTTTTAAACCAGATGATCGAATTTGTGACTTTCCTTTATACATTGCTTTTTTAGGGGACACACATTACTGCATTTGTGATAAACTGTGAAGTGGGAATTGCTTCTAATTGCATCTGAATCCCACTGATTCAGCCTCTCAAAAGTCATTCTGCACATGAGCGTGGGCCTTCGGAAGCCGATGTTGGTGCTCCAACCTCGCATTTACTGTGACCTATCAGGCAAACTATACTCATATAATATAATTGCTTTGTTTTGTTCCTAGTTTTTCTGTGGTTTTAATTCAGTGATATTCAGCTCCTATCTCTTGGATTCCATCTCTAATCTACTGTAGCTCTAGTCATTGGATATATATAAAACCCTTTGAATATAGTTCTCCTGGTTTTGTTTTTGAATATCATTGTTTTATGAAGACCTTTATTTCCACTAATATTTTGGCTATTTTTATTTCTGTCACCTTGGCTAAGGTATCCCATCATGATGCTTAATCCCTAGAATTTAATTCAGGATGCCATATGCTGTTCGTCAACTAGATCTAACTTCGTCTTCCCCACCGTAAGTAGGGTTTCAATGACATTTAAAAAAAGTTCCATTATAAATGCTATGTGTGATATTACCTGTGATGCTCATAGCCATGTTTCAAAATGGGTTGATATCTTCTGTATGCCTATTTAATTTTTGTCCTTAGAATACTGTGATATGGGTTCATTGGCAGATAGATGCATACCAACAGATTACTTTCTGCCTATGTGCTGTTCTTATTTGGGTGAAAGCTCAGACTATTGTTAATGTTATCCAGATAAGCACAATTTCATACTAAAATCTTTGATTCATGTTGTCTTCCAGAAATCAGCAGGAGTTTATGAATTTTCTGAACTTAATGAAGTCTTACCCACATATTAAAGAGTGATTAACTGAGGGTGTGTAATGGTGCTAATTTAATGATAACCATGCTATAAATTCTGTTTGGAAAATAGAGTTAACAATAACCAAGAAGATTTGGCTAATGGTACAATTGCCAAACTTGGTTAGAAAGTATCATATGTCTTCAGAATAATTCTTTACAGTGGTAGGAATTTTGTACATTTTCTTTTGCTGAATGATCCAACTCATCCACAGAGTCCTCTTTAACAGAAAATGTCAACTTTACACATAACTTATTTGCAAATCTTCCTATGCAAACCAATTTTTTGGTAAGGGTATTTTTACAAATGGATTTAGCACGCTATCTTTTTTTTTTTTTTTTTTTTTTTTTACATTTCCTGTGTAGTCGACACGCATAGGATTCAACTTAGATAGTTAATTTCTTATAACAAAAAAAAAGGATTGGTGGTTTAGCCATTTAGAGAAATTAAACTGATTTATAAAAATGCTATTTCCCCTCTGGAAACTAAGAAAACATATTTTTGACATTGTTAAGAAGTTTATTCATTAACTCCCAAAGAGAAAGTCACTGATTTGTTTTCATCTTATTTTCCACCACCAGCTGAAATGAACACTGCTGTTTTTTCTCGTAACTTTCCCTTGCATGATCAGACCTTCCACCAAGCTGTCTGCATGGTGGGGCATGGTTGGGACTGGCCTGAGGGACAGCATTCCTTAGTGTCTTGAGGATGCACTGTCCATGGGGCACAAGAAGGATAGTTTGGCTTATATATTTTATAAAATAATTGATTTTTTCTTTGTAACAGTATATTTGAGACTTAGGTAGAGTTCTGTTAGTGAAATATTTAGAATTTAAGTGAGGAGAGGCAAGGTTCCATTTTATAGAAAACATAAAAATTTAGCTCAGCAAGCATATGGGAAGGCTCTGCTATACATTATGCATGATGCAATGTGAACAATATGTGTTTTGTGACTGGAGAGGTTGCCTGAAGTCATGGACTGAATGTTTGTATCCCCCTAAAATTCATATGTTAAATCGTAATGCCCAATGCGATGAATGTAGGACGTTGGTTCTTTGGAAGGTGATTATGTCATGAGGGCTGAGTCCTCATGGATTTGGTGCCTTTATAAAAGGACCAATATGTGTTCTTCCCAATATGTGAAGACACAGAGAGAAGGCAGCTGTCTATAAACCAGGAATAATAAATACCCTCACCAAACACCCAATCTGATGGCTCCTTGATTGGACTTCTCAGTCTCCAGAATTCTGAGCAATAAATTGTTGTATAAGCCACCCAGTCTATGGTAGTTTTGTCATAGCACTCAGAACAGACTAACAAGAAACAGGCACACAGAGAAGAAATCCATACTATAGCGTGATGAATAATAACATAATATTCTATAGAATTTAAAGTGAGAACACTCCATTGTGCTTAAAGAGATGGTGTGTTATACAAATATGCATTAAATTGGCGTTTGAGCTAGATGCTAACAGATAAATTGGTGATTAAGTACAAGTGTTAAGTGGTGGGCTGGACATTTTAGGGAAAGGAACAGCATGGACGAAAGCAGGGATACATAACACGGCATTACACAAGCAGGGCAGGTGTATGGAATGGAAAGATAGATTGTTGTTTAAAAATAACAGAGGGGGTACTGAGGCATAGAAAATGAAGGGGGATTCAGATGAAGTGTCTAATAAAAACAGCTCAAGTTCTTGGAACAGAAAAAAAGACTGAAAGATATCAGAATAAAGTAAGGACTCTAGTTAATAATAATGGATCAATCCTGGTTAATTAAATATGGTTAATATACCATATTAATAATAGAAAAAACAGGTATGGGGTGTATGGGAACTCCAGCTATCTTTGCACCTTTTTTTTTTTTTTTGAGGGCAGCGTCACTGGCCCTCATATGTGGGACCGAACCGGGGCCGCTGGCTTCCCAAGCCAGCGCTTAACCACCACGCCACTCGGCCAGCTCTCTGCAATTTTTTTTTAATAAATTTAAATTTATTCTAAAATAAAAAGTTTATCTAAAAAAAAGAACAACAATATAGTGTAATTATGGGAACTATAAATATTTAAGAGGCAGGGAGAAGGTAAAACAGCAAAAAGGAAACAAAGTGTGAGGATACTTAAAAGAGAGCAGTGTCATTTTCAAGGAAAGAAGAAAGACTCCTAAATGCTATTGGAGGATTAAGGAGGATAATAAAGAATTTCAAACTAGAATCCCACTAAAAATTGCCATACTGCTGAATCCTGAGGAACCAATTCAATTAATTCCTTCATTGGAAGGAGGCTGTGCCCCCCAGGAAGGAACAAAGTCACAGAACACTCTTCTTGAGATTATGGGCCCTAAACTAAATTCTTAACAAGCTTCCTATTATCATTAGTTATAGGGAAAAGAAACAAATCTTCACCATAGATAATGCATGTCATTTTTGTCTTCTTTACTACCATATTCCCCCAAGCACCCACAAAACTGGGACTATTCCATTAAAAAGAATTTGTCTATATTTGATAAGATCTGCTACTAGTAGTTAATCCCTACTCCTTACTTCACCAGTGTTCAATGGATTTCTCAACCCCTTTGCCTCTATTTTTGGGATCAAGCAATATGGCATTTTATTTTTTCTCTAATTCCTCTATGCCCTTAAGAGTTTAGACTGAGCATGTGTTTTCTCAACAAAATGAAACAAAGCATTGTTACCTACCTGGGTCTGTCTTCCGGCACATTCGATACAAACCCACCAGAACAAATGCTGAGAGTGTTATTACAATCAAAGCAATGACCACAGGCAAAATAATACCTAGAAGTATTGGAGACATTGTCAAGAGTGGCTATTGAATTTCACAATAAATAGTTTATGCACTGAGCAAATGCATGCATGCTTTCTTTCTTCTTTAAACATCATTCTATTAAAATGTTGTATTTTAAGCAAAGATTTATCTGATTCATGCGTTTTGCTCTTGTTGTCATTTCTGACGTATCCACTTGATGTCAGTCTTGTAGCCTTTCTGAAATCAAATTTTAAACCTAAGGGAAATAGTTCCTGTAGCCTGGAGCAGTGAGAAGATGGATGGCTGGAGAGGGAGAAGATGTCCTCTAGACCTACAGTCAGACCCACATTCACACATTATATCCTTTACTACTTTCTAATAAAGTTACTGGAAAAAAGAATATATATATATATATATATATATATATATATATCCCACGCTATATATATATATATATATATATATATATATATATATATATATCCCATGCTAGACCTGCTCTAGTTATAAAGCTGGTTTTATAAAAATGCACAAATATGTTTCCATAATAATATCTTAGAATTAGAAATGGCATAAAATAACACAAATGGATATAATTGGGTAGCACAGTTTTTCTAAACATGAGCAACATGGTTCAAGAAAGTTGTGCAGGTTTGTGCATGTGTGTGTGCGAATGTCTATTTGGGGAAGTGTATTGCTGCAGTAATTAGGGTATTTTTTTTTTTAAGAGGAGGGTTTTGCTTTGTTATTTTTATTTATTTATATTTTGTACCATCTGCCTTCTTTTCTGACAGTCATTTCCTGGATTAAAACAACAGTGATGAAAAGAAAACACTGTCTTAGGGATATAACTAGAGATACAGAAGTTATTGTTACTAGTTAGTTAGGTATTCTCAAATGGTTGCTTATGTGTTCCTCGTGTTTATCAGGAAGTGAGAATAATTACCAAGTTCATTTGTAGGGTGATTTACACTTGCATTGTTATGGTTAAATATTTGTTTTAAGTGAGTCCTGCTGGGTTCATATTAGACCTTGAACAAGGTTACCAGTGCCTCCCAAAATGAAGTAGCCATGAATCCACTGGTCAATAAATGCAATGATGACCTATTGAAATGGAATGGCTTACCTAAACCTAGGATCATCTTTTGTCATCCCAGCTTCATATCTATTCATCTTATTCTTAATCCCCAAGGAAATTAATATTCTCTATTTAGTCCTAGCATACACATACATGTTATATGACATACATCTGTTTCTGCTAAAATGGAACATTTCTTGAAAGGCCATTTTTAGCATTAAGACAAAGTTCTGTTATGGTGAACAATTCATTTTTTATGGATATCTGGCTGTGCACACTTGGCTTATCTGAGACTGGCCCCATCAATTCACCTTGACCTTTGGTAGTAATTGCTTAGCATTAAGGTAAGAAAATCATCCTAAAGGTGTGCTCATTAAAACCAGACTCACAAGTAGGAAATTCTCAAAGCATGTGGCAGTTAGATAGCATCATAATGAGATTGCAGGTTCAGTAAAGCTGATAAAAATCTATCTTTAACCAAATCTCTTCCCTGTAATGGTAACATTCAAACATTCTTCCTATCTACTGCCATGAATGAAGATATGTCTGTTACTCACTGGAATAAGAGGGGCTGGTTGAAGAAGAGCTTGCATTTTTTGCATTCTCAGTGCCTATTATTTGAAGAAAGAAGAACATCAGTCACCTTTGGTTAATGTGTACCAGTCCTCACAACCCTTCCTCCCCCCCTCCTCCCCATTTAAATCAGCCTCTGATCTGTGTGATGCTTCAGGTGAATATATGCAAATCAAAATTAGTAGGGGGTTAATGTATACAATTTGATGAATTTGGAAATACACCCATTAAAGCATCACACAATCAAGGTAATAGACATTCATATGCATCACATCCAAAAGTTTCCTTGTGCCCTTGCTTCTTTTTGTGGATATGCATTTTTTTTTTTTTTAAGGCTAGAATGCTTTTCTTGGTGAGAAGGGGTTAAGCAAAGCCCGTATGCACTCATGCACACAGAAGTCATACCTTGAGGCTGTGAGATGTTTTCTGTAATTGCTGCTGTTTCTGAGGGTGATACAGTGGTTTCAGAGAGTGAGGCATCTGGTTGTAGAGAGCTAACTGTAGGCAAAATCATAAATCCAGTCAGACTATAGTATCAACTCTCCTTTTTGGGTTTCTTTGTGATTCAAACATTTTGCATTTCTGAAGATCTGTGAAAACAGTTTCTTGTTGAATACATACAATTGTATACTAATTCCTAAGTTCATCTATTTCTCCTATAATGAAGAGTAAATTTTGAATCAGGAAACCTGGGTTTCTATGTTATATCTTCAAAAACTGTTAAGAAAGCTTGAGTACATCTCTTATTCTAGGCTATAGTCAGTATCTCATATTGTACAAGATTCTTATGGGATGAAAATCTATGCAACAGCATTATTCACAGTTCAGATATTATAACTTTGGGTGACAGTGATTTCTCATACATATGTAAAATAAACATAAATGCACAGGACTTTTTTTTTAAAAAAAAAATTGGGGAATTGGGAGAGGGGAACAGTGTTGGGGAATTGGGGGAGGGGACCAGCCAAGTTCTTGTTCTTAAATCTTGGTTGTGGAGGGCACTAGTCGCCATCTGGCTGCCCGTGAGCAGCTTGTGGCCTCTAAGCTCAAGGTGCTGTGTTACAATCTTAGTTGTGGGTGGGCATGGCCACCATCCCATGTGGGAGTTGAACCAGCAGCCTTGTTGTTAAGAGCTCATGCTCTATCCACTGAGCCATCTGGGTGGCAACTCAGCTCAAGGTGCCGAGTTCAGTCTTATTTGCAGATTTATTTGCAGATGATGGTGTAGCCCACCATCAAAGAGGCAGTCTTGTTGTTAGGAGCACATGCTCTCACCAGCTTAGCCATCCTGCCACCTGTTGGCAGCTCAGCAGCAGTTCAGCTTGGGTGCAGCATCACTGGCCCATGTGGAAATCAAACCAGTGGCCCTGTTGCTCAGAGCTCTCACTCTTAAGTTAACTCTTAACCAACTGAGCCACTTGGCCGGCCCCCAAGACTTCTTTTAATAGTGCTTCTTAGAGGTAAAGAGGAAGATTGTAATCAAGACTTTGGTTAGAAGGATTGGGGAAAAATCAAAGATTCCTTCATGTTCATTTTAAAGATTAGCAGTGGTTTACACTTAAGTGCCTTCTCTAGAGTAACTGCTGCTTCATTGCATTTCCACCGTTCTCTTCTTCCAAAGAAAATGTAAACTTTAAACTTATTATAATTGTTGTTTGCTTAAGTCAACATTTGTCATCTTTAGTCAGAAGGACTGAAACAAAAAAATAAAAATTTATTATTCAAAATCCACAAATTTCAAGGAAATATAAATAATTAAGTGTTTTACAAGTGCATATCATTTATTCTTGTGAGCTTGGAATAAAATGTAATTTGTATTTAGAAAGATATTGAAAAGTCATTCTTTTTTTCATGTAGTCTGAAGAGATATCTTTTATCACACCTATTTGCCTTGTCTCTACTGAACTGGAAGTTCCTGGAGTGTGAAAGCCATAACTCCCACCATAGCTCACATACTCGCGGAGCTCTGACCACAGTGGATGTGCGGTAAAATGTAGCTGATGGCTAGACTGAACTAAGAAGCCTTATAATTATGGACCCCTCAGGAGTATTGAGACCATGTCTAATTGCATCAGAGAAATTGATATCACCTATGACTGCTTTGCATCTTTCCTTCTTTGCCACCCACAACCCAGGACGCAGTGCATGCTCATGCAATTTTGACATCTGTTGGGGAAGAATAATGTTTAAGAGTCCGTACCGTTCTTGCCATGCAAGAGATCTGTAGGAGGAAGCTAGATATATGTCTATAAGAACAAAGCAAAATATCAGGCTAGTGCACTAAGCAGACAGAAAAAAAGAATATTAAATGAAAGAGTGGGAACTAGCTGAAACTTTGGTACTTTTAGTTGCTTTTTCCAGTGTCAAGTGTAAGGATGAATGTTCTTTCAGTTGTGTTGGTTGAGAATAAGGTGGCTGATTAAATAACCAATGGTATGAATCCATCTGGGATATCCCAAGGGTTAAATTTCAAGACTCTTACATTGTTACCTTCTCACAGACAGGCTAAGTGGCAGCTATAATTCTGAGTATAATCTATCTGGTTCAGATGAAGCTCCATGCTTTCCCATTTAAAATGTGTTGATGGTCCAGTGCCAACCATTATTGATACTGATATGCAGGTAGGTAAGAGAATTAACTCTTCTAAAATGGAGGATTCATTTGATCCTTGAATAAAGACTCCACATTTTTTTTTGTTCCTTTTTTAATTTTAACCTTCAGTTAATCATTTCTTTTCTTTTTTTTTTTTTTTTTTTTGTTTTTTGAGGGCAATGTCACTGGCCCTCATATGTGGGACCGAACCGGGGCCGCTGGCTTCCCAGGCCAGCGCTTAACCACTGCGCCACTCAGCTGGCCCCTTCAGTTAATCATTTCTGAATCTAGTACATACACACACACATACACATACACACACACACACACACACACACAAGCACACACACACACTTTACCTCTATTACATATAATGCCTTCTAGGCGTTTTCTAGTTTCTTTTATTTCTTTTTTAAAATACTGGTCATGAATGGGAATGAACTGCAACTTGAGAAACCCTGCCCATTAGCATGATCATATTGCTGAAATTATAGGTCTTGGCTGAATTCACCAATTGTGAGCCTAATGTGATTCTTTCTGTGACTAAGATAGTGGGAACCATGATGTTTTCAGGGTTGATGATCTCTGTAGGCTTTGTTGCGACTCTATTATCTTACATTACCACTAAAGTAGCATTGGCAGAGGAGGTACAAGACAGCTACAGTGGATAGTTAAGGGCATGATTCTGAAGTCTGAGTACCTGGGTTAAAATCTGACTCTAGCACTTATTTGCTGTGGAATCTTGGGCAAGTCCCTTAAACTCTTTATGTCTAAGTTTTCACATCTACAAGTGATGATTATGATAGTTCCACATCACAGTGTTGTGAAAATTAAATGAGTAAAAATAAATTTAAAATGCCTAGAAGAGTACTTCATATTAATAGGTTTATATTATATGTAATACTATTATCAAATTATAATAATATGTTAAGTTATATTTTATTAGTATATATATATATATATATATATATATATATATATATATATATGAAATTTTATAATATCCTATTATTGTATTGTGGTTAGGCCCCTAAAGAGTTATACCTTTCAACCAATTTATCTCATTTTCTCAAGAATTTTAACTGTAAAAATAATGAAATAGACTCTTAAGAAACCTCAAACTGAAATACTGACTCTTCTTTGTTTTCAAGCCTGCTGGCTTTCAGACTGGTACTTAACCATTGGCTCTCCTGATTGTCAGGCCTTTGGACTTAGACTGGAATGACGCCATCAACTTTCCTGGGTCTCCAGGCCTCCAGCTTTCTGACTGCAGATATTGGGACTTCTCACCTTTCATGATGCATGAGCCAATTTCTTATGATAACTCTATCTGTATCTATCTATATTACCTATTATCTATCTATGTATCTATCTATCTATCTATCATCTATCTATTCTATTTATTCTGTTTCTCTAGAAAACACTGACTAATACAGTTGTATTTTACAGAAAATTAAGGGCAGGTGGTTTATTCCTTTTCTAATACACTGAGACATACTGCGCCATTTTTCTTCAGAGCTAAGATCTTATATCAAAGAAATAAAGAGGTTTATTTACAAGGACAAGTCTGTGGAAAAAATGATGACACTAAAGAAAAGTGAATTCCATCATTACTTAAAATTGTTGTAATGGCTAAATGATGCCTGCATATATATCTAGGGAATAAATAGTCTTTCATCACTTTTTAGTGGGTCTTTCTAGCTCCTCATGAGCTCTGAACTTAGAGTTAGAAAAATGAGGAGGTAGAATAATCTGGCAGCTAGAAGATCACTTCTCCATGAACTACGAGTATTTCTTAAACTACTTTCCCCCACCCAATATATAACAGAACTACAGCTACGGGGGGAAAAAATCGTTCCCTCTGCCAATCTTAATTTAAGGTTACCTGAAGCTTATCTATGACACACCATTTTATACCTATATGACTACTAGAGTTTTTATAGTTATTTATAATGTTGACTAGTCTTCCTTGGAAATGCTTAATGACAGCTCCATATATCACTTATAACTCTTAGCTAGTGTTACTGTAATAAAATGGAATGATTTTATTGAATGACTCAGTGGTGGTTGGTTGAATATACTGTTACGTATATTTAGCAGGGTACCATACTAAATTTGAACTCTTACCAGATGTGTTACAATGGGCAGTTAAAGTTTGACTTTCCCACATGCTTTATTTTTTATTTTTATTTTTTATTTTTGTATTAGTTTCAGGTGTTCAAAACAATGTAATAGTTATACTTTTCACCCTTCACGAAGTGACAGCCCCCCTCCCCAATCCACAGCCCCCCATATCATACATATCTATTACAATCCCATTGACTCCTCTCCCCACACTATACTCTACATCCTGTGGCTATATATATATATATATATATATATATATATATATATAAAATTATAGTTGACATACAATATTATTCAACTTCAGTTTCAGGTGTACAGTACAGTGGTCAAGCCTTTACACTGTCCACAAAGTGGTCTCCCTAACAAGATATGTGCCCATCTGACACCCTACAAAATATTTACAATATTATTAATTATATTCCCCAAACTGTCTTTGATATTCCTATGGCAATATTGTACTTACCAATTTATATTGTCTAATCCTTTTCCCTTCTCCCTCATCCCTACCCCCTCCCATCTAGCAACCATCAGTTTTTCCTCTATATCTCTGAGACTATTTCTGTTCACTTTGCTCATTTATTCAGTTCTCTAGATTCCACATATAAGTGAGATCATATGGTATTTGTCTTTGTCTGACTGACTTATTTCACTTAATATAATATTCTCTAGGTCCATCCATATTAATGATTGATCCAGGTCTGAGGACATATCCATTCATTCCATTCACTAATAACTACTCCCACATGCTATAGACATTGAACATGAATTCCTCATGTTTAGCATTGTTAAATAGAGCTGTCTACTTTACACTAGTAAGTGGAATGAATGGATATGTCCTCAGACCTGGATCAATCATTTCCAGGTAATTATGACTATCTTTTTAAACCTTTATTATGTAATCCTAAATATCATATCGATGTATACTTACTTATAATTCACATTTTATTTAGAGTTTCCTCACTTATTTTGAATTCCCCTCAAAAATCCTATATAAAATAATCATCAACTTCTAGAACCTGGATACATAATATGAAAAAATATCATATGTGAGAACTATGTATGATCTATTGAAAAACTAAATGCATATTAACTCATACTTATAAAAAAGAAGCAGTACTAATAATTCCATGGACTGAAATTCTTCCTCAACTTCTACCTAAAAAAGAAATACTAACTATTTTAAATAAGATCCGTATCCTTGACCATATGGGTGAATATTTCACAAGTTTGATATTTGAACATCTTTGATAAATATATATGACTGACGATTTTAAACAAACTCAATTACAATTGTTAATAAAGGAATAATGAATACCCTGTTAATAAACTTTTTTTTTGAGTGAATCTAGATTCATTTTTTAGCCACAACATATATCTGAAGCTTGAGACTGGCTTTTCTTGAGGCTTTTAAAATCAGTCTCATTTCTTGCTAGTCTATTATTCAGATCAATGGCTTCTTTTATTATCTGTTTTAGAACTAGTTTCCATAATTCAAAATCAAAATAGCCTAAATGGGCTTTCATTACATTTAAAAACCCATTATAGTTAAAGCTGGAATTTTGTGAATACAACTTTTCAAAACAAAATAAACGATGCTCCAGTCCCTCCTTAAAAGGAGCTGAGCATTTCGGCAGCCTTTCAATTTCCCGTCTGTATTTTCTCCAGGATGACAAATCCATGAAGCAGAGGGAAGGGATTTCTCCAGAATGTGCACAGCATTAGCCAATGCAAAGCCTTTTTGCCTGGATGTGCTGTTTCATGTTTTGTTTTGCTTTGTTTTTCCCAGTACTTTTTTGAGTGCATTTCTAGATTATATATAGACGGAAATAAAAATTAAAAAAATATGGTGATGAGGTGAAATACAGAGCATTAACAATATAACAATAACTTCATTCATGAGCTATATTATGTAGATGATAAATGAAAGTTAAAAGCAAAATCATTTCTGTTTTGAATTCCTCGAATACAAGAGGTAAAAGGTAAACTACAATGATTGTTTAGGATATTTGCTGTGAAATATTAATACAGCCACTAATAAGTTTCCTGGCTGTATTAATTTTTGTTTGTTTGTTTGTTTGTTTGTTTTTTGTTTTTTTTTTGAGGGCAGTGTCACTGGCCCTCACATGTAGGACCGAACCGGGGCCGCTGGCTTCCCAAGCCAGCGCTGAACCACCGCGCCGCTCGGCCAGCCCTAATTTTTTTTTTTAATTACATGATATTCTAGGTTTATTTCACATATATATCTCAGTTTATAAACACCAAAGGTGACTAGGATTGAGAATCTAAGAGATTTGTCATTCATTAAAATACCAGGTAGCATGTAGGAAGATAAAAATCCCCCAAATAATTGTGATTTCAAAACAGGAAGATTCAAAAGTATGTCTTTCCCTGGCCAATGATTTGTTTCAGGCCCCATTGCTCCAACATCTGAAATTCATTCAGTTTAAAATTAAAGACGGCAAAACAAGAACACTTCTTGTAGTGACATTTTATGCTGTGAACTGTGGGTTATAACATCATCTCTTCGGATGCCAGGACCAGGCTTTGTTAGGTTATACGGAGAAGGCAGTTCACAAGCACACTGTACTTCTGGGAGAGGGCATACCAACCACTGAAACAGAACAGGAGAGGCGGGCTCTGGGCGGGGGACAAATCTACAAGCTTCATACATTTACCAGGGCTGGTCCCACTCACCCTAGCCACAGGGCATTCAGGTACATCCTTGTGTGTTCTCCTGGTCTGCTTTTTTTTTTTTTTTTTTTTAAACGTAAGGTCTTCTAAACATTTTAGTTGCCATGTAATGTTTTCCCTTGTACTATTTTACCCTGCCCTCAGACTGGTTGATCTACTTATTCTTGGGATTTTACACATGAACATCCTCAGAGAAAACAAAACAAAAACATTAACTTACCTGGTTTTTTTGTTGTTTTGATTGAGATTTCATTCTCAGCTTTAAAGGAAAGAAAAGGAAAGAAAATCACTAAAATTAATGTTGAGTGTCAGATCTACTGTCACAACTGTTTCAGGTGGCAAATGGATATAGAACTTAGCTCATTTCTAATTTACTTTTCCTCAAATTATACAATCATGAGGCTTCATGATTAAAAGATACTTTAGATCAGGGGTCAACCAGCTTCTTCTTATAGGGGCCAATAATAAATACTTTAGGCTTTGTGGGCCCTAAGTCTCTGTAGCAACAACTCAACTTTGCTGTTATAGTCTGAATGCAGCCTTACATAATACCTGTATTCCAACAAAACTCTACAGAAAAACAGGTGGGGGCTGGATTTGGTCTGCGGGGCCACAGTTTGTTGTTGAACTTGCTTTAGAATATCTGGTACAAATTCACATCTTGGATATGCCTGATAACACAGACAACTACAGGTCCTTTGGCAGATGCTTCATAAGTGGCACTGCCATATATCATATTTCTAGTAAAATCAGATGCATCTCCCGACCTGGGGAAGATTCAGGAAGGTTTAACATGTACCTTTGAAACTTAGGGAACTCCTTTAAAATCAGTACAGTTCAGAAAAGCTTCCTACAAATAAAATTACTTGAGAGAATTATAATCAAAATTCACTTCAACAACTTTGAGTATATGCACCATGAACAAGATTTGCTATGTGAAAAATATAGAAATTATTTTTGAAACAAGTAGAGGCCCAATTATAAATGTTAAAATATCCATTTGTCTCCTTTGTACCTTCACTTGACTGTTTATCAGCAGCTCCAATTTAACACGCCCGAAACAAAACTTGACTGGAGCCCTAAATCTGCCTCTACCCCCCACCTTCTTAGTTCAATGCATAACACAATTTCCCACCTAGTTGCACAAGCCAAAAAAGTAGCGGCCTTTTTTTGATTCTCCTCTTTTTTTCACCCCTGTCAGCTCTAGTTTCATAATATATTCCAAATATGTCTCACCACTTAATCAGCTACTATTCATCTGGAACCCATATTTCTTCCCTCAGTACCTGCAACAGCCACCTAGAAAAACCTTTTTAAATTTAAACTTGGCTGCTGCAATGGCTCCTTACTTGTTTGACTAAGGCTGGCAAGTCTTTATAGGATACAGTCCCTGCCTTGCTCCTAAATTTATCTCCAACCATTCAGTCCATTTAGATCAAAGTGGGTGGAGAGTGGGGGCTCTTCCTGCCTCAGGCTTCTCTCCTTTCTCCTCCTTAAATCTCAGTGTTGTTCTCTCAAACCTGTATTGGCTTCCTTTTACCTTTCAGGACTCTGCTCAGATGTCACCACTCAGAGAAGCTCTTCCAACTAACTTATCTAAAGTTGTCTCCACATTTCCCTTCACACTAGTCTACCACTCTGTGTCATCTGCTCAACAGTACTTTGTTTTTTAACTACAGTGATATTCATTTTATTGAAATTTTGTTGTTGTTGTCAGAATGTAAACTCCATGAGGACAGAGATTTTTTTCTTTTTTTTTTTTTGCATTTTAAAATTAAAGTATAGTTGATATATAATATTATATTAGTTTTAGGTATACAACATATTGATTCAACATTTTTATATATTACGAAGTGATCACAGTATGTCTAGCAAACCACTGGTCTCCATACAAAGTTATTATGATATTATTGACTCTATTCCCTATGCTGTATATTATATACCTGTGATTTATTTGTTTTATAACTGGAAGTTTTCAGTTATAAAACACCTTTTTCATTCGTAACCCCCACCTCCCTCCCCACTGGCAAACATCAATTTGTTCTCTGTATCTCCTGTTTCTGTTTTGTTTGTTCATTTATTTTTTAGATTCCACATATAAGTGAAATCATATTGTATTTCTCTTTCTCTGTCTGACTTATTTCACTGAGTATCATACCCTCAGCAGCTCAGGGCAGCTCAGGGCAGGGCAGCTCAGCACAGCTCAGCGTGCCATGTTCAATCTTAGTTGCGGGTGGGCGTAGCCACAATCCCACATGGGAGTCTAACCAGAAACCTTGTTGTTAGTAGCACATAATCTTACCAGCTGAGCCATCCTACCACCTGTTGGCAGCTCAGAGGCAGCTCAGCTCAGGCACAGCTCACTGGCCCATGTGGGAATTGAACCGGCAACGCTGTTGCTCAGAGCTCGTGCTCTTAACCGACTGAGCCACTTGGCCGGCCCATAGCTACCATTTTTAAAGCAACTCTTGTGATCAGTTTCATATATTAGTTGTTGATGTCTACAAGAGAGATATTATTTTCACTTTGCACATCTGCACATATTAGGTTGTCAGAAAAGTCATGACATATTTTCTCTATGTTTTTCATTGGAAAAATGTGTCATGACTTTTCCGACAACCCAATATATTCTGAGAGAAGTAAAATAACTTCTCAAGTGGATGGGCAATGATTATAATTCAGGTTTGTTGGTTCTAATGTCCATCCTCTTTTTTTTTTTTTTTTTTTTGAGGATAGTGTCACTGGCCCTCATATGTGGGACCCGAACCGGGGCTGCTGGCTTCCCAAGCCAGCGCTTAACCACCGCGCTACTTGGCCGGCCCAATGTCCATCCTCTTTTACTAAAATAGATAGCTTTCTAAATAGAAAATAGAAAGCTGTCCTTCCACTAAGCTGTTCTGAAAGGAAAGCGTATGTAATTTAGTCGTACTTTTGATAGCTAATTAAAATACCTTTGAACATGGCATAATATTGTATTTGGAAGATGCAGTTAAAATATTTATAAGCTGCTAGAGGATTTGAAGGCAAAGAAAATCAAAACCTTTCGTTCCTCTTGCTATTAATATCAGGTCATAAACTTTTTTGCTGATAGACTTCATTGATAATGAAAAAAAATTCAATTCGTATTCTTTATTTGTGTTTTTATCAGTCTTCAAAAATGTATAACAATTTTAGAAGCAATTATCATTTAAAAGATAAATAACTATGACTTAAGATGTGCCAGAATACAAAAAAAAAAAAAAAGAATATATACCAATTCAAAACTCTTATACTGAGGGCCGGCCAAGTGGCACATTGGTTAAGAGCTGGTTTGGGATGCCAACGGCCCCGGTTCAGATCCCACATATGAGGGCCAGTGACACTGCCCTCTACAGCTAAGATGGTGGACAATAGCTCCACCTGGAGCTGGGATGCGAGCCCTGGCGACGGTGTAGGCTGCAGCCCCTGCTGCAGTGGGCTGCCATAGGCTACAGTGAGTGGCTGGCACCAGCGTGAGCTGCCAATAGCCGCAATGAGCGACATCCAGAGGCCAGCGACCGATCTGCCTCATCTGGGAAGAGCGCAATGACGATACCAACATGGGCCAGTGAAGCAACTTCCTCCACAACTAGACTGAAGAACAAAAAGACAACAACTTGTCTGTTCCCCTCCCCCAATTCCCCAATAAAATCTTTAAAAAAACAACAACTCTTATACTGAGTCCTAAGACATCCAAACTTTTATATATGAATAAATATATTTTTATTCTGAGGACAAAATTCTGCAAACTTTAAATATTTAATCAATACTGGAATATATATATATATATATATATATATATATATATATATTTTTTTTTTTTTTTTTTTTTTTTTTTCCCTCTAAAGTCATGAGATATTATTTTGAAGAGAATACAGTGTTCTCATATGGTATGCTGCTTTCAAATTTGGACTCAGTTCTGTGGATATGAAAGTTTAATAGTGATTAGTGCTATGAATATTGCTAAAGTCACGGGGACTAATGAAAAGTGAAAATATTTATAATTATCTCTGGCTATTATTTATAACTTTCATAATACACATGTGTATTGAGAGAGAGTCAAGCTTTGATCTCATGGAGGAAGTGAGTAAAGTCAAATAGCAAGTGAGTGTAGTGCATTCTGTTAACCTATTCTCAAACTTAGATGTTTAGTAAAGACTGAAACCTTAGTCAGGGTGGTTGGCAAATTAAAATGTTTGTTGACTTTAATTCTCTAATATGGAACTGAATTCTTATGAAATGCAAATGAACTTCTAAACTGCTAAACTTTAATCCACATTAATCCAAAGCTAAACTTTACTCAAATAATTAGCTTTTAAAACAGAAAGCTTAAACAGTAAACATGCAACTTTGCTAAATATTTTTATTTTGCAAAGAGTATTATGTTTTCTGCTATACAGAGCTGTACATAGTTACACGTAGAACGTAATATAGGTCTAGGAGAAAAAATGTATATAGTCATTCCCATATATAATTCTTTACTGATTTGCATAAAAATAATTTACGAAGAACAATTGAAGTTTTCCTTATCATTCTCCCATAGGTCGTATTGACTGAGTCGTTGTACGTGAGATTATTTCTCCTTTGGCTAAACCACGATTGGTGCTGAGATGAATAGCATTGGATGAGAAATTCTATAAGGTGATGCTGGAAAGTGGCATTAAATAAACACTCAATTAGAAAGTTATTTTCTTTTCAGCTTCCTTTCAGTTTATTAGATTATTTCAACGGGAAGTTTTAAAATTTCACTTTGATGTAAATATGTCATTTAAACCTAGCATGGGTTTATCTTTTTTTTTTTCTTTTTTTCAGGGATAAAGTGAGATGCAGTCCATCACTACCACAAATTATGCAGTTTTCCACATTTGGTGAAATCTCAGGGGTCAGCACATCTGGAGTGCAATGACAAGCCTGGCCCTGGGAACCATCTTTGTGATCATGGTATCTCCCCTGCCAAGTAAGTGTTTGATTTATTTTTTAAAAAAACAAGGACGAGCAAGTCTTAAACTCAGAGCCTTTGGCAAACAATACAATCCAGCTAGAATTTAATGTAATTTTGTTTACATTGTAGTGATTTTGCAGCTCTTGTTTATGCCAATTGAAACTGGTTTTTCATTTATGATGGTTTCCTTTTCCAACAAATTTAAAATCAAAAAGTGCATCAATGTAAAGAAAATACTAAATAAATAATAGTGCAGATGGTACACATATCTGGCAATACTCATTAAGTTATGGGAAATAGTGTTGTAAAATCTTGTAGAAGTCCTAGATGGATATGTAGAATTCAAATAAGCAACTGGAGGCAGGATGAGGGGAAGAAGAAATTAGGACTACACACATGAGGAGGGCAGGAAACACACACACACACACACACACACACACACACACACACACGAATAAATCTGTCATGGTAGATAACAGCGAGAAAACAGCTATGGTTAGAATCGTAGGTTTATATTCAGTCAGGCAGTCATTCAATCTATTATGTTATATGAATACTTATTTGTCAAGCATATGATACACCCAATTAAAAGCTAGTTGTTTTCTACTTCTTTTAGCTACTTTATGTAAAATCGTTGTGACACCAATAAGAATGGTGTAGTGAAGTTTATGGAGTTTGAGGCAAGAAAAACAGTGTTTGAATTTCATCTTTTTAATTTCACCTTGGCCAAGTTATTTAATCTTTCAGAACCTGTTTCCTTATTTGTGAAATTGGTATCATCACCATTGTCTAGTTTTTTCAATGATTACTGTTAACAAACTAATAGCTAAAATTTATTAATTGTTTATTTATCAGACACTGTTTTAAGCTTTATGTTTTTATCTCCTTTAATCTTCACAAGAAGTGTAACATTATTAAGCCTATTTTACAGATGAGAAAACTGAGAAGTTAAGTAGCTTACCAAAGGCCACAGTGCAAATAAATTGTTGTGCTATCATTTGAACCCAAGCAATCTGACTTCAGCATCATTATTTATAATAAATAAGCTAAGTTCTTCTTGGCATGATTAGAATGTGCAATTTTTAGTTTAAGAATGGTGTATTGCCTTGAAAATCACAGGCCGAGGTGTAAGCTACTCTCATGTTCAGCCAGTAATATATCTAAACTGCCTACTTAGTTATTGTACAATTGTCTATGCTTTTTGTATGAAAATAAACTTTTTATATAAAATTAAGATAAGTTATGCAAAAGGAAATATATGATAAACTATGTATTATATATAAATGTAATTAACTCCTACTTAATAACCTACTGATAACTTATAAGGTTACTTATAAATGTTATTCATTTCTACTTAACAAAAGCCAAAATTTCCCTTCAGATTTCAAGTCTGTAATACTATATATTTTGTGGTAGCAGAAGCCCAGGCTTGGAAAAACCCTTAGGAGTATTTCTATCCAAGTACTCGCCTTAGTAGAGTTATGTCTGGCATTTTGCCCATCTCCATTTGCCTTCTACCTAAAATCTTATTCCACATTTTTTCCTCCGCCAAGTCAGAATTCACCAAAGGAAGAAAGAGCAATAATCTCTTCTCTGCCAATCTCTCAGGCATGGTGCACCATGTCTGCTTTCAAATCTGGTTATAGAAAACTGAATGACTAAGTTTCCAGCAAGGAAAGCAAATTTTTTTCTTTCTCCTTTCCTTCTTTTTCCTTTTCGTGCCTCAGAAACCATCAGGATGTGCACAAGAAATGAAAGAAGTCAGAGAGGATGCCACATTTTTAAGACATTAGCAGAAATAGGGAATTCAGAAAGAGAAGATTTGTAGTTTTATGACAGAGCTTTACACCGCCTCCACACAGTGTAGAGACTGGAGGGCAGGGATTCTTGTAATCGACATTTCTTTTCATTCACCCCTTCAGTGCCCAGCAAGGTAGCCCTGCATATAGACAATGAGAAATGCGTGGAGGATGAAATCTAAGTGTAGCATTCTAAATTCAGGACTTGATCTGGAGTGGGCTAAATGATGACACCCTTCCCTCCATGAAAAGACGTGTGCACCAGGCATTTGTGAATGTGCTCTTAGTAGAAACAGGGTCTTTGCAGATGTAATTAAGTTAAGGATATTGAGATGAGATCTTTCTAGATTAGGGTGGGCCCTAACTACAATGAATGAAAGATGTCTTTATATATTGTAAGAAAAGACACAAGACAGAATAGGAGACACAGAGGAGAAGGTCATGTGAAGATAAAGGCAAAGACTAGAGCCAAACCCAGGAATGCTGAGGATTGCTCTCCATCCCCAAAAGCTGGGTGACATGCTGGAGATGCCTCCTCCAAAGGTTATTTTTTTTTAGTGAATAAATCAATTTATTAATTAATTCAAAGGGCCCTCATTTCATTAATTATAGAGTCAGGGCACTGAATTAATAAGGATTTCAACCTTAAAAATTCTAGGATTCTAGCAATGTGTCTTCTATAGGCAGAATAAAAGAGTTAGAACAGGAGAAACACTAACAGCTTTGAGAGAATGGGAAAAGATTAGAGAGCAATGTTTTGAGGATATGCTTCTTTTTGACCTCCATTCCGCCCTTCTGGGGGAATAAAGTAGCAAATCTCATTAACTCTTCTCTACTCTAAATCAAACCTGCACTTGAGATGATGTACCTACGATGCCTGTATCTGATAATCACTATTCAGGGACCCATTGCCCGTATGTTTAAGAGGAAGATAAATCTTCAGCTGTTGAAACTTCCCCCACCAGCAGACCGTTGTATTCACTATCTGTCTTTCTGTTTTGGCTCCACTAATTCTGAATGTTTATGTGTGTGAGGGGTGGAGATGAAAAGGGAGTATTGATCTGCTAACCAGGAATCTGGGCAGGCTACTGGTTTCATCATGCACAAATGGAAATGTGTGCAAACTCATGATATCAAGTTGAGTCCAGGCTAAGTAGGAAGCACCTTAAGGAATGAGAGCCATGTTGGGAGGAATGAGTTTCATAACAACAACAACAACAACAACAACAACAACAACAACACTGAAAGGGCTGAGTACAGAACTGGTTAATCAAGTGACAAATGCAAAGGGCAGCAGTAAATGCCCTTATTTCATTATCTTGCTTTCCAGAGTGTTTCATTTTTTCAAGAAATAGCTTTGTGGCTATGATTTTTTTTTTTAAAGCTGCTTGGAAGAAAGCCACTTCTTACAGTGTTTAGAAGCTGAATAAATACAATATTTCCCAGAACCAAGATACAGAGGGCATTTTACTGCATGAATCAAAGTAAAATTAGAAGTCTTAAGTGACTCATGAGGCTGACCACACTTCTATATAATTGCTAATTTTAATAAACTATGGTCTCTGAATGACATTTTCTCACTAGTCACTGAATGGGTATTAGAGCAGCATATAAATTATTTAAGTGTAATCTTCAACTGCTACACATTTTGCAGATGCATATTTACTTTTATTCTTGTTTGTATTTGGGGCAATCATATTATGAGATGAATGGGATTTTGGTTTGCTAAGGGCACCTTTCAGACATAAATTGCCTACAAAATAGATTCTACTTAGGAGAAGCAAAAACACTACCACAAAGAAATGTTCTTCATATGAAGAATACATGACCTAGCTCATTAAATTCCTCTATGTGGCGATTGTCTTATGAAATAAAATTATTAACTCACAATTATAGTGTTAAATTAGCTCTTTCTAGATAACCTTCTTTATGTTGTGCTTAAGAAGATTACAATAAAGGAAGAATATGGTTTTTTCAATGTGTTTCAAGATAGGAGTGTGGCCTTGGACCTCCATGATTCCCACGTGCCATCTCCTTCTACCTTAGAGGCATCCTAAGAAGAGACTTGGACTATGAGTCATCTGTAGCTGCTTCTTATTAAGGAGTATGGATATGCCAAAAATGCATCCATTATTTATAATGAATGGTATCTGGTAATGCTGTTATGGCAGGTTACTAGCTTTTCTAGTAATGATATTTTGACTAAAAGTACAGATTACTTTATATCATGGAGGCCAAGATGTGGGAAGTGCTTTTTGTGAAGATGTATGTTGCCTGGAACTGGAAATCTGTCAGAAATCAGAGAGCTCTGTGTCCTGCTACTCTCTCTGTCTCTCATAAACACCTTTATCTTGCACATGTGGTCCCTCCATCTCCAATATACTCTTTCTCCATTCTTTATCAACTCTACGTACTCATAACATTGACTTCATTATGTCATAGATGTGCACAGAAATCACCATGGCTTTCTCAGACTCACTCTACTAAAAAAACTTGCTGCTTCAGTTCCCACAACTAATCACATTTTTAGGTGGGTTTTTAAGTTCAGATTACCCAGAAAGGATATTTGATTGGACGAAGTCAATATTTTCATCTCCTCTGTTTTTAAACAATGTTTTATATAGAAATTTACATCTTAATTCACTCATTTTAAGTATACATCTCAAATAAATTTTAGCAAATTTATAAGTTGTGCAAACATCACTATAATGTAATTTTCATCTGGATTATGTTTTCATCAATGCAAAGAAACTCTCTTGAGACTTTTTAAAATTAATCCCCGCCTCCCACCTCCAGCTTTAGACAAACACTTATCTGCTTTCCATCCCTATGAAAATGTCCATTCTGGATATTATATATAAATGGAATCATACAATATGTCATGTTTTTGTGAAAGGCTTTTTTTCACTGAGCATAATGCTTTTGAGGCTCATTGTGTGACAGCATATATTGGTAGTTTGTTTTTTTATATTGCTGAGAAGTATTCCATTGTATGGATATCCTATGTTTTGGGATATTTCAAATCCATTTCAAATGGAAAATCCCATTCCAATGTGATTCCATTTCATCAGTTAATAACCATTTGTATTGTTTCCAGTGTGATTATTATGAATAATGCTACTTACTATTAACATTCATTTTCTCAATAACCTACAGTCTTGATTACTACAGCTTCAGAGTGCTTTGAAATTGACTTATGTAAATACTCCTACTTCATTCTTCTTTTTCAAAAGTCTTTTGGCTATTCCAGGTGTTTTTCATTTCTACATATATTTTAGGATCAGCTTATCAATTAAAAAAACCCAACAAACTGTGATTCTCATAGGGATTGCATTGAATATATTAATCAACTATTTATCAACTTGGGGAAACTGTCATCTTAAAATTTTGCATCTTCTAATTCATGAATATGTAATGTCTCTTCATTTAATTAGATATTTAATTTCCCACAGATATTTTTTGTAGTTCAGTGTATAAATCTTATACTTCTATTGTTCAATTTATTCCTAAATGTTTTATTCTTTCTGATGAAATTGTAAATGAAATTATTTCCTTCATTTTATTTTTGAATCGTCATTGTTAATATATAGAAATATCATTTTTTGGTATGTCTGTGTCTTGTGATATGAAATACTCTTTATTATTTCTCATATTTTTTGTGGATTCTTTGGATTTTCTACATAGACAATAATGTATTCTGCTAAGAAAAAGTGTTTTATATTTTTCTTTCCAATCTGGATGAATGGATCTATCTATTTATTCTATCTATCTATCTATCTATCTATCTATCTATCTATCTATCTATCTATCTATCTTCTATCTATTTATCTATCATCTATTGCCTTTTTGTACTCTAGAATTTTTGGTTATAATTTTGAATAAAAGTGGTGAGAATGGACATCTTTGCTATATTCCAGATCTTTAGAGAAAAGTATTATATTTTTCACAAAGTATGATGTTTGCTGTATGTTTTTCTTAGATGTCCTTTATCAGTTTGAAAAAGTTTCATTTTATTTCTAGTTCACTGAGAGTTTTAATTATGACTGGGTGTTAAATTTTGTCAAATGTTTTTTCTGAATCTAATGACTCTACTAATACGGTATATTACATTACTTGATTTTGATATACTAAACCAACCTTGCATTTCCAGATAAATCCCACTTGTTCATGTTTGATATCTCTTTTTATATGTTACTAAATTTGTTATGCTAATATTTTATTAAGGATACTTGTGTCTATGTTTATGAAGAATTTGGCCTATAGTTTTTATTTACTTGATTTTTGTTTTCATTCTTTCCTAGCTTTGGGAATAGTGACTTTAGATCATTACTTATGCAGTGTTTCTTCCTCTTTAGTTCCTGAAAAAGTTTGAGATAAATTTCTATCATTCTTTTAAAAAAATATTTTATAGAATTCACAAGTGAAGCCAACCTCTTGGGAGTTTTCTTCACCATTTAAAATTTCTTATGCATTATCTTTAATTGTTTTAGATCTTTTCAGACTTCCTATCTTCTTGAGTCAGTTTTAGCAATTTGTTTCTCAGCATTTTTCCATTTCATCAGAATTGTCTAATTTGTTGACCAAGCTCACCTTTTCCTGCCAGGTGATATCACAGATTACTGCCCAGCCTTGACTTGATTTTCCTTGGCACCTACCCATTTGTGCTATGGACAGATAGTGTATCACTGTGCAAAGCAAAGTTGTCAAATGGTTACACTGTTTAGTAGAGACTAGGAGAGAATACAAGTGGGGCATTGTTCTTTGGTACCAGTGAGCTAGAAAACAGAAACTCTGAGTCTAATTCTATCCTAGTTTAACATTTTAGCACAAATTCTTATACTTACTCTTGTGTTGGGAACTTTGTACTGTTGAAACCTTTGAAAGTGGAAGATTTACTGTTCCTTTTGTGGTGATGAGTTCATTCTTCATGACACCATCGACTGTGGCTCCTAATTATGTAAAAAGCACAGATTAAGGGTATAACCATTCACCAGATAGTCTCATTAGTATTAATATTAATATCCAGTTACAAGTTGAAGATTAGTCACTAAAAATCTTCTGATCAGGATTTAGAAGTCCAGCCTTTTGATGTCTTCCTTTTGGTGGTTCCATTAATTACATTAAAGGAAATTGGGAAGGGGGGGCATTCGACTCTGTTAAAGTTTGTCTCTTTTGATCATAATAGTAACTTTATGAATTAAGTAATAATTATGATCATAATTGTACATATGAGTCTCAGGAAAGTTAAATAATTTCCCTATAATCACATGACTTGTAACAAGAGAAAGCCAGGATCTGAATACAAGCCTTTCTGATGCAAAAGTGAATCACTTAGCTACCTTACAAAGGGGTGTTAAGGAAATAATAGTAGCTGAAGATGGTAACATGGTCCCCGTGCTGTCTGGGAAACAACTTTCAGGTCGGTGGAATAATCAGGAAGAGAGGGATAACAGAAAGTAAATAGAATAGATTTTTTAATAGTAGTTCATTTCTTTGGAAAAAAGGAAAATTAATAAAAAAAGAAAAGATGCGCTGAACTTTCAAAAGTAACATTGGAATAATATTACTGGAAACACCTATATTTGCACAAATATTATAAAAACAAAATGATTGATGCCCTCGTCTTTTCAAAATCTAGTATGGAGAACATTGTGTTAGTAGAGCAAAAGCAGGCCTGCCAGTTAGTAGTGTATGCTTAGTGGATGCTAGATATGATGTTGGGGGTGGGGGGTGGGGAAGGAACAGTACAATAGATTCCTATCACAAAGTAAGCTGGAACCCTGAATTGCTGGTGTCTTCCAGAAGTGTGAATCAGCTTCCATTCTGTGGCAATAAGCATCTATTGTGTAATGCAAAGTCTTAATGCAGTTGAGAGATTCATGCTAAATAAATTAATAGTTTGTAAGAAGACTTCATAGACAGTAGGTAAATATGACTTCAGGCAAAAAGCCTTCAGGATGTGACATGCAAACAGAAGTGCAATAAATTCAAACCTAAGCTACAGCATTAACGCTGTATATGAGAAAGATGGGTGGAACTGGGTATAAACTTAAGAGGCATCTCAGAGTTTTAAATTGAAAGGGAAATACTTCAGGAAGTTTCTCAGTTTAATACTTTGAGATGCCTTGGAAGTTTATACCCATCTCCACTCATTCTTATTGTAGTAGGAAGGCAGAAATTGATGTTTGTGATAGCATGGAAGTGGAAAGGTCACCCATGATGCAGGAACTCAATACTTGATGATAAAGGAATTTGTAGGGGTAAAAATTTTGCTTCACACTGGAATTCTAAAAACATATGCTTGGAAAATGTCAGAACAGAAGTTTCTCTCAGAAATCTTTGGAGAATTCTTCTGCTGAACTAATATTGGAAAACATGAAAAAGGTATGCTAATGGCTTAAAGAATGTCACAGTATAAGGCCAACTCAACAGTCTTGGTGATGGAAAAAGGAATATATAACTAAGAAAGATGCTGGGAGCTGTCAGATAAAATACAGAGGAGTATAACAATGGAATAGTTGGGGATGCAGTGCCAAAGATTTTGTTTAGAAAATTGCCTATTATTAATGTGTAATATACTTCACAAATAAAGAGTAGAATGATAGCTCACACTCAATTCAGGACAGGCTGTCAATTACACAGTGCCGATTAGGCAGTGGAAGGAATCTTAAATGTTTTAAAGGCAATCAAAATATTTTAAAATGTCCATTGTGGACCTAAAATGAGTGGAATAAAAGATGTGTAGACTCATGCTGACACAGCTGTAAATTCTTAAATTTTACTAGTATACTGAGATGTTTCAAATCCTAGTCTCAGGAGAGAAAAAAATTGGGTGACTGACATTTAGTAAATCTGAGAATCATAGTCTTGTATTAACATCTTGTTGGAAAAATTGTCCCAATCGCGTTTTGTGTTTGTGCAGAGTAGATTCTGGACTCTTGCCCCAAAGTGACTGTCACCTTAGAGAAAAAAGGAAATCGATCTTAAAACTATTTTTCAAACTTATATGATTTGCTCTTTTTCAGTTTTTCTATCTACCTCTTACTCCAGGTTACACTATGTGTCTGCTTTGGTCGACAGGTTCACATTGCACTCTAAGTCTAGGAAATGATATATGTATTAAGTTTGATGAAAATTACTTTACTTGAGAAATATTTAAGTTGCACATCAAGATAATATTGGCTTACTTTTGGACATGTGTTTTTGAAATTCATGTCCTTTTAAGTCTTAGAATTGTGTTATAAGTAGAATGCATGAAACAATATATAAGAAAATTTTTAATCCATGTTTGAATTGAAATAAGGAAAATCTAACACAAGAGATACTTGACAGAGACACATCAATACCAGAGTGTAAGTGGCTGCAGCCACACCCTTATGTGAGAACCATTGGCCAGGATGAGCAGAATGAGTGTGAAAACACGGGCTATTTTATAACTGTCTTGAAAGTATTAATGTAAGATTCATTTTGGAAGATTAAATTTTTGGGAGGCAGCAATAAATGTAGATATTATTTATATTAGAGATTTACAACAGATGAAGTTGAAAAGAACGGATTATGAAGTTCAGTTGTACAGGGAAGGGGACTAAGCAGCTTTATTCTTCTGGAATTATATGATTTGAATGACAGTGTTGTTTTATCTAATGCATATAATAAAGGCTTCTTGTGTGGTCACTTTGTCTTCAGAAATAAATATTGGATAAGTGACTTTTTGACAAAGTTAGCATTTACCAAAACATGTGCTATAGAGTACTAAGGTTGTGGTATATTATTTAGTTTTGTGTTTCAAAAAAGATGTTTTTATAATCAAATTATTTGGAGCTGCATAGATTTTAAAGTCAAATAAATGACTTTGTGTTAGGATTACTAAAATTTAAAAAAAAACAAGAATGTTATTGTGCATTGTAAAACCCTAGGGGTAGTATTTTCTAAATCAATTCCTGAGCACCTCCATTTTCAGGGATCATTTTTTGGACTAGTATTTCATAGAATTCTGTCCCCATGACAACATGGTAGTCTGGGATAAATGTATTTAAATTAATGTTTTGACTCATTTAACTGACTTCTGGAGTAATATTAAAGAGCCACTCATACAAGATTGTGAGGAGCATAAATGTTTATACCAATGGTCCCAGGGAGATATGTCGAAGTCCAGTTTTTCCAGAAGACTGGAAAAGAAGCTTGTTAAGGTTTCACTTGGATTCTCTTGATCTCTTCCCTTGGAGTAAGAAACAGTAACCCACACTGAGTAATTTTAATTACTAAGCTCAAGAGAAAAAAGATAAGTAAAGAGAAATGAAGGACTAAAGACTGAACACCTGAAAACTTCAAGGAGATCTTAAGACTGCAACTCCTTCAGTCCTTTTGTCCTAAGGAGGAGAAACTCAGATAATTGAACCAGGCTATAACAGAGTTCCAAAGATTTTTGAAGAAAACAAAATGGTGGGAGTGAAGAAATACAGGTAAAGCAGAACTACAGTTTTCAGTGGGAGACAAGAAAAGGAGAGAGTTTTAGTTCTATGTGAATTTGATATATTTTTTTCATATTATTTAAATGGAGGGTTAAGGGAGGTGTTACTGGCCCTTTGGAATTTTGTGTTTACCATTGTCCTTCGTCTTGCAAGACCACTTAGGTCCTGGGTATGACCTCAAGGAAAGTGAGTCAGAGCTGACCACTGTAGAGCTCCCTACCATTTAAGTCTTGCCTAACAGGGTGTTTAGGTGTCTGCAGATCTATCCATTATCCTACCAAGGTAAGTTTATATAGAAAATTGGGTCTGATCCCAGGCTAGGAATAAAGTTATACTGGTAGTTAGAGAGGATTTTTGCATATAGCCCCTAGAAATCAAATGGTTTGGGGGAGTTGGTAACTTCAGAGGGATCTGGTAATTTGGGATTCTGTTTCTACCCTTCTGCTCTTTCTTAGAGACTTTATTAATAAGTCGATGTTGACTTTTCACTTCCCTTAAAATCTATTTTAACAGTGTTTCTTGGAGCCAGAGCAAATACTGGTTGGGGCTTCTTCTTTATTTTCTCATATTGAGTGGTTCTGTTTACCTACCATATCTTACATATCGGTGAGTAATTAGCAGCAATGCTCATGGGGACCTTAAAAGCTTCTGGAACATTTGAGCTACCCCTTTTGAAAACTGTGGTTCACAACAATTACCAATGGAGAACTAAGGTCAAGTGGTGAGTGAAAAAGAGTTGCTTTGTTTGTTTTCCAATTATCGAATGTACATTTTTTTAAAATTATAAGTGGAATTTAAATAAACATAATATCTTATTTCAGTAATTTTTGAAATTTAGTTATTTTAATTAGTTTCAGGTGTACAACACAGTGCAATAGTTATACTTTTTACCCCTCAAGGTGACAACCTCCTCCCCCAAGCCACCGCCCCACTCCCCCCCAATATCATACATATCTATTATAATTCCATTGACTTCACTCCCACACTCCATGACTATATATATATATAGATAGATAGATAGATATAGATATATATATATAGATATATATATAGATATATTCAGTTATAGTTGACATACAATATTATACCAAAGCCCTAAGGGCTCAGTGGGGAAACATCATGGATTACCTTTAGTGGTAAAAAAGAGAAATTGTAGACATCCACCCTGCCCACAAACACACAACAATATCACACTGCTTCAAACTGAGCAGTTCAACTTCTATTTGTTTGCTATATTGGCATTTTGGACTTCCTCATAAGTTTTTTTGTAGATGTGTTTCTGCCGATTAAAAAAAATTTAGATAACAATTGCCTTCCTTAATAATGAGGTTTCAAAATGGTAACCTTGTCTATTCATACTAAAAGTGAGATGAAGAACATCAGAGTACGCAGAAATAACAAGATCTATTGTTTTTGCGAAATTCGTGGGGGAGTAATGTTTCTACACTATGCCCAAGAATATGGCCTTTTGCCTAGACTTGTTGACTTTTTCCTAAACACAATTCCAACAAGTTCTTGTTGCTGTGTGTATTATAACCATCCATAACAGATTGGCCATCTCATTAAAGAAATAGCCTGAAAGCAGGGGAAAAAAAACAAGAACGTGCACCAAAAACAGGAAAAAAAAGGCAAAAATTTGGTGACAGTTTTGTGGAGAGGGGAAAAAAATGCCATGTAAGCTTTGAAAATACCTGAGGGGCTCAATATTTAATAGCCAAGTGTAACAATTGAGATTAAAATAATAACACTGATTCATTAAGAAATAGCTGACTGCGAATTAATTAAGTGGAAAGAAAAATTTTAAGTTAAAAGGACTAGATTTCAAATTCCAAACTATTACTATAAGTTTTGTACTTTTTAAATTATTAAGCCATTTGGCCTTTCTGAAACTCAGTTTTTCCATCTTTAAATAATAATATTTAAATAATAACTTTTAAACAATCTTCTATAAATGATAATATACCCCTAAGGTGGGGGCCAAATGCACTATTGTAAAAATAGTAGTTTGAAAAAGTTTCAAACTACTTACAAGTCATGTTTATTATGCTCTAAGGATATCCAAAATACACTTTAGAATAGTCTCTATGTCATTAAAAAAATTAAATTAAATTAAATTATAAAATTAGATGCTGTAAAGGAATAGCATCTGATAGTAAATATACAGAAGAGGAAAAATGATTTTTTAAGACATGGTGGGAAGAAATTTATAAATATGTAGAAATTATATAATATAAACAATATAAATATAATATAAACAATATAACCCTAAATAATCAATGGGTCAAAGATTAATTGCAAGGGCTAGTAGAGAATACTTTAAGATGAATGAACACAGAAACACAATATACTAAAATTTATGGGATGTATCAAAAGTAACTAACATTGAGAGAAAAATTTATAGGTATAAATACCTATATCAAAAAAGAAGAAATATTTTAAATCAATATAATAATCTACAAACTTAAGAATTTAGAAACAGAAGTGCAAACTAAACCTAAAGGAAGCAAAAGGGTAGAAATAATAAAGCCTAGAGAGGAAAGAAATACAACTGAGAATAAGAAAGCAATAGAGGAATCAATACAATCGAAAGTTGGTTCTATGAAATGGTCAACAGAATTGGTAAACCTTTAGTTAGACTTACAAAGGGGAAGAAAAAGAGGAAAGAGAGGACATTACTACCATCTTTACAGAAATAAGAAGGGCTATAAGGCAATGCTATGAAAATTTGTGTGCCAACAAATTAGATAACCTAGAGGAAATGTACAAATTCCTAGGAAATCACCAACCAACAAACTGAGTCAAGAAAAAGTAGAAAACCTGAATAGACCTCTAATGAGTAAAGAGATAGAGTTAGTAATCCAAAAATTTTAACAAAGAAAAGCCCAGGACCAGATGGCTTTACTGATAAATTCTGCCAGATAGTTAAAGAATAATTACTTCCAACAAACTCTTCCAAAAATTAGTAAAGAAGGGAAACTTCCCAATTCATCTGTGAGGCTAGTACTAACCTGATCCAAAAATGAGACAGACATCACAAGAAGAGAAAACTACAAAGCTGTATCTTATACATGTAGACACAAACATTATTTACAAAATAATGCAAACAAATCCAGCAACATATAACAAGCATTATATGTGATGACCAAATGGGATTTATCCAGGAATGTAGTAAGGTTGATTCAACATACAGAAATCAATGTCATATGTCATATTAATAAAATAAGGGATAAAAACCACATAATAATCTCAATATACTATGAAAAGACATATAACAAAATTCAACATCCTTACATGATAAAACACTCAACAAACTAGTAATGGAAAAGGACTTCTTCACCTGATAAAAGGCTTCTATGAAAAACCCACAATAACATCATACTTAATGGTTAAAACTGAAAGCATTCCCTTATAATTAGGAACAAAACAAGGATGTCCCCTCTCACCACCTCTATTCAATGTTGTACTGAACGTTCTAACTAGGGAAAGAAAATAAAATGAAAGGCATTCAGATTAGAAAGGAAAAAGTAAAATTATCTCTATCTATAGATGAATCTTATTATATAGAAAATTCTAAGAAACACATACACATACATTAGCACCGATAAGTGAGCTCAACAAGTTAGCAGGATACTATATTCTCAGGATATATGAGAATATATTGTATTTCTATATAGTATTAATGAACAATTCAAATATAAAATGAATAAAAGGATTCCATTTTTAATAGTATCAAAATGAATAAAATATTAGGAATAAATTGAACAAAAGAAGTGTAAGTCTCTTCACTGAAAACTATAAACATTATCAAAGGAAATGAAAGAAAAACCTAAATAAATGGCAAGGCATCTCATATTCATGGATTGGAAGAATTAAGACTGTTAAAATGGTAATACTTCCCAAATTCATCTACAGATTCAATGTAACCCCTACAACAACCTCAGCTGAGTTTTTGTAGAAATTCACAAATGGATCCTAAAATTCATATGGAAATTCAAGTGATCCAGAATAGCCAAAACAATCTTGAAAAAGAAGAAAAATGTTGGATTCACATTTCCTAATTTCAAAACTTAATGCAAAGGTATGGTAATCAAGAGTGTATGATTCTGGTATAAGGATAGACATACTCGTATAAATAAGTGGAATAGATCTGAGAGTCCAGAAAAATAAAAATCGTATGTTTACAACCATTTGATTTTCATCAAGGGTGCCAAGAAGATTCAAATCAGGAAAGTATTGTCTTTTTAAAAAACTGTTGTTGGGACAACTGGATAATTACATGCAAAAAAAGGAAGCCAGATGTCTATAGTGAGCCATATACAAAAATCTAAGACTTAAATGTGGGAGCTAAAACTATAAAAGTTTTTTCAGAAGAAAACTTTGGTGTAAATCTTTATGACCTTGAGTTGAGCAATGGTTTCTTAGATTTGACCCCCACTACACAAGCGGCTGAAGAAAAAAGAATATGTCACTCCCAAATAAAGCTCTTGGACATAAAAATTTAAAGCTGAAGGCAATTAAGAAACAGCAAAGCAGAAAAACCTTCCCCTTTTCTGCCTAAAGGCAGGTTATAAATTCTCTTTTTACTGGAGACAGACTCTTATCAGCCCAGAGAAAGCACCAGAGGAATTTGCAAACAAATTTTGCTTCATTAGTTTCCTTTCATATATACTTATCTTCCCTCAGTTTGCCACTCTTTGAAGCCTTAACTGTTTTTCTTTATCCTATCATTTTTTTAAAACAAATTTATTGGAATTTTTGTTAAAGATGGTATATACGCTGAATTCTAAGCCACCTCTTTGAGTTAGAAAGGTGTTTCTCATTCGTGTGCACTGCATGCGTTAATAAACATTTTCTTTTGTTTATTTGTCTTTTTTGTTGAGTCCCAGCTGAAAACCTAAGATGGGTAGAGGTAAAGTTTTGCCTCCTTTACATGACAAAAGAAAATACAGATAAATTTTACTTTATCAAAATTTGAGAGATTAGTGTTTCAAAAGATACCGTCAAGAAAATGAAAAGACAACCTATAGAATGGGAGAAAATATTTGCAAATTATCTATATGATAAGGGTCTACTCCAACATATATAAAAAACTCTTACTACTCAACAATTGAAGGACAAATAGCACAATTAAAAAAAAATGGGCAAGGATTTACATAGACATTTCTCCAAAGAAGATACATAATGGCCAACAAGAACATGAAAAGATGCTCATTATGATTAGTCATTAGGAAAATGTAAATCAAAACCACAACAATATACCTTGCCACACCCTCTAGAATGACTGTGATGAAAAAGACAGACAACACGTATTGGTTAGAAGATGGAGAATTCTTTTCCTCATACATTTCTGGTGGGAATGTGATATAGTGCAACTATTTTGGAAATCAATTTTTCAAAAACTTAAACCACGTTACCATGTGACTCAACACTTCAAAGTATATACCCAAGAAAAATGAAAACACATGGTCACACAAAACTTGTACAGGAATGTACTTAGCAGCATTATTTATAGTAACCAAAAAATAGAAGCAACCCAAATGTCTATCAACTGATAAATAGATAAACAAAATGTAGGGATACAGGAAAAAGAATGAACTACAGATACATACTACTGAATGGATGAAGCTAAGAACATTATGTAGAATGAAAGAAGCTAGACACAAAAGATCATAGATAATATTATTCCATTTATGTGGAATTTCTAGAATAGGCAAATCTATACAGAAAGAAAGCAGGTTAGTGGTTGCCAGGAGCTGGGGGAAAGTGGGAATGGGAAGTGATTAGCAACAGATGCAGGGTTTCTGTTTGGGATGATGCAAATGTTCTGGAATCAGGTATTGGTGATGGATGCACAATCTTGTGAATATACAAAAAAACTGCTGAATTGTGTACTTTAAAAGAGTGACTATGATGGTATGAAAATTTATATATATATATATGAAAAGGATGGCAAAACACATCATTGCTTACCTTCACCTTTAACTGTAGTGGTCAAGAAAGGTGTTGTCAGCGGAAATGTTTGTGAGGCTTTCGTGTTGATTGCTTCTATTTTAATAAGATAGATGACATTATTATTAATCACAATTTCATCTCTCCTGAGAATAAATTTCAGTTATTCTAAGGAATAAATACAAGAAAGTCAAATCTGGAGGTGGACTGTAATCCCTCTACAGAGGTACGGGTAAGCCTTCGTCTATGTTTAATTTGTCCATTTTCCAGCTCCTTTGGTTCAAAGTGAGAAATATAAGTGCTGAATGCTTGGATGGCCCAAAAAAGACACACACTTGTGTGAACATATACACACACACACACACACACACACACACACACATTTTTGTACAATAGGCCCCAAAAGCAAAATTTCCTTTAAGATTGTTACTTGAGTATCTTTAAATGTGCAAAAATACATTATTGCACATTTATATAAATATATTATATTATTAAAAACAAATAAATTGAAATCATTTTATGTTTCCCTGGTCATTTTTTTTTTCAAAATCACATTTCATTTTGTTAATTTAGTTATTAAATTCAAACTTCCAAATAAACATAAATCAAAAATAAACTTGTAGACTCCTGTAATTAATTAATTAATTAGTTTACTTATGAAGCATTCATTGAGTTCCCACTCTGTACACGGCCCTCTCTTAAATTCTAGAGTCAGTATCTAACTTTCAGTCATTTTTAAAAATCTGAGTAGTATTAAGAATAATTTCTGGCATGTAGCATACATAGCGTAAATTTTGTTTCAAACAAAGTGGCACTCACAGAGCAGGGGACCAACAAAGGGACAAAGATACCTTTCAAGTAGTGAACACAGCTCACCAGTTAAATACCCATAATACTAGTTAGCATTCTCTTATTTCTTGAAACACCTTAGAATGTCCTTGTGCGATTAGGGCCAAGGTCCCATTTTTACTCTGCGACATATATAAAGTCTTGGTTCTTATATATGCATGCTGTATTGGGGGAAGAATTATTTGACTCTGTATAGTTTACCTAATGCTTTAAAACCCTAGCTCAGAGGGGAGTTTTCAAGGGAAAGCTGGCTGGAGTTCTGTATCAGAAGATAGTAAGGAACCACAAGCAGATAAGACTTGCAGAATCCTTGAGGACAAACACCTTTAATAGGTAGTGAAGTTTTTGTCTACTGCTCACTCCTCTATCCTCACTGCTTATTAGGGGATATAGGTTATTGTAGCAATGGAGAGTGGCCATAATAGGCACATTATATGAATTATAATGTGGAGTGCAACAAACACTCAAGGCTTTCTAAAAGTTTTCTTCACCCATATGTGTTTATATTTTAAAAGAAGAAACCAACAAAGGAAACTTTATTTTTCTCTATTTTTAAAATTTACTTGATTTCATTTTTTTAAACTTTTTTACATTACAGATTTACAAAACAATGCAATAGTTATCCTTTTCACCCCTTACAAAGTGACAACCCCTCACCCCATATCCACTGCCCTCCCCGATCCCGATCATACATATCTATTACAATTCCATTGACTCCATTCCTACTCTATACTCCACATCCCATGACTATATATGTGTCAAATTATAGTTAACATCTAACATTGTTCAGCAGCAGCTTCAGATGTGCAGTGCAGTGGTCAGGCCTCTACACCATCCATGAAGTGGTCTCCCTAACAGATATGAGTCTATCTGGTCCCCTAAAAAATATTTTCGACCTTATTGATTATATTCCACAAACAGTCTCTGCTGTCTCTGCAGCAATATTGTAGTTACCAGTTTATATTGCCTCGCCCATCCCCTTCTCCCTCATGCCTACCCCTGTGCCATCTAGCAATCATCAGTTTTTCCTCTGTGTCTCTAAGACTATTTCTGTTTACATTGCTCATTTATTCAGTTCTTTAGATTCCACATATAAGTGAGATCATATGGTATTTGTCTTTCCCGGACTGACTTATTTCACTAGCATAATGTTCTCTAAGTCCATCCATATCGTTGCAAATGGTACAATTTCATTCTTCTTTATAGCGGAGTAATACTCCATTGTGTAAATGTACCACAGTTTCTTAATCCAGTCATCTACCGATGGGCATTTCGGTTGTTTCCAAGTCTTGGCTATTGTAAATAGCACTGCAATGAACATAGGGGTGCATATGTTTTTTCGAATTAGTGCCTTGGGTTTTTCAGGATAAATACCTAGGAGTGGAATTTCTGGGTCATAAGGTAGTTCCATTTCCAGTTTTTTGAAATACCTCCATACTGACTTCCATAGTGACTGCAGATTGGTGCAGCAGGGTCCCCTTTTCCCCACACCCTCGCCAGCACTTGTTTGTTGATTTATTGATGATAGCCATTCTGAACGGAGAGAGGTGGTATCTCATTGTGGTTTTTATTTCCATTTCCCTAATGACCAGTGAGGTTGAATATTTTTTCATATGCCTGTTGGGCTTCTGTTTTCCTCTTTAGAAAAATGTCTCTTCATATCCTCTGACCATTTTTTAATTGGGTTGTTTGTTTTTTTGGTGTTGAGTTGCATGAGTGTTTTATAAATTTTGGATATTAACCTCTTATCAGATATATTGTTGACAAATATATTCTCCCATTCAGTAGGCTTCCTTTTTGTTTTATTGATGGTTTCCTTTGTTGTGAAAAACTTTTAAGTCAGATATAATCCCATATGTTCATTTTTTCTTTTACTTCCCTTGCCCATGGGGATGTATCAGTAAAAATATTGCTCAGGGTAATGTCTGCAGATTTACTCCCTATATTTTCTTCTAGGAATTTTATGGTTTCAGGTTTTACATTTAAGTCTTTAATCCATTTTGAATTTGTTCTTGTATATGGTGTAAGGAGATGGTCCAGTTTCATTTTTTTTTGCATGTGTCAGTCCAATTTTCCCAACACCATTTATTAAATAGGCTATCCCTAACCCCAGTGTAAATTCTTGCTTCCATTGTCATAGATTAACTGTCCATATATGCATGGATTTATTTCTGGGCTCTCTGTTCTGTTCCACTGATCTATGTGTCTGTTTTTATGTGAGTACCATATTGTTTTGATAACTGTAGCCTTATAGTATGTTTTGATGTCTGGTAGCATGAAACCCCCAATTTTGTTCTTATTTCTCAGGATTGCTGAGGTTATTCAGGGTCTTTTATGGTTCCATATAAATTTTAGGATTATATTTTCTATTTCTGTGAAATATGCCCTTCATAGTTTGATGGGAATTTGATTTAATCTATATATTGCCTCAGGCAGTATGGATATTTTAACTATATTAATTCTTCTTATCCATGAGCATGGTAGGTGTGTCCATTTATTTGTATCTTCTTTTATTTCTTTCTTCAGTGTCTTATAGTTTTCTGAGTATAGATCTTTTACTTCTTTGGTTAAATTTATTCCTAGGTATTTTATAGTTCTTAAAGCCATTGTAATGGGACTGTTTTCTTAATTTCTCCTTTCAATAGTTTATTATTGGTATATGCAAATGCAATTGGTTTCTGAATATTGATTTTACATCCTGCTACCTTACTGAATTTGTCTATCAGTTCCAATAGTTTTTCGATGGAGTCTTTCAGGTTCTCTCTATATAGTATCATGTCATCTACATGTAATGACAATTTTACTTCCTCCTTGCCTATTTGGATGCCTTTTGTTTATTTTTCTTGTCTGACTGTTGTGGCTAGAACTTCCAGAACTATGTTAAATAAAAGTGGAGAAAGTGGACAGCCTTGGTTTGTTCCTGATCTTAAGGGGAATGGTTTTAGCTTAACCCCATTGAGTATGATGTTAGCTGTGGGTTTATCATATATGGCCTTTATTATGTTGAGATATGATCCCTGTATTCCCACTTCGCTAAGAGTTTTTGTCATAAATGGCTACTGGATTTTGTCAAATGCTGCTTCTGCATCTATTGATATGACCATATGATTTTTATTCTTCATTTTGTTGATGTGGTGTACCACATTAATTGATTTATGGATGTTGAACCACCTCTGTGTATTAGGGATGAAACTCACTTGATCATGATGTGTGATCTTCTTATATATTGCTGAATTCTATTTGCTAATATTTGATTGAGGATTTTTGTATCTATATTCATCAGGGATATTGGCCTGTAGTTTTCCCTTTTTGTGCTGTCTTTATCTGGTTTTGGAATCAGGGTTATAATGACTTTATAGAAGAGTTTGGGAGCCTTCCATCCTTCTGGATTTTTTGGAATAGTTTGATAAGAATAGGTGATAATTCTTTTTTGAATGTTTGGTAAAACTGCCTTTGAAGCCGTCTGGTTCAGGACTTTTGTTTGTTGGGAGCTTGTTGATTACTGATTCAATTTCCTTGGTAGTAATCAGTCTATTCAGATTTTCCATTTCTTTTCAAGTTAGCTTTGGAAGTTTGTATGCTTCTAGAAAATTATCCATTTCTTCCAGATTGTCAGATTTGTTGGCATATAGTTGCTCATAGTAATTTCTTAAATTTTTTTGTATTTCTGTGGTGTCTGTTGTCACTTCACCTCTTTCATTCCTGATTTTACTAATTTGAATCCTCTCTCTCTCTCTCTCTCTCTCTCTTTTTTTTTTTTTTTTTTTTTTGACGAGCCTGGCTAGAGATTTGTCAATTTTGTTTATCTTCTCAAAAAACCAGCTCTTGGTCTTGTTGATCTTTTGTGTTATTTTACTGTCCTCTATATCATTTATTTCCACTCTGATCTTTATTATCTCCTTTCTTGTACTCATTTTGGGCTTCTTTTGCTGTTCTTTTTCCAGTTCCCTGAGGTGTAAGGATAACTTGTTGTTTTGAGATTTTTCTTCTTTCTTTAGGTAGGCTTGCACTGCTACGAGCTTCCCTCTTAGGACTGCTTTCCCTTCATCCCAGAGATTTTGGGTCGTGGTATTGTCATTTTCGTTTGTCTCGAGGTATCTTTTGATTTCCTCCTTGATCTCATTTGTGACCTATTCGCTATTTAGTAGCATGTTATTTAGGCTCCATGTATTTGTAAGCTTTCCGGATTTCTTCTTATAATTGATTTCTAGTTTCATAGCACTGTGGTTACAGAAGATCTTGAAAGGATTTCAATCTTCTTAAATTTATTGAGACTTGTTCTGTGGCCTAACATGTGGTCTTTCTTGGAAAATGTTCCATGAGCACTTGAAAAGAATGTATATTCTGTAGCTTTGGGGTGAAATGCTCTGAAAATATCAGTTAAATCCAGCTGGTCTAACGTGTCATTTAAGCTCGCTGTTTCCGCATTGATTTTCTGTCTGGAGGATCTGTCCATTGGTGACAGAGGGGTGTTGAAGTCCCCTACTATGATAGTGTTACTGTTGATCTCTGTTTTTATGCCTGTCAATATCTGTTTCATATATTTAGGAGCTCCTATGTTAGGTGCATAGATGTTTATTAGGGTAATGTCCTCTTGTTGGATCGATCCCTTAATTATTATGAAGTGTCCTTCTTTGTCCTTTATTATATTCTTCAATTTAAAGTCCATTTTATCTGATATAAGTACTGCTACTCCAGCTTTTTTCTCCATTCCATTTGCATGAAATATTTTACTCCATCCCTTTACTTTCAGCCTGTATGTAACTTTTGATCTGAGGTGAGTCTCTTGTATACAGCATAAGCAGGGGTCTTGCTTTCTGATCCATTCAGCCACCCTATGTCTTTTTATTGGAGCATTTAATCCATTTACATTTAACGTGATTATTGATAGGTACGTAGTTATTGCCATTTTGTTATTTGTGTTCATAGTCTTCCTTAGTTAGGTTGTTTTTCTCTTCTGCTTAAAGAAACCCTTTTAACATTTCCTGCAATGCTGGCTTGGTGGTAATGAATTCCCTTAGCTTATTCTTTTCTGGGAAGTTCTTTATCTCTCCTTCAGTTTTAAATGACAACCTTGCTGGATATAGCAATCTGGGTTGTAAGCCTTTGTTTTTCATCAATTTGAAGACCTCCTTCCACTCCCTTCTCGCCTGCAAAGTTCTGTAGAAAAGTCAGCTGATAATCTTATGGGGTGCCTTGTAAGTAACTTGCTGCCTTTCCCTTGCTGCTTTAAGGATTCTCTTTGTCCTTAACCCTTGCCATTTTCACTCTAATATGTCTTGGTGTGGGCCTGTTTGGGATCATCTTGGTTGGAACTCTGCAATTTCTGGGCTTGTATTTCAATGTCCTTTGCCAGGTTAGGGAAGTTTTCAGACATTATTACTTCAAATATGTTCTCGATCCCGTGCTCACTCTCTTCTCCTTCTGGTATTCCAATGATTTGATGGTTGTTGCTTTTGATGTTGTCTCCCAGCTCTCTTAAATTATTTTCAATGTTTTTCATTCTTTTTTCTTTTTGTTGTTCTGCTTGGATGATCTCTACTATCTTGTCTTCTAAGTCACTGATTCGATCCTCTGCTTCATCCAATCTGTTAGTAATTCCATCGAATTTGTTATTTAATTCAGTAATAGTGTTCTTAAGTTCTAGCTGGTTGCTTTTCATGATTTCTCTATCCTTCTTTATATTCTCATTAATTTCCTTGAACCTTCTAATAATCAGTGTTCTGAACTCTGTCTCCAATAGGTTGTTTACCTCTCTTTCCGCTAGTTCCACTGATTCAGGAGGTTTCTTCTGTTCTTTTATTAGGGATGTGTTTGTTTCCCCATTCTAGCTTACCCTTTGTGCTTGCTTCCATGTAACAGGTAGATCCCCTAGGTCTCTTAGTCTTTTCTCAGTGAATTTATGTGATGTCCTTTATATTTGAATTACTTAGGTTCCCTATTCTCCTGTGCATGTGTACCTGAGGTGTTCCTTGTGTTGTGTGTCTTCTCCTGTTGATGTTGAACTTTGATTGCTTTTGGTTTGTCAGTAGGTGGGACTGACTCTCAGGCTGATTAGCTATGAGGATTAGCAGTGTCCACAGTTTATGAGCTGCTGTGTGAGGGTTGACCCCCTCCGATGAGGCTTGGCCCCTTTGGGCTCTTGTGCCTGTAGCAACTTCCCTTTGTGTGTGACTCTTGTAGGTCAAACCTGGAAATGCTCCTGTTTTGTCTAAAGTTGGCCTCTAGGTATGATGATTCTTGTATCTCTTTGGGTGGGCCCTTCTGCAGAGCAATTTTAGAACAAAACAGATCAACAAGTACAACCAGCACAGGAAGCCAGATGCTCTCTCATGTGAAAAAAAAAACACCCCAACAACCTACAGTCAACTTGTACAGAAACATCAAAATACAAAAGAAAAAAATAAACAAAAACAAAACAACAACCACAACCACAAAAGTAAAGAACAAAAGACAGAACAAAACAAAATAAAATATAATAAAATAAAAAATAGAATAGACAGGAGAAACTAAATAGCAATACCAAAAAAAAAAAAATTGCAGAAAAAAGGAAAGAAGGAGGAAAAGTAGAGCAGTGGAAAGAAGGAGAGAAAGAAAAAAAGAAGAATATATATATATATATATATATATATATATATATATATATATATATATTCACATCTATACACCCACATATATGCCTATATTAAAAGCTAAAAAATGATAATGAAATAGAAATAAAAAACAACCAAAACAAGCAACCAACAAAAAGAAGAAAAAAACAGTGCCCGTCTTGGCTAAAGTCCACCAAGCTCTCTCCAGGTTGTCCTCTGTTGTACAAAAGTTCCTCTGCATCTTGTGGGGGCAGATTCGGCCACCTGACACCTAAAGTGATCCTGGCAATGCAGGTCTGTTGTAGAGGAGTGGGCTTATGATGTGTGGTTGGTAGTTTTTACAAAGTCACTGCCGTTTCTGCTTTCGCCTGCCCCAAGGCAGGCTGCACACCCAGAAGGCTCGATGTGCGTCTTTGGGCACCCATTCCGCTGAAGTCTGTGGAGGGTGTGAGAATTCAGCACTGCCAAAAGTCAGCTGCCAGGGGTCTGTCTGCTAGTGCCTCAGCAGCTGAACCTGCCCTGCCTCCCAAGCCTTGCAGGAAAGGTGGGGGCGGAGAAGGTATGTTCACTCTTTGCAGCCTCTTTTGGGGTGAAAATTCGTGACCCCCTACAAGTAGGAGTACCTCTGTAATCTGACCCTACTGCTCCATTCAGGGGTTAGCTTAAGACTCTGGCATGGCGGGCATCAAGGTTTCTGAGGGAGGGTTGGGATGGGTTTTTATTTCTGCAGTTGTTTTGTGCTTTCGATCTGCTCTCTGCAGCCCGTGCCTCAGCAGCCACAAGTGCAGATTGTACCTCTACGCGTCTTTCCTCCCTCTTCCTCCGCAGAAACTTTATTTTTAAAAGCCAGGTTTGAGTTTTTTCGTTGCTCACTCATATGATCCCAACATCATAAAGTGAAGATGTAATGATATAAATGAAATTTCCCCTCTAGCCAGACATGGTGCCTTTGTTTTCACTTCATCTCTGCTTTTGGGACTCTTGGTACCAAGAGCAATCACCTTACCGTTATGTTTTACTGGCATATGTTTCATCCATTGGTTAAAAATTCAAGACATAAAGATGATTACATGTAATTATTAAGACACATACAATGGTAATAAATAATGCAAATAGAAAAAAATGTATAATCTTTGAATTTATGAAGCCCTTGACCCTTTTCTTCTACACCTATCTTGACTTCATGTTTGGTGAGATAGATTTAACAAAGTTGAGATTTGGCCCAAGTATTTGAGTTCACTTTTTATTTGAGTTTACTTTCAACTGGTCTTTGGAAAACTGAGTGCTAAATGGCTAAGTGATGTTCCTGAACTTGTGTGTGAACAGTGATCTTGTGACCATGCTGATGATCGTCATATCTAATCATTGTAACAATATCTATAACATAAACAGGACACAGTTTATTCCAGATTTATTGTTAATGTATAAATATTGACTTTCTTTTTCTAAAAGTTTATTGGGGTGACAATGGTTAGTAAAGTTACATAGGTTTCAGGTGTACAATTCTGTAATGCATCATCTATATATCACATTGTGTGTTCACCACTCAGTGTCAGTTCTCCTTCCATTGTGATATATTTGATCCCATTTACTCTCCTCTACCACCCTCTTTCGCCCTTCCCCTCTGATAATCACTAAACTATTGTCTGTGTCTATGAGATTTTGTTTCTTTATTTGTTTGTCTTGTTCCTTTGTTGCTTTCAGTTTTATATCCCACATACCAGTGAAATCATATGGATCTTGACTTTTTCTGTCTGACTTATTTTGCTTAGCATGACAATCTCAAAAATCTATCCATGTTGTCACAAATGGCACTATTTCATGTTTTGTTATGGCAGAATAGTATTCCATTTTGTATATATACCACATGTTCTTTATCCAATCATCTATCAAAGGACTCTTTGATTGTTTCCATGTGTTGGCCACTTTAAATAAAGCTGCAGTGAACATCGGAGCACATATATCTTTACACATAAATGTTTTCAGATTTTGGGGGTATATACCAAGGAGCAGGATTCCTGGGTCATATGGTAATTCTATTCTTAATTTTTTGAGGAACCTGCATGCTCTCTTCCATAGCAGCTGCATCAACTGCATTTCCACAAACAGTGTACAAGGTTGGACAACTAAGTTTGCAGACTCATCCTAGAAGCAGTGCTACATACCTCGATGTTGAACGTCACTATGGTCACCTTTGAAGTACTCCCCTTGTGAAGCTATGTACCCACACCAGCACATAGTCTACCCTTCAAAGCAATTTTGGAACTTCTTTTCTGGAATGGCCCTCAGAGCTATCGTTGTATTACCCTTGATGTCCTGAATGTCATTAAAATGTCTTCCTTTCAATATTTCCTTTATCTTTGGGTGAAGAAAGAAGTCATTGGGGGACCAGATCAGGTGATTAGGGAGGGTTTTCTAATACAGTTATTTGTTTACTGGCTAAAAACTCCCCCCAGACAGTGCCGTGTGAGCTGGTGCATTGGCGTGATGCAAGAGCCATGAATTGTTGGCAAAAAATTCAGGTTGTCTAACTTTTTCACTCCCTTTTTACAGCACTTCCAAATAGTAAACTTGGTTAACTGTTTGTCCAGTTGGTATAAATTCATAATGAATAATATCTCTGATATCAAAATAGGTAGGCAACACTATTGTAATAAGTTCATGAACTTGTCAGACCTCTTATTGAGGGTTCCTTTTTCTCCACAGCCTCTCCAACACTTGTAATATTTGTCTTGTTGATGATAGCCATTCTAACTGGTGTCAGGTGATATCTCATTGTGATTTTTATTTGCATTTCACTAATGAGTAGTGATGTTGAGCATCTTTTCATATGTCTATTGGCCATCTGTATGTCCTCTTTGGAGAAATTTCTATTCAGGTCCTCTGCCCATTTTTTAATTGTATTGTTTTTTTTTGTTGTTGTTGTTGAGTTGTGTGAATTTGTTATATATTTTGGATATTATCCCCTTATCAGAGGCTTGTTTATAAAAATCTTTTCCCATTCGGTTGGTTGCCTCTTTATTTTGTTGATGGTATTTTTTGCTGTGCAAAAGTTTTTTTGTTTGATATAGTCCTATTCATTTATGTTAGCTTTCACTTCCCTTGCCTTTGAGGTCAAATTCATAAATCTTTGAATTCAAGGTCCATAAGTTTCATACATGGTGACAGACAGCAGTCTAGTTTCATTCTTCTGCACATGGCTTTACAAGTCTCCTAGCACCATTTATTAAAGAGGCTGTTTTTTCTCCATTGTATGTTTTTGGCTCCTTTGTCCAAAATTATCTGTCCATACTTATGTGTGTTTATTTCTGGGTTTTCAATTCAAATATTGACTTTCAAATGTGGGTAAGGATTCTACATATAACTTATAGTAAAGTTCTTTTATGTGCTAAATGTGTCAAAATTCTGAAGTGTGAGTGCATCCTTATTGCAAATTAAAATGTAGGAGTTAATGAGAATTGTGATTTCTGTTAATTTTATGTGCAAAACAATGATTAAATACTTTAAAGTGGTTACTAAAATAAATAAACTGAATTTAATATAAACACTTAACATAATAGTATGTTTAATAATATAGTATATTTAATATGAACATACTATAGCTATATATCTTCAGGGAGATGATATCATTTTGAGTCAACAAATGTATATAAAAGATTGCATCATTAGAATATAATTCTATTCTTTGTAAAAATGTTTAGTAAACTATCATTCATAACGTTTCCAAAATAGTCTTTTAGAACTGTGTTTAATTCAATTTAAGACACAAGGATTTCAAAAAAATGTCAATTTATAAACCTTTTATATCCTGTGAGGATAAACTAAAATAAAATGTCTTTAGCACTTTGAAATTCTATAAAAAGGAAAAACTAAAACATCATGTACAAAGATACTCAGGTAATTCATTTTAATTCAAAATAAAAAGACATTTAATTTAAAGATATATATGGAAAAAATGAGCTACCCAAACCAATTTTTTCCCAGTAATAATATAAGAAAACTTATAAAAATGCCTCCTAAAAGTCTGCTCTCTATAGATTGATCTTCTGGTCAGTTTTTAACGTTTTTTTTTTTTTTTTTTGAGTGCAGTGTCACTGGCTCTCATATGTGGGACCGAACCGGGGCCGCTGGCTTCCCAAGCCAGCGCTTAACCACCACGCCACTCGTCCGGCCCGATCTTAGTCAGTTTTTAGAGAGGAAGTGCATCTTAAACATCCCCATAAATGGTACCCGATATTGAAGAGATGGCCACAATATCTGGCCCATCGATTGATCTTAGTTGAAATTGAACATCTATTTTATATCAGTGATGTTTAGTATCATTGCTGAGAAGTTTTTATTCCTGCACTGTAATTCAGCTCATTAAAAAATTTGACTATTAAATGTTTTAAAAATTAAGTTGAGAAATAATTACATTTTTTAAATGAAATTCCAGGTTTATTTTTGTATCTTGGAAGTTCATTTTATGATGATGATATTCAGTGTCTGCCAAACGTTGATTTTTAACTCTGGCCATTGGCCTCTGAATAATGGTCAGTGCATTCGATACACACCTAGGAAGAGATCGAGTCCAGTCTTTCTATTTTTCTTTTCTTTCTTTTTTTTTTTTTTAAAGATTTTATTGGGGAATTTAGGGAGGGGAACAGTGTTGGGGAATCAGGGAAGGGGAACAGAGAAGTTGCTGTCCTTTTGTTCTTCAGTCTAGTTGTGGAGGACGTTGCTTCACTGGCCCATGTTGGTATCATCATTGCACTCTTCCCAGGTGAGGCAGTCGTTCCCTGGCCATTTGACAGCAGCTCATGGTGGCTCAAGGCAGCTCGCTCCAGCTGCCGGCTGCTCATGCTGCCTGCCAGCCACTCTGGTAGCTCTTGGCAGCCCACTGCAGCAGGGGCTGCAGCCTACACCATCACCATTGACTCACAGAAGCCCAGCTTCATGTTGAGCTGTTGTTCACCATCTTAACTATAGACGGTGCAGCGTCACTGGTAATCATGTGGGATCTGAACCGGGGCCCTGATGCTCAGGGCTGGCCTCGTAAGCCAAACCTTAACCAACGTGCCACTCACCCGAGTCCTGTCTTTCTAATTGTATAAACCCCTGAAAGCAAGCCTTGCTCTGGATAAAGTTCTATCCATCACCTCTGCCACTGTGACTATGTCACTACAAGAAGAACTCCCATCTAATTTGCACATTTTCCACTTCTCTGACGATAAAAATTGTGCCATTTTCAGGAAAAAGAAAATATCTGTGCTCTAAATAGAAATAGCACTATTAAATCGAATATCTTTTGACCTTTAAACAAGGAAGTTTGATTGGGAAGCCTTGCAATAAAAATAAAGAAGCTTCTCAATGGCATATTTTTTTTTTTTTGGTTAAATGCTTTTATTGTAGCTAAAATGATCATGGTGACCATGAAGATGGGAGATTATGGAATCACTTCACTATAAACATACGTTTTGTACTATTATTGTGTAATCTAAAGACAGTTATTTGGGAGGATGAGACAGTGTAGAAAATTCCCCCAAATGTAAATCCCTCATGGACCTGAATTTAGGAAGACATCTACACTGCTTATAATAAGATAATTCAAGAAAAATTTCCCATCATTTCTTTTATCTGTGATTAATTATGTTGCTTTTAAGAGCATGGGCAATATCCAGCATATGTAGTTCAATTCACCTACACTAGTAATACACAAATGGTGATGAAGTAAACTAGACAAAAAAAGAGTTCCTCTCTGTCTTCCTTCTCCATGGTTGTTTCCTCATTTTCCTGTTATATGAGCACCATGGCCCCCTAGCTCCCTGAGGGTTCCACCTGCCCAGGCCACTATGCCAGACTTCCTGTTTCTCATACCGGATCGTGGAAGACTGTGGCCATCAGCCTGCCTTTCCTTCTTCATCTGCCTTTCCTTCTTTATCCATCATTCTTAGCTGGTTTCCTGAGAGACTCCAGAATGGATTCATGTCCTTCTCGTAACCCCTCTTCATTGCTATATTCATGGTTACTAGATTTTAGCCCTTAAAATCCCTCTAAATAGATATTAGATTATTCTAAGAAATTATTAATTTGTAGTTCATAATGACATTGTAGCTTTGTAATAAATTATCCTTACTTTTTGAGATGGCACATTTAGTGTGTAGAAGTAAAATGACCTAAAGTCTGGATTCTCTTCAAAATACTTAGACAAACAAATAAAGAGAGGAGAGAAAGAAAAAAAGAAAGGTAGGAAACAAGGAAGGAAGGAAGAAAAGAAGGAAAAAGGGAGGGGAAGAGGGTGCGCAGAGGAAGGAAGGAGAAAAAAATAAAGCAAGTGTGGTAAAATCTTGACAATTGTTAATTCTGGGAGATGGGTATATGGAGATTAATAGATTAATTAATTAAGTTCTATTTTGAACATTTTCATAATAAAAATAATAAAAAGAAAAGCTGCTTTGGCCTATTACAATTTTTACAATAGATTGTGAATAATTTAAAACTCATTTGGAGAACTTTTGAAGAACACAGACTAGAGATTAATTTTCGTTAATTGGGTACTATTAATTGGGTAAGTGTGCCCAAGAAAAGGAATGAAGAGAAGTGTGTGTGTGTGTGTGTGTAGTGTACTTAGAATCTCAACTGTTCTAGCCCTTGCTTTAGAGAAGGTGCTTCAGTGTCCCTTTACAGGTGCCACCAACTATACAGGTGTTAGAAACGTTTCCCAATTCTGCTTTACTTGAGTTGGTTATAGTTTCCCTTCAGAGTCAGAAACAAAGGTAAGATGCATCCCTGGTATTACAAATAACAATTCTGCCTGAATTCCTTCACTGAATCCCCCTACCTCTGCCCTTTCTTAGTCATTTAATGTAATAGTTAGGGTTTGTGTTATTACTTGGACAGTGTTAGTCACCATAAATCATTGTAGACAGGGCTAGGAATCTTCCCATTGAAAAAGCATAAGTTCCAAGTAGTTAACATAAAAATTGTGGAACATCAATGCTTTGGGTCTGCATGAAAAGTCAGCACCTGTATCGGTGGAGGGGGGGCATTATTGATTGCAAAAATAATAAGTTCTTACAAAATTAGTGCATTTTATGCCAAGGTCTCAGCTCGCAACTCAGTGAGAGAGACAGAAAGAAGAGAAAGACAGAGGGGGGGAAGTTTAAACCTGGGAAACATGGATCTGAGACAATTTTTTAAAGTAAAATAAAAACATAGCGTGCAGGAGTTGGCTGAAGGTCTCATGGGCCCTTGGCTTCCTGATTATGCCATTTAGAGTTTCCCTTGGTTGGAAATAAAGGTTGTATCACATTCTGGACAAAAATTTCTCTGTGCCGCCCTCATTGTGTAGCTTTTTCCTGGCTTGGTAGATAATTTCTAGGAGAATTGGTTTGGTTTCACCTTCAAATTAAACATTTCAGATAAAGAGGACCGCATTCATAATACACGTTTTTCTCTGAGAATTACGACCCCATTTAAACACAGCAAACTAGCCCACATCCATCCTCAGTATGTGTTTGAGCCTGGTCATAGAATGAAAGATAAATGAAAATAAAGAGGTAAAAAAGAGAGGTATGAAAATGTCAGTCATCCATTCATTAGGGTATATGATTTTCTGGTCTTTCTGTGACCTTAGCATTCTATCCAGGGTTTCTACCCACAGGCAATTAACAAATAATTTTGTCTTACTCCTCCATTGATTACTGGACCTGAAAGATAAGCCTCATTTTTGGCATGTTGCAGGATGGACAATACAGTATTCATTGGATTGCTAACCTACTGGGTTTTTAATTGAGTGATACTAATGGCTCATTTTACTTTTCATGAATGGTAAGGTAATCCATTTTAATATCTAGAGCCATAAAACATGATGTAGTTGTCATTTGGTCCAGTAACAATAACGATGGCATTGCTACTGAAACCTATAAATTAAACCTAATATTATCAACCCAATAAAACTAACAAAATCGGTTTGTTATTAACACAGTTTTACTTGTCAGCTGTGCTGCGTAAGTGGAGGACTGGAATATTTAGAAAGATGTTTTTATGACTTAGGAAATGGCAATTTTTTTCTTCTCTAAAAATAAACTTTGTTATGTAACATTCACAATAGAATAATTCTCAAACAGGAAGTGATCCAAGAGGAGATTATCAAAGAAGCTCACTGAGATCTCAGGATTCTGCATTCAACCCAAAATAAGTTTGAAAATAGTGAAATAGCACAGAACTTTTTAAAAATAGATATAAGACCTCAAATTAATTTCCTGTGATTAAATTACACAGGTGTTGCTAATTTTATTTGTTACATTTGGAGTAAATTTCATTAAGAATTAACCTTACCTTTGAGAGATGATGTTTCAGCTGTTGATGTCATAACAAGATTTGGTGATGGTGTTGGCTTTGGTGTTGGTACCAATGTTTGTGTTGTAGACATTGATGATGATGATACAGGAGTGGTTATATTTTTAGCATCTGAAATAAGTAAATGTGTTAAAGTAGTTGATTAAAATATATATTTACTTTGCTGATTAATGGATTATTAAGTAACTGTATGTAAATCGCTGCTAACCCAGTTAGTAGGGCATGAATTTGGAATTAATTTTCTAATTGTTGTGAAATCAGCCTGAAGCTCAGTATTCACTCACTAATCCTATCTGCTTCTCACCAATGGCATAAATTTTCAAGATGGCTGGCAGGAGCAATGTGAGGTGCTGAAAGAAAATAACGTCTGATGAAACTAGTGAGGAATAAATGTGTAAATTTGAAATATAACAATATTTTAAGGCCAACTAAACTAACATTTTTTGATGAAATGAATAGATACTTTCTGGGCAGTGGATATTTTACTAAATATTTTCAAGATACATGCATATATATATATATATATATATATATATATATATATCCAAATATATATGTATATATTCCTAAGAAAGACAGTAAATTTTAAAGAAATTGAATAATTACAACATGCCTAAATTTTTGGTGATAAAGCCACCATAAATCTTCATTTTCAAATGTTATACTTCTCTAAATTGTAACAACCAAAGGCACAGAAATGAAGTCAATATGTTGTGATCTATATTATATATTTATTTTCAATAATTCTTTTTTTTGGCAATAGAAATTCAGTATTTAATAATAATTCTTAAAACTTCCAGGGGCTGGCCGAGTGGCTCAGTTGGTTAAGAGCTCGCTCAAGAGTGCGAGCTGAGCTCTGAGCAACAGCTGTTTGAGGCCAGCCCGAGCTGAGTTGCCGTTGAGCTACCAACAGGTGGCAGGATGGCTCAGCTAAAACAAAACAAAACAAAACAAAAAACTTCCATTGAAATGTTATTATTACTTTTCAAAGATATAGGACTTAATTCTCAATGATCTATGAAAAGATTTGCTTCATATAATATTATTATAATTTATTAACATTTATAATCTTTTTAACCCTGAATTTTGTTGCTCTTGGCTCTGTATACTCACTGTTATGTTGAAGATCAAAAAACAACAAACACATGTCTCTAAAGGACTTGGAAAAAGTATTCATGGTCATAGAAGGCATTATTTTTATGTTGTTACTTTGTATAGTCAATGGAAGATAATATAGCATGTTAGTTAAGGGGATGAATTTTTGAATAACAAAACCTTATATTCAAAACCCAAACTGGCTATGTCATTTCAGTATATCTATGTCATTAGTATGACTTCAATTTAAATTTCATCCAAAACTTTTGTCTTTAAAATATTGAATGTCAATTGTAATTGAAAAATATTGAAAAATATTAAAAATAACATACGTAGCCTGGATATTATAATTGTGTATTTTATATTTCAAATGTAGTAAAATTCAAATATTATGTCTTTGGCTGTACAAAAATAATTGTTATAAACCTTTAAAATGTAGATATAAACTAATCAATTATAACTTTTTGTTATATTAAAATACAATGTGGTAATTTATTCAGTTATAGTTAATACAAATAAATAGTTTAAATTTTTTTTCTCTGAATTCAACAAAAACCAATAATTTTTCATGTGAATGAATAGCAATATTTCTGATGTCATGAGATCGGGTATATTTCCTGTTTCACTTTATAGTTTTGAAGTGCTTGGAAGTGTTAGCGCTTAACAACAACTTTCTTTATAGACAGTCAGGACACAGGAATTGCTTGACATAATCAGCACATATAGATGTGTTCAGCACATACAGAAATGACAGATCTGCGTTTTCACAGGCTTTATGAAAATCAAATCAAAAGCTTTTTTCACCTCTGGAGATACACTTCACACCCTTGGTGTCACCCCTCTTCCACACCCAGTATTCATCAGGGAGAAGAAATACAGCATGGATGAGGTTATCTTTTCTCTATTAGTCATTTTGTTCTCATCATCTCTCTTTTCATCCTAGAGTCCATGACGTGACACTAATTTCTAAGTTTAAATTGAGGTTGAAGAAGTTATTCAAAGAAGCACATACCACACATTGACTGGAAAATATGAATAGCTTGAACGATTCCCATCTGTTGACTTCCTAAATAGTAACAACCTTAATTTCAGAGTATAATCAACATCTCCGAGATATTTTTCTTATTTCTTTCCTCTCTCTCTTTTTCCCTCCGCCCTCCATTACTTCTCCCCTTCCTTCTTTCCCTCCCTTCCTTTTTTCCTTCTTTTTTTCCATTCACAAACAGTAAGGAACTAATATGAAAAGCATGAATAGATACAGTAAAAATCTCTGTAATGTACCACACAGTATCACCCTTGAACAGCTTTCCATCTCGTAGGAAACATAATGCCTATACACAATACATAGTAAAGGATATTTTGTATGGGTGTTATAGACCAGTATTTTTCTAAGTGCAGGTTATGGTGCAATTAAAGAGTGATTCAAATCTGTTTAGCAGGTTATAGTCAGAGCTTTTGCCAAATGAAAAACAAAAGTGGCAATACTGGAATATTTTAAATAATTTCATGAAGCTTTTGTTCAGGGGTGTGGGTGTGCGTGTCAGTTTGAATGAGAAGTGTGCCAATGCAAAATGTATTTCTTACTGTGTTTCCAGCTAAAAATTTGAAAGCTACTGGACAAAAATTGGGGCAAGATTTTATAGGATAAAAGGTGACCACCCTGCTCGCATGAGCAAGAAATGCTTCATGAGAGAGTTGACATGGGAGGTGGAGCTTGAAGAATAAGTAGTATGTTCACACAGGGATTGGAGAGGGCATGAGCAAAGAGCTAGAGTGAAGAAATGAGAAGTAACTGAGGATCACAAACAGTTCTGTTTGGCTGGATGGTAGTAACCTATGAAAGAATGTAGTAGATGTTGTTTAGTAAAATTCTGGAGGCCAGATTGTGGATAACTTTGAACATCAAGCTAGGTACTTGGGACTTTATCAATGAGTCAGTGGGGAGCATTGGAAAATGACCAAACAGAAAGTCTATCTATAGGAAAAACAATGGGAAAATGGTGGGGCAGACAATGAAAAGATACCAGTTGAACTGAACTGAAAGCCCTAATTTTTATGTTACCAATGTCCTCTGCTCTCTTGAAGTCATCAGGTGAGATCAATGAGTTTCCACCCATGAAATGACTTGAAGCAAATTACCAGTAGGCAAATTTCTAACCACTGATATGGTAAGATTGAAATGTTCTATAAGGCTTTTCTTCCTCACTGTACTTCCACACATTTAGCCATTGATTTCCCTAAGAAAAACCTTAGTCTATTAGCACTCAAAATTAATGTCTCCTCCATTACTATTTCCTCAGTTTGTCCAATAGACAGTATGCCCTCTTTTGGCAAGGGCTGACAACGCCTATAAGTATTGAGTGTCACCATGTGTCAGGTTCAATGTGAGCTCTTTCTGTGGATTATCTCATTTAATCCTAACAAAGACACTACAATGCCCAAGATCTTCTGAGCATCATATTACAGATGAGGGCACTGCAGTTTGAAGAGACTAAGCAGATTGCCCATATTATACATGGGGAAGTAGTACAGCCAAATTTTAATTCAGACAGCTTTGACTCCAGAGAAGATATCCTTAGCCACTACACATCTATCTGGCAATGGGAAGGTGACTACATGCAAAATCACATACCCCAGCTCCATCTGCTCTCTGCCTTTGACAAGGTATGATATTAAAAAAGAAGGAAGTGATGAGACAGGGATGTTTTGGCTTTCTGTACCCAGAATGAGGAAATAGACATAATCACTCAACATTTATTTCTTAAAAAATAGCATCATTCTTTCATATACATATACATACACACACATATAAAAGGTTCCTGTATTTGACATAAAGCTTTAAAATAAAATTTTAATTTGATAAAACTATATTTGGAAAATAAAAATAGAGATTTCCTCAGTTTGAAAAATTCTGCAAATAGAAACTTTCTCTTACGATATGGCAGAAATGAATTATTCCCTCTACCACTGTTGGAGGTTTTATTGGCCATGATGCCAGAAGCAGTTATGCTTCTACTATATTATCTAAAGTTCCTTCTAGGTTTTATTTGAGGTCTTAATAAAATGCTTTGGGATGTTATAGAAGAAACACATGACATTTTGTCCTGATTCCACCCTATGCCTGTACACCCAGACCCAGAGAGCACGAGGATACCGTGACACTCGTTTCCTGTACTATGAAACAATAAAGCACTGTTGAGATTTTAACCAAATAACTTTTAATTATAGAAATTATATGATAGATTTATGGTAAAGTATTTACATAGATCTTAAATAGTCCTCCATTCTCTGAAGTTTAAGGTAGTATATTCCCACTCTTCACCTATAACACTGTATAGAACCTTTCTTGTGAACTTATATATCTTTGAGAATTCAGCTTATGGCTGGAAACCAAGAATCATATTTTCTCCTGTTTTCAAATGACCAAGTCATCTACTCCAATCTTCTTAGACATGCTTTGTAATTGCACTCCGAGGTAACTCACAAATAATCTCTGAAAGTTAGAATACCATCTATCCTTATAATGAGCAGCTTTCTTTCCAGTTATCTCTTCCCCTAACCAGTTTATATCTGAAGTCCACTAGAAATCCACTGCTAAAGAGGATAGATCTTGCCTCTTCTAGGTCAACATGAACACTGAATGACAGTAAGTTAGAATTCTAAGACTTGAGACCTGGTAAGAACTTTTAAAATGTCATAACTTAGTACAATCTCTACATTGTATGGCTTAGAAAGTACATCGGTTTAGGTAGTTTCAAAAGATCACCTTACCAGTTAGTTAAAAAAAGTTCCTTTGATTCCCAATTCAGCACTATTATACAAGGTAGAAATATATATATATATATATATATTCCTTCATTCTACTATGTGGGCATATGAAATGCACTTCTAACAGAGACAGGGCTATGTTTCCTCTTGAGCTGTCTCTGAGAAAATATTTATTTTGCCAGGTTTAACCATAAAGAAAATTTCAGAAGAAAGTTTTAAATTATTTAAGGAAACAGAATGAATGATTTAGAGATATATAATTATAGCATATGCAAACTGCTAATTACTAAATGGTCTTATAAACCCTCAAAGCACCAGTATTAGGCAATAATTTCATAACCTAGACCAACTAATCTATAGCACTGAAGCTAAAGTAGATACTTCTATATTTCAATAGCTTATGTATTATTTCCACCAAGTTGTATTGTCTTCATGCAATTCCACCTCCTATATATCCCTACCCCCTCAGGCTATTAAAAATTTCACACAGATTTTACTGTGAAATAAAGTATTGGTCAATTGTTTAGTTATGAATTGCAGATGCTTATCCCCTTATGCATCACAGCTTATAATGAACATGGATCCATATCTTAAGTTTGCATATGATAGCAATGCATAAATCAGGGTATTATAAATGGTAGGAGGGTCCCTTTTTATAGTAGTTTGTCAGTAATTGCTAGCATTATAATTCTTGTTCAACTGATACGTTATATCTTTGTTAATATATGCCCATTAGTGAAGTTTAAATTGAAAATTCCCATTTTCCCTTACACAATTAAAAACATGTTAAAATACATTAACATATAAAAATATACTATAAGATAAACATATATAAAAGTAAAATATATTTATATATAATAAAAATAAATAAAAAATATGGCACAACTTTTAATATTTCCATCAAAACTGAGCCTTCATGAAAGATAAAGCTCCAACTTTTTTTATTATTAGTTTCATATAGGTATATATTTATAATAAACACAATCCTTCTCTTTTTATATAGCAAAAGTTACTTTGGTCCACTGCCTGCCAAATTAAATGCTGTTAACTATTTTCTCAGTTGAAAGAAAAAAGCTATAATGTGATGATATATTTTTGAGGATTTCTTCTATTTGCACTGATTTAAAAACTTCATAATATCCTGTATGAAGTAATAAGTAACTCACTAGCCAATAATTTACTTACCTCAATTAACTTTTATTAAGAATCTACTTCAATAGAAGATAAGCAAAAATTAAAAATATGTTTTACCTAGAGAAATTTAGAAACTTTGAGTTTATTTAGGTATTCAAGCTATATACTCATATATATAATATATATATAAAGTTTATGCCAAGGTGCCATAGTAAATAGTGCTATACCATTAATATTATACACAATTGGTTTTATACACAGTTGGTTCTATACAATAAGTAAAATCAAAGTAAGGTGATATCTCTCTATATATCTGAAATATTTTGAATCATTTTCTTGGAGAAAGAGATTTCAAGAGGAATCAGATCATTGAGCACAACAAGGAAAAAATGTTTTATGGAAGAAAAGAAAGGTATTCAAATAGAAGGGGAAAGTCAACAGTGTCAAATATAATATAATGTAAGGCCTGTAAGGGGCATTGATAATATTAGACACTATCAGCATGTCTTTTGGCACAGGAAACCAGGAAGATCCCATTTTCAATGACAACATCAGATCTGGTGGCAACTCTTAAAAAAAGAATTTTGAATTTAAAGCACATTTTTAATGAAGGCTAACAAAGTACTATCATAAGCAGAAAAGTTTTGAAAATGTTTAAATTTTCTAGATGGAATATATTTGGGGGATAAGTAAGAAGGAAATCTCATTTCTCACACAGAGGAAAATATTCAGATGAGTGGGAGACAGCTGTACCCGAAAGAGGAATCTCCTCAGGTTGCCAGCCATCTGTGAGGTGTGGAGGGAGTGCCAAGCCTGGCAGGCTCCGAGAGTGGACAGGTGTCTCAGCCACCTGGTTCCTCTAGGGAACAGGAAGGCAGCATCACATTGGCGAGTTTCTTAAAGAGAAAACAACAATATCTGCAAAATGGACCTGAGACTCTGAGGTGTTTTGCTGACAAATGAATGGAGGTGTACAAGGTAAATGCCTCCACTCATCCAGGTATTAGGTTTGAAATGATGGGGCAATGCAGTTTACTTTTCCTTCACAAAATAACTGTGATTCTTTAAAAATCAGGTTCCATGATAATTTTCAAATTGTGAACTCTCTGATAATGGACTTTTTGTGTACCGTACTAAGTTTGATTGAGGAGTTTCAACTCTGTGAGGTGTAGAGGCACAGAATATATTTGAGATGTATAGAGTGGGACTAGGAGGGAAAAGGAGCAATGTGGCCATACTCCTGGGCTGTTAGACAATTGTCCCACAATTGCTTCCAACAAGCCCCGACTCCAGAGAAGAACTGTGGCTCTGCAGTTCAAAAAGTATCTTTCAAGGAAGCATGATCCTTAGGCTTTACACATTCTTGTAGGCAGTGGCAACCTTTACAAGCAAATCATTTGGGTCCATCTCATGGCTTCAGAAAGTGGATCAATTTGGGTGCCATCTCAATCCTGAGAGAAATAACACTGCTCAGTCCCTTCTCTGGGCCCCACGCAGGGGCAGCCATAGTAGAGGTGTGGGCAGGCCTATTTTTTCTCTAATGGCACCTCCAGCTTTCCTCTGAACTTAGAATGTAGCCACTTGAAGTCTCGGGTCTTTATGGGCTCTCCTGAGCACTTCTTCAGAAATAGGGGGAAGGTCTCAATAGAACCTTTTCCCAGCAGATCACATTAATTTAGAACAGTGGTTGGCAAACTGTGGCTCACTAGCCACCTGTGGCTCTTTGGGTACATTCTGTCTCAAAAGTTTGCCAACCCCTGGTTTAGAATAATGACTTCCACACATGAAATGACATCATGGGACGTAGAAGGAAGTCACAGACCTGGCAATTCTGCCATTAGCTAACTATGGAACTTTGTGTGAACCACTTTACCCTCCTGGGCCTCAATTTCCTCTCTTTTAAACATGTTGAACAACATCTCTTCAACTATAGAATTACACTACCTCTAAGATTAATTATAATGTAAATATCCATTAAAGGGACATTATAGCAAACAATAAAGTATAAGCTGCTTTTCTACATATCAAAATGAGGCTTGTAGTTTAGCAATTATACACAATGGTTTTATGGCAGTATTAACTTGTGACTTTGGGGAAATCTGAGCCCTAAATGAAATTCTGTATTTCAAAGGACAAAAAAAAAACTACATACATTTGCAATTTGATAATGCTTCCTGGACTGAACTTATTTCCCTTTAAGGCATTGGTCTAGAACTGGAGAACTAGAGAAAATGTGAAACAAAGTTTTAAATATATATTTGTAATACTTTGTTTTGGAATTTTCTTTTCAGCATAGAAGAATAAGTGTAATAATAAAATGAAGTATTTTGTATAAGTAAATTAATTCCTATGTGAAAAATTGAGTCCATACCCAATATGTTAGTCAACTCCCTCCCACGAATATGTGTGTATGTGTGTGTATGTGTGTGTTTGTGTATTCATGTCTATATTTAATTGGTGACAACTGAGTTTCTAAAAATAGTATACAGTATTACTTTTGAAGCTAGAAAATGATATTTGACTGAATTTGGGATGTCTTATTTACCATTTCCTATCTAGTCTTATTTTTGTCTTCTCTAAATGTAAAAAAAAATTATCTAGCTGATTTAAATGCTTTTGAATTTGTATCAGTTGAAAGACTCTACTTTTAGTTATAAAGCGTTAAAATAAAAGAACAAAAAAGTGATTTCTATCTTCTAAAAATTCAAAGAACATGTTTTCTTGCCCTAAGACTTACTTGAAGGGACAAGAAACTTTAAATGTTGGACATTTCAAGGATACAAGCATGTATAACAATAATTACTTTTGCTCATCATTTGATTTTAATAATTTTGTGAAACAATTCAACAGACACTACTGTTGTCTGTAACGAGAGACTGAGTCTCTGGTAACTAACTGTGACTTGTCAAGATGCAGTTAGAAGGTGTAGAACCTTGTTTAAGCTCAGGTGTTCCAAACCCGTCGTTCATGGTCTTTACCGCTACATGTTCAACACAGTCAATAGGTTTAAGTTAGTAAAGCCTTTCTGAAAAAAACTCAGCTCCTCCCAAAAATAATACCCAGATTGTCCCATTTATGTCCTAACTTTGACAATCGCTCTGCCAGATTTTATATATTATTTTTAATTATTCTCTTTTTCTACCATCCTTATACCATTTTTTTTTTGAGGAATTATGATTATAGCAGTAGGATGGAAAGACTGCAGGGTAAGAAAATAAAAACTTAGAAGTTGGTAGTAAAAGAAAGAGATTTTACATGTTGCAGTGATGTAGGCCATGGTTGCTACCATGCTGTGGGTATGGTACTATCGGGATCTGCCATTTTTCCAGGGAACACTGAATCTGTAGTCACACTCTACATTGTCTGTATATTGAAAAAAATTCACAGATACCTGCTACCATTTTTATTTTATTTTTTATTTTATTTTATTTTATTTTATTTTATTTTTGAGGGCAGTGTCACTGGCCCTCATATGTGGGATCCGAACCAGGGCCGCTGGCTTCCTAAGCCAGTGCTTAATCACCACGCCACTCGGCCAACCCCATGCTACCATTTTTAAATATGTATAGCTTCTATTGTGATTAATAAAATGAAAAATTTTTTAATTGTGAAATATTTAGAAGCATTCTGTTTTTAAATATGTGCATGCAATTACAATATTATCTTACTGGGGAGTTCACAGTAATTTCCATGTAAATGAGGTATTTATGTTAAAAAAATCAGGGTCTACTTCCTAGTGGATCTTAGTGTATTAAGAACAGTATAATTTTGTTAATTTGACTGAAGGCTGCATCTAGCATCACAAACTGAATCAGAATTTGATATCTTGTCTCTCCATTCCTGCAAATACTTTTGTGACTCATACTTTTTAATTAGAAACAAACAAGCGAAGACACAGAGCAGGGCATTTACAGCTCTTTTGATTCCAGTATACCCCAGTTCTAAGTGTTTTCTGTGAATCTGTTTCCCCACAGGTTTTCCACGTTGGTGATGAAAACACTACTCTGAACCACATGCCCAGCAAGGAGCCCATGATGTGTTTATACAGGAACAGAGAAGTCATGGTGTCTACTTTCCGATTGTAAAGACCAGCTTTAATATGGTATGTTTTCCAAATTAAAAATATTTTTAACATCTCATTAGGATGCCATCAGAGGAGTCACTTGTGGTGGGTTAATTAAATCTAACACATTTAAAAATAGCTCTTCATGTTGTAGGACAGATGCAGCCTTTAGAAAAAGAAAGAGCTTACACTGAACATTGAGACAGATTTTTATATTTAATAGTAGGCCACAGATATGTTTCCAGAATATGCTGTCAAAGTCTGTTTGGGAAATACCTGCTCTGCTGACAGGGAGAGAAATCAGGAAATCCATATTTAAAAAGAGCAAGAAGTAAACTGTACACTTTACTTCTCAATCAACTCAAATTTGTCTCATTATTTAAAAGTAGTACCCTCTTGCATGATATCATCCAATTTTAACTGGAAGAATGAACCATTCCAAAATCCCTTCCGAAACGCCAAGATGAAGACTAGGATTTAAAAGTTGTTCTTGTCGAAGAACACATCTTCAGGCGTATCCCTGCTGAAGGTGATTTTGGAATCCAAAAGGATGTCCAGACAGTAAGAGATATAAGAAAAAGAGCTAAAGAGAACTAAATTACTCTGCCCAAGGAAATGGAAATGATTTCTTATTTTTTATCCCTGAGGGTGAGAGAACAGAAGATGTGGGGGAAGAGGAAAGAGAAGAAACTAAGAAAGAAGGACTTTTAAGAACAGGGATATCTAATACTCATCCTAAACTTTGAATCACTGTGATGTAAAACCTCCGTCCCTTCAGCAAAGTCAGCTACTACACACGAAGTCTGAAATTACCCACCTAGACTATAGTTAAGTGGCTCTTTCAGGGCATGCATGAAGGAAAGGGGAACTATATTTTGATGGTTGCTAATGCCAAGTTAATGGTTGCAAGATATCAAACTGAGTACAAGGCTTGAAGGATGCAGGAAGCTGGGGGAAAAGGTGAACAGGAGAACTTAATCTTCTATCTGCCACAAAGCTTTTGCAGAAATGTGAGGCACTGGGCTTTTCCTTAAAGCAGAGAGTAAGCCTTCAACCCTAATGTGTTTTTACATTAAAGGATAGAGATATCCAGGGGACATCTGATTTATGTAAAATTATTTTCTTAATTTATTAAATGCTGTTCACTAAATTCAGAATTGCTGAGTCACAATTATGTGTTTGCTGAGCAGAGGATACTCGTAAATTTGTTCTAGCAAATTATTCCAGATAGAGTTGGCTATAAATTGTTTGCTTCACAAATGTGGCAAGATAGATAACCAGAACAAACTGATTCTGGAGCTATGCAATAAACACTTCAATGCAGCAGCAGTAATTACTTAAATCTGAGATATCACCAGCATTAAGCAATAAAGTATTTTCTAAGTGTGAAGGCTGTCATTAAATCACAGTTGACATTTGTTTGTAAACCAATTTTTTTCTGGTTTTGAAGGCAAAGTCAGGGCGAAATAATTAAATTTATTTCCCTGAAAGAGTAACAGAGATATTAAGAAAAACCAATATATAAAATCTCATATTATTATCAATATATAATCAGTTTATTTTATCCAAAATGTCCAAGAAATATGGTGCTCTGTATAATTAAATATTTTTATTGTTTAGAATCATTATGTAAAATATACCAGAATGACAAATTTTGAAGCAATGAGAATTAAATATTGGGATAGTATTAACATTTATTTGTGTATCTTTTATTTGTGAATGGGGTACTTGACAATAGGCCTTTATTAAGTATTTATTTAATGCTAAATACAAGTAAATTTTTCCTGAATAGCTAGAATCTTCAAAATATTACAATTACTCTAGCATTATAAACAGAATTATCAATGACTAAAAATAGAAAGTAAAACCTTGGGCTGAATATATGTAGAACATATGATCTATTGTTGAAATTTTAAATTGAAATAAAATTTCTGGGTTTAAATTGGTTGGCAAGTTTTATTCCTTATGCTTTATTTATTATTATTTGTAAACATATCTCTGTTCTATTGTTACCTCAATAGTGTTGAATGCTGGATAAATTTGGATTTATGATTGTTTTTTCTAAAATAGGGTCACTGTAAAATATGGGAAGAATTTGTGGGTCATTTCTTATGTTCTTGGCAGTTTTCTTACCTATAGTGAGGCTTCTGTACTATTCGAAAGCATTACACTTCATATTCTTTCATGTGATAAGGTTGAAATAAAATGTATTTGCTAAATTCAGAAGTCACTTACTATAAATACCAAAGTATCCTCAAAATTCTTGTCCATTTTAGCAGCCTACTAGTAAGATAAAAAGAGTTAACAAAAGTAAATGCCAAATTTGGCTGTAGCTGCCTCCTAAAGTTTAATCTCCAGGAAAGTGTGTCCAAAATTTCATTCACTCTTGTGCCACTTTTGAATTTTTCATATTCTTTTTATTTTTTTAATTTTTAAACATTTTTTAAAAACACATTTTTCAATTACAATTGATGTACAATATTATATTAGTTTCACATGTACAACATAGTGATTAGGCAACAGATATAAACCTTACAAAGTGAACACCTTTCATGTCTTTTCATTTAGTTCTCTGATCTATTTATTGGATTTATTCTTGTGTACGGTTTGGAGTTTGGATCTATTTTTATCATTTTCTAAATGTCTAACAATTGTCCCAGCACTACTTATGAAAAAGTCCATTTTTTTCCCAGTGATATGAAATGCTACCTCTAACATATATTAAATTTGCTTATGTATTTGGGTCTATTTCTGGACTTTATATTTTATTCCATTGGTCTGTTTAAAAATTTATGTACTAGCACTGCACTGTTTCAATTATGGAAGATTTATAATATGTTTACATATCTGGTAGGTCTGTCTTCCCCTCATAACTTTTTCTTTAAGATTTTTATTACAATACAGCTAATATATATATTATATTATTTTTAGGTGTACACCAGTTATTCAGCATTTATATACCTAACAAGAAGTGATCACCATGGTAAGTCCAGCAACTATCTGACACTGTACCATGCTATCACAATATTATTGACTATATTCCCTACAGTGTACATTATATTCACATAAGTTATTTATTTTATACCTAGAAATTTGGACCTCTTAGTCCACTTCAACGTTTTCTCCCTTTTGAAATTTTTCACTTGCAGTTGACATTTGATATTATTTTATGTTAATTTTAGATGTACAGCATAGTGGTTAAGAAATATAACTTAAAAAATGATCCCTGACTAGTCTAGTATTTTCCTATCACTATATATAGTTATTACCATGTTATTGACTGTATTCTCTGTGCTTTACTTTACATCCACATAACTTTTTTTTTTTTTTTTGAGAGCAGTGTCACTGGCCCTCATATGTGGGACCCGAACCGGGGCCGCTGGCTTCCCAAGCCAGCGCTTAACCACTGTGCCACTCGGCTAGCCCCACATGACTGTTTTTTAACTACCAGTTTGCACTTCTTAATACCTTCATCTTTTTCACCATGCTCCCCAACCCCTTCCCATCTATCACCCCAGTAAATCTAGTACCCATCTGACACCATATATAATTATTACAATATTATTGGCTACATTCCTCATGCTATACCCTATATCCACATGATCACTGTGTAACAACCAATTGTATTTAATCCCTTCCCCTTTTTACTTATCTCCAACCCTCCCCCACAACCTGGTAACCATTAATATGTTCTCTGTGTCTATGAGTTTGTTTGTTTATTTTGTTCTTTAGATTTCACATATAAGCAAAAGCACATTGTATCTGTCTTTCTCTATCTGACACTCCACTCAGCACAGTACCTTCCAGGTCCATCCATGCTGACACAGTTGGCAAGATCCCATTCCCTTCCATGGTCAAACAACATTTCATTGTATACATGTACCACCTCCTCTTTATCTAGTCTTCCATCGACAGGCACCAGGCTGCCTCCACATCTTGACCATTGTAAACAATACTGCAATGAATATATGGATGCACATGTCCCCTTGAAGAAGCATTTGGGTTTCTTCAGATAAATACCTTAAAATGGGATTACTGGGTCCTTCTTTATCTCTTGTTATAGCCTTTGTTTTATAGTGTATTTTGCCTGGTATAAGTACTGCTACCTCAGCTTTTTGTTTTGTTTTGTTTCCATTTTAATGAAATATCTTTTCCTATCCCTTTACTTTCTACCTGTGTGTCTTTATATCTGAGTGATTCTCCTGTAGGCAGCATTTGTAAGGGCCTTGTTTCCTTATCCATTTACCCCTATTATGTCATTTGATTACAGTATTTAATCCATTTACATTGAAAGTAATTGTTGCTAGTTGGGTGGGGTGGGGTCTCAGGAGTCAGGGTGGAGCAGTGGGGCTCTCTAGGCCAACCAGATTCAAATTTTGTCAGTGAAGGAGGGCTCAACACATGGAAAATGGCACCCACCTGTGAGTGGCATGGGAGAAGGACCCCACACAGGGAAAATGGTGACTGTTCTCCATCCCTTGCTCTGAAGCCACATAATTCAGTCTGCCCCTGGTATGCCTCTAATACCCCAAGTTTTACTGTCCCTCCACCAGAGCCCAAGGTGAGTGCCTGCGAGTGAGAGTTTGTGCACCGGTTGTTTAAGAGAATGTCTGGGTTTCCCACAGCCTTCTGTTCTACCTGGATGGTTGGAATCCCAGCTCGTTTTCACAGCCAAATGTTGTGGGATCTCCTCTTTTCAGCACCAGTACTCTGGGCTGGGGAGACCAGTGTGGAGCTGGGATCTCTTGCTCCTCTGGGGTGAACCTCCATGGCTCAGATATCTGTCCCGGTTCTCTACCACCAGAGTTTATCTACTCCACCATCTTGGATCTCTGCCCTTTCATATGCTTTACTCTATCTACTACTAGCTCCTTACTCTTTTTCTTAAAAATCGAACTTTAAAATTAAATTCAGTTTTTAGAAAGAAATATTATAATGCTGTCATAAAAAGAGGATAAGATCACTCATCAGTAATTAAAGTAACCATAAAAATAAATACTATGAAAAAAGTCATATTTTATACAGATACTATTAATTATACTGTGATGGTTCCATGCTTGAGTCCTGTCCTCCCAATGTTGACAGGGGAAATTAGTGGGTGTTAGTCATAAAGACATAAGAACACTATATATACACTTAGGAGACCAGAAATAAAATAGAGGTTTGAGTCAATATTATTTAATTCTATGGCCATTTATACCTAAATTTCTCTCAAGTATCCTCAGTTTATACACATTACACACCCTGGAAATATTGCTTTAGGTGAAAACCTTTTAAGACACCCAATCAGTCTTAAAGTACCTTGTAATGCACCAAATTATAGCTTCTCCACATGGCAGAAAGTCATCCCTGACTCCATTTTTATCCTTCTGTTTTTCTCATACTAGCATGCATTAGTTCCCATCCTTTAGGAACCAAGGTCAAAGGAGTCCAAAGATGAGTATTGTTTAAGTGATTGATAATAGAGTTATAAAGTCAGGTCTGAGTAGGTGATTAATAATCATTTAATATCTCAAATACCTATGTGGAGAAAATTTTATATACAGTCATCCCCCCTTGTCCACAGCTTCACTTTCCATAATTTCAGTTACCCACAGTCAACTATGGTCCAAAAATATTAAATGGAAAATTCCAGAAATGAACAATTCATGAGTTGTAAATTGCACACCCTTCTGAGTAGCATGATGAAATTTCATGCCATTTGCTTCCCCACCTGCATCAAGAATCATCCTTTTGTCCAGTGTCTCCATGCTGTACATGCTCCTTGCCCATGAGTCATGTAGTAGTCTTTTCAGTTATCAGATCAGTCATCACAGCATCACAGTGCTTGTGTTCAAGTAACCCTTATTTTACTTATAATGGCCCCAAAGCACAAGAGTAATGATGCTAGCAATTCAGGTATGCCAAAGGGAAGCCATAAAATACTTTTGTTAAGTGAAAAGGTGGAAGTTCTGTACTATCTGTGGTTTCAGGCACCCACTGGGGCCCTTGGTAGTATCACCCACAGCTAACAGGGGACTGTTGTACAAACCAGAAGCCAAAGAACCTACAATAATCTAGTTAGGCTTGAGTAAGGCTTTTGATTTTTGAAATTACAAACTAGACTAAACTATAAGCCAGTAAAGGATAGAATCAATTCAGAAAAATATTTAGTATACTATTCCAAATGGATCTGATCTTCACATTAAAAAAAAAATCCAGTTCAGGTTTTAAAAGGACAGTATGTTGAACTGTATTTTTAATACCTTTTATATAAGTAAAGAAAATGGCAATATAAAAATGATTAGGGGCCAGCCGAGTGGCACAGTGGTTAAGCGCTGGCTTGGGAAGCCAGCAGCCCCGGTTCGGGTCCCACATATGAGGGCCAGTGACACTGCCCTCAAAAAAAAAAAAAATGATTAGATGAATTATTGTTTATTTACAGGATAAGGTTCTGTAAAAATCAATATAAAGTAAATAACAAAAGAGCAAAAGCAAAATATATGCAATTTAGTAAAACAGTATAAGAATAAATATAGCAGGAAATGAGGTAAAGCCAAAGAAAGCCCCAAGCAAGAAAAGAATAATTAATATGATATTTTTTCTTAAAATTATGCTTGCAAATAAAACTGTAGTGATGAGATCACACTTTATAACTAAAAAGTAAATACTTTTATTTTGCTCAATAATGGTTATATTCTCATTACAACATGAATTCAATTTCTATGTCTGCATTTTATACAACTAAGAACAAAGTTGTCAGAGAAAAGGAACTATGTGAGTAAAGATGAAAATTGAGTTCCAGGAGGAAAAGAAAAAGGAATTGGAATAATTTACTGCTTAAGCTGAGGAAACAATTGTCTGAAACTAAATTCAGTCCTTTCCAGATTTAAGTTTCTCTATCATTTATTGTTCTAACTTCATTTCTTAAAACATGAATGAAAGTGAACAGAATTTCACCTTAGAATTTCTGATATTTTATTAGATAAAAAAATCAGTAATTATTTTACTAATATTCAGAGAAAATAAACAGGCAAGTATAGTTCATTAAGAAATTTATTTTCATGTAAGCGCTGAAGAAATGCAAATGATAACTATAAGCCAATTTCATTAGTAAAATATACCTGCTGTGAAAATAACATGATAATGTCCATAATTATAATGTATAACTTTTTAATTATCTATGTTATAAAACTAGAAAAAACTATAATGCTTATAAAATTTATTGCTATTATTATAGTATTACAAAAATGGTGATGAAGTATCTTTCTAATTCTATCTGTACAAGCTCTTCAATATTAAATTAAAGCTCTGAACTTAAAGAATTTAATAGGCAAGGGGTATAATCCTAAAGATGTTTTGGGCTTTATGAAGCAACTAAATATTGGATCAATTCAAATAAATTCAGCCAATATTAATTGAATATTTACTGTAGATATAATTTGAGAGAAAAAAATTTACCTTGCAGTCTAGAAAAATTTCCTTTATACAAGGTGTCCTTTCTGTTAATCTGAATATCAATCAAAGTTGTGTCAAAAGCTTGAATATATCACAAGTTTTAATTGATAGCACTTCTATTAGTTATCTATCATTGTACAACAAATTATACTTAAAAATGTGTATTAAAACACCAGTCATTTATTATCTCGCATCGTTTCTATGGGGCAGTAACTTGAGAGTAAGCTTTGAGCAATCCTGGCTTGGGGTTTCTCATGAGATAGCAGCCTCTAGAAATTGCAGTTGGGGCTGCAATCAGCTCAAGTCTTGATGGGTATGGAAGATTTATCTATAGGGTGGCTCACTCACTTTACTGGCAAGTTGATGCTGGCTGTTGGTGGAAGCCTTTAGTTTTTCTCCACTGGGCCTCTTCACGAGATTGCTTGATTGTTCTCACAACACAATGGCTGGTTTCCCCAAGCGAGAGCAATCTGAGAGACCGAGGTAAAAACCTAATATCTTTTACTGCCCATCCTTGGAAATCACACATCATTTCCACTATATTCTGTGAGTCACACAATTCAGCCCTAACTAAGTGAGAGTGAGTGATCCACTCAAATGCTTGAGTACCAAGAGGCAAGGATCATTGGAGACTGGCTACCACTAGCTTACAATTTGTTGAATTACTTTGATGCACAGACATGATTAAATTTTTAAAAAATTCTGTATTTTAGAAGAAACTTCAAAGTTTTATTTATGACCTGAATCTACCCACTCAAATTTCCCATTGATTCCTGACAGAGAAGATAGTTTCTTTGCTGTCCCTTAAATATGGCATTTTTATTTTCTACACTGTAGCTTTGTTCATGTTTTCCCTCCCTTTGATTTATATTTAACAAAACTCTAGAGAATATATAAACAATTTTTCTTTAAAGCTAAACTGAAGTTGTACCATCTGCATGAAGCCTTATTTATTAGTTCTGTCTATAGTGACTATCCCTATATATACAATTCTTAAACCACAAAACTGAGGACTTAATAAGCCCTTTTCCTTCATTTAACACAAACATCATCTGAGTGTCTAGTGTGTAGTAGGCCTTTGTTAGGTAATGCCATAAAATTAATTATTTATTTCCCTTATCAATCCAAATAATTTGCTTATATATCATACATTCATGATGCTAATATTTAATATATGTTTTACAAGTATAGTCTTCAAATTATTAAATGTAAGTTTTTTATTTTTCATTTTATTGTTTTTAATGTCCCCAAGTGTACATTTGAGTGCAGAAAAGGAGTTTCAGAGGTTAATTCAGTTTTGAAAGTTAATATTCAGGGTTCAATAACATGAACACTTCAACATTTAATCTCATTTATATATTTGATTAATTAAACTCTCTTAAGTATTTAAAACTCTATTCATAAATTGGAAATAGTTAACATATACCAATTTGCCTGCCTGTTAGGTTTTTGTAGAGGTAACATATGTAAAAGTACTTTGTAAGCTTTCAATTAATATACAAAAATGGCATTCTTTTTATTAAATTATAAAGTCAGATGTGCTACCATATTGAAATGATTCTATGGAAAATAAAGCTCATAGCCTTTCTCATAAGTGCTTCTAATAAATGTTTTATCAGTTCTTAAAATGGTTAAAACAAATTTTAAAGTACCCCTCTTATCCTGAATTAGATGCAAATTGGAGAAAGTTAATTTTTAATGAAATTAAAGCCCTCAGGAGGATTACACATTGTTCCACTCATGACAGTCTTTCTTAGACACCAAAAAGTATACCAAGCAAGCTTCAATTTACACGTCAGAAGACAGTTTCCTGACTCATAAAGAGGACCTTGCAGAGACCAGAGATCTTAGGGTGTACTGCTTCCTACCCATGCATGAATCTTTGGGGTTAGCCGTCAGTGCATTGGGACACACTTGCAATTCAATTAGTGCATATCAAATTAAAGATAATGAAGGCCTTTGCTGCTAAAATTCCAGGTAGTAACAGCTTACAGAAAGCCACCATAATATAAGGTACAAACCTGAGCAGAGGCAAGTCTTACATAGAAGACATGTGACCCTAAATAAGTAAGGGTGAATGACCTAAAATTCAAGAGAATAACAGAATAAAATTGACAGGAAATTTTATAACAGCTAAATTAAAGCTTAAAAGTGTACAGTGTGTCTTCCCTATTCATAGGGCATTTTCTCTAGAAATGCAGGGAAATGGAGAATTTACAAATAGTTTTTGATAAATGACAATATAAATTTATTTGCTAAAAAGGGATTTTTCTTCTCACAAAATGCTTCAGAAGGCTACTGACATTTATCTTCATAGCTTTCTTTTCTTGGTGTTTCTTAAGGTTTTCTGATTAAATATACTTATCCTCTTTTATGTGCTAATCATTCTTAAAATCTTGATGAATTTTATCATATTCATCCAATAAGAGAGCTTATTTTCCTTTTAATGGATCTAATTTCTGAGTTTCTTAAGTTTGGGATCTGCATTTTATTCCTTCCTCCAAATTTTGTTTTAATTCCAAAAGGTAACATGGACAGAAAAGCGCAAATATAATTATAAATACTAAATATTAGCCAGAACCTGGTGTAATTGCGGCCCAGATTAAGAAATAGAATATTACAAACAGTTCAGAAGCTCCTTGGGAATGTTCTATGAATTATATCCCTCTCCCACTGCTCTAGAGGCAACCCATAGCTAATATAATTGATTGTAATAAGTTCTAGCCTTTCTTTATAGATTTACTGTCTATGTAAACAGACAGATGTATACCTGCATCTAATATGATAGAACTTAGATTTGACTGTTTTTAACTTAATGCAAATGGCAATATATTGTGTCTTTTTTGTGTTTTGCTCAATATTGTATTTTAAGATTTTTCATTTTATTAAATATAGTTACAGTATGTTCACTGTCTGTATACAGTTCACTGAATGAAAAACCATTATTTAGTTATTAATTTTTCAATTCGTAGACATGAGCTGTCACTAACTTTTATGTATTATAAAAATGTTGCTATAAGCATACTTATACATCTATTCTCTTGCAAAAGTTAAGTACCTATTTAAGTCTGCTTTTCTTTTCAGATTGGGTTAGTTTTTATTTTTTTCTTACTGATTTGTTGTTTTTTTCTATGCATTCTAGAGGAAGGGTGTTTTTTTTTGTCAGTTATATCCATGTAAAATATCGTCTCCCATTTTGTGGCTGTCTTTTCACTTTTGCTAATGTGTCTTTTAATAAATACAGGTTATTAATTTTAATACAATGAAATATATGTCTTTTCCTTTGTGGTTAGCGCTTTTTATGTATTCTCATAGAACAGAGTAACAAAGATATTCTCCTACATTTTCTTTTAAAAATTTTAAAGTTTTCATTCTAGTAAGTAATTCAGCTGAAATTGATTACTTGAATTGTTACATAGGAATCAAATATAATTTTTTCCCAGTAGCTATCTGATTGTGTCAGCAGCATTTATTGAAACTGTCAATACTTTCCCAGTTCTATTGTACCATCTTTGTTTTATATCAAAGATTCATATATTTGTAGGTTTGTTTCAGAGCTCTCTAGTCTATCCACTGATCTATATGACATCAATTCCACTTTTGCTTAATATGTCTATATGCACCGATTTGACAGTTTTAATTACTCTCTCTTTGATATGGGACTTGATAACTGATAGAGAAAATTCTCTTTTTTTGCATTTCTTCTTCAAGAATTACTAAGATTTTCTTGACTTTAAGCATTTCCACATAAAATTTGTAATCAGCTTCTTATATTTCATAATAAAGTCTATTAGAATTTTAATTAGAATTATATTGAATCTGTAGGTCTATTAGGAGACAATTTGCATCATTAAAATATGATGAACATGGTATATTTTTCTAATATTTAAAGTTTTCTTTAATGATACTCAATAAAATTTTTATTATTCTTCTTATAGGAATCATGAATATCTTTTATTAGAATTATTTATAAGTATTTGATTTTTTTGATTTTTCTGTAAGTGGTATATTGCTAAATTTTCTTTTTCAAATATTTGTTGCATAGAAATGCAATTAATTTATATAAAGTCTATATCCAGAAACCTTGATAAATTCTTTAATTCTAACAATTTCTTAGTAAATTCTTGTGAATTTTCTACTTATACAATCATATTATATCATCTACAAACAACAATTTTGGTTTTTGCTTTCTAAATATTGTAATATTCATTTTTCTTTTTTACATCATAAGTTAGCATATTTAGTATAATGCTTCATAAAAGTAGCATTGATGGGAAAGATTGCCTTGTTCTTATTCTTAAAGGAAATCTAATGTTTCTACATAATGTATGATGAAGGCTCTACATTTTTGAAGCTACTCTATGAGATTAAGAAAATCCCTTACAGTATTAATTCCTAAATGTTTTTATCATGAATAAATTTTGAACTGTTAAAAGTGTTTTTTCTGTATCTATTTAGATGATCATATATTTTCCTCTGTGATCTATCAATGTAGTGAATTACAGAGTTTGATTCCCTAGTGTTAAACCAACTTCATATTGCTAATACAATTGCAACTTTGGCAACAGGAGAGAATTATCAATTATTATTTTGGATTGTACATTCAAATTTTGAATTGATACACTGTGCAAATTTAGCTGTCAACAGATTTATCCATTTATTAAGAATGAACAAAAAAGGCACGGGCCTCCAATATTTTTATCAATGGCAAAAAGTTAATGTCCACCAAAAAAATGTTAAAGAGATTGCAAAAAGTAAAAATAAATTAGAATTTTAATTATGTTTTATACATTATTTAAATCATTTTCTAAATGTTATGCATTCTTAAGGCTATGAAACTAGAGTAGTAATCAGTGCTGTTAATTGTTTACAGAAATATTTTAGGAAAAGCATTCTTCTTTATGTAAAATAAAATCAATTGGTGATTGGAATGTCTTTAAAATTCTCAGACTGAGCTGGCAAGCCTAGTCAGTTGTACGAAATTGCCTCCAAACTCTGTCCTTTCAAAATCCATTGAACCACAACAACATGGTGATAGCTTTGCAAATTGCATACCTAATGCTTCGATGAAATCCGACAGATTCTATGAAACAGGTAAACGGATTAACTCAGTGTCCACAGGGGTCGGGCAGAGAGGTAAATGAGAGAATCAAGTAGGGGATAAGTGTACACATGTTTGTAGGAGGAAGAGCATTTCTCAATTTAAAGGAACATATTACTCAGGTTTAACTAAATGCTGCCATGAGGAAATGTGAGGCCCAGAGCAGCCAGGAGAGCTGAAAAATATGATATTCTCCTTTTTTTCTTTTTCTGTGTTAGTGTTGTTTTGTGAAATAGTCTTATTTTTAAAAACCATTCTCTGTCATCGTAAAACACTGTGTGACCAAACAATACACATCTGCAGGTTATGTCAGGGCTTGCTGGTTTGTGAGCTTTGGAAGAAAGGCAGTTGACTTCTTATAACTTATCCCAACTTATTAAGTAATGGCAGAATAATGAATCGGTTGATGAACTTCATTTTGTCATTTTCAATACTAGACGTTTTCCTGCATGTCTAGCTTAGATTCATCACATCACAGCTTCTCCTTTCATGCTCACAAAATATTTATTGACACTAGTCATTTAATCCTCTCTACCTTCTCAAAGTCCTCTGGTTCTTAACAGTTTTCTGGGAACTAGAAAATATTGTGTTTGGATTATCAAACACATCCTGGCTCCACTTGAAACTTTGATGGGAGTACTGTAGCTGTTTCCCTAATTAAATTACGTGTTATTCATGGCAGCTAATTTTCTTGCCTATAGGGCAGAGGCCCAGGGTCTTTCAGTGTTAATGAAAACAGGGGGAGATTAATAATCGAATTGAAAACAATAAGATCTTATAATGAGTAGGGAGTGAAGGGTATCTCCTTTTGAAGAGATGGTCAAAAAAACTAGAGTTTAAGCCTATGTGCCAGAATGATTTCAGTGCTTCAACTAATATTTGTCTTGGCCTAATCTAGTTTGCTATTATCCTAAACTAGTACAGAAACAAATACACAAACAAAAAAATTGTTCTGCATTAATAGCAAAATATTTCCTGAAAGCACTAGACCCTAGTCCTTTTATTGGAAGGCAAACATCTCTGATTGTCTTGGGGTTGATAAAAAGAGATCAGATGACTAGTCAGGAAACGAGTCTAGTCCAGCGAGTGTGTTGATGTACCAATGTGTAAAAATTATCTGTAGTACTCCTGGAAACTGTTTTTTGCTTTTACTGAAAAAGGTTCTGGTGGTCTCTGGGGTGAGCCCTGGGGAAAACATGTTTTCATCAGGTACTTTAGATGAACCTTGTGAGTAATAAATGTTAAGAGCTACTGGTTTATGTCACGTAATGTGTGTTCTTGGGCTTCCTTCCTCTGATAATGAGCACAAATAACACCAGACTGCCCAATCCCCTGGGCAGTGGCAAAGATTCAATGAGATAATTGATCAATGAAAATGTTTTGAAAATGTAAAATATTCTGCAAGTGGAATGGGTGGAGAAATGAAGGGCTCCCAAGGGATTTAATGTAAAGAAAGCTCCACTGGGTGCTGGGCCTGTAAGAATGGCTAGAGGGACTATGGGGACTACTCCTCCCAAATTTTTAGAGCATTTCATACTCCCCTCACCTTTCTATTGTTCTCCCTCCCCTTCTCATTGTTAGTTTTACCCATCACAACCACATCAGAGAGAAGCTCTGTCTTCCTCCCAGTCTCTATCACTGTCTCAACTTCTTTTAACCTCATTCTAACTTTCAATCTTCTTCTGGATGTCAATGAATTTCTCTCTCTCTCTCTCTCTCTCTCTCTCTCTCTCTCTCTCTCTCTCTTTCATTTTCTATTCCTCCCATCACCAAAGCTCTCTAATTTATATACAAATAATACCACATGGAAAATGAATTAAAATATTATTTGTTGGTTTACCTGTATACTGTGAGAAATGTCTCTCATGACAGAGAATAGGCCTTTCACATGCAAAGCAATTACTTTCCAAGCAGCCCTATCTGAAAATTCCCCAAGGAGGCAAACATTAGGGAATAGGATTGAGACCTTGCTTCCATGAACATATCTAGGAATAACAGGATGAAAGTGAGGCAAAATAACTTTAGGAGAAATGTACAGAAATTGTTGCTTTCTGAGAAATGTACAGAAACAGTAAGATCATAGAATTGTAGACCTGGAAGAGAAGTTTAATATCATTTAGTTAAATCACACTCACTTTCTAGATTAAAGCATTGAGAGGTTAAAAGATTTGTTTGCCTCAGTCAAACAGCAAGCTTGTGGCCCTTGGTAACAAAAACCAAGGGCTCTTGGCCCAGAGGAAGTAAATTTTCCACCATTGCACAGTGTTGGCTTATAACACCAGTCAGAGCTCGGTGAGAATAAAACATAAGAACTTTGTAATATTGCCAAATATATAGATATGAGCTAAAGTAGTCTTTCTTTTATGTAATATACTGGTAAATTGCATATGTATTGTAGGGGTTTTGTGTCTTTATTTGACAAAGTAAAAAGCTGTTAATCCCATGTTAACTCTCCAAAGGACATTTTGATTATTTCCCAATTAATGAAATTTTAAAAACCTGGGAATAACTGAATTATCTGATGCCTTTGTTTCTGGACAGGATTAGAATAAAGGTAATTACTCAACATACTGAACCAAATCTTCAGAGGTGGAGAAGAGAAATCTGTAATCAATATGTCTTTACAATTGAATTTCCATAAGTTTACACTCTATTCTACTGCGGGTGACAATTAGTCTGATCAAATGATTCAGGATTACCTGATGAATGATGCATAAAATTATAAGATACCATCCTTTTTTCTTGTGAGCAAGACTCAGGAATGAGTCAAGACTTGCATGCAGATAATCATGCCTTCCTAGGCAGACATTTTCTGCTATTTATACAATAATAAGATGGCAGGTCAACTTCATAAAGCAAATCAAATAAATCCCACCAACCAAGAGAGTATCCCAAAATGACACTCACAGCTTCTCCACTACACAGGCTAAGGATAAAAATAAATATTGCCCTCATGTTACTGAAAACAAATTCAGGATGCCTTGGGTATTTTAAACTCTGTTGACTTTTGAAGAAACACAGTTCTCCAAATTAAAGCAAGATCTAGTTAGTAAGCATCATCAATGTGTTTAAAGATGGGTTCTGGGGGGTGAAAATCAATTAGGCATTGTCCTTGCTCCCAAGGGATTTATATTCAGTTATGTTGTAATGAACCCTAATAACAGGTTTTTAAAATGTTTATTGTCATTTTTCTTTCTTCCACTTTGCAATCTATAGTTTTTAAACTTAACTGATGCAAAACTTGTACCCAACAAATGAGGCCGTCAGAAAGTGAAAAAGAAAGAAGAAAAGAAAAATAACAGAAAGTTTATTGATTCACATAATTGAATTATCCTAATCCCAATTATGCTATCACTATTAATAAATCTTTAAATCAATTAATTCTATGTATTTAAAAAGGTAAGTCTTATTTTTTAAAACTGGATTTTCAGGGAGACAGATAATTGTGGAGTGTCTTATTGTAGGACAGAGGAGTTGTCATAATGGCCTTGAGGTGACAAATGCAAGAAAGACCTTTGTACCCTAGGGAGAATTTGTGTCCCCACACTTGCTGAATGCCCAAGGAGGACAATTTTTACAGTTCTTACCAAAAAATAATTTCTTTTTCCTCTTCAGCTAAAAATAAATTCAATGTGTTATACAAACATTTTTCTGTATTCTGTGTATGTGATCTTTATAACTCAGGCATTATTTCAATACATGGCAATGGGAATGTGTACCAGCCGTAAAAAATATGTAGATATTATGGCTAAAAGCAATAGTGAATTGGCAATTAAAGGCTCAGCTAGTAGGGAAGAATTCTCAAATTTATGAAATGCCTTCCTATTTATCCATTGATTCTGTGAGTTAAATTTTAGTTTGCATATTAATAACTGATATTTTAATAGTAACTTATAACTTGCACAGCATCTAAAATAGGTGTCCTGATTTCCGTGTAACACCAATACTGTCAACAAATATTTTTCTAATTTTTAGATAAACTGAGACTAAGAAATATTCAGTATCTTGACCAATTTCATCATATTTAGAAGCTAGATTCAAAGTCTGACATTCAGACCTAGGTTCTTTCCACTAACATACTCCACAAGCAATGCTTAATACTTTAAGATAGGTAATAATACTTGAGGATGTAAACGATGCTCACACTAAAAAGTTATAATTCTCATTAAATAAAATACAATTTTGCTTATTAATTTGAGTGATTAGTTTACAGAGTGAGTTAAATAACTTACAAATCTGAAAGGAATTCTGGAGAATATACCTTTCCGTGTATAGACAACTGTGCCTGTGTATGTTGTGATTAAGACTATAATTGGCACTCATCTTTCTACTATCCTATATTAATTTTATTGTGAAAATTTTTTCATGTGCCGGTTTTTCACTTTGTGAGAATTAGCATTATTTAAATATTTCCTGTTTCTGGATTGGAATCAATTTGCAAATAAAGTATCGATAGTTTATCTAAGCAATGGGATATAATAAACTATAAGACTCTCCATTCTAAAGCTCAGCAAAGCTTAGGGATTTACCATGTGACAAACACTATTCTAGGTGTTTTATGTACATTACTGCATGTGATCCTCTCAATTCCCCATGAGGCTGGGACTGTACTCATTCCATTTCACAGCTGACAAAGCTGAAGTTTAATGTACTTGCCCAAATACATACAAAGAGTAAGTGGCAGAGCTAGAATTTGAACTCAGACAGTCTGGCTCCAGAAGAATTATGAATGTGACACTAACTATTAATTACAATAACTATTAATTCACTAAAATTTATTTCCTCTTTGCTTCTTCCCTTCTCCTTCCAAGTCCAAAATTAGCTGCACTGATATTAGTATTAGAGCTAAGCACTTATTTTTTTTTCAACCAACATAAAAAATGGGTAGGTAGGCAGATGTCTACAATTCCTTTCAACCCATTCTCTAAGAATTCATTAAATCCAGAATGTTAAGAGGATTGTTATTACTAAGTAGAAATTCATTCATAGCTCTGTGGTCTTGGGTGTTGGTTTAGAAATGCCAAGAGATAGCACTGGCTTCTGAATTTCTCAAATGGCAAATCTCTATCCTTATTCTTTTCAATCAGAAACACTCAACTTATTGTAGTTTCTTACATGGGAAGGTAGCAGGCTACGGGGGCAGATTTTGGAGAACATGCTTTGGTTTAATTGTAAGCTACATCACTCAAGTATAACTCTATATTACCTCCAAATCTCTGTTTCCTAATCATTCCTAAGTAAGTAGGAATGATAAAGCTGACCTTGAAAAGTTATGATGGAAATAATGTAAAGTACCAGGCATGGAAATGGTAGATGTCAGTGGAGATACTGTCAATATTTATTTGGGTTAACCTATACCAAACCTAATGGTCATCTCCAGTCTCTAGTTTTTGACACAACTAATTTAGGTTTCAGCCAGAATATGACTGATGAAACAGATTAAAAAGCAGTTCACATGCAAATCTGCAGATGCTGGGCTTCAGTGCCAAGGACACAATGCCAGCACTGGGGACTGGGCCCAGGGTCCCTTCTGAAGGGACAGCTGGCTCTTCTGTAGGTTCCAGGTTCTGGGGGGTTGTGGACTTGGGGCCCAGTATTGGCCATATGTTCCAATTTTTCCATAGATTTCCATTGTGTGCAAAGTCTTCTGATTTAAAATCTTTAAATAAAAAAATAAAAAAATTCAAATGTCCACACACACAAAAAAATGCATTTCACCTTTCAAGCAGTATACCAAAAATTAAATCAATGACATTGGCACTGTTGACTACTAACCTCACAATATAATTCATTACTGACGCTATACAAACAAATGATTACCTTAGAACAGGACCTGGTTAGAATATTGTTTAACTTATGTAACAAAAGATTGATCTAAGCTATTTTTGTTTTGTTTTGTTTTGTTTTGTTTTTTTTCAGTGAAGAGGAAGAAAGTTAGTGAATATTAATTAGAGTATCAGAGAAATTGTAACTAATCTATACCTATATATATATGATCATACAACCCAAAATGTTCTAATTAAGCAAAATAATAAGTCCTGGGTTTCTCCAAAAAGAAGAATCTAAGATGAGGGCTTGTGTGCAGACAGATTAGATAGGACAGTGATCTCAGGGAAAGGAATGGAAGATTAAAACGGTAAAAATGTAGCCAGAATAGAAGGGGAAAGCACGTATTCATTGGTCCTGTTCCCCCTTCAGGTAAAAACTGTCTCATAGAGTGCTACTGCTCTTGCGTTTCTGGCTGAGACATACAACAGTACCAGGTGGGGTTCTGCAGATGAAACATGCCTTGATATCTGAATAACAGCAGACAGGAAAACTAGAGATTTGCGCTCATTTGAGGCAAGATGCTGTCAGGTTATGCATATACATAGCAGGTTGCCATAGCAATGGCTGGACTAAACATGGCCAAAGAGAATATAGGGAAAAACACAATGAATGTCTAATACTTACATGGTAGTTGTTTCTATTTAGACTAGTTATGATTATCTCTATGAATATATCCTTCTATAAGACCTAGAATCTCTATTCAAGTTTAGAAAACTACTTTTCTTATGGTTGCCTGAAATTTGGGTACTGTATGGTGGCCTTTCTAGATATAATCGACACCACTAATGTTTCCCATGCTGGTGCTGATATCGTAACATTACAAAGGGGATCTTGTTTGCTAACCAAAAGAGCTTTTTCTAACACCCAACAGGCATTATGATCCTACTTGATAGAGCTTTTATGACCTACAGGAATTCAGTGACAGGAAAAGAGACACTACACAGGAATTGAATGTCCCTTACAGTAAATTCCTGCTTTGACATTCACTGTTTACAAATGTGCATCCCAAATTGGTCTCAGAGATGAAGAGGAAGTTGTAAAGTGATGATTAAGAAAAAGAACATAAGTTACTTGGATTAGATAATTACTTACAAGTTAAAATATTTACCTGAAGCTTGAAATGTAACTTCATCAATTGAAAGGAAAATGTGAGCAATTATCCAGTAAATTAAAAGCTTTCTGAAATTCTCAAATGTTCACAGTTTTTTCTCGTTATCTGGATAATTACAATTAGCAAGATAAAATTGTCAGAAAATTTGCTGGTGACAACTGTTATAAATCTTTCGAAAATAGGAATTCTAGAATGATCATTTCTACTTTAAGTAGATAGAGACCATTAAAAAAAAAATGAGTAGTGAAGGAAGAATGCTAAACAAATGGATTAGGGACTGAATACTTTTCCCACTGGATTTGTTTCCATATTGATTCACTCTTCCTATAATAGATACTATAATAGATCCCTTGATAGTAATTAAATGAAACAGAAGTAATAAGTAAAATGATCTGCTCTAAAGCAACTTATGTTACCTAAGATAACAGATGAATTAATAATATACAGTATTTGTTTAACTTTCTTCCAACATCTCCTTCTGTGAACTTTGTTTTAGAAAGACGTTTTGTATTTTTTGAGAAGTTAGTTTAAAATAATATTTCTCGTTGAATATTTTTAACTACATGGAGATATTAAATAATATATTTGATACCCAAAAAGTAAACAAAAAAGTTCTATTTAGATATTCTTCCTTCCAAGGATTATAGATGTAGTATGTTCTTTTTCCAGATTTGTTGTAAATTACTATCACCTGGAACCAGGGTATCCATCTCTCCCTATCATCTTCTCTCCTGATGGAGTTTGATAATTGGCTTACCTTTGATAAGAGATCCCTTTCCTTATATTTTGGCACCTACTTTCATAGCCAAGAATCAAAATAATCCACTTGTATCCATATTCTGTGATTCATACCTGTCCATAACCTTTTCATAAGGACAAGGTAGTAAACTGATAAGTGATTGTCATTAAGAATAAATTATAAATAAAAACAATAAGAAAACAACTATATCATTCATTTATGCATTCATTTAGCTAATTGTTCCCTTATTATGTGTTTAGGACTATTACTAGAAAAACTATAATGACTATGGTCCCTACTTTCAAAGTGCTTATAGTCTAGTAAAGAAGACAAGATATGCACATAAATAACTATGACAGGTTTGGAAAATAAGTGACATAACAGAGTTGGAAATTTGAGCATCCAGAAGAGAAATAAATTGCTTCTCTATATTATTAACCTTACAATGGACATCACTTAGAATTTGTGGGTTTCAAGAGTAAAGAAAATTCACTGCCTCACCATTACCACTAGCTCCAGAGGCATTCCAATTACCTCTCAGACAATTTCAATTTATCATTGTGTTGAGGGTCATGGTCCCCAACATTGAAGGGCTTGCAAGCTGGCCTTAGTGGGCTTGGTGAAGCATAAACTTGTTTATCTGCTCCTATTGTTTCCTTGCTGCACCTGGAGGGTGCTCACTATCTACTTATGAAGGTATGTGGTGAGGATGGTCAGTTCCTTGGGACACAAAACAAAGATGACTATCCGGATTAATGGAAAAGGAGCCTAAGGCACATACTATACACGGTTAATGATTTACTGCAGTTTACTTCCTTAAAAATTTACAATAAAAGCTATGCGCAGATCCGATTCAGGGCTCAGTCATCTTTGGCTGAGTCCCTTGGGCTCAGTCTTCTTTGGCTGAGTCCCTTGGTCTCGCTCTTATCTTACTTCTGTCTCTTGTTCTTATTCAATCTGCATCGCCCCTCTCGAGTCCCATTTGCTCTTGCCACGCAGGATGTGACATCATTGGACATCTCTATTTGAATATCTTATTACTATTAAGCTCACCATGTCCCAAATTAAAAAAAATCATTTTTCTCCCTAAACCATATCCTCTTATCTTTCCCTACTTCTAGCCATTTTCTTAATTCTAGTGTTAAAATAACCCTCTCTGTACATCTCAGCCACTTTCTCCCTGACTGCCAATCAATGACATGGCAGATCACAAATTTTCTACTTCCTTAAAACTCTTCCCCAGAACCTTCTTTTCATTTTATTGACAGACTCTTAGATTTGCAATAGCATTTGAACTAGTTTTTTTAACTTCTACCTCTTCTGACTGTGATGGTCTAATCTGTATCCTGCTGACAGATTATTTGTTCCAATCTATAGCCCTAGTTGTGGAATTTTTATACTCAAACACATTTAGAGGCTCTAAACTCATTAACTATATGAGTCACTATTTCTCATCCTGGTATTCAACATATCCTGAAGCTATATTTCCAACCTTATTTCCCAATACTTATCTATGCCCAACCTGTGACCTCCTTACATTTATAGGCTAGAATATACTGATGTTTTAATGTTCCTACTCAGGAAATTACATCCATATGGACCTCCTCATTTTCAAGCTTCAGAATTTATCATAATGTCCACTTTCTTATAAAGACTTTTCTGATGTCCCTCCACTCAAAACTTAGCTAGTTGTGATTGCTCAATATCATTCTTTATTTACCACCTAAGGCCTACAGTATAATGAAATTTATAATTACTCTCTCCCCCGCTTTTAAGGCAAAGGCTGAGACTTATTGAGCTCTATAAACCTACAGGACTTAGCACGATGTCTGTCTTACGGTGTGTTCTATCCATTTTTTTTTTCCCATGGAATTGGATGTACAATCACTAGCAAATGAATTTCTCCAAGCAAATAAATCTTTCTTCATATACCAATAAAGTTATGTTTGTTCCTGCTTGCAAATGCCTAAGATATTTTAATCTTTCCTAAATTAATGTAAAGTTCAAAAAGCAAATGGCACTTGAAGAGTAAATTGCTTTCAGGGCCTCCTTTTTCTTGGAATCCCTCTTCATTGACTCTCTCAGTCCCAACAGTCAAACAAGCTTATCAATCTAGACTTAGAAGCCAAAGGGGCTTAAAAGCCATTCTACGGGTCTACTCAGTATGAAATATAATTTAGAAAACCTCAAAAAAGAATGACAGTTTCTTCTCAGGAACCTCCCATACATATCTCAACAGAGCAGCTTTCCAAATTAGAGAGTGTAAAATATTATACCACCAACCAAGTAATAGAAAGTCACTCACTGCCATGTAGAAAGATATCCTTGATTTTCACAGAGTACAAAAGAATACATTGTATTTATTTAAATCTCACACTGACAAAAACATCATAAAGAAAAATAAAAATAGTCAATTTCTCTAAAAGATCATTATTTAGGAAAAAATTACTATGCAAGAAAGCATGGATCTTTTTGACAACTTGTAAATTTAAGACAGATGAAAAGCCTTCCTTTCCATCCACAATAATCAACTTATAATCAACTTTATAAATTTGGGAAACATATAAAGCTTTGGAATCAATGTGTTTCTCGTACAGGGGGTTAGGGGAAGAACTTAATAAATCAGCTTAGGAAATGCTTCATTTCCTGCAGCGTATCTGGAAAGGAAGACATAAAACAGGCAGAGCCAGGTGCAACAAAATTATACACGTGGGTGGGAAAATCTCTTCTAATCCCTTCTGGGCACCACTCAGATGGTCAATTTATGCTCACGAGTTAGCTTCCTTTTCTCAGATAAATGGAGTGGTTTTCACAGACACTTGCCTGAAGTTAACAGATAGGCTTGTTGGCAGAGGTTGAAGAACATAGTTATTATGTAACAGTTGTCTCTGTTCCAATGGGAAATTATCTTACTTGGGTTAGTAGTTCATTAGAAAGAAGACACCCGTTAACAGAGAGGTTGGGCTCACTACCAGTAAGCTAAAGAAGGTTGGTATTTTCCCAAAATGACCATAATAGAAAAATTTGTTAGGTCATCTCTGGGTTGTCCTTGCATTTTCCATCTTCCTTACAGCCAGGTTTCACAGGCTGCTTCTGTTGATCCTATTCCACTTTGGTTTCAGAAGGACATGTAATCCATTTAGAGTTTAACAATGCCAGGAAAGTGGTGTCCCCACTGATGCTTACAGAGCCGAAACGGCAAGCAGCCTTTCAGAACTTATATTGACATGACACCTGTTTGGGAGCAGTATTTTTCACGGCATCAGGATATCTATCAACCTTTCCTATGCACACTGAAGAGTTACCTGTAAGCTAGCGCATTGATTTCTGTGACACTTATAAATATTCTCTATTTTAAGAAATCAGATTCTTAGTAACTCTTCCAAGTTAGACTTTATGGCATTGATATCCATAGGCACTTAACCATGAAAACTTCAAGAATGCATGATAAGCAATCATATGTGATTTTGAAGTGTTTGGGAATTTGTCCTAAATTACATATATATTTAAGAAATTAATGTTAAAATGTTTTTTCAAGAAGGAGTATGCTTATTTTTTCCTACATTATCACTGGAAATTAGAATTTTGTAGGAAGCAACATTTCAAAAAGAGTACAAGCAAAATAAAATAACAATGGAATTTCTCCACCCCCCACCCTCAGCTGCGAGGGCTCCTCAGAGTCAGAATCAATCTTTCCCAACTGTGTTCTTTTATGATAGTTTATACTTTGTTTTTCACATTTATTAAGTCTGTCTTGTATTAGAATTACATGCCTATTTCTCCCAGTAATACATTTACTACTATGGGCAAGGACAATGTCTTGCTCAGTTTTGTGTTTCTTGCACTGCAGAGACCGTGGTAGAAGCCTAATAAATGTTGATTAAATTTAATTGCTTACTGTGAATCCCTCAGGAAGGGTTTAAAGTCAAATGTAATCATTTCTTGTAACTGATCATTAATATAGTCAGGGCTTAGGTAGGTACATGTATATATCCTTTGTCTGAGTTTCAAAACCTGCAGTCAGTGGGTAGAATTTTTATGTCTAGAATTCCCTTAAATGTTATACAAAATGTGTGAAGACATGTGCATATTTCTGGAGCAAACATCTGTAAACTTTCATCAAATGACTCTCCTCTTTACCCACCCCCACCTCCTTAAGATATTAAGATTCACTCCCTGAGGCAGCTTTACTCAACCTCTCGATTTATCAAAGCTGAAATATAGATGGGACAAATAAAGGCCAGCATCTGCCACACAGTATTTCCAATTACAGCCTTTCCCCCTATATGATAAACTTGTCATTTCTAACCTTACATCTGAAGAGAGCACAGTTTAAGCCAGCATTTAATCCCCAGATTTGTGTTCTCTAAAATGGTCATTGTATATCCCCAGCACCTTTATGATGCCATCAAATACACTTCAAGACCACTGCACTAGCAAACATTTCCCTTCAGTAAAAACAAACATTCTCTCCTATAGAACTTTCTCTGTGCACAACCAGTCAACACCCACACACTCCACTCAGCAAATGAATTGCTGCATCTGAGTTTCAAGGAAAGCTCCCTGAAGGTAAACTGAGGCTAACCTCCTAGTACTAGGGATATCTGACCCACACTATCAGAGGAATAAGAGAAAACGGTACCTTGGTTGTCGTCACTGCTGCTACAAAGACTGGGCAGAAGACAAAGGATGGTGACTTGAAGCAGTTTCATGGTGCCCGTGGATCGTTGCAGTGGCTTCTCGCTCCAGAGTCAGACAGGGACAACTCCCTTCCAGTCTGGCAGGACCTTATTAGCAAATGGAAAAGGTGCGCTGACTGTGAACAGCCACTGCCCATTCCTACTTATTTCGGGGGCTCTGATAAGGAACAGGAGGAAATACACACACTCCCTTTGGGAGTTCAGCAGAGAGGAGATTTATTGTTTCAGTCCCTTACAGGAACTTTTTTTTTTTTCTCTCTTCCTTTGGCAGCCACTTGTGTTTTTGTTACTATATTATTTTGTTCTTCTTCAACAAAAAGGTCAGGGCTGGTTTTGAACAGAAACAGATCTTTCTTGAGAATGGATCATACAGCTTTCTAACTTTTGTTTTGAAAGTGCATTTTGGAGTCATTATAAAGGGTGCCTCCAGTTTGGATAAAGAGGCTTTATCTGCCTGCGGGTTCAATTTTAGAGCAAAATCCACGAGGAATCAACTTTTCATCTCTCTTTCCCACTTAAAATCCAGATTAGCAAAGATCACCTTCTGGATATAAATGCAAAACCTTATTAAACAGATTTTGTCCTGCTTTTGAGCAAGCAGACAGACCTCTTAGGGATGTCCAGGGAGGTTTTCAGGATATTTCTAATAGAATGTAACAAAAATGTGTTAGTGTTCACTGCTCCTTCTGGTTTTAATTGGTGGTATCTGATGAAAAGGATGGAAAAATTACTTATAATACCTCCTGGATGCTCTTCTTTAGGAAATGCAATTGGAATGTCACTGGAGTGGAATGCTGTCACAAGAAATCAGTGATGTTGGGAGAGATGGATTCTTCAAACCAGAATGTCAAATAGGCCAGATACTCTTTCTATATTAGGGATCTTTTTGATATTAATAGCAATTGGTTAAAACGTGGTGATAACACAGCCACAACCCTAGCTACAATCCCTGTGTGTGCCAAGTAACTCTACACTTTTCCTCAGCCACAGGCTGAACATGTCCTCTCAGCCAATTATCATCCCTTTACACACCTTGAAGCCTGAAGCTTCCGTGACAAAAGAGTCTTGGTGGGTTAGTGTAGATTCATCTGCTCCACCAAACCAAACCAAACCAAACCAAACCAAACCAAACCAAACCAAAACAAAACAAAACAAAACAAAACAAAACAAAACAAAACAAAACAAAACAAAACAATTCCAAAATTATACCTTTACCTGTTTATAAAGAAAACACATATTTCACTATAACACCATGCTGGGAAGGATTCATTATAAGAGTGGTTAGAGCAAATCAACTAATCAAAACACCCCAGAACACTAGCTTGTTTCATCCTAAATTATGCCAAGACTTCCATTTTTTATTGAGCCTCCAAGTTTCGATTTTGCGCATAAGCAAGATTTAATTTTATCCTCTTTTTAAATTCATTTTCTAAAACAGACTGCCGTTGGACTTGTTACTTTATTTGGCATATCCTGGAGAGTATAAAGATAGCAATGTATGTAAATAGATGTCACATGCACATTCCATAAATAAGTTGGGGTGTGGCCATGAACTCACAGTCAAGCACTCACATTGCCTCACTTCCGGCTCCTTGCTCTGCTCTAACTCTGGAATTTTCAGCACACTGGGGCACCACTGATGTTGGTCACAATCACTGCTACAGGGATTCAATAGCACTTTGATTTCTCAGCCCTGACTTCTAGGCATTTCCATGAAGAAGACTAGATATCTATTCCAAGAATGCTTGATAATAGCATGTTAGGTCTATTTAAAAGACAGGATGAGTAAATGGAAAAACAAAACTAAAACTGAGAAAATTCTTTTCTAAATGGCCAGGCAAAAAAAATTGAAAAAAAAAGAATAGGAGTAATATTGTGGGTCAGCTTTGTATTAATAACTCATAACGTATTTTTAAGGTAAAAATGATTCAGTAAAACAGTGGCGATTGCCACTGAAGAGACAGATCAGTGGCATAAACAGAAAGTACAGACACAGAAATATATATAGATATAAATAAAGAGATACAGATACAGATATAAAGACATAAATATAAATATATTTGCTGATATATGTGTGCATATGTAGAGGGAGATTTTATACATATAGTAAATGTGGTATGATATATTATTTAGTAAATGATTTTTGACAAGTTGTTAACATCTTTAAAAAAACAAAAGTGAGGTCTCTATTTTACATCAAATACCAAAATAATTTTTTTTATATGTTAAAGATTTAAATGTAAAAAACAAAATTTCCAAATTTTAGGAGAGAATATGGGTGACTATTTGCATATAACTGGGTTGAGAGGACATTTTATGCAGGACACCAGAAGCACAGCACATAAAGGAAAGACTTGATCTGTTTACTTACATAAAAATTAAAAGATTTTGGCTCAACCCACCATAAGATGAAAAGGCAAATAAAAAAACTTGTAAAAAATAATACACAATAAAGATTTGATATCCATAATATGTAAAGGCCTCTTGCCAATCAACAATGAAACAATGACTCTGTGAATGAAAAAGAGACAAAAGAATGTCATAAAAGAAAAAACAGAAGACCCATCAAATGGAAAAATATGTTCATCTCATTAGAAATCAAAGAAATGGAAATTCAAGAATTGAGAAAACTTTTTGTCTTTCAAATATAATTAGGTATATTTTCTGACAACCCAGTTTTGATGAATGCTCAAGGGCGATTACTGTCTTATTTTGGGGCTATGATCTTTCTGGGGTATGACTTGGCAATATACATCAAAACTCTTAAAGAACCATACCCTCTGAACTTGCAACTATGTTTAGAGACATTTTAAAAATGAAGATGCTCATTAAAGTTCATGTTATTATAAACACTTGGTAACAACATGAATTATTAAGAATAAGATGAAATATTATTCTGTCACAAAGTAGTATTAGAGAAATTTTATACATGTTGGAATATACTCATACTTTATTGCATGTACATATGTATTTATATGTACCTATGCATTTTATATATATATATATATATATATATATATCCAAAAAAATATATACATATTTTAAGAAAGGAAAAACTTTTAAAATTGTGATAATATATACCAATAACAAAAGATAAATACAAGTCATGTGTATATATATTTTTGGCACCCCCAGGATAGATAGATAGATAGCTAGATAGATAGATAGATAGATAGATAGATAGATAGATAGATAGATGATAGATAGTAAAAGATGAAATGTTGGTACTGCTTACCTCCTACAGTGAATGATGAATGCTTTTTATCTTATATGTTTATTTTTCTTTAAAGATTTTCTAGACACACATTATTTCTGTCTTTAAAAAAAAACAAAAACAAAGCTTTTGTTTGACCTGATATGTTTTTTTGTTTAATTTAGTATTTTGAGGGAATATTTATGCAAACATTTTGTATTCTACCTTACCTGAATATTTTAATTATTAGGAAGTGTGTGATTTAAGAGTACTTTAATGAAAGAAAATATATGAAGAGAACTAAACCACCCAACCTGAGAGATGAAAAGATGTTCTTGCTTTTATTTTTTCACAATTTGTCTTCTGAACTGTGAAGATCTAATCTGAAAGATAAGCTATTGTGAGTTCAAGTAAAAGCAATCCTAGAATTCTTTCCAAGTACATAACAAGTTTGTCATTGACATCTTTAACACTGAAGAAATGGTATAATGAAGACTCCAACACTGATGAATTTATATTAACTCATGTGTTGCTGGGAAGATTTGTTCAGCTGGAACCATTATTAAGCCTCCAAATTAAACTTGCTTTCCACACTTGCCCTCTTCCTCTCTGCCAGCTTGTCATGAATAAAATCATCAAAAATGGTAGGAAATACCAAAAAGTGACTTCATGAACTGGTAAAGAGAATGAGCTCTGGGCTTAAACCCTTACTCCCTCTCATAGTTCTATGTGACTTAACTGAATACTTGGCCTTTTTATGCCTTGGTTTACCCATGAAGAAAAATGGGACAATCACCATGGCAAATTTAAATGTTGTTTAAAGATTCCAGAAAGTCTTCTAAAAGTGTGTATTAAAACAAAGAAACATTTAAACTAACCTTAAACTTCCAGAATCTTTAAGGTCAAAGAAAGTGTTTTAGTTCAGTTGTCACGTCTGTTAGGATTTTATATAAAATCATCTTAAGAAACATTCAGATGATGAGAGCCCCCCAGTATTGTTGATAACAGATTAAACAGAGTCCCAACTCTTTTTTTCAGGAATTTATTTTATGCTCCACTTTCAGGTACTTTAAATATCAGGTGCTTTCTTCAGTGGAGATAGAACTTAAACAGTTTATTTTTGTCACTCTCCTATCTGAGATGGAATTGGGGGAATCTCCTGAAAGTATTGAAACAGAGTAAAGACAAACATATTTAGGCCCATAGTACTAGAGATATTAAGTCCTTCTCCTGCAGAGCCAAAAATGGATAATGAGCAGGGATAGCAGGTAGGCCCAGACATTTGGGCAAGTATCTTCCTTGATTACTATATTTCTATTAATCAATTCCCATGGCCCACGGCCAGTGTTATTTCATTATGAAAAGAAGATCTGACAAGCTGATTCTCGAATCTTTCACAGAGCTTATTTTTCACATTCCCCAATGGTCCATCACAATTTTACTCCTCAATGTATAAAAACAATTCTCTCACCTGACACAAACTCCCTAACTTGATAGGGATTAATCTCTTAAGTCTTTTTGTTTGTTTGTTTGTTTGTTTGTTTGTTTGTTTGTTTGTTTGTTTTGAGAGCAGTGTCACCGGCCCTCAGATGTGGGACCCGAACCGGGGCCGCTGGCTTCCCAAGCCAGCGCTTAACCACCACTCCACTCGGCCGGCCCTCTTAAGTCTTTTGATACATAAAACATGGAGGAAATCATAAAAGCACAGTAGTTCAGAGATGAGATATAGAAAAAGTTATTTTAGCACAAATTCTTATCTAATAGAATCATTCTGACAGATGATGAATGATCCTGCATGTCAACAGTTGAAATAATTGGACCTTGTTATTCTGTGAGGCAGCCCATTCCGCTGTTCAACCACTCTCCTTGTTAAAAAGTTCAAAAGCCATTTCTTCATCCCTACTTGCCTTAAGAAGCTTGGGAAATCACTGAATTGTTGAAAAATCATAAACCTTTTTTTTCATATACAAAACTGAATTGAAGAGTATTTTTTCCATTAATCATGTAGGTCATATGAATAAGGAAATCAGATTTTTCCAAGAACTTTTGGGGAATAAGATTACAATAATATGTAATTCATTTAATTATATCTAATGAAGTACAGGTATGATTATTTCCTTGGAAACCTGGATTATGTAAACAAACTAAAAAATAAAATAGCAAGTATAAAGTTCTTCAGTAGTTTATACAACTTTCCATTTAACTCAGCTGCTGCCATATGCCCCATGTCCAAGATTTCTGCTCAGATGTCTCATTTTTCATGTGCCAGAAATAGTATCTTAGGGAAATATTCTTTTCTATGTCAAATGACACCTATTAAAAATTACTGAGTGTGTAGTATATGCCCAGGATTTTTTTTATAGATATGTTCATACAAAAATGTGACATACAAGTGAATGGCACCTAAGAGCCTTTACTTTTCACTCTATGTATGCTCCAATAATTTACTAATTTTGCTTTTCTAATTAACTATTTAGAGTTTACTCCTTTTTTTTTCTCACCCATTTTTGTTCTTGTTCTCATTTTCCTTAACCCCTTTTTGTGTTGTCCATCTCTGTGGCCATTTCATAATACTCAAAAGAATCTTTCACATGATCAGATCTGAACCAATTTAAAAGCATGATGAGGTGATTTATTTATATCTCCCTTCCAAACTCCAGATGAACGGAAGTTGAAGTTAATTCTCTAAAAACTTTGTTGTGTTCTCTCTTTTTTTCCAAATAAAGAAAGGCGACTGCAGGCACAGCTTTCTAGTGTTCATAGAAACATATAAACTTAAACTTAGAAATGGAAAGTCTGTACTGGTTCATTGCCCTTAAACTACTGTACACATAACTCCATGGAAGAGTTTCCTTACTAATGGCCCCTGGGCTGCACCCCAGGGATGCAAGAAACTGCTGCTTGTTCTTTGTCTATATTATATTTCATTTCCAATCTTCTTTAATCATTCCCTTCCAGGATTCTGACTTTTAGCCTAGTCTCTGCCTCTACCTACAAGTGTTTTAGTTTGGTTGGATGCTGAGTCTCAGGTCAACACTCTGCTAACCTATGGAGAGATTTCTCAGATGATGATGTTCTATACCCTCCACCCCATCTCTTGTCAAAACTGGCAGAGATCTGTACCCAGAAACATTTACTGCTTCCTGAATATTCAGCTCCTTGTATTAGGTGGGTTCATATAGCTAGTTCTGGCCAAGGCTTTAAACAAAAGTAATATGTGTTGATTCCAGAACAATACATAAAAAAGCAGGTATGAGAATGCTTCCTATTCCCCTTCCATGGCAACATTTGAGAGCGCCGAATCCTAACCACTAGACCACCAGAGAACCTCCATGGCATCATTTGAGATCATATATAATGGTGCAATATGGGTCCCTGAGTAACCGTGTGAAGCAGAGCCCTCCACCTCCAACACCATAGAACTGCCGTGAATTTGCATAAGCAACACATAAACATTTATTGTATTAAACCATTGAGATTTCAAGTTTATCTTGTTACACAAGCCTAGTAGAGGATCTTATTACCTTCTCTTGAAAGTTTTGATTTGATAGAATTAAAACTAAGTTGGTTACACTTGTCAAAGATCATCAGCCTCCCACACCAAATAGTAAACTCTTCAATGGCAGATCATCAGTCTTGCCATCTATCCACATAGTTTAGCACAGTACCTGACACAAAATAATGAAATTTTTCTATCAACTAGTTTGATCTGTCTGCTCTGATCCCAAACTTTTAGGAAGATCTTATATTAAGTTCTATTTCCTCCCCCATGTTTACTTGCTCCATTTTCCCTTCAGTAATAAAATGAAGTGGAAACCTGATTGATCTAATTGAAGGCTCATTGATAGAAGATAGGTGCAGAGGGAAGAGGTCCACATAGGTTCTTAGATAACATGTAGAGTTCCTTGTTTTACTGAGAGGCTTTAGTATAACATGAGAATATGGGCTTTTGGGGCAAACAGTCTGAGCTCTGTCATTTTTTCTGTGTGACTAAGGGCACATTAATAAAGCCCTTTAGTCCTCAATTTCTCATCTTTAAAATGGATAAAATAAATAATTTTCTCATGGGGCTGTTAAAATAATACCTGAGATTTATATACATAAATTACCTGAAGCAATTGATGGTCCTCACATTCCAGTCCTGTTATATGACATTATGATAGAAATAGAAATACCTTTTCTTTGAATCTAATTTGCATCTACAAAGTGACAATGACAGTTCTTGGTTCTGAAACTACCAAGCTGATAGTATAACTTCAAAAAAGTAAAGATCATTTGAATGGAAGTATTCTAAAACCTGTAAGTTCCTTTTTACCAACAAGATCTGGTTTTTAAGTTTTCTGAAAATTAAGAATATGTTTCTTAAAGTAATCCAAGTTGTTCTACAAATGGGGTGTTAATAATTAAGCACATGGCCATTATCAAAGGCCTTGCCTTGCTTGGATACAAACAATTTTAGCAAAATGCAAATGAGTTTTGCACCAAGCTTCTCAAAATTAATCCTTTCCATTTCATCACCAACTAGAATTGTTTATAACTCTTTTCAACTTTATTAAACTAGCACTGGCTTAGTTTTTATCCTACCCTGTGTAACTAAACATAAAAATATCTTGGATGAACAACAAAGCTGGGACCCACGTTGACCAATCCTTCCAAAACCAGACTTTGGTCAGAAAAAATGACATAGTAATGGCTTTCACAAGAAGATTAGTGCTGTAGCTGAGTAAATTTCCAATCACAGATTCCAAATTTCCTCTCTTAAGAAGTTTTGGATTTTGATATCCTGGACTTGCCTGATAATGTACCATTGGCTGTATTGCCCATGTTTATTCATGAATCTTAATATAGAATAACCCTATGGAGTTTTTTAAAAATATTTATTTTTCTTCCTCACCTATAAAATTTAAATTTAGTAAATATAGGGTGGGTCCAGGCATACATATGGGGGGGGGATGTGATTCTGATGGTCACCCTCAGTTAATAATTAATGATTTAGATCATTATAAAAAAGATTTTTTTTAAATGTGTGCTTGCTATTATTTAAAAGGAAACAGCAATATTTTCTGGTTCTTACTCTCTGCTTTTATTCTAAAAGTCTTCATTTTAATATTCTATAAGTCTTTCTAATTGACTTGTATCAAGCCTTCTTAACTTCAGTATAATAAAATTTTCAGAGACAATAACAGTATTTTAGAACTCACTTCTACAGAATTTTTAACTGCTTTAAATTAAAATATAAATTCCATTTATATTGTCAAACTCACAGCTAATTAAACCTGGCTTGATCTTTTCAAGTGGCAATGAGTCTAGTCTATAGAAAGACATAATTAGGTTTTATGATTTTGAGCCCTTAAACCCCAAATATTCTAAATTTCCTTGAACAATCATTCATGAATTCATTTTTTAATATCATATTTGCATTCTGATTTATAAAAATAGAATAAAATACCTCCACCTCTTGAGGTAATGGTTATATTCCAGTGGTTCTAGGTGTTTCCTTTCAGTTTGGCTGAGGTAAACGTTCAAATCTGAGACGTGATGACAAGGTGTGGTTCCATTATAATGACATTATGTCTAATCAGTTTAGTTATATTAATACCATGTTCTATTTCTGTCTAAACAATCCTCTAATTATCAGTTTGCCACCCAAGTAGAATTATCCTCTTGGAAAAAAAAAATACCTTCCTGACCCATAAGGCAAGTGTCTCAACTCTTAAGCAGTAATTATGTTCTATATAAATTAATAAATTAGCATTTGTGTTTCTATACAACTAGTCCCTCAAATATCACTAGTTTGGTTTAATTCTCCAGATCTGACAAATTTCAGTTTCTGAATATATCACACTGAAGCTAGATGCTGATTCACTGTGACCTAACCTAGTCATTCCTCTGTGAAAACACTGTTTGAGTGTCACTGGATGACATCTCTATTTTTATTGTTGTGTTGTTGTTGCTCCTGTCACAATAAGAATTCCTGAATTTCATTATCCACTGAACTATATAGAATGTATTGCTTTCTTTTCTTTGTTTTCCCCAAATAATTCTTTTAAACTTCCAAGATGGCTCTCTGATCCTTGAATTCTGGAATTAATGAAAAAGTTGACATTTCTCCTTAAAATCGCTTTCCTGTTTTTATAGATACTGATGGTAGTGCCACTTCATTAAAACTCTGATTTGTTAAATTATTTATTTTTATTTTATTTTATTTTATTTTTTTGAGGGCAGTGTCCCTGGCCCTCATATGTGGGACTGAACCGGGGCCGCTGGCTTCCCAGGCCAGTGCTTAACCACCGCGCCACTCAGCCAGCCCTAAATTATTTATTTTTAAAGAAAGATGGTTTTTGCTTTATGTTCTTGTTAATATTAATAAATACTTTATTATAATAATTACTAGTTTCTGGTGTACAAAACATTTACACACCTCATAAAGGGATAACGCCAACAAGTCTACTACCCATCTGACTCCATACATAGCTATTACAATACCACTGACTATATTCCCTATACTATATACTTTGCATTCCATGACTATATATTTTTTTAAATATAGTTGACATTCAATATGATTTTATATTAATTTCCTATGTACAGTGTAGTGGTTAGGCATTTATATAATTTATAAGGTAATCTCCCCAATAAGTCTAGTACCCGATACATAGTTTTTTTTAATGTTATTGACTATATTTCCCATACTGTATTTCACATCACCGTGACTATTTTGTAGTTTGTAATCCCTTCACCTTTCTCACCCAACCCACCCCTCTTCTAGTAAGCATCAGTTTGTTCTCTGTATTTATGAGTCTATTTCTGTTTTCTTTGTTTATTCAATCTGCTCTTTAGATTTCACATATAAGTGAGATCATGTGGTATTTGTCTTTCTCAGTCTGATTTATTTCAGTTAGCATAATACCCTCTAGGTCCATCCATATTGTTGTAAATGATATCATCCTTTTTTATAACAAGATAATACTCCATTGTATATATGTACCATATCATCTTTATCCAATTGTCTATTGATGGGCATTTGGGTCCATCAATGAATAGTGCTGCAGTAAACATAGGGGTGCGTATATCTTTTTGAATGAGTGTTTTGGATTTCTTTAGATAAATATCCAGCAGTGGAATAAGGCAGTTATATTTTTAATGTTTTGAGGAACCTCCATACTGTTTTCCATACTGGCTATACCAATTTGCAATCCCACCAACAATGCACAAGGGTTCCCTTTTCTCGACATCCTCACCAACACTTGTTGTCTGTTGATTTACTGATGATGGCCATTCTGACAGGTGTGAGATGATATCTCATTGTGGTTTTGATTTGCATTTCTCTAATAATTAATAGTGTTGAGCACATTTTTATATGTCTATTGGCCATCTGTGTATCTTTTTTGGAGAAATGTCTGTTCAGGCCTTCTGCCCATATTTTAATTAGATTGTTTGTTTTTTGGTGTTGAGTCATATGAGTTTTTTATAAATTTTGGATATTAACCCCTTATCAGAGGCATTGTTTGCAAAAATCTTCTCCTATTCAGTTGGTTGCCTCTTTATTTTGTCGATGGTATTTTTGCTGTGTGAAAACTTTTTAGTTTGTGTAGTCTCATTTGTTTATTTTTACTTTTGTTTATTTTTACTTTTGTTTCCCTTGCCTAAAGAGATTTATCAGTAAAAATAGTACTAAGAGTAATAGCTGAAGAGTTTACTTCCTATATTTTCTTTAGGAAGTTTTAAAGTTTTGGGTCTTACATTTAAGTCTTTATTCCATTTTGAGTTTATTCTTGTATATGGCATAAGAATGTGGTCAATCCAGTTTCATTTTTTTGCATGTATATGTCCAACTTTCCCCCCACCATTTACTAAATAGACTGTCTTTAGAGTAAATGACCATATAGGTATGGATTTTTTATGGGCTCTCTATTCTGTTCCATTGATCTTTGTGTCTGTTTTTATGCTAATATCATTGACTGTTTTGATTACTATGACCTTACAGTATAATTTGATATCAGGTAACATGATACCTCCAGATTGTTCTTTCTCAGGATTGTTGCGGCTATTTGGTGTCTTTTATGGTTCCATATAAACTTTAGGATTATTTGTTCTAGTTCTGTGAAAATGCCATTGGTATTTTGATAGGGGTTGCACTGAATCTATAGGTTGCTTTGGGTGATATGGATATTTTCACTATATTAATTGTTCCTATTCATGAGCATGGTATGTAAGATCTGACAATTAAGTTCACAAACTTGTTGCAACAATGTTGTTAAACTTTTTTGATATCAGAGGGATTATTCATTATGAATTTGTACCAACTGGACAAACAGTTAACCAAGCTTACTGTTTGGAACTGCTGAAAAGGCTGCATGAAAAACTTAGATGATCTGAACTATTTGCCAACAATTCCTGGCTCTTGAATCACAATAATGTACCAGCTCACACAGCACTGTGTGTGAGGAAGTTTTTTCTTGTCCCAATGCCCAATGTTAACTTCTGAAAAATATCTAATTCAGTATTTTAAAAATTTTAAGCTGATAGACCAAAAATAAAACAAAGAAACAAAAACTAGAAAGAACTTTTAGATGTGGAAAGACAAAAAAAGAAAACATTCTATGCTTACATACTAGGATTGGCTATTGGCTCTAACCCAATCTGGTGTTAACCCAAGTAATAATCATCAAGACTCCTGGTTTGTCAACCTGAGCTTGGAAACATTAGAGCGCAGTGCTTCTCTAAGTGTAGTGTTGGACAACAAGCGTAAACATCACGAGGGGTGCTTGTTAAAAAACAAAGAGCGTAGGTTTTAAGTCTGGACTAGATAGTCAAATCTCTAAGGAAAAGACCCCAAAAATTATATTATTGAGAGGTTCACCCAGGCAATTCTTATGCATGCTGAAGTTTTAGAAGCACCCCTATAGGTTTTTTTGGTGTTTGTTTTTGGTTATTTGTTTTCCCTGGGGCTTATTAAGTGTGAACTTTTTGTGGAGCCTGGGATATGTCAATCAGCAACTAAAAGAACCAACCCCTTTGTACTTGATGGGAAGTGGTTTTCCTGAAGATATTCAATCCATATTGGATGTTTGAGGTCAGCTCCAAAATAAGTAAGTCCATCAATATCCTGCTCTAACCCTGCCCCCCCACACACACACACACATCCTCTTCAGTTCATTAGTAAGTGTAGGAATGTTGGTGAAGAGTGAAGAAAAGGAATGTAACTGTTTACTTAAATGCTGGTTTAGTGATTTCATTCGATACAAAGAATAAAGCCCCACTAACTACAAGTTCAGACATTTTGCTAAACCCAAAACTGCAGTGCAGTCAAACATGTGTTTTGAAAAATTTGTTCATAGGTAGATCTGAAGCTGAGATAAGTGGTTGTCTTAAAGAATAAAATTATTTGTTTGATGATTGCAATGATCTGAGACTTTTGAAGGACAAGGACTGCATAAAGAGCAGAAATATAAACATGAGAAAGATATCACTGGAGATGTGAAAAGAACCCAGCCTGAAACTTTCTGTTTTCTACTTTTTCAGACATGTTCTTATTATGGTAGCTATCATTTTATGTGTAGAAAACAACCTAAGTCCCTAAAAAGGAACAGCAGAGCTTTTTTCTTTAATTGATTTTCTTTATGATGAAAATAATGAAAAAAAGGAACACTTGCTATACCAAACAAACATAAATTCATTTTCCCCCTTGACATTCCAGAAGACAAAAGATCTTGAAGACAGAATATAGGTTTAGGACTAATGGCCCTTTAAGAGCCCATATGGAGCCACAACCCTGCAGGAGGCCCGACTTCCTCTCTACTTTTGTGTCCTCCTGCAGTCTTCATTCCTCAAGAAAAACCATAGCTGATGAATGAGATCTAGGGACTGAGGCAGATTTTCCACAAAACTAATGAAATTTACGCTTCAGAAACTTTTCACTTGCATGTGCTAATTTCAAGGTCATTTGGGTGGAATCTAGCAATGTTTTCATGTAGTTATAAATTTTTGCTGTAAAACTGGCAAAAAGAAGATGCTTTAAACTGAAATCAGTTAATATTATTGTCTCTTTCTTCATCGTTTCTCTTCCTATCCTGATGGGTAACATTGGAATGGATATTATGTAGAAACAGCTAAGGGGAAATTGAGTTGGGAATTAAGTTAAGATTTGGTGGTATATATTTTTTGTGGTTTATAGTTTTAGTTATGGTTAGCTATTCCAATGTACAGTGTTTCAGGAATGTCTTTACCTGTCACTGCACTAATTAGCTTTGTGCTGTGCAGAATGGACAAGGCCTATTGTCTGATTATGATATGAAAGGGTTTTATGGCTCTTGGTACTGGAATTCGGTGGATTACGTAAGAAAGCAAAACAATGCCTGAAATGTGTCTAGTCAGATGCTAATTTGCGAATAATTCTTCCAATCATCAGATGTATCAAATTATGTGCTGAATGTGTGGTTCTTCTTGTTCTCTTCTGTCTGGAAAACAATAAATGTCATATTCAAGTATAAATGCAGTGTAATTTTTTCTTTTTTGATAGGAATTATGATAAATAGGCCTTATTTCTCAGATTAGTATTACAAAAAGCAAGTATATATGTGTGTGCAGTCACATATTTAAGTAACCTAAAACAAATTTTGTTCAACCCAGTGAGAGAAAAACTAATTCTCTTTCTCTTCCTGTTTTAGAAAATGGCTTTACAAAATCTTTGTCACATGAAGATGTGATCAAATATTACAAAGCCAAAACATATAGGAAAAAAGTATCATAGAAGCATGTTTTTTGGTGACATTTGTGATATTTGTTGGCCTTTAAAATATGTAATCTTCTGTGCTTTTTTCCTCTCATTCTAAATAAATATTATCTGTATACCTTATATCTGTTTTCTTAAAAATTACAATCACGTTTTATAAACTTCAAGCCCCACAAAATCATTTTCTTGTCCTTCCTAGGGGAGCTAAATGGAGAATATTAAAATTTTTAAAACATTCAAGTAAAACATAATATGATTCTGCAAAAACTGTCTCTAAAACTAAACAAAATAGAATAAAACAGTGCCAGGTCTCTCTCTCTCTCTCTCTCTCTCTCTCTCTCTCTCTCTCTCTCTCTCTCTCTCTCACACACACACACACACACACACACACACACACTGTCTAGACTTCTCATACTTGGGAGAACAGAGCAGACAGTCTCCACATTCAACACAGTGATTTGCATAGGAGCTCACTAAGCCTCAGTGAGAGAATTCTACACAAACTTTGTTTTCTTGTCTTTACAAAAGGCCAAATAATACTTCCCCTCTATTGATTGCATATCTACTTGGAAAGTTCACTCTTCTCAAGCCTCTATGTCTCTAAACGCTGTTTATCTGCTCTGTTTCTGAGAGCAATCTTTAAACTCCTCTTATATTTCTGAGCTGTTGTCCTTAATTATTTATGCTGTAGATGCTAACTAGGAATACAACTTGAAACCATGCATAAGAAAGGTTTAGTTCTCCCTGGAAAGCTGCTTGATTGGATCAATAGACCATATAACTAAATCTATGGGATTCATGACAGGATTTTTGTGGGGGACACCTTCTATGAAATGAAGGAAAATTATTCAGCTGCTTGAGTTTAAGCTAAAAGAAACTTGAGAAATCCTCACTTAGCCTAATACTCACACTAAAGCCTCAGGAGTTAAGTAGGTCAGGTTAGGATATTAACCAGCCTCCCTGCTGGGATTTTCTGCACTGTCCAGTGATTTTCTGGTTATACTCCTATGCCCTGTCCACACTTCCAACACGAGCTAGCAGAACTATCTAGAATAGCAATGAATTGAAGCTCAGCATCACAAAATAAATCCAGGGCTTAAAAACTAGATGGAGTGCAGGCTTGTGGACAAGTTGAGAGGTCTCAGAGAAACTAGAGTCAAACAAATAAAATGCAACAGTTTATAAAATTTAAACCATCACTTGTTTAGCATATAGCTTTTGAAGACCTTTTATGACCCATCACTGGTATAGGGACGAGGTATAAAACAAGGGACAAGAAAGATATAGTGCCTGCCATTGTCGTGTTTATGGTGTGAAGGCAAATCCTAATTATTTTAAAGTTATTTGATTAATAATATTTAGTTATTACTGTATTAGTTTACTCAAGCTGCCATTACAAAATACCACAGGCTGGTCACTTAAACAACAGAAATATATCTCTTACAATTCTGGAGGCTGGAAGTCCAAAATTAAACAATGGCTGATTAAGTTTCTAGTGAGGACCCTCTACATGGCTTGCAGAGGGCCCCCTTGCTATGTCCTTACATGGTGGAAGAGAAAGAACAAACTCTCTGGTGTCTCTTCTTCTAAAGGCACTGATTTCATTATGAGGGCCGAAACTCATGACCTTATTTAAACCTAATTACTTACCAAAGGCCTCATCTTCAAATCCCATCACATTGGGTTTTAAGGCTTCAACATGCATTTTTCTTTTTTTGGGGGGGGGTGTCACAATTCAGTCTATACCACTTAATTAACTAAAATATAGAAACAAATTCTAAATATTTAATTATTAAAATTATCCTTTAATTACAGTTGTGATGAGAGTTACAGGGGAAATCTAAATTATGCAATGAAAATATGTAACAAAAGAACTCAATTCCAGTAATATTAAATTCCCTGAGGACTAAACATTAAATCAAAACCCAAAGGATGAGTGGTTTTAGAAAGGCAAAAAGAGAGTGTTGGGAAATTGTGATGGTCCAGAAGCAGAAAAATTTCACTGCATTCAAGGCAGAGGACAATAGGTCATTGTGGCTACAGAAAAATGAGGAAGAAGGAGCGAGCACAAAATGAGATCAGAAAGGTGGGCAGGAGCCAGGTCATGGCAAAGCCTACCATGTAGACCATGATAAGGACATTGAACTTTATCTTAAGGGCCACAACTTTTCAGGGAATTATTTCAGGCCGAGGAGTGAATTGCTAACGCTGTGTGAGAGAAAACATTGTTTAGGTGGATACATAAAAGGTCATATTGAGAGGACTTGATGAAAGATGAATCAATGATTGAGGGAGAGTAAAGTGTTGCTAAGTTTCTGACTAACAAAATTCAGAGAATAGTGTTGTCATTCACAGTGATAAAGAACAATGGAAATATACAATGTTTCAGGAGGAATTTCATGTTTGTTTTTGAAATTTGAGTTTTAGGTTCTCTTAAGATATTGAAGAGATACAAGTAGCCATGTGCACGTACCTGTCTGAAGATAAGAGGAAAAACATAAGCTGGAGATTTGAATTTAGTGTGTCATTTATACATTGTCATTTAAAGGAATATCAATGGGTGAAATTGCCAAGAAAGAAAGAGCTTACAGTAACCCTAACATTTAATTGTTGGGTGAAGGATGGGGAGACTGCAAAGACAAAAGGAACTTGTAAAAGGTAAGATTAAAACTTCTTGACAAAGAAAAGAGAAGTGTCCCAAGAAGAGTGGAGATACATACTCTATTGAATACTATTACAAAATTAAATAAGGTGAGGCCTTTAATATGCCTCATGGACTTAGCAGCATCTCAAACAGGTGCTGTGGATTAAAGCTATCTTGGAATGAGTTGATACATGGTTAGAAGTTTGGGAACCATCCTGAGAAAATGTAGACTGCAAATATAAGAACATTTTTGAGAAGTTTAACTGGGTAGAGTTGGAGAAGAGAAAAAGAATTACTGAGAAGTGAAACCTCTTTTAGAGTGGCCCAATTATGATTAGAAGATGGGAAACAAGAAATATACATTGCAGGTACATATAAGGAGTTTTTCTGTTCAACTGGGAAGAAGAGAGGAGAGAGAATTAATTACTAGGAGGTGGATATGGAGTCTAGGAAATGTTTTTGAAAAGATCACTTCTACTTCAGTGTGACAAATAGATTGGAATTTCCCATGAGAGGATACAAAAGATAAGGTCATTGTTTTAGTACATGCAAAAGATGGCTTGACCTAGGTAGGGCAGAAATGGACTGAACTAGATGAATTCAAGAAAGATTCTGAAAATAAGATTTACAAGACTTGGTGATTATTTGTATAAAGGGAGAAAGGGAGTGAGAGAAGACGATGATTCTCAGATTTCTGGTGTCAGTAACCAGATGGATGAGACAGCCATCTACTAAAAAGGAGGAACTACTTTGTGAGGCAAAGCATGGGTTAAAACTTGAACATGTTGCACATTAAAGTTTGAGTATAGGTTAAAATTTGAGGTATGTATAAAAACAGCAAAAAAAAAAATAGACTGTCAGCAGTTGGATTGCAGCTCAGAAAGGAGGGTTGAGTCAAAGACATAATTTGGTAGGAGGCAGCTCAGAGTTACACATGGTAATTGAAGCCATGGAATGGATGGGGTATCAAAGGAAGAACATGTAGAAAGAGGACAGTCTAGATGCAAATCTGAGGAACTTTACCATGTAAAGGAATTATAGTAGAGGACAAGAAGGAAAGTAGCAACCAGAGAGATAGGAGGAAGTCCAGAAGACTTCCTATCTTGGAAGCCAAGGGCAGAGAATGACTAGAGAAGAAAACTTTCGGTTTGCAGCAAATGATTCTGAAAAGTTGAATAAAATAAGGGTTGAAAAATAGTTTTTGAATTTAAGGTCATGAAAATCACTGATGGCAATACTGGGAGCCAGTTGAATACAGGTTAGTATGGAAACCAAATTTCAGAGTTAATAGGATATAAAAAAGAGACAGAGGTCCAACAGGGGTTCCTTGTCTGGACTCGATTAGTCACTTGCCCTGGGAATACCAGGCTCTCCCTCTTGGCCATTTCATGCAGCCATGCTGACCAGTGGCATTGCTGGATTTTCTGGCTTCTCCAGTCACTTCAGAACTTGGATGAATCCCAGCCACACTAACACATTCCAGGGTGGAATCTGGCACCCAACAGTACCAGACCGCAAAACTCAACAGAGCAGAGAAGTTAAGCCCTCAAGGGCCACACATTGCCCAGTGCAAAACAAGTGCTAGCAGAGAGTTAAGCAAGTCAATTCCCTTATCTTTCTTTCTCCCTGGGACGACTAGGGGCATATTTTCTTGCAACATGTCCAGAGATATTGCAAGTGCCAGGCAGTAGTATCTGTTGAACAATATGCTACTCACTTCAGAGCTTATAGTGAAGAAGTAGATAATTGCTAAGACATCATTTTATGTTGCTTTATGACTTTCCTTGCCTCACTGTTCCTTAGAAATACAGCATCAGAACTTTAATTTTTGTATCAGACTCTCTCTAGTTTATAGAAAACCTGAGGTAGAAAGGGTCCAGGATACTTTTTTTTTGTTTTTTAAAGATGTGGATAACCTGAACATATTTAATCATCTAAGAGAAGAATCTTGTCAGTAAGACAATGGTGAAGATACAGGAAACAGGGAGAATCATCACTGGAGTATTATTTTCAAGTAAGGAGATAGGATGGGCTCCATCCATACCATGCATGGAATGTGAAGCTAAGATTTTTTTGTATTGTTTTAATGATTTTTATTAAAAATATAGCTAATGTACAATATTGTATTAGCTTAAGGGGTACACTATAGTTAGCCAACATTTATATACCTACAGAAATTATCACCATAAGTCCAGCAACCATCTGACATCATACTATGATATCACAATACTACTGACTATATTCCCCATGATGTACATTACATCCCCATGACTAATTTGTTTTACACCTGGAAATTTGGACCTCTTACATATTCTGCCAAATTGATGATTCAGTCCTCTGCTTTATCTAGTCTGCTGGTGATCTCTTCTAGTTCATCCTTCATTTCAGTTATTGTACTCTTCACTTCTGTCAGTTCTTTTTTATGGTTTCTATGTCTTTTTTTTTGTGCTTGCTATCTCTTTGTTGAAGTTCCTTGAGCATCTTGATAAACATCTGCTGAAGTAATTTTCACCATTTTCCTTATAGTGCAAATGAAGAAACTGAAGCACAGAATTTCTAAAGAATTTTCCCAAGTCACACAGAATGTAAGTGGGGGAGACAGAATTATATTTCAAGCATTTATTTCCAGAACCAATATTCTTACTCAGTGCACTTCACTACTTTCATTAGAATAAGATAATTTCCTTCATTGTGATTATAAGAAAAGAAGAGAGGTTTGAGATACTTGTAGATAGGGAGATGTCTGTGGTGGAATGATGAGGGAGTTTTCTCATTTCCAAATTTGAATAATTGCTCCAACTTTCCCAGTGGACTGCACCATCAGCTAAGAGTGAGTGGGAAGAGGACATGTTGGGAATTTGACAACAGTATAGAAAAGTAGAAATCATTTCACTTATAGCCTAGTTTGTTGCATTAGTCTCCAAGCCATTCATGCTGCTTCTATCCTCATGTCTCCCCCTATTCTCAAAACTGCAGCACCATGAACCTGTTAAAGTCAAGTCAGATCACATCACTCTGCTCAAACCCACCAGTGACTTCCCATCTCACTCAGAGGAAGAACTGAACAATTCTTAGGAAGATTTGTGAGGCACCACTTTATTCACTTCTATCCCTGCCTGTATCCTTTATGAGTTCTTCTCCTGCTACTTTTCCCTGTTCACTCAGCCCCCACTTCCCATGAAAGCACCAGTTATGGTCCCAGTATGCTTACCATTTCTTCTACCTGGAATTCTCTTTCTCCAGATGTACAAGTGTCTAGTTTCTTAACATCTTTCAGGATTTGCTTAAAACTTGCCTCTCAGGAAAGCCTTCCTGGATGCACTAGGATCCCAATTGTCCTAGCAGCATTGCTTATTCCCATCACCTCTTTAATACTTTCTCCTTAGCACTTGTAATTACATATCATATTAACTACTTCATTTTTTGTTTTGTTTTGTTCATTGTCCGTTTCCCCAGTAGAATATAAAAGTCTCCAGGAACAGAGCTTTATATCTGCTTTTTTACTACTGTATCCCTAGCAGCTAGCACAGTGCCTGGTTCACAGAGGCCCAATAAATATTTGTCAAATGAATGAATTATTGTAGAGAGTTGGAGAACCCAGTGCTAAGTAAAAATGTACTAAGATATCTAGACAATACAGGCCAAGTTGAGAGTGGTGACCATGAGTATGTGATTTTCTTCTATAGCTGAGTAAAAAAAAGACACAGGGAGAGGGAAGGAGGGATTTTTTCTTCCACCAGAATTTGTCTCACAGATTATCTTTTCTCTGTTCTTTCTTCCTTAGACAAAATCTTGAACTTATTTTTATGTTTCATGAATCTTTAGACAGGCAAGAATTAAAGATGAGCCACTGTTAGAGGGCTTATTAAAATTCAGATGAGAGTTAGTAATTGTTAGATATCCAATAAATATTTTGAATAAAGCAGACTATTTTTACATCAACAAGGTGAGCTGATCAAAATTTAAGATGTACATCTGTCCTTTTCATCTAGAAAAACTTATTAGTTGACTGATCTGTGAATTTGCAGCCTGAATGCTCTAACCCATCAGTGTTTAAGTTTGAAGGGTCACAGACCAGGCTTGGAGTCCTGATATGTAAGTTAGTATATTTCCATCTAATTTTCCACTCCCAAAAAATGGGAAAATTTTAGTCATGCAGTGATAAGAAGCCTCCTAACTATGACAAGCAAGTCTTCTAGTGAAGCATGGAGAGGTTGATCTAGCCCACTGAGAAGACAGGGGATAAAGGAGACATTGTAATGAGAATTTAAAGAAGGTACCTTGATCTTCAACTAATGATGGCACTTTTACAGGAACAGTGGTTTTGCAAATTTGCTGGGCACTGGAAGTGTCTGAGGTGTTCGTTAAATGCAGAATTCTGGGTCCAATTAAGGATTTAATGCATCAGTATGTCCAAGGTTGGGCCCTAGAATCTTAAATTTTAGGAAGCACCAGAGCTGAGTCAATTGTAAGCTGTCTGTAAACTGAACATAAACATTGTTGTGAAACATAGCCCATAAAAAAAAAAAAGCAAAATTAGATTCCAAGTTACCAAATTGGTGAAAGTTAGATATAAAGCACCTATATCTTCCCACATAAGGAAGCTTGATGTCCTCATCCAGAGTCTTTTTATTTTTATTTTAAACAAATGTATAATATCATTGCTTGGTTATTCATTTTAAATTTTAATAATTGAACTGAAGCAGAATTAGAAGAGGGAAAGATGCCTGCTAGAATCTGTCTAAAATCTGAAGTTTAATAAGAAGAGCGAGTAGCTGAGAGTCTGTCGGGGAATTAAGAAAACAAAACTATTTCCAAAAGCATACAAGAGCACAGAAAGAATTGCAGTCTAAGACCTCTTTAGGTAATAATAAACAGATCTCAATAGCTCCAGAGAGTATCACCGCATTATAGACTAATAACATCCCTGAGTTAATAATGAAAGATTCAATCATTTTTAGTATTCTCTGTGTAAGCCTTCAGGGAAGTGTAATGAGTCTTACAAAGAGTTAGATGTACAATAATAATATTAAATGTAGATTAGAATAAATGTCAGTTATTTGGAAAATTAACAGAAGTTAAGAAAGCTTATCCTCTAGATTAATGAGATACTCACATACTTTCTGTGTGAAATAATGTCCTTATGTGCGAGGTGGGGGTGGCCTGGCATAGGAATTGGTCTGGAGGGTGGTGTCATAGTTTGTATTCAAGGTGTCAGTGATTGGGGATGATTTCTGCCTGACACAGCACAGGGCAATGACAGAGAGGAAAGCCAAGGGCAGCCCTGGACCACCAGCAGCTGCAGCATCACCTGGGAGCTTGTTAGAAGTAGAGACTCTCAGATCTCACTCCAGACCCCTGAGTCAGAATTACAGTTTCACAATATTTCTGGGCACACTAAAGTTTGAAAAGTGCTATGTTAAGGAAAGCTGGGATTTCCATGTCAAGGGATAGAGTTAATGTTGAAAAGCTGAGAGTTCAGAGTTCAGAATTACACAGATACTAGGAATTCAAAAGCAAGTTGAAAATACTATAGAAAACTGTCAAGAGTAATTCAGAGGCATCCATCTAGCTATGAAAGAGGGGGCAGAGGTAATCAGGGTCATAGGCAGGACAGATATTTACACATAATTTTCTTTAAAAAATCTTATAGGTTTATTTCAAGTGTTTTTAAAGTGTTCTTACTATAACATAACAAATACTAAAAAATGAACAAATTATGTGTACATCTCACTGGGGCTTAAAATTGTTTTAATTAAGTAAATTTTATATGTAACAAAATCCATAACTTTTGACAAATGTAAAACCCAGGGAATTACCACTCTGATAAGGATATAAAACATATTCACCAACTCCAACTTAATTTTATTCCCGTAGGCAGCTACTCTTCTGATTTCTATCACCATAGATAGTTTTACTTGTTCTTAAATGTAGTATGTGCTTTTATGTGTGTTTAGATCCTTTCCCTTAACATAATGCTTTTGAGAGTCACCTCACATTTTTACACATACCAGGAGTTTGCTGCTTTTTACTGGTGAATAGTGAATAGTATTGTTTTTATGAATATACCATATTCGTTTATCCTTTCTCCTACTGATGGATATTTGGTTTGTTTTTAGTTTTTTGCTATTAAAAATAAAGCATCTATAAAAATCCTTGTACAAGGCTTTTGTGGGCAATGTTTCATTTCTCTTGAGTAAATATCTAGCTGTAGAATTGTTATTCACTTTTGAAACTGGCAGTTTTCAGAAATGGTTGTACCATATTATGCCCTCACCAGCAATATATGAAAATTCCTAGCACTCCACATCCTTGCCAGCATTTAGTGTGATGTTATCAGTCTTTTCAATTTTAACCATGTGAAATGGTTGTGGCTGTGAGATGGTGTCTCATTGTGGTTTTTAATATGCATTTCTTTGTTGCAAATGATGTCGAATGCCTTTTTGTGCAGGTGCTTATGTTTTATCAGTCAATCTTTTGTAAAGGATCTGTTGAAGTCTATGGCAGATGTGTTTTCCAAAATAATAATAATAGAAATAGCCACAATACTCTCTCCCATGACATGTGTTTCTCATATAATGTATCCTTGACATCCCTGCTATCAGGTAGGAGGTTGTATGTCACTTCATCTTAAAAGTGGGTGAGGTTTAGTGACTGCCTTAGCTGATAGAGTGTGGTAGAAATGTTGCTACTAGAAAGCCTAGATTATATAATTGACTATACGCTTTACCTGGTTCTCTAGGGATACTGTCTCTTAACACCCAGCCATCATGCGGTTTGAAATCCCAGGTAGTTCTGTGGAGATGCCCTTGTGCATAGGAACCAACAGCCAACACCAGCTTGCATCATGCAAGTGCACAATTTTGAAATGCCTTAGCCAATACTGAGTGGAACAGAGAAAAGCTGTCTGGACTGAGCTTTATCCAGATTGCAGGTTCATAAGCAAAATATATGATGGTTGCCGTGTGAAGCCATTTAGCTATGGAAAGGTTTGCTATGCAGCATCAGGACAGATTTTAGTTGCTGCATAACAAAATCCTGAATTTCCAAATTGAGCTTGATGCAGTAATAAGTAGGGTATTTAAGAGTTTTTGAAGATAGGTAAGTGTATCTTAGTTATGAAAGAAATTTAAGTAATTTGTGTCCAAAGGGTGGACTGTGGTAATTTTAAAACAAGGTCCCAAAATTCTATTACTTTTCTTCTGTTAAGTAAGTGATAGGTTCTACAGCTTCTTCCACTGAATCTAGGCTATGTAAGTATTTGGCTAATCTTATGTGGCAGAAGAAAGGTTGTGATGGTTGGGAAAGATAGTTTTGTGCACGTATTCTTTCAACCCCCATTCAGTCACATAAGAATGGACCTTGAGCCTGGAACACTTCCTTACCAAGGGAAGAAGAGTCCACACAGCCTATGCTGGACCTGTCTCCTTGTGTGGGAATAGCTTTCCCTCTTTCAGACTCAATACTCCTTTGTTCCTTTGTTCGGCTTCATTGTTTCATATAGCACCTGTCCAGCCCCACTGTCACATCTGTCCCCTGTGGTGAGGGAACAGCATTCTTCTGCTGCAGCACAAAAGGCCCATGTGCAGGTTAATTGCCCAGCATCAGCTGTCGGGGGAACCCACTGGCTCTGGGATACATAGGCCCACCACTGAAGCAAGCTCTGGTTCTTCTCTATGTGAATGCTTGACTGTGTTGTGGGTTTTTTTTTTTTTTTTTTTTTGGCAACTCGATACCAAGATGCAGTGGGCACAAATATTTGGACTTCTACTCCTGTTAATAAGCAACAGATGTCACTTGCTCCACAGTTTCTGAGCCTAGAACTTAATAACCTGCAGCTTCTATAATACTTTCTCTTGGGATGCTTACTCTTGGAACCCAATCACTCTACTATGAGGAGGCAAGCGGCCACATGGACAGGACATGTGCAGCCCCTGATGAAGTACCAATTACCACCCACAAATAACTTCCAGAAATGTAAATGAGCAAGCCTTCAGATGATTCTAACCACCAGGCATTGAGTTATTCTCAGTCTTCTGCCATCTGAGCTGTTGCCACATAAAGCAGGTAATACTCTCCCCTCTGAGCCTTTCTCAAATTGAAGTTTTGTGAGCAAAATAAATGACAGTGTCTTTTTTTTTTAAGTTATTAAGTTTGGAATGATTCATTACACATTGATAGGCAACTGGAACAAAGTTTATGCTCATTTTTAAATTGAATTGCTTTTCTTTTCTCCTCCTTTCTTTCTTTCTTTTTTTTTCCCCCCCACAAATTGGTTTGTAGGCATCCTTTATACATTCAGGATACAAGACATATGTACTTTGTCAGATATACATATTGAAAAACTCTTTTTCTCAGATAGTTTGGTCAAACAGAAGTTAAAATTTTTACATAGTATGATTTATTATTAATTTTTTCTTTTATATCTAGTGTTTTATTTGCCATCTTCAAAAATTCTGTGCTTTTTCCAAATACATATTTATTTTTCAAGGAGCAATAATTTTTTAGCTTTTACATTTAGGTTTATAATCCATTTGAGTTGTATGTGTATATGAGGTATGATCTAACAATACGGTGAATGTTTAAATAAAAAAAAATTATTACAGTTAAAGACACATTGCCATTAATCCCCCTCAGAATACACCCCCTCATTTTGAACACATTCATTGCATTGTCTGCGCCACTTTCTGAAGCAGTCCTGGAAGTGTTCTTTTTTGTCTTTAGTTGTGCTGTCGTGGCTGCCTCAATGTCCTGAATTGATTTTTTGACTTTGGGGAAGAGTCAGAAGTAGCATGGTGCCAGATCTGGTGAATAAGGTAGATGAGGACACACCATAATGTTTTTATTTGACAAAAATTGCTGTATACCAGAAGCGATGTGTGACATAGAGCCTTTCCATTGTTATCACAAAATAAGGTGAATGTTGCTGCTGAGTGCCATCCAATGTAAAGGCAGGGATCTTCAAGACAGGAAGCAGCACGTTAAACCTTAGTAACAGTGACGAATTTCAAATGTTAGGTGCATTCAGTCCACTGTGAGCTATGGTTGACAGATGGTGTGTTTTAAAGTGTGCCGTAAATCATCCTCCATCATGACAATGCTCTGTGTTACAAATTCTGGTATTTTATTAACTCAGTAAAACAAATATTGTTATAAATATTTTATACATGGGTAAACTGAAATGAAAAAAGTTAAAGGTCTTGTCTACTCCTCAAACAGTGGTCCTCTAGCTTCTAATACTGTGCTATTCAAATAAGATAACTGAAACAATTGGATTTATCAAGAATGATTTTGGCCAAAAATAATAAACATAACATAAGCTAGTGAAAAATGCTTTGTGGTCTGTTATCAGCCTTCCCTTTTCGGCTTCAACTAAAACTCTTACTATTATCGCAATAAAATAACCATGATATATAATCCCAACCTATCCCTTGAGCCCCACTTTATATTTATAATATCATTTTGTACATTCCTGTTGTAGGGGACCAAGTTTTGCCACCCCAAAATATGCCTTTTGAGATAATTGATTTTAAGCTGGTTGTTAAGAAACAAAAGTCTCAGGAAGAACTTTTGACCCTCCTCTTTCCTGCTTAAAGGAATTCAGACAGAAAAGATAGGATGGGGAATCTTAGCATTCCACCTTAGAGTTTTCACCATAGCCTAATTTGAATTAATTATGGTAGATGGAAAAGATACATTCAAAAACCTGTTTTGTTGGATGCTCTCCTCTATCCCATTGTTTCTGGGTTGCCTAGCAGGAATTTGTTTACTATGTGTTCTCCCCTTTCTAGGCTATCTATGGGTTTCTTATTTCCCTTTCAAAATCCCAGGACCCAGGCTCTTCTTGGTGAACTCCATGGAGCCATTGCTTTGGACTTGCATGGCTACATCCAACATCTTAGCTTCCACTCAGCTGGACATGAGAATTCTGAGCTTCTCTTGCTTCCACAATTGTGTCAATTTTTGCCATAAATCCTTAGCTTCATCTTTCATCTGCTGAATGGATTTGAAGAGATTCTCCTCCACAGCAAGTGTCCTTTCCAGGAAAGTGATTTTTTTTAATGGTTTAATTCAAGTCAAGCTCAAACTTTTCCAGAGACTGGACAGGAGCTCATTTTGCTTGTTTCACATCACCATTCACTTGTCCAGCTCTCTAATATATTTTTTTGTTAATTAATCTTTAATTCTTTTAGTCTTCACAGGGCCACTCTCTAATGCTGAAATCTCTTGGAAGATTTCAGACTGTTGCTTGTCAGAGAGATTCTAGCTCCATCAGGAGGCAGTTGTTTTCTGACCAGAGGGTTCCCATTTCTAACTTTCATTTGTGACAGCTGTCTCCCTCTCACTTTTTGCTTCCCTGTGGGACTTTTTATAGTTTCTCTGTATATTCTTTGCCCTTTGCTTCTATATCATAACTAGATCTTTTCAATAGCAAGTTCCTCCCTTCATAGAGCTAAAAATGTTTTTTCCTCATTAATGGAAGAAGATCATCATGCTTCTTGTGGCCTGATATGCAAGTTCTGGAGGTGAGGATGGGTGGTACTTGGTATACAACCACAGTCCTTTATTATTTCCTTCTGAGGCCATTCCACATGGGCTCAATTTGAGCTTGCTGGGAACTAAAATTCACAAGAGTTTTCTTTATGGATTGCAGTTTAATCAGATTTTCTTCAGACCTATATTTGTGTACTTTATTAAAAAGTATGAATAGAAGATTTGAAAATGCCATTTATTGGATTTTTAGCTCGATTTTAGAGATAATTTAGATTATTGATTTTTGTACCTCAGTGCATGAGCTGTTCATTTCTCTAGCTTGGTATCATCCACAGATGAATTTCACTTTCGTGTATTCTTTTAAGAAATGTTTATTGTGTGCCATCCGTGTACTAAATATTATGTCAAATACAACATAGAAATCCATTAGGTTAAAATTCATCTTTTTAGTTTAGTCACAGGCTGGTGGAAAAAAAGTAGGTACCCAAATAATTACAATGAGATGTAATATGACTGATAATGATGATGCAATTTTGCAATGTTTTAGAGCTGCCCAAATTAAAGATGACTTCCTTCTCTGGACAGGGCCTCACTCTGATTCTTTGTATAAACAAAAACTGGGTATTTTACGAGACTAAAAAAAGAAGGCAATTAAAAGGTTAGTGTACTGTATACTCATTTTCTATCTAGGACAGTGGTAAGCAACTTCAGATGTCAACCATAGATTTTCAGCACCCCTGCCAGAGGTGACAAAAAAAACAACACCCCAGGCCCCTGCCCTCTTCCTCCTTTGTCCAAAATAGCATATAAACCTCAACTGCCTAGTACTTCTCTGGGTATCATTTTATGATACCCACAAATTTACATCCACAATAAACTCTGGACATTTTCTCCTGTTAATTGTCCCATGTAATTTCATTATTAGCCCAGGTAGAAGAATTTAGAAGATAGGAAGAAATTTTTTTATTTAAGATTTTTATTAAAATATAACAAACATACAATAGTATATTAGTTTCAGGAGTACGCCATAGTTATTCAACATTTATATTCCTTAAGAAGTGATTGCCATGATAAGTCCAGCAAGCATCTGACACTGTACCACATTATCATAATATCACTGACTATATTCCCCATACTGTACATTATATCCCATGACTTATTTGTTTTATACCTGGGAATTTGAACTTCTTATTCCCCTTTAACTTTACCCCCCATTTTTAATTTTTCAGTTACAGTTGACATTCAATATTATTACTTTATGTTATGTCCAGGTGTGCCACATAGTGGTTAGATATTTATATAATTTAAGAAGTGATTCCCCTAATTAGCCTAGTACCCATCTGGCACTATACATAGTTATTACCATATTATTGATTATATTCCCTGTGCTTTACTTTGCATCCCATGACTATTTTGTAACTACCAATTTGTGTTATTAATCCCTTCACCCTTTTCACCTTGTTCCAACCTCCCTCCCATCTATCACCCTGATAAATCTAGTAACCATCTGATACCATACATAGTTGTTACAATATAACTGAGTGTATTTCTTATGCCCCCATATTGTTTGGATGTACTATAAGCATCACAAATAAATAATTCTATTTTATCTGTCTCATTTTCTCCATAATATTTTGGGATTGTTTTTGTTCTTCGTGTTTGATGAAACAAATCAACAACCTCCACTCACCAAAGTCTCATTTTATGTTCCTTACTTATTTATTCCTTAAATCTAATTAATCACCAAGTTTTTTTTTTCTTTTTCCTTGCATTTCACATAGTTTTTAAACCCACCCTTACTTCTGCAAACTTAGACTTCACCTTCTTGGTTGTGAATTATTTTGTAAACGTGTCTTAATTGATCTCCTTCTTTCAGCCATTTTCTGCTTCAAAAATCACAATGATAACCAGAACCATTTAACAATATTCTACCAAATATATAAATCTTTTTTGTAGCTCCGACAAAAAAAGAAAAAAGAAGTTCATGCTTTCAACTCACCATTGTTTATATGATAAAGTCTAATTTTGGCAGAAACCAGCTATCTTCACTATTCCCAATATTTGACATGGCATCTATCATGCTTTCATGCTACTCTTCCTATTGACTAGGGTCTTCTCTCTTTGATCTCCCTCTGGCCATGAACTCCTTTCTGTCTATCTATCTATCTATCTATCTATCTATCTATCTATCTATCTATCTACCTACCTATCTATCTAAGCATCTATCTAGCTAGCTTTGTGTGTGTGTGTGTGTATATATATATATATATATATATATATATATATATATATATTTATTCTTTAAATCTCAATATAAACGTGACTCCCTTGTCAAACCTTGCCTAACTCCACAACCCAAGGCAGTTAATTGCTTTCTCCTCACTGTTCTCTGTTCTCTATTCTTACATCAGAGATGCTGTCATTTCTTCTTCCATCATTATTTTACCTTATTTTAATATTACAATCTGTGGTACATGCTTAATTATTTAATACCAGATGTTTATTAACAACTATCACCATAATAATATTATAAGACAAAGGTTATTTTTTATGTATGTATTTATATGATATGCTGTATACTTATATTTATTGGTAAAAGGGTCAAGAAGGTTAGACCATGCATTGTGTAATTTTACTGTTTGCTCTGAATGGATAAATCTGGATTTTTCGGCTGAATTTATATCCATACCATCATGAAAAAAATAAGGTGCCAGAGAGTAGCAGTGTACCAGTTATTTTACAGTAATCTGTGATCATCTCACCTTCCTATTTTAAATATATTTTTTGGTGTCTCCAGATATACTGTGAATTATTTGAGAGAAGAAATCACCATTTTTACTCATCTCTATCTTTTTTATCCTCTGGCACAGTAATTAGCACAACTATGCTCTCAACAATGGTTAGATAAATACAAATTTTAAAAACACAAACCAGTAACTATAGAGGCCAAGACTAAAAACACTGTATGATATAAAACTATAAAGGGATAATGAGTTTCTTTTAATGGTTTATTTTTAAAAAGGGCCATGAGTTGAATACACATGATAGAATGAAGGAGCTTGGGAAATAAAACAGATCTAGGCAAAGAATCTCATTAAATGTTTAATCAAAATTTCATGATCTGTGTAGGGAATTGAAAAGACTCCCTGAGAAGTCATAAAAATTAATTTGGAGGGGAATTAAAAATGAAAACTCATAGTGCTGTGTGAGTGATTTTGTGTCCCACAAAGCTCCCTAAATGTGTTTATGAGCTAAGCATCCTGTCCTAAGCTCATGAAGTAGGAAACAATGCATCAGTTTTGGCATCACTTGGTGTTTGAGATGCTTGGAATTATTATCTCATACTCTTGGCTGCCTCAAAGGAAACCAAACAGAAGTGTATGTTTGGGTCAGGCTTTAACTTCCCAAAAGACTGAAAAATGTAATCACTATCTGTCCAGACACAAATTTCATCTTTTTTTTCTTTGATCAGGAGAAGCTCATTCTTCTGGGCCTGAGTCAACAGTAGCGTGCAGTAGGGAAGGTGTCATACAAGAGTATTTTGACATTCTTTCCATGTTTATTCTCTTTTCTGACTGTCAGCTTTAATTTATGATGGAAATCATTGTGTAAATACCACTAACTTGTTTTCCTCTTTTATTAATGGTGGAGAGAAATAATGAAATGTCAACTAAGATTATAAAATATAATGCCTGTGACTACACACGTAAAATCTTTAAATTCTACCATTGTGGACTATAGAAAGCATACTATGGGAAATTCAAATCTGCAAAAATGACTTACTCCAAAAAACTGGACAAATGAATGTAACTGTAAAATAAATATTACTATAACATTAAAGTAACTGCATTTAAATTTTAAAAAGTTGTCATATTTGAAATTAATATTCACATACCTAAAATGATTTATTGCACACATATTTGATAGTTTAACCAAGTTTTCAAAAGTTGACTTGTGACATAAAAGCTAAAGAACAGTTAATTAGTGAGTAATTCAGGCCTTTTTAAACTGTTTTAAAATTTGACTACAAGATGACGGCCACAGGTTTTCAGCCATTTGTCTTCAGGCATTAAAATGTAGAGGAAAACAAAATATGTCTAAATGTTTCAAATAGAATTATATTCAAAGAAGGGCACATTATAAATTACAATTTACATCTAATGCACATTTCTTAATAAAGAAACAGATATTTTCATATACTATAACTAACTTAGTAGCAAGAAAAACGATGATCATGCTTTCATGATTACTACAGAACACTGGGCATTAGACAAGGGATTTAAGTCTAACTAGTTGTTTATAGTTGAGGGTAGCCAAAGTTATATGTAAGGAGGAATGAAGGAGTTGGTTATGATCAAAACTCTTAGAAACCATTAAATAACCAGGAGAACAACAATTTACTACATTAATGTATAACAGGACCGCAAAGGACTATCGGAAAACTGAAACCAAGCGTGACTGAGAATTATCACAATTCTTCAGCAACTTCCAAGAAGCATGTTTTAGAAAATTTTCTGGAGCTGAAGACCACTAATATAAATAATTAGTCTAGCTAGTTTTCCTATAGAAGAAGATGGTGAAAGATTTGATTCAAACTTTTTAATACACTGGTTCTAGGAAATAATCAAGGAGGAAGACTCAGAGGATTCTAAGGCCCTAAGAAAAGGTGAAGCCACTTGATCCAAGTAGCCTTAATCCCTGAATGACCAAAGGGGACAGAGGTCTCTGACAGTGGGCTATAAAAATCACTCAAAATTGAAATTAAGAAGTTGTTCAGAAGAAAAATGCCAAAGGAGAAATAGGAAAATATATACCATTCCTTGAATGGGCATCAGGTGTTTATACACATGCCCTCAGATCCTTCTAAACCAACCCAGAAAAGCTGATCTATTTTCTCCATTTTATTGATGAAGATATTGAGGTTCACAGAGTTTAAGTAATTTAGCTAATATTATGTGAGTAGTAAGTGGCGAGGTCAAAATTCAAGCCCAGATATGTCTGGTTCCAAAGCACATTTCATTACAGGAATAAAGCAACGTCTTTGGAGGATAAATTAAATCTTGTGAAGAAGAGCTAAAGAATAATCAGGAAAAAATCTTTTTTTTATTATAATATTGAAAAGGTTTACAGTGGTAGGTGGTAATTTCCTTACTCAAACATTAAGAGGCAGTCACCTAATATAGTTTTTCATGAAGTAGTTTATATTACTATATTGAAGAGGTAATGGAGAGAGACATTAAATAATTCAAGCCTGTTGGTCACACATTGCTTTACCTGATACACAAAGTTGCATATAAATGAGAGCTCTTAAAGTATCAGAGATACATTTAATGATTTCAAATTTGGGGTAGGAAAAGATGACTTTATGTGATAGAAAGATGGAATTCTGCTGTGTCAGAGATGGCCTAGTTTTTTCATCAATATTCAGATTTTCATTTTTCTTGGCATGGCACTAAATTACATTCTAAACCCCTTTCATTGGGAACCATGTGACAAATTCTCTCCAATAAAATGTGAATAGAAGTCATACATGTCTGGGCTGTTGTGATTAAAATCAGTACACTCCTTCTTTCACTTATCTATCAACTTCAGCTGATGACTCCAAGGTCCTAAGGAATGGTGAAGCCACCTGATCCAAGCAGCCTGGGTCTCTCAATGACCATGGGGAACACAGATCCATTGGCTGACATTGGGATACAAAAAGAAAGCAGACTTGACTGAGATTTTGAGGTTATTTGTTACTCTGGTTAGCCTACTCTGGTATGTCATCCAATAGGTGGTATATACTGTATTCTTACCAAACAACTAAGCTGATCACTGTTTTAAGCTGAATTTGAGTCACAGAAACAATCCACTGATGAAAAGATCCAATGAGTTATAAGAATTATGAAAGTGTGTGGAAGAACAGTGTTGAAAAGAGGGCCCACTAATTTTGATATATTTGACAAAACAACAGAAAGAAGAACCATGAGTAACATTTGTTTCTTGAGATGTCTGCTCATCAGGGTTTGCGTATTTCACATGATAAACTTGAAATTATAGTAGAAGGAGGTGTATATATACTGTCTCACAGATGTCAATGAGACCAGGTGATTGAAGCATTTTGCCACACTGTGAAGATGGGAAATACATCTTTATTTATGAAACTGAACTAATTAGAAAAGGTGGCACCCTTTTATGTGTAAGAAGGTATACTTGCCCCTGCTTTTCCCTCTTCACTCAGCATAGTTACTGATGTCTTAGACTTGAGGGCTCCATTCTCTCCATCTGACTTCCAGTTTCATCATACAATCTGAACTAATACTGCCATACTTTTCCCCACCAGATGAACTCATGCTTGGTTTACTAGAAGAAATATTATGTGATGGACTTCTGCTGCTCATCGCATTTTTTGGCCGGCCCTAAGATTAGAGGACTGATGCCATGTCAGTGTCACTTCAGCCTGGCCAAGCAGCTTCCTGCTCATCTTTTTGAGTTTCATATAGCTCACAACCAAGTCTTATGAAAGTTACTAGAGCATTCATCTGTAGGGGAAATCATGAGGTTATTGTGGTAGTATGCATTTGGAAGGTATTTGAGTGAAAATAAAAGACAAAAGAGAGAAGCACAAACAACTGTTGTTGCAGGAGTTAACATATTAGACCAGCTGGCTGAGTTGGATAATGCAATCAAAATACAGGATAGAGGGATTTGACTAATATATACACGATACAGAAGTGTATTGAAGGCTTCATATATAAAAACTTTTTTAGAAGCCTCATTCCACTTAAGGTAGAAAAACCTAATATATTACTGATATTTCTCACTAAAAGTTTCATTTTCTAGAAGGTAATGAAAGCAACTATGAGGATTGCTACTTTGAAAATCATTGCAAAAATAAATGAAGAGCTAAATTTTGGTGTGTAACATTGGCATAAAATCAAAGGAAGAATATATATAAGGTACAGCCTGATGTGCACACTGGACTTTAGGAAAGCAGCTTCAAAATATTCACACACACAAAAAAAAACATGGGTCTATCTTCAGGAACTTAAAAGAAGAGGGTAATTCAAAAAGGATAGGGATCTCTAAGAAAATAAATTCTGACAATTCAATCATAAATAATCCCCTGAAATAAGAAAAAAAAAGGTGACTTCTAAAGTGTAGCTCTATAGGGAGTTATCTAAGACTGCACAAATGAAGAACGATGATGCACATTTCAAAGGAAGAATATAAAGAAGTATTCTAACCAGAAAAATCATTATAAAATGCTAAAACCCAGAATAAGGTAGGTTTTGTGAAGTATACTGAGAACAACAAAAATGTCTATTTTTCTGTTTGGTATGGAAAAAGACCATAAGGAAGGATTAGTCTTGGCCCTGATGTTTTGATGTTAAAAGGGAGAAAGGAGAACAAGTCAACCTTTATTTTACTTCTACTTTACATATGAAAGCCAATGATCTTCAAAGTGTACAGGGTAAAACTTTGCCAAAAAGAAATTCGGCTTAAGGTAGTCAAGAAAGGGGAGATTAAACCTACGTTTATTGATATGAAATGCATTATATGCCATGCATTTATTCAGCAATTACTTCTGTTTATTTAAAATTTATTGGGTGACAATGGTTAGTAATATTACATAGTTTTCAAATGTGCAATTCTGTAATGCACCATCTATATATATCATTGTGTGTTCACCACCCAGTCAGTTCTCCTTCCTGAATCACCATATATTTGACCCCTTTACCCTCATCTACCACCCCTTACCCTCTGGTAACCACTAAACTATTGTCTGTCTATGAGTTTTTGATTCTTTGTTTGTTTGCCTTGTTCACTTGTTGCTTTCAGTTTTATATCCCACATATCAGTGAAATCATATGGTTCTCGACTTTTTCTGTCTGAAATTATGTTATTTCTGTCTGAAATCTTGTTATTTCGCTTAGCATAACAATCTCAAAATCCATCCGTTTTTTAGTCGCAAATGGCACATTTCATCTTTTCTTATGGCAGAATAGCATTCCATTATATATATATACATATACACAACATCTTAATCCAATCATCTATCGATGTACATTGGCTATTTCCATGTCTTGGCCACCATAAATAATGCTGCAGTGAACACTAGAGTACACGTATCTTTACGGATAAATGTTTTCAGATTTTTTTGGTATATATCTGGGAGAGGGATTGCTGGGTTACATGGTAATTCTATTTTTTATTTTTTGAGGAGCCTCCACACTGCCTTTCATAGTGGCTGCACCAATCTGCATTCCCACCAGCAGTGTATGAGGGTTCCTTTTTCTCCACAGCCTCTCAACACTTATTATTTGACTTGTTGATGCTAGCCATTCTAACTGGTGTGTGATGATACCTCATTGTGATTTTTATTTGCATTTCACTGATGAGTAGTGATGTTGAGCATCTTTTCATATGTCTATTGGCCACCTGTATGTCCTCTTTGGAGAAATGTCTATTCAGGACCTCCGCCCATTTTTTAATTGGATTGTTTGTTTTTGTTGTTGTTGTTGAATTGTATAAGTTCCTTATATGGTTTGGATATGAGCCCCTTATCAGAGGCTTGTTTGCAAAAATCTTCTCCCATTTGGTTGGTTGTCTCTTTATTTTGTTGATGGTTTCTTTTGCTGTGCGGAAGCTTTTTAGTTTGATATAGTCCCATTCATTTATTTTAGCTTTTACTTCCCTTGCCTTTGACATCAAATCCACAAAATCCTCTTTGAACCCATGGTCCATAAGTTTAGTACCGATGTTTTCTTCTATGCAGTTTATTGTTTCTGCTCTCATGTTTAGGTCTTTGATCTATTTTGACTTAATTTTGGTACATAGTGACCCATAGCAATCTAATTTTGTTCTTTTGCATGTGGCTTTCCAATTCTCCCAGCACCATTTCTATAAGTAGCTTTCTTTTTTCCATCATATGTTTTTGGCTCCTTTGTTGAAAATTATTTGTCCATATTTATGTGGGTTTATTTCTGGATTTTCAATTCCATTTCATTGGTCTGTGTGTGTTTTTCTGCCAGTACCATGCAGTTTTGATTATGCTGTTGCTCTATAGTACAAGCTGAGGTCAGAGAATATGACACCTCAAGAGTTGTTCTTTTTTCTTAGGATTGTTTTTGGCTATTTAGGGTCTTTTGTGGTTCCATGCAAATCTGATGATTTTTTGTTCTATTTCTTTAAAAAATACCCTTGGGATTTTGATGGGGATTGCATTGAAGCTGTATATTGTTTTGGGTAATATGGCCATTTTAACTATGTTGATTATTCCAATCCATGAACACAGAATGTCTTTCCATTTCTTTGTATCTTCTTCAATTTCTTTAAAAAATATCTTCTAGTTTTCAGTATATAGGTCTTTCACATCCTTGGTTAAGTTTATCCTAGGTATTTTATTCTTTTTGTTGCAATTGCAAAAGGAATTGTTTTCTTTTCTTTTTTTTTTCCCCTGAGGTTTCATTGTTTTCTTTTCTTTTTTTTTTTTTGTTTTCCTGAGGTTTCATTGTTAGTATACAGAAATGCAATGAATAGATTTTTGTATGTTGATTTTGTAGCTGGCAACGTTACTATATTCATTTATTGTTTCTAATAGCTTTTTGGTGGAATCTTTAGGGTTTTCTATATATAGCATAATGTCATCTGCAAAAGTGACAATTTGACTTCCTTATTCTCAATTCAGATGTCTTTTTTTTTTTTTTCCCTTGCCTGATTGTTCTGGCCAGGACTTCCAATACTCTGTTGAATACCGGTGGTGATAGGGGACAACCCTGTCTTGTTCCAGAACATTTAGCAAAGGCCTTTCATTTTTTTCACCATTAATTACGATAGTGGCTGAGGGTTTGTCATATATAGCCTTTATTATTTTAAGGTATTTTCCTTCTATACCCATTTTATTAAGTGTTTTAATCATAAATGGATGTTGTAGCTTTTCAAATGCTTTTTCTGCATGTATTGATATAATCATATGATTTTTGTCCTTTGTCTTGTCTATATGATGTATCACATTGATTGATTTATGTATGTTAAACCACCCTTGTGCCCCTGAGATGAACCCCATTTGCTCATGATGTATAATCTTTTAATGCGTTGTTGTATTAGACTTGGTAGAATTTTGTTTAGGATTTTTGCATCTGTATTCATCAGAGATATTGTTCTGTAGTTTTCTTTTTTTGTGTGCGTTATTCTTACCAGGTTTTGGTATCAGGGTAATGTTGGCCTCATAAAATGAATTAGGGCGTATTGCCTCTTCTTTAATTTTTTGGAAGAGTTTGAGTAGGACAGGTATTACTTTTTTTTTGAATGTTTGGTAGAATTCACTAGTGAAGCCATCTGGTCCTGAACTTTTGCTTTTGGGAAGGTTTCAGATGACTGATTCAATTTTCCTTACTGTTGATCAGTCTATTTAGATTTTCCAGTTCTTTGTGATTCAGCCTAGAAAGGCTATATGTGTCTATGAACTTGGCCATTTCTTCTAGTATTTTTGTTTGTGTTTTGTTTTTTAATTTGGTGGCATATAGTCCTTCATAGTATCCTTGGATGATCCTTTGTATTTCTGAGGCATCCATGGTAACTTTTCCTCTTTCATTTCTGATTTTGTTTATTTGTATCTTTTCTCTTTATTTTAGTGAATCTGGCCAAGGGTTTGTCAATTTCATTAATTGTTTCAAGAACTACGTTTTTTGTTGTGTTTTTTCTATTGTCATTTTGTTCTTTATTTCATTTAGTTCTGCTCTGAGTTTCATTATTTCCTTCTTTCTGCTGACCTTGGGTTTCATTTGTTTTTCTTTTTCTAGTTCTTTAAGGAGTAACTCGAGGTTGTTTATCTGTGATTTTTCTTCTTTCTTGAGATAGGCCTGTAATGATATAAATTTTCCTCTTATTACTGCTTTTGCTGCATCTCAATAACTTTGATAGGATGTATTCGTTTCTATGTACCTTTTGATCTCTCCTTTTATTTCTTCTTTGACCCAGTTGTTCTTTAAAAGCATGTTGTTTAATATCCACATATTTGTGGTTTCTCCTGATTTCTTTAAGCAGTTGATATACAATTTCAAAGGCTTGTGATCAGAGACTATGCTTGGTATGATTTCAATCTTCTCAAATTTGATGAGGCTAGTTTTATGTCCCAATATATGGTCAACTCTTGGGAATGTTCCATGTACACTAGAAAAGAATGTATAGTCTGATGTTCTAGGATGAAATGCTTTTTAAATGTCAATTATGTCCTTTTCATCTAATGTGTCATTTAGGACTGATATTTCCTAATTTATTTTCTGTTTGAATGATCTATCCGTAACTGTCAATGATGTATTTAAGTCCCCTACTATAATTGTGTTTTGGCCAATTTCTCCCTTTAGTTCTGTTAATAGTTGCTCACTGATTGAGGGCATACATATTAATGACTGTTATTCTTCTTGTTGTATAATCCTGTTTATCTTTATGAAATGTCAATCTTTGTCTCTTGTTACCTTTTTTATTTTGAAGTCTGTTTCATCTGATATAAGTATGACTACATCTGCTTTTCTCTGAATACCATTTGCTTGGAGTGTCAACTTTTACCCTTTCACTTTGAGTCTATATTTGTTCTTGTAGCTGAGATGTGTCTCTTGGAGGCAGCATATGGTTGGGTTTAGTTTCTTTGATCCTGTCTGCTACTCTGTGCCTCTATTGGTGAGTTCAGTCCATTTACAGTTAGGGTGATGATTGATATGAGATGATTTCCTATAGCCATTTTATCTGGTTTTGTGGTAGGTCAGTGTCTCCACTGTTTCTCTGCCTTTTTATTGCTGTCTGTTATTTCAGTGTGGTGGTATTCTATGATTTTCCCTTTATTTTTTCTTTTTTATGTTATGTATTTCAGTTCTGCATTTTTTATTGAGTGGTTACCATTAAGTTTATGTAAAGGGAAGTTTCATATTTAGACTATTCCCTTTTCTTCAGCATGCTTCCTTTCTCCATTTCCCTTTGCAGGTTCAGACCTTTACTCTCTCCCGTTTTATGTTTTTGTTGTTACAAATTATCCCTATTTATGCTGTGAGTTGATTTCTGTATTGCAGTAGCAAGTTTTTTTTTTTTTTGAAATTATTTTTTTCTTCTTCACGATTAATGAATTATTATTTCTCTTGCTAAGAACCTACAGGGGTGGGTTCTGCAACAGGTAGATAGGAAGAGGCCTTTCCTTTGCTTTTCAGTAGGTGTTGGAGGAGTGTTCTATTTTCTCTCCACCTGCGGCCTCTTATTTTTTTCTCACTCTGTAGCATTATATTTTCTCTTGTGCTGTTCTGGCTTCTCACATGATGGGGGAGTTGGGGGGATGTTCCCTGGAAGGTGGGCTTCTCCTATGTGATCACGTCTCCTGGGTCTCAGGGCACTGACTCTGTAGGGGGGTTGTGAAAAGCTTCTGAAATCCCAGAGCTCTCTCTTCCTGCAACCAGATTCAGAGCCTGTGTGTCTCAGCAGTTCTGGTTGCCCCTGCAGGTATCCACCCAGATAGGTGGGGGTGGGGGTGGGGTGGGTTGTGAGAGGTGGCTCTGATCAATGGCAGCAACAAGCTCACAGTTGTCTTGTCCCTACAGCTCCTTCCCTTTCACAGGAATTAGTTGCACTGTGAGTCTGTGGCTTCAGGGCTGCAGTTCTCAGAGCTATAAATATTCTATTCTTTAATCTGATACTACTACTATTTCTTCTGGAGTCTGCTTCTAGCACTGGGAAGGTGGGTGTAGGGCGAGCTCTAGACAGGTGGGGAAGAGTCAGCTAGGCTCCAGGTCTATGTCTTCCATTCTCTGCTTTGCAATGAGGGCTTAAACCATTCTCACTCTTTTCCCCCTCAGTCTTTGCTCTGAGGTCTCTGCTGTAAGTATTGGGTTAAGCCATGTTGTATGCTGGGACTGTGCGGGACTGTGCGCCACATAGGAGGTGCACTTCCCTCTCCTGTGGCTCTGGTAAACTCTGGAATGCAGGGACCCCTTTAGCCTTCAGCCCTCAGCTTGTGTCTGCACTTCCCCCTGCTTGCCCAATTTGCCCACATTTACATGATTCAATTTGCGGGTCTCCCTGCAGTGCCTGTGTGGCACACAAGGAGTCCTTTGTTGAATTATAGCTGTTCAATTTGTTGTAAATTCCAAGGGAGATTTCAAGAAGCACTCCTCATGCCACCATTTCTGTGACATAGTATAAGCAGCAATTACTTTTTTTGGAAATTTACTACACATGTTCTTACAGTCTCGGGGTGTACAACAATGAATAAATTAAATAAGTGTTTGAATTTAAGAAGCTTTCATCACCAGTAAAATTTTATATACATATCTATGTGTTCCTAGGAATTTAAAAGTCATCATTAATTTTACAGAAGAGGAAATCAAGGTGAAGGTAAGGTTGTTAAGTTGCCCAAGGACATAAAGCATATTTAGTATAGACACTAGAACGGGTACTCTATCTGTATTTTCTACTTTCTATTATGTGACTGTCTCTGAAGTATAGAGTAAAAGTTCATATGAACGAACGACATCCTAGGGCGCAAAAATAATTGCATGCATAGCTGTAGAAACTCCGTTGACATTCTATAAAATCTACATCATAAATGAAGACAGAGTATATTTAGAAAAAAAATTAGATGCAGAAAATTATGAAGATCAACCAACACACTGGATTTCCGAATAAAAATGCAACCTAATTTTGATAGATCAAATAAAAAACAAGTAGTTTAACAGAGAAATATATTCACTGAGTTAAAAATAAATTAAATAGTAACAAAGAAGGCAAGATTTGTGGTTTAACATTTCTTTATGTAAAAATAAAAGTCCCAGATGATTTTAATTATTACAAAATCAGTTATAGGAAACAGCATAAAATGGCTTTTAATAAATATAATACCATCTCAGCCTAATTTCTATTCATTGACATGACCACATAAAACATATTTGAAGTGAGACATTGCCAGGATAAAGTCCACCCAAAAGAGATCGATATAAAGACTGGAAAGATGAATGAATATTTTAAGCACTCCTGTACCTCAGTGGATCTGGGACAAAATTGGCACTGTGTTGAATTAATAAATCATGGACACCATGTACCATGGGACATAATTAAAGGAACTGAAAAGTTTCATCTAAGAAAGTTTCTTATATTTTGCAGGGCCATAGTAACTATCTTTAAGTAAAAAAGGGTGTATTATATAAAATATAAATAAGATTTTTTTTCTAATAGTTTCAGAAGAAGTCAAACATCTTTTTCTCCCTCTGTGGTAAAATAAAATCTAAAATGAATAGAGGTATCCAAAAATGGAATGATAGGTTTCTCACATGTTCCACGTGTTGCTGCCTGTATTAAGAAGATAGATAAAGGATCATCAAATTTAACGGAGAGGGTGAACAGGTGACTTCTACAAACACTTCTAATGGAAAATCTCTCTGATTCTATGTATAAATATGGTTGGATTTCTTTATTGTCTTGTGAGGTTTCTTATCTTGTAGTTCACTAGTCTTTCAGAGTTAATCTAGTTAAACTGTGTTTCAGAGTTAATCTAAAATGCTTCATCTAGAGGACATAGGACTTAGTGTTTAGGCTATGTTAAGTTCTAAAAGGGTTACTTTTTCAGTTGATAACTGAGACTGTGTGAAATAAATTAAAAGAACAAAAAAGTGCCTTCAATTTCAGAAGAAAATTCAGGGCTAAAATGGATTATTTTGACTAAAAGTGGAAATTACAAGCAATGGGATCATATTTTGAGAGGTGTGATGTGTCACTGTCCACTGTGGAGATTGCTAGAGCTTACAGATGCAGTTGTGGTCTTTCCAAGGTTGCCCCAGTTCCTTCTACTTACCTAACATATTTCTCACCACACCTTGTAATCATTAGTAACATTCCCATATGCCCACTTCCCCGGGAGACAGTGAGCTGTGTGCAGCAGAGATGTTTTTCCATCTGACCCACCATAATATCCCTAACAGCTAACAGAGTGTTAATGTATGAAGTTCAATAAATACAGATGATGCCAAAAAAATGCATACACATTTTAAGAAAGGAAAAAACTGCATTAAAATTGTAATAATATATACCGTTAACAAAAGATGAATACAAGTCATGTGTATACATTTTTTTGGCACCCCGATATTTGTTGACAAATGTGTATGCACAATTGTGGAGTCCTTCTGTTTTAAAATCTGATATCATATTTTACATGTAGCATTTTAATTTTTGTAGTAGAGTAGTGACGACTTTAATAGAAAGATGCTAAAAAATATATACCTCTTGAAAATCACTTAAAGATCTGATCTCTCAATTTAAAAACTTATATTTATTTGTTGATCATAAGAATATTCTCTATTACTATATACCTAGTATTCAAACTTATTATTTTTAGCTTTCGTTTTATTGCTGTCATCAAAAGAAATGTCTGAATACCTCTTAACCTACAGTAGATTACTAACTATATGAAACAACATAAACCCTCATTCACCTGTTCAACAAACATTTGCAAGATGCTGTGCTATGACAATGAAGATAGAAAAATAAATAAGGCACAGTATCAGCTTTTGGAAGCTGTCAGTACAGTAGGAGAGACAAATGTGTGTAGATAGATCATTATACCATGATAACAATGTATCAACAAAAGTTGGTGCACTTGAGAGGCATATCTAAAATAGATAAGGTGAGGCAGGTATATAAGAATACATTAAGTACATAAATGCACATATGGAGGAACTAATTCATTGAAGTGATAGTTGAAATGGAGAGGAGCATGGGGAATTTTCATTATGTGGCTCAAAACCATGGATGTAGACTACTGAGCTTTCTGGGGGCAAGGGGAGCACAGAGTAGCATGTAAGGAAATGATGAATAAGAAATATAGTTATTACTTTTGAATAGTGCCTTGATGATCATTAAACTCACAAAACTCTGTATTATTACCATTTTACAGATGAAAATCTGAAGCTAAGGGAAGTTAAGGGGTTAGCCCAGATCTCCTAGTGAGTAAATGATAAAGATAGAACTGCAGCTCAGCGACTAATACTCAGTGTTTTTAACTCCTGTGTGAAAAAAAAAGGGAGGAGGGGGTTCAGAATTGCTTAACTCATTGAAATGAATATTCCCAGCACGTAACTATTTTCCATTAAAGTACTTTGAGTTCAAGGATTTTGTGCATAAAAATACTACTTAAATGTGACAGATAAATTTTACATAACCACATTAATTCAGCACAGAAGCACAGTGCTCTGACTTTCCCATCCTTCTCCTTATCTACTTGCAAAATAACTCAGGAACATTATTCAAGTTGGAAGCACACAGCCTCTGCTAGCATTAACAAGAAAAGTTATCTTCAATGTTTTTTCATTTCTTTTTTTAAAAAATGGACAGAATATATGAATGATTTAGTTTCTTTTTATCATAGTGATGATATTCTGAATTGATGGTCATGATCGATCAGTTCATTCTTCACCCTAAAAAATAAATGACACTTTTCAAGGTAAGTTGCTGTCACATACTGATTACCTGGACAGAGATAAAAAGAGCACTAACAATAATGATAAATATATTTGCTTCTGAGTTCAGAGGAATATTTGTAAGAGAATGGAAATTTTGACTGAAATCATAGCAAATTCCAAGCCTTCTTTTCATGTTATAATTTTTATCTCTGAACTTTCAAATCTCTTACCAGGAAGTTTTTGAGTTTATAAACACAAGTCAAATTGAAATGGAAATTATCTATGAACTTTAATATTTAATACCAGAATTATTGGATTCCAGGAAAAATGATTTTCAAAACTCAAGATTTGTTTCACTTTAAGTTTATAAAAAAAGTTTGAAGTATCAGATATTTCTGAGACATGGTAATAATAAAAAATGGACTAATTTCAAATTGGTTTTCTTACTGGTTCAATTTTTTTTTAAATTAAAGTTTATTGGCGTGACAATGGTTAGTAAAGTTACATAGGTTTCAGGTGTACAATTCTGTAATACATCATCTATATATCACATGTGCTCATCACCCAGAGTCAGTTCTCCTTCCATCACCATATATTTCATCTCTTTTACCCTCATCTACCACCCCCTTCTCCCCTTACCCTTTGGTAACCACTAAACTATTGTCTGTGTCTATGAGTTTTTCTTTTTTCATTTATTTGTCTTGTTGTTTTGTTGTTTTCAGTTTATATCCCACATATCAGGGAAATCATATGGTTCTTGACTTTTTCTGTCTGATTTATTTTACTTAGCATAATAATCTGAAGATCCATCCATGTTGTTGCAAATGGCACTATTTCATCTTTTCTTATGGCAGGATAGCTTTTTTTTTAATCAACTTTATTGAGGTATAATTTACTTGAATACATTCAAAGTTGCCCAAGTTGAAGAATGTTAATAGTTGTATACACTGTGAATCATCACCATCCTCAATGAAAAACAATCATCTATAATCCCCCAAGGATTCTTCCTGCCTCTCTGCAGTGGGTGTCTCTCATCACCCCCAGCCCTAGACAACAACTGTATGATTTTTATGTGATAGATTCATTTTTCTTCACTTTCATTATAAGTAAACAGAATCATGTATTACACATTCTTTTGCATCTAGTTTTTGTTCACTAAACATAATGATTTTGAGATCGTTCATTCAGTAGTTTGTTCTTTGTATTGCCAAGTAGTTTTCCATTGAATGCATGTATCACATTTCAGTTATCCATCCATATATCGATGGAGATTTAGATTGTTTCCAGTTTGGGAGTTCTTGTGGGTAAAGATCAAATATTTGTATACACATCTTTGTGAAGATAAATGTTTTCATTTTTTGGGGGTAAATTATTAGGAGTGGAGTGTCTGGGTTCTATGGTAGATTTATGTTTTACTCTTTAAAAAGCAGACAATTCTCTGAAGTGGTTGTACTGTTTCACATTCTGCCCAGCAGTATAGGAGTGTTCTAGATGCATCTCATCCTCATCAACACTTGGTTGGAAGGAGCAGTTTACTCTGTCCCAACAGCCCAAGTAAAAGTCACACAAACCTTATTGGATATGGCTGGATCATACAACTTTCCCAAAACAACTACTGTGGCTTCTGATTGCCCAGGCTGGTACCACAGGCCCATGCTGCAGTTGAGATTTGAGTCAGCTCCATTATAAGCCATATACTGAAGTTTGGGGTACTATTAGGGAAGGCTGAATGGCTTCTAGGAGGCCAAAGATGAACATAATCCTACTATACAATTTCATTATGTATAGAAAATTCTGCTAGAAATAATAGTCTTTTTAAACTTAGAAATGTACAATTAAAGTAAAAATCAATTTTTAGTTGGAATAGTAGTTTAATGAGACATAGCTACTAATGAACATATGCTCAGGACATTTAGTAAAGAAAATGATGGGTGGGTGTTGAGAAAAACAGTAAGTCCGTAGCTTTCCATTTCTTTCTTTATTTTTGTTTGAAATTCATAGAAATCTGTAAGGCAAATGGATGTGCTTGCTGAAGGCAGATGGTTGTGTTTTCTTGCTTGATGGCATAGAAAGCTGGAGAAGGAGGAGGTGTGGATGGCCAGGTGCGGAAAGCTTCAGAAATATATGTGAGGCCAATGCTATCTTAGGGACCAAAGAATTAAAGTAAACCTAAAACTTTAAAAATCTTGTTAACATAACACCTCATGGTCTCGAACTTTTAAACATTACTGTTGTTATTCAGCCTTGGCCTTTTAGAAGAGCAAAAAGACGAAAGGTCAATCAGTTAACCTTCCCATTTTTCATCTGCTTACTAGGTTGCGTCAACTCTCTTTATGGGTACAGAACATGAAGTTTGGCTCTCCCATTTTCCTTCTTATAGACTGTATGTGATTTCTGAAAGTTACTTAACTTAATGAGTAATTTTATTGACTTTATATTCTATAGCTTACCACTTCCTATTTCATCTGAATGAATATATATATATGTATATGTATATGTATATAATATATACTTTTATATGTTATATCTAATGTGTCTTATATATATAATATATAACATATAAAATATATAATATATATTTATATATAACATATATAATACATATAACATTCTATATGTAACATATATAATATATATAAAAGTATATATAATATATATTTTTTTTTAAATTTATTTTTTTACTCAATTTTTCTCTCCATCCCCTCACTAAAATGAAAACTATTTTATTTATTTTCTTCTTTGTTGTATTCCTTTCACCAAGAAAATTTTCTGGAATGAAGTAAGCACTTCAAAATAATTGTTGGATATTTTCTGAACGTATTTTGGATAGGCAGAAGAAAGTTAAAGATGAGAATAAGGAATTTGCCTGACTTTATTCAGTGATATATCCTGAGTATCTACAACAGGACCTAGCAAATAGTATATTTTTAATAACTGTTTGCTGAATGAATTAAAGATATCTATTTTTAAATTCTTCTTTGTAAGGGAGATAAGTTTAACTGTTGGATAGTGAAAAAAAGCAGGAGAAATGGTGTTTTGAAAGAAATTCTAAAGATTTGTAATAATTATTGTGGAGAATTATAAAAAATAGTCAATCAGAGACTCCCAAAAGGATTTCCCAGCTGAGGAATCTGTATGTTTAGTGACTACAATCTACAGGATTATATGATTTCCTTTAACAATGTTCAGCTATCAAGAACAAGGAAGCAAGTGGTTTTATTGAACTAACACCACAACCCTCTAAAATAATTGATATTCTGTTTAATAAAGTCACTGTGATGTGTCATGGAATGTATACAGGCTGGGAAGAAAAGTGACTCCATAGGTGATAGGGAGACTGGGACAAATGGCAAGGGTATAGAGATTAGAAGACCCAGTGGAGTCAAAGAGAAGGAATAGTGGAAGGGGTGAGAGACTGAAAATATAAGCGATTTTTGTCACAGAAATGAATATTGGAATTTATTATTTAGGGAGTATGCCAGTTTCTGGGTGATGAGATTCAGCCTGATACCAAGGTAAAATGTTAGCACAAAACTGAATGATTTGGTTTGGTGTTTATGGGGCATGGCATATGGGTAGAGAAGGGCAAGGAATACAGAAGTAGGTTTAGGTTGGCTTGTCAAGAGTTTTGCTGGTGATGTGGGCTCCAAGTCATGTCCAGGATCTCCAACGAAGGCGAAAATGAGAAGTCTATAGGCAATAGATTCACAGAAGTAGATAGAAGGAGTGATAAAAGTAGATAAAGCAGTGGGATTAGGGGTAGTCTAGACAGACAACTAAAGCTTCATAGGAGAAAGAGTAGCCAATTAATGTCTTAATAGTGGCAATAGGTTGCCAAGAGACTGGAGTTGAGGTGGGAGGAGCAAATCAAACCTGGAAGCAAGATGATCATTTGAAGGCTATTGCGGTTGTACTGAAACAGACACTAGTGGTTCAGACCACGACAGTAGAGGTGGAGGCAGTGAGATGTTATTTTTATTTTTTTTAATTGGGGAATTGGGGGAGGGGAACAGTGTTGGGGAATCAGGGAAGGGGAACAGACAAGTTGCTGTCCTTTTTGCTCTTCAGTCTAGTTGTGGAGGATGTTGCTTCACTGGCCCATGTTGGTATTATCATTGTGTTCTTCCCGGGTGAGGCAGTTGCCCACCGGCCATTGGATGGCCACTCATGGCAGCTCAAGGTAGCTCACGCCCACTGCTGGTCAGCCCTGCTGCAGCTTTTGCTTTCGACCAAAAATTCATGGCAGCCCAGCTCCAGGTCGAGTTGTTGTTCACCATCTTAGCTGTAGGGGGCAGCGTCACTGGCCCTCATATGTGGGATCTGAACCAGGGCCCTGCTGCTCAGAGCTGGTGTCCCAAGCCAATTCCTAACCAATGTGCCACTCAGCGGGGCCAATTGGGGGTCATTTTTTTTAAGTCAACAGAGTTGGCTGATGAAATTAGATTCATGGAAATCATGAAGCTCCTTGGTATTTGGTCTAAAAAACTGGGATGCATATTAGTACTAGGTGGGGAAGATGAGGGGAGAAGTCGGTCTGAAGGAGAAAGAAAGGGTTTTGTTTGGGCTTTATACGTTTAAGAAATTTAGTTGACAGTTCTTTAGACATTTGTAAAAGTGCCCAAAACTGTCTACTTTTATAAGCACTGTGTGATGTATTATATTGTCTTACTGATCTTATGACATAAATACTAATATTATTCCACCTTAACAAGTGAGATTTAGAGAATTAGGGAAACAATGCCAAAGTCATATAGTTAGAAATCTTCAAGGGCAAGATTTATACCAAGGCTGTCTGACTAGAGAACCCCAACTCTCAATTCAATTTAAAACCCTCCTGACCAAGTGGATCCAGGTTTTATGGTATCTAATGCATATGCAATTTGGAGAGACCTCTTGAAGAAAAAGAACACAAATTTGCAGCTATAAAATTAGATATGGCAATAAACATTTAGAATGAGAAAAGAAATAATAACAAATTGTATGATTTAAAAGCTGTCCAAAACCATAAGCATCACAAAATCTAGAAAACTAACATACTTCTTAAAAGTTAACAAGTGAACACATTTCTATAATATTTTTCCTACCTGTGTACTCTTTAATCATCTCTTCTCATGACAATATTTTTGTAATGCCATTTTCTATCAAAAAAATGAAAGATAAATTACTCATGTATCTTCTATGATTAAAATTCATCAATTTTTAATTATTGATAATGTAGCAATGTGTCTTTCAAATTCACAACTTATCAATAGTAATACGATGTAAATGTGCAGGATTGTTTGGGAATTTATTTGGGGAATCCGGGAAAATGCTCAAGTTTGGCGACTCAACCAAATGACACATTGTTAGAACCCCTTCCTAGGTCTTTCGAAATGCTCATGCAGGGAAGGGACCTGATGAATCCACCTCTGATACTGGTTTCCTTCCACATGATTGGGAAAAGGAGGGGCAGGGCCAGGAGGCCTTTGCTTCAGGTGGTGTAATATGAGAGTTGCCTTTCCTGAGTGGCCACAGAGAGGACTGGCTGCCTCATCAGATACTCATCGCCTCATGGAATGATCAGTTCTCCAACTGTGAAGTGAGAGCCAAGGGGTGAAAAAGGAGAAGCTTGTAGAAAATAACACTTTCTCACCAATTCCTCAACAACTGTTAAAAAAAAAAAAAAAAGCCCTCTAAAACTGGCATTACTTTTTCTATTTCTCTTAGCTCTGCCATGAGTCAATAAAAATAGTCTACTAAATATTTATCTTGATAAAGCGCTCTATTATTTTAATACATTTCCTCTTTGAAGGCTAAGTGTAGGTAGAAAGCATACAAATCCTCTTTATAATTAATCAATCATCAAAAGCCTCCTGCTGTTCCAGAGGCAGGAAATGACTGAGTCCACAGTAGTTGGACTCACAGTGTCCCCTGCTGCACCTGGGCATTCTCTGTGCTCCCAGAGCTGCTCCTATTATGCTTGGCTAAAGGGTGGGAGGAAAAGAGGATCCCTAAGCTAGGTACCTGGCATCAGCGATGTGCAGGCTTATACTCAGGGGGCAATACCAGGCTTTTACAGGGACTGAATCTTACGTATAATTTGAGTCCTGTTTAATAAAACAAAGTTACAAAATTATAAGTTTTAGTTACATAATTAGGTAAAAAAGTGAATAATTATGTAAAATGAGGAAACATCATAATACAATGCCAATCCATGAAGATTCACTTTTAAGATTCACTTTAGGCCAGAAATCCTTCATAGAAATCCTGGGTGCAGTCTGGCTTTCCTTCCCCTTCTAGAACATTTTAAACTCCCAACAACGCCTCTACACTCCCAGGAGCCTGTGTTGAGCGAGGTCATCAGAAGACATTATCATCAGTTGACCTATTAGCTGGACCAGGGCAATTGTGGCTGCTCATCCTCTCTCCTGTCCTTGGAATATGTATTCAACTTGCTTTCTGCACTCTCAGAAGCTGCTCCAAAGATACAGCCTAGAGATAGTAATGTGATGATGAGACTATCTAGGCTGGGTACGAGATTGAACCTAGTTCAGGCCTCCTGTGTACATGACTGTGTGCGGCCAGTTAAGGTCTCTATAAACTTTTAAGATTCTGGCGGGTGTGTGTGTGTGTGTGTGTGTGTGTGTGTGTGTGTGTGTGTGTGTGTAAAATTACTTGTCTCGCAGCCTGCCAAGAGAAGCCTCATAAGTACGTTCCCTTGTTTATTAAAGCTGCTACCTACCAATTAGGAGTGGTCTGCCTTTTTCTTTGGTCTCTCCCTGCCCTCCATGTACACAGGCAGGAACATACCAGGGAAGCTCCTGGGAGGCTGCAAAGCAACAATTGGCTAGCCAGCCAGGAAACCAAATAAAAGGGCTTTGGGCAACAACCTGCACTGGCCATCGACCTCTATGTGGGGAGAGATGGCATGTATGTGAGATGCATGTGGACTACCATATGAGTACATCTAACAGGGGAAGTATTGTTATGCTAATCTCTCTTTAGTCTATATTTATATGACATTTCTGACGTGTCCTGGTTCAATGATATCAATTACAATTTCAAAATGTATATCATAAAAATAACCAAATTTGGGCCAGCTGAGTTGCGCGTTGGTTAAGAGCTGGCTTGAGACGCCAGCAGCCGATGTTCGGATCCCACATGTGAGGGCCAGTGACACTGCCCTCTACAGCTAAGATGGTGAACAACAGCTCCACCTGGAGCTGGGCTGCTGTGAGTCTCCGGGAGGACATAGCTGCAGCCCCTGCTGTAGTGGGCTGCCATAGGCTACAGTGAGTGGCCGGCAGCCAGTGTGAGTGGCTGGCAGCGGGTGTTAGCTGCCAAGAGCCACGGTGAGCAGCCGTCCAGAGGCAGGTGACCGATCTGCTTCACCCTAGAAGAGCGCAATGATGATACCAATATGAGCCAGTGAAGCAATGTCCTCTACAACTAGACTGAAGAACAAAAAGAACAGCAACTCGTCTGTTCCCTTCCCCCAGTTCCCCAATAAAATCTTTAAAAAATAAATAAATAGAATAAAATAACCAAATTTACTTGTCAATTGCATATTTCCTTGTGCAAATTTTTTTTTTTTTAAGAATTTTTGGGGAATTGGGGGAGGGGAACAGCATTGGGGAACTGGGGAAGGGGAACAGACAAGTTGCTGTCCTTTTCTTCTGTCTAGTTGTGGAGGATATTGCTTCACTGGCCCATGTTGGTATCCTCATTGCACTCTTCCCAGGTGAGGCAGATCGATCTCCGGCCTCTGTATGCCTGCTAATAGAGGCTCTTGGCAGCTCACACCGGCTGCCGCCCACTCACTGAAGCCTATGCAGCCCACTGTAGCATGGTGACTCACAGCAGCCCAGCTCCAGGTGGAGCTGTTATTAGCTGTAGAGAGCAGTGTCACTGGCCCTCATATGTGGGATCCAAACCAGGGCCGCTGGTGTCCCAAGCCAGCTCTTAACCAATGCACCACTTGGCCAGCCCCTCATCAAATTTTTAATCATAATTGTTTTTAAGTATTTTGTCATTTTCAGACAGTTATTATTTCACACTGATGCTTTGGGAAAGTGTTCTGGCAACGGTGCTTCACCTTCAAGGAGATTCATGGAAAAATTCTGACATGTGCAAGTTTCTGATAACTAAAATCAGTTTGCCTTCATGTGTGAAGGACCATAATGACTCTTTGTGGTGCTTCCTCAAGGCTCCCACAGTATATGTAACAGGATGGTAGCCCGAGACTCATTCCTGTTCAACTCCACATCAGTAAAGTGAGCCCGTTCCTCTGAGGATGCAATGTTCTCATGTGAAGAGCTGCCTCTGCTGCAGGACACTCTGCGGACTCTGTTGGAGCATCTGCAAGGGAATAGGCTGGCGATGAACAGAAAATTCAAGGCCCAGGCACAGCCTTAAGGATGTTGGGGTCATTTGGTCACATTGTCCCTGAAGCTGTGCTTGATTAGGTGCAAGTTTATACAGCCCCTAAGAATGTTAAACAAGCACAAGCCTTTGTAGGGACTTGGGAGTGTGGGAGGACTTTTATTCCTCACATGGCACAGTGCCTCCATCTCTTATGCCACTTGGTAAAGAAAGGACATGCATGAGATTGGGGATCAGAGCAACAGGTTGCCTTTGGGAAGGCAAAAACAAACACTAGTGAAGTAGATGAAAGCTCTGGGCCTCTCCCAAGCAGGGCTGCCATTTGAGTTAGGTGTGACTGTGAGTCTGGAAGGCATGGGTCAGGCACTGCATCAGAGACATCAGAAGGGGAAAGTACCCCTAGGATTTTGGCCTCAGCATTGAAAAGGGGCAGAAACCCAATATACCCCCATAGAGCAACAGTTCCTAGTGGTATGTATGCATAGTGCTTCTCCAGGTGAGGCCTCTCAGGAAGGAATGAACCACAGCAGCCAGTAGGCTGGACTCAGAGTGGTTTGGCTGCTGACCACGCATGAGCTCTGGTCGTTAACCCTTTGCACTGACAGTTGGGCTGTTCTAAAGAGATTAACCCCATGGATTGGAAAATGAGAAGCCAAGGGTGGATGATTCATGAGTGGGCTTTTGTGGGGTCAGGATGTATAGAGAAACATTTGGGTTTGTCTGCAAACCTCACTGTCTTCCACACCCTGGTTCAAAAGGCACTGACAATCAAAAATCTGGCATTTAAGAAGGTGATGCCTTAGCTCAGGTACAAGCCCCATAACTGATTCTTTGGTGGATACAGCAGATTGGCCGCATAGAAAGAGTGGTCAGCACAGCACTCGAGTGGGGTGGCATATTGCCAAGGATGCCTGTTTGCCCTTGAAGTACAGTGACTTGGTTCGTGCAGTAGCAGAATGTCCTGTGTGTTCTAAACAATGTCCAAGGCAACTGCCAAAGGTGTTGGAGGACATCCGCTGGAGTACCCAACCAGTGAGGGATTGGCATATTGATTATATTGGCAGCTTCCCTTGAGTAAAGGTTCTAAACCGCTGGGTGCATTGCTGATTCCCCGGGGTTCTGCCGGAACCACTAGTCCCGAGAGCCTAGATGCTTTGTGATAGCCATCACTGAGGTTGTCTCCACCTGTTGGAGCCTGGGCAGTGCTCAGAGATTTGGCACTTAGGCTATCACTTCCCCTTTCTCAGTGCCTTGCCAGGCCTGGTTCTGCCAGTTATCCCAGGTTACAGGAGTTTCTTGAGGTTTGAAAGAGGATGTAACTTTATTTATTCTTTATCTATTGAAGGTGCCCGTTGATAAAATGAACAGCTCTGCTACAATGGACCAGTTTAATTTTATTCAATTGTATTTATTGTTCCTCTCAGTAGTAAAGGATGTATAATGAAGAGTTCCCCTAACCCTAGCACCTCTCTCCGTCTGCCATCCAGTTCTTCTCCTCAATGTTATTGTTTTGGGGTAGCATTACAGAAGTATATTTTACAAATATAAACAAGTGTGTGTGTGTGTGTGTGTGTGTGTGTGTGTGTGTGTGTGTGTGTTGATGTTAAGTAAGCTCTTCTATTCTTCTTCAATGTATTAGGATAGTTTTATTTATCCTCTGTTATTACATCATTTATTAGAATTCTCTGTGAAATTATCTGGGTGCAATGATTATAAAAGAGCTGAACAAGAAGGAAGTTCTTTGACATCTTTCTCTTTTTTCTTTCATAGTGACATGTGTCTCATACTGGGCAAGGCACCCTGCTTCCCTTTTGTTAGCATTTGCCTGACATGACTTTCTTCTTTTGTTTTAGCATAGCATTTTGCTTTGTAACCCAAATAGTCTTTTTTGTTATACTATTAAGTGAGTTTTGTCTAATCACCTTTATTGATTTGACTGATTTTTTTCCGTTACATTATTTTATAGTTTTTCTTTTTATAGCTTTCAAATACTTTGCAGGATCCCTGGGAGTCCAATGGTGGTATATGGGCTGAGGGTTCTTCTGATTTAGATATGTTTACCTTTGTGCTGTTAAATATACTCTTCATCTTTACTCTTTGACCTGCTAAAGAAGAGCTCAGACTATTTAGTCTTCTAACTTGGGGTAATTTTCTAACCACTTCCGATTACATTTGACCAGAGCTTATAACCTTAATATTTGCTTCAGTCTTTGTTCTATGGTTAAACAGATTCAGAGATCACCACAGATTTCTTTGCTGTGGCTTTTCCAGTCATCTCTCAATTGGCTAAATCTTATTCATTGTTGGATTCCTTAAGAACAGATGGGAACAATTCCCCTGAATTTTTGCATTTGTTACCTTGTCAAATATATAGGTTGAAATATTTCTTTATTTCAGGAAAGTCTTAATAAATTTTATCTTTAAGTACTTGCGTTGTCTCCTTGTATTTTAATTTCTCTTTCTATAATTCCTAGTATAGTATCTTGGGTTTGCTTAGTTTATTGTCCATGTAAATGAAGATGTAATAGCATATCCTTAGTTTTTTATTATTTTTTTCTTTTTCTCTCTATGAAGAAAGAATAACAAAAGGGAAGTTTGGCCATGAAAAGCAAATAAATCTCCCTTCAATACTGGTGCCTAGATTATGGTCAGACATCAGCATGTAATTGAACCAGTGACCTGCTCCAAGTCTCATTTGAAGTTACACTGGGATATGCAAAGTGGATGGTCCCAGATTGTTGAAGGCATTATAGATTTTGTTTCTGTTGGAATTTGAAACAGTCTTGGTCCAGTGTATCAAGTAGCAATATGATGAGAGAGAAGCCTGAAAGCCCTTACCCCCAGTTATATCATCCATCTAAAACCCAGTGATATTTACTGTACACACTAAAAATGTAAAAATTTAACTTTATGTATATACTATCTCATCTTCTTATACAACTTTCTGACAAACCTGAAGATGCTTAATGTTATTTTAAGAGGCGGTCTCTAAAAGAATAGGAATAAGATTTTATAAGAGCACAGTAATTCCCCATGGCAGATACCTGGCCCTGACAAAGAGAAAGTGAGCGGACCAAACTATCCCTGAAGGAAAGGGTGTGAGAACTTCAAGTCTCAGTGTGACTGACTTATTACCGAAACCTATAGCATCATCAGGTTTTACACCAGAGAAATAATCATGTTGGTCAGTAAGTCCATAATGTTATATTTGTTCAGACCAGGTCTAGGGCTGCTGCAGGGGCAGCTGACTCAGCCCTCTGCTGGGTTCCCCATTCTTTGGTCTCTTGGGGTGTCTATCTGATTTCCTGCTGTTACCAGGAAGAGCCTTGCGAGTGAAATTCTGTAACTCTCAGGCACAATGACAGAAAAAAAGGCATCGGATCCAAGGCCTGCCTGATTAAAAAAAAGAAAAAGAATCGAAAGGAAGTGAGTATCAGTTGTAAAGTGTGCCAAAACATACCTCGGATTTAATTCTTCAGCTGCTCAGTGACTTACGTATCTGCTGTTCTTTGGATAACACACATATTTTCCTGTTTTCAGTGTTTCCTCTTTCCACTTTCTGTCAGCGATAGAGGTGAATGAAATATTTCTCCCTACATATAGTGCAATCAATTTTGCCAGTAAGTACTGATCTGAAAATAAAACCATCTTGACTGTCTCATAAAAGAAGGTATTTTCAATTGCTTGATGATAGCTTGGAAGTACACATCATTTTTCACACTAATACCCCTAGTAATTTGTTATGTGTCTGGACATTTCATTATCAGAAATATTTTACTATCTATCCATCTCTTCTCTTTCAAGTGCTGTATTTAATATTGAAACAATAGACTTTATCCAGTCAATAAAAGAACATTGCAATATGTGGTGATTAACAACATATACTTGAGGGCCCCGCCCAGTAGCGCGTTGGTTGGAACTTGGCTTGGAGTGCCAGCTCTGGACAGTGGGGCCCGGTTTGGATCCCACATGAGGGCCGATGGCTCTGCGCCCTCTGCAGCTGGGATGGTGGATGGCAGCTCGACCTGGAGCTGGGCTGCCATAGATTGCAAGCCATGGTATGGGCTGAAGTATGGCTGCAGTAGGCTGCCATGAAGGCTGCCGTGTGGGCGGCTGGAAGCCATCGTGGGCTTCTATGAGCTGCCGTGGATGGCCGTCCAATGGCCAGCAAGTGACTGCCTTACCCCAGAGGAGCGCAATGATGATGCCAATGTGGGCGAGTGGGGCGATGTCCTCCACAGCTGGACTGAGCAATGGGGGACAGCAGCTTATCTGTTCCCCTTCCCTGATTCCCCAGTACTGTTCCCCTCCCCCAATCCGCCAATAAAATCTTCAAAAAAAAACCAAGAACATAAGAACAACATGTACTCGAGTGTCAGCCAATTTGATTCAGATGAACAATTTACTTAGTTCCCTCTAAACCTTGAAAATAAGGTTCATGTCAGGACCCACCTCATAAGGTGATGATGAGGATAAAATTTATTCATATATTTAAAAATATTTATTGGTTACATCCTATGATAAGTGCTATGATGAAAAAGAATGTAAGCTAAGGGATAGAGAATGACAAGGTGCTGCTTTAGATGCAATGGTCAGAGAAAGCTGCTCTACGAAGGCTTAATGTGAGCAGAGATCTGAGTGAAGTAAGAAAGCAAGTCATGCAAATACTGGGGGAGAGAAGGTTCCAGACAGAGGAAAGGGCAATTACAAGGTGCAGTGTTAGGAATATTATTGCCATGTTTGAGAAGCTGGGTGAATTGTGATATCATTAAGCAGATCATGATATGCTTTTCACAGTGCTAGGGGCCTACAAATCCTCCATATATATTAACAATTCTCCTTAGTATCTGAATCTCAGGCACAGAAATATTTCCCCTTTTTATTATTTTGTTTAAGGTAAAAGGATCTAATTGTGTCAACCACAGCACAGAGACTATAGGCAAACTGTCTTGTTCTTTAAGCAAACAAGCTCTCTGCTGTAAAAAGAAATATGCTGACTGGGTTTCTCTTTGTGACAGAGTAAGGAGCAATGATTTCTGACTTGCCTCACCCAGAAGCAATGATGATCTGACTTGCCCCACCTAGAACAACGCTGGGCTGTGCAGAATGGATGACCTCAAGAAGACAAAGCCAGAAGAGGGTGAAGAGAGCTGTACTGTCTATGAGTTCCCATACCCAAAGTCTTTCTAGAGGGTTTCTGGCTAAGAAGTCATAGTCTACTTGCAGAGTGTACTGTGCAAGGGTGCTTCTCACCATTTGCATTATGTATGTATTACATGAGTAATATTTATGGTAGAAAATTTATTTATTTATAAAGAAATAATATTTATTGTCAAAATTTATAAAAATTTGTTGTAGATATTTGTTTAGAAAGTTAAAAAAGTAGAGGCATAAAGAAGGAAGAGAAAAGGAAGAAGAAAAACTGGGGGAAGGAGGATGAGGAGGAAGAAATGCTCTGTTACGCTATCAACCAAACATAAGTACTATTTATGTTTTATGTATGCTTTCTTGAATACAGATTCTATAAAAAATATCCATAGATTGTTAAAATGGTATCTTTGTGAACTATGTTCAGTCAACATTTGATCAATATTGTTTTTTCATGACCATAAATACATTTAACCACATCTTTTTGTTAGCTGTATAGTTAACCATCATGAAGTTGAGCTACGATTTACCCGATTATTGAAACCTTATGATAATCTCTCTTTATAATGTTAAACATGTTGTCTCTCTTCATATAATAGAAATTGTGTTTCCAATACCCATGGAAGGAGAGAACACATAATCATAATAATCCCACAAATTCAGTGACACCTTCAGTGAGTTTGTAAGCAATTAATAATTAGTAACCAGAATAATACTTATTTGTATTTGAAAACTTGATAGATAGATAGATAGATAGATAGATAGATAATAGGACTGTTAATTTACTGACAGATTTGATGTACAAATCAGCTCTTAGGCTTTTTATAAAGCTTCAGCCATCCACTATCCCACTTAGAGTGTAGCTGCTCACAGGTTAGGATGCACAGATGATGCTAGGCAGTGTCCTCAAAGTATGGTCCCAGAACTAATAGCATTAGCACCACGAGGCAACTTGGTAGATATGTTAATTATCTGGCCCCACCTCATGCTGATTGAATCCAAAGCCCTAAGGATATGTGACCCTGCAATCTGTTTTAGCAACACCTCCTGGTGATCCTGATACACTCTCAAAGTAGAGAACCACTGAGAGGGAGAGGACATGACAGTGAGTCCTGTAACTACTCCAGTTTAGACATGTGACTTCCCACTACTTACATCCTCTGAGCTTCAGTTTTCTCATTCATAAAAATAAAAACAGAAGAATCAAACAAACATATTTATAAGCACAGAATTTTTGTAAAGATTGAATAACAATCTGTATGAAAGCAACTGGCAGTGCCTGGCATATGATATACACATTGATTCAAGGGCATTTAAGAACATAATATGTGACAGGCGAGGAAGACAAAGTGAAGAAGGTAAACATTTTCTTGGCTTTCATCTAGTAAGAAAAGAAGAACAGTTTTGTTTGTTTGTTTGTTTGTTAAAATCAATTCAATGTCATATTTGCCTTGATAACATACAGTGGGGCCCCAAGGAAGGAAGGGATTAATTCTATTTGGGGAGGACAGAGAGTCGGGAAAGGCTTCATAGAGGAGAAGACCTGAGTCACAGATATCCCAGAATAAATGAGGTCTGGGAAGTGTGAAAAGGCCAGGCTTACAGAGGTGGTAAGAAGAGGTCACTATATACACATGAATGACACATGAATGAGACATGAATGAGAAAGCAGAATTTCCTGCAATACTGGATGTCTGTTATGAGAGGAAGACAGAAGTCACAGAGGAAGCCACAAGTAATTAGAAGGGACACAATTTGGGAAAGAGGAAAAGGTCAGACAAAAAAGCCAGATCCTAAAGGTCTTGAATGGCCTATATATTTTTGGTTCCAAGCAATGTCAGTGTCCTTCTTTTTCTTTATCATTTTTTTTTTTTACGCTGGTGAAAACTGTGTTTTAAAGATAACATTGATGGCAGAAAATAAATCACAGAAAGGTTCAATCACAATTTAAGGTCTAAGTAGAAAGGCAAAGTGGCCTTAGGAATTTTTTTTTTTATTTTTATTTTTTTTAGCTGAGCCATCCTGCTACCTTTTGGCAGCTCAGCGGCTGCTCAGCTCAGGCTGGGCATCGAACTGCTGTTGCTCAGAGCTCAGCTTGCACTCTTGAGCAAGCTCTTAACCAACTGAGCAACTCTGCCAGCCCCTTAGGAACTTTTTGATTTTTTAATTTCTTTCTTTTTTTCTCCAGCTGATTGTCAGAGCCACTGACAAGCCACCAGCTTTTGGGAAGAGCAAGATGGGGCAAAACGGGAGGAGAGGAAGAAAGAAGGGAGGTAGGAGTGAAAGAGAGCAGGGGCTAGGAGGCGTTCCTGGGGATTCATCATACTCAGGGCCAGGCGGCCTGCAGCGGATTGTAGATATACTGAAGTAGTAAGGCATTTATTGCCTTTGGATTTCTTTGGATCCTATGTGGCACATTATTTATGACTGAGTTCTCTGTACATAGTTATTTTTAATGACTTTGTTCCCAAACTAAGCCCTTGGTACCATTGTGCCAGCACAGCCCGTGTGAAAATTGACCACTTTGTTCTGTTTATAAAGGACTATAGATGTACAAATGCCGACAATAAAACCCAGAGAGTCCATAAAGTAGTTGTTCTTGGTCCTCTGCTACCTTATTCTACATTTAAAATCTTTTCCCAGCCACAGTCATAATCATGGTTTACTGCATTTCCCAAAGACAGAGGCCTTAGAACATTCACTTCTGGAACTCAATTAAAGGCGGTAGCTTGAGCCCTCACTTCTGTTTTCAGCTCCCTGGTTAGGACAGAAGAAATGCTTATGTTCTGTGTAAATATTGTGGATGTGCATTTCATCTCTGTAGCTCAGGGTTTTAAATTTCCCACTTTAGAAGACATTCACCACTTTCCCTTGCTTTTCCCAAACATGAAGTAAATATCAGAGAATAAAGGAAAGTTAGTTTAGACACCATAATGCTCAGTTTCAGTATAATTAAATTGCATACACATAGTCACACTCAGGGAGAGCTGGGACATCAGCTTCTAATTTGCCTCCAAACAAACATTGCTCCAGTTATTTTCCAGAGTCTAGGGTGGTAACTTCAGTAATTGAAGAGGGGAATAAACAAAGTTAGGATAAAATTATAGTCTGACACAACCTTAAATTTTGCATTTTAAGATCTGGGTGAGCTCATCTGTCACGAGGCCTAAAATAAGCAAGTGTCGAAGATGGAAACAATAGTATAGTTAAAAGTCATCCACAAAAGTGAGTCAAGCACTCAAAGTGCTTTCTGCCTGGGGCATGGTGTGATTCTGAGGGGTGAATCTCTTGAGCATCCTAATAAGACATTAGGGTATTTAAACAACCATCACAAAAAACAGACACACACAAACACATATACTTTTATTCTGTTTGTAAGATGTTAGAAAATAATCATGTCAATACACTATACAACTTACTGCATTGTCCAGGTTCTGAGTTACAATCTCAGAAAATACTAGAGGGTTTAGGTTTTTCAGAACTCCAAATGGATGGGAAATGGAGGGAGGAAGTGAAATGAAGGATTATCTCTCTGCATGGATTGCAAAAAAATCAAGGGACAAGGCCAAGGAACAAATATCAAGGAGGTCAAAAGCTTGTATTCTGCCCCATTTGAGAAATGAAAACTCTTATTTTTCCAGAGTGCTCAGATCAAACAGTTGGAGTCATCTTTGACTCCTTTCTTTCTCTCATATCCTATACCTAATCAAGCTGCAAATTGCAGCAGCATTCATCACCCCAGTGCAAGTGACTTGCCAGTTTTATTGTCACCATAGAATTTTAATTGGTCTTCTTGCTCCTGTCATTGTTCCTCTGTATACTACTTTCAACCCAGCAGCTAAGGATATTGCTAAAATTTAAGCTAGATCATAACAATGGCTATCCATCGCTCTCAGAGTAATTGTTCACAGTATTTCCTAAAAGGTTCTTCTTAATCAGGCCTTCTCTACCTCTGTGATGTCTTTTTTGACCATCACACCCTCTCCCTCTTGCTCACTTCATTTCAACAACAAGAGCCTCCTTATTGTAACTCAAACCTACTACGCATGCTCTGGCCTCAGGATATTTGCATTTGCTATTCCTTCTGCCTTAAATGCTCTTCCTTTAGGTATCCCCAAAGATTTCTCCCTCACTTATTATGGCTCTTGGTTCAAAAATATTTAATCATTATGGCCTTTCATGACTACCTTATTTAAAATTGCAGTTTCTTCCTTCACTCTTAGGATTCCCTGACCCTTTCTGTTTTGTCTTTGGATACTCCTGGTCTTTCACAGAATGCGAAAGAAGTCACAAGACTCAAAGGAATAGAAGTTAGAAAGTTTATTCAAGAAGCGAGATACCAGCAGAGAAGCTGCTGGGGGCAGAGTTTAGAGCAGACAACTGCACTGATCTATAGATTCGCTTTTTCTTATATAGGAAAGAGTAGGTAAATTTCCTTACAGTAGAGGATGTGATGTCTAAATTAAGGATATTTTATGTACATACCAAGGTGATTTGATTGACATGTTGGTTGTATAACTAGTTTCTTTCCATGTATGTTCTTACCCATAATGCATACAGAAAACATTATGGAGTGGGGAAGCCATAATGTTCATTTTATTTTAATTGTATTATAATTAGGCTTGAATTCAAATGAGAGGCAGGCCCCAGCAGTCTGCACAGGCATTAAAACTAGATTGATTATTCCATTTACGGTCTTATCTCCTCTTTGTAAGAGTGTTTGGACAGCTTAATTTATCTCTAGGGGTTGAGCTTAGCCAGTCCCTGGAGAGTAGATGTAAAGTATTGATCACTTTTTGTTAACTCTTTTTTCTGCTTCATCACTTTCCATTCTTAATTCTTGCACGATAGCAGTAATTATCTCCTACAAATTATAAATTTTATCTAATTATTTATGTTTTTTCTTCCACTAGGGATGTTTATGTGTTGTTTTTTATGGCATTTTCTACAGTTGCTACACTTCTGGCACAAGGTAATTAAGTGCTCAAAGAATATTTGTGAAAATGGTGAAAAGAATCCTTCAAATAATTTTAATTGTACTACTTATAGGATCAGCCCTGCTCTAATTCACTATGGATATTTGCAAAACAGATCTGAGGAGTCACAGGACTCATAACCAAAGAGAGGGAAGAAGGAATTCTGAGGAAACTGGCCAGAGGGGTGTGATGCCCCTACTGTATTGACCTTTTGGCTCCATGGAACAGTCCTCCGACCCATTGCATCTGACTCCCAGGCCAAACAGATGTCATTCTATAATATTTGGGAGCAAATACTTAGGAAGGAGGAAACAATTATAAAGACTGGTTTGCTAAAATTAAGTCAATAGCATTTTCCAAAATTTATTAAATATTCAACAACACTGTCCGTATTTCAAAATCACAATGATATTTCATTTAATGGAAAAATACATCTGGCATTAAAAGATATTATTGCTAATGCTATGAATTTTATTTGTACTCTGAATTTTGGTTTAAAATAGCAGGTTTACTTGCCTTAGACTAACTCTTTATGAACCCACTCTTTCTTCATTTAGTCCCTGGATTAATGAGGCCATTCTAATTTCTCAAATAGAGAATAGGATGAGAATTTCAATAGTACAATGAAAGATGTGACTTGGTTAAAAGGGAGCAAATAAAATTTTATTTCTTGCCACTTTGGCCTGAAGAAGCATACTGTACCAAAGACCTTCAATTATAATTATGTGTTATCCTAAACTGATCCCGTTGGATCTACCACAATGCACATTGGTATCCACCATTTGTTTTCAAATGCCATGAACTGATCTCTGTCCTCAGGTTTGTTCCCCTGAGAAGATGGGGGCAATAATGAGTTAGAAGGAAACAAGAGAACTTCTAGGTAATAAGTAGTTCAGTGGACAATAATGTAATGAATGTACTCATGACTGTCTCGCAGAGGCTAAAATGAGTAATTTCACATTCAATGATATTACAACAAATTCTGATGGACAGAGTATTTCATTTTCCTCTTTAACAACATCAAGTTGGGGCTCATGGCTCACTGGAGAAGCTGAATCACAAAAATTACAAAGCACCTTATGCCAGTGCTCTAAAGAGACACACAAACTTGCCCACCCTGTTATTTTTAGAGAGAAAATATCTTACCTTACTAAACTTGGCAGATGGTCGAAGAACATACCTTAAAGGGGGACAAACTGTTTAGGTAGGAACATCTTAGAAACCCAGGCTGATTCCTTGTGGTGTCAAAAGCTCCTGAGAGTTGGAGGAATCGACATGACATTGGCTTTTTTGACTCTCCTTGAGAAACTTGATGTCATACAGCAATTACTTCTGTCTTGGTCTTTTATATTAAAAATGAAACAATGACTCAAAGTCAAATAATTTTTTTAAGTGGTAGCATTTCTTATATCCCTGACCATCATCTTTACTGCCAACAACGAAGTATACATAAGAGCTAAAGGTTCTAATTCCTTTATGTTGTTGTTTCTCTTAACAAGAATTATTTCTGGTTTTGGCTGCATAACATGAAGCATCGGTCTACTCACATTTTCCTCAGCTGCTCACATTGCCAAGTGCAAATAATATCCCTTTTTTTTTCCAGCTAAACTTAGTGCTGCTTTTCATTTTATCCCCTCTGAGCTTCATCAGCTTTTTTGGGTGCCATGCAGTGGAGTTCAGAGGTCAGTTAAAAAAAAAAAAAAAAACTCAGTTAAGAACATCTGAAGAGCTTGCAAGGCTGTATAAATATGCATAAACAAACTCACTCTACCTATATCAAAAGGGTGAGGAACTCCTGAGCAGCACTTCAAGGTCAGTGGTTTGCTTTCATCTGTGTCCAGCACTTTGCATAGCTGGCAGCCGTCTATGCTTTGGGGAGTGCAGGATAGCAAAGTGCACAAGACTTCAGCCTCAGCCAGAATTTCCATAATCACATCAACAGATGGAATAATAATCACCACCGAAGCCACTGCCCGATCTTTCTGATCCAAGGAAACGTCTTCCTGCTTCATTTCAAAATCACTGCTGCTGGCAATTTAGACTTAAGGTTTTCTTATTTTCTGGAAATGGTACCAAGTTAAGGTGATTCTAAAATTACCGAATAGTGCGAGTGCTGCTTTTGAATACAATGCTATGAAAGGAGCCATTGGGTGCCTGTATGGAGGTTGAGCCAAGGCAGGCCTTCATGTGGGCTTTCATGGACCGCTGTTGCTTTTCTTGGTGACTGGAATTAGTGACTGTGAGTGAGGCCTGCCACTCATAACACTGTCTCCTGGCCACTGGGGCTGCACAGCTGTGGTTCCAATCGTGACTGTGCTTGAGAGTGTCCTCCCTCAGTCTCTGTGGAATAGGTTCTCTGTGTTCTTGAGTATTCCATGGGGAAAAGCCAGTTGTATGGATGATATTGCAGAACATGTTAGATCAATCCAATTAGAATTGTATCTTCCAGAACCTCATATATTAGAGTACTTAATGTTGATTTCTAGACAAGAGCTCTGAATCTGCCTAGGGATGCCCATGTGAACAGTATATGACAAATTGAAGACACCTATATAAAAACATTGAGCTCTATTGTGTAGATTTTTAAATTGTTTGAAGTTTAAGGCTTTATTGATATCATGTGTTGTCTGAGAGCATCTGGAAATTATTCATCTAAGGGGAGTCTTTTACCAATATAATAATGTCCAGACCACCTACATGGACTATTTGAATAAGCATGAAAGTATAATATAAACATGAACCTCTCTTCTAAGCCTAAGAATTCTTAAAAGGTGTCACAGTAATTACTACATATGTTTATGTAACATAATCTACTAAAGAGATAATGAAAACAGGAGAGAAAGAATCTGTTACTTCAATAGAAAATTTTGTTGAGAACTATGTCTAGCACTGTTCCAGACACCAAAAAGGACATAAAAAGTGTTTCTTTCTTTTTGTACGTCCTACCCCTTGGAGTTTAAACCTTTTCACATAGCTTCAACTGTATGCTAATTCAGAGAACAATATTCTTTCAAATCTGTACTTTCAATAGCAACCTGTCCTCCAAGCTTCAAACCAACATTAACAATTATTCCTCTTTCTTTCATAAGGAAGGGGAGGTTTAAGGTTGCCAGATAAAATGTGTGATGCCCAATTAAATTGTTGCAAATTTGTGGGACAAACCAATACTAAAAATGTGTTCATTGTTTATCTGACATTCAAATTGAGCTAGGCTTCCTGTATTTTAACTTGCTAATTCTGACAACCCTGTGGTGGAAGCTGGAATGAGTTTTTGTTCTTTTTGTGTCTTGATCTCTGCATTTTCCCTTCTAATTTTGAGCAGTAATCAAGTCCTAAGCATCTCCTGGTCTTAAGGATCTTTGCAGGATATCAAGTCCAAGCTGAAACCCAATGAAAAGATTATGTGTGTTGTTTAAAGAGGAGAGAGAGAAGACAGATGACTTGAGGGAGAGATTTCCCTTAGATGGTGGGATATCAGAGATTGGCAGGTCTTGCATTTATCAGAGGACAGCAAGCACTAGAGCAGAAAAACGGTGACTTTCAAGAGGATGATTAGGAGGAATGGTGTATCTAGGGAGATAGTACCTATAACACCAAGTTTCACATGTCTGAGCCATGAGTGTGGCCCATCAGATCTGAAGGTACTGTGTGGGTGCTGACTGGGTGCTAGCAGCAGGGTTCTTCTTGATGCTTTGGCATTAATAATATCACAGAAATTTTGCACCAGGGGGAACCCAGATTACGGACTCTGACTGAATTTCCTCCTATGCACAGGAGAATGGGGGCTTCATAGAGTCTAATGAAAAATGATTTGAAGGGAACAATAAAAATGAGATGTTTCTTCCATACCACCTTTATGAAATCAAATTCAAATACTTTTGTAATAGACACTGATGGTTATTCACCTAGAACCCCTTCTTTCCTCAAATTTATCCTTGTTGATAGATTGCCTTCTGCTGAACATGCCAGAAATTGCTTTTCCAGCCTCCTTCCTTATAAGCTATGAGAATGTCACCCAACCCAGGCCACTGAGACCTGGAGAAAGAGTTTTTTCTCTGATTGAAACAAACAAACAAACAAACAAACAAACAAGTGTCATGCAGAAAGGAACTGTCATTTTGTCTTTGGACATGGTTCTGAGGAAATATCTGGATTTGTGATGACTGTCTTTTGATTATGAGGGAACAACCTAAGAAGAAGTGATCTGAGGCATGAGCCTTAGGAATAAGGAATGGAAAGACGGAAGAAACTTGAGGATGTCATGGTATCACTGAGTTATTTATTAGTCAACTCTGTAACTGCCCTGTTTTAGAACATTCTGTTTTATGAGACAATCAATTTTTAAGACATTTAGTTGGTTTTTCCATTCTTTGCATCTAAAAGAATCTCAAATGATATATCACTATTGCCACAGGTTGGGTTTTCTGGAAGCAGATGCTGAGATGCTGTTTAAGCACAAGATGTTAATTAAGGACTAATGACTTTAAAAGGAAGAGATAGGAAGCAGAATTGGGCAGAGGAAGAAGCTGAGCTGGAAGAGAGTTCTAATGCAAGTGTTGCTCATGAGATCATCATAGATCACAATGGCCAGACCTTTACACCCCTCCTCAATCTAAATGCAAGCTGCTCTGGGAGGGAGGTGACCTCAGGCAAAGATGTTCTCCTAAACTAATCTATGGGCAGCCCAGCTGGATGTTGACTTCTGACCATGTGTCCTGTTGTTAACCAGCAAGTCCTTCCTTGAAGGGTGATCTGAGTATGTCTAGGGATTTTCTGTTGCAGGCATGAGATGCCATGGAAACTCCTCAGTGCCAACACATGAAAGCCCATAATTGAGATGAACTTTAAATCCCATGTATTAGACCTGATGCAAAGGGAGAAGAGAGGCAGAGTTGTAGGCTAAGCTTGGACCTGACAACATGTACTTTCCCTTACCAAGGTTGATGCGACTACCACTCCTGTTGAATGCTCAACCTGCACACAGCATAAACCCACAATAAGCACTCAACATGGTTTCATACCTCGGGAAGACCAGCTAGCCACTTGGTGATAGGTCAATTTTATCTGACTCTTTCCACTTTAGAGAGGGCAGTGATGTGTTCTTACAGGAATCATTCTATACTCTATGTATAGACTGCCAGTCCTTGCCTGCAGTGTCTCGTCACGCACCATTATCCAAACATGAGCCCAATGCTTTATCTATGAAAATAGTGTCCCCACAACGTCTTTGATCAATGTGTCCATTCTAAAGTGAAGGACATGCAGCTGTGGGCTCCTGACTCTAGCATGCACTCATTTACTATGAACTATAATCCAGAAATAAATCATCTGATAAAAGGTGGAAAGGCCTAGTGAAGACTCAGCTGAGGTGCCAAGTTGAGGACAGTTCCCTGTGGGATCGCAGTGCCAATTTCTGGGAGGCACAATTATGTGCACTACAAGGAGTGCAAAGGAACACAGTGTAAGTTACACTGAACTAGGAGTTACAGGTATTACCTAGACTCTTAAAGCAAAGAAAAGACTTACTGTACTAGTGGAGGTAATCAAACCTGATCACCATGAGGAGCTAGGGTTGTTGCTACACAATGAAGACAGGGAGCAGTATTTTGAATAGGGGATTAATGTGGTGTCCCTTGACACTCCTATGTCAAATGAAAACCATGAATGGGCTATTGTAGCAACAACCATAGCTTGACAAAGGCAAGGCAACTATGGGCTTAAACCTCTTGGGGAAAAAGATCTAGGTCATCCTACTAGGTTAGCAGTCCCGGGCAGCAGGAGTGTTAGCTGAGCATGAGGGAAATAAAAAATGGGTGGTAATGGAGAGAGATGACAAGTATCACATACAGACTAGGAACTGATTATAGCAGTGGAGCCTACTGTGCTAACTCTTTTTAAGGTCCTTTGGAAAGTTAAAACTTTCCTCCATCTTGAATGAATTAGACTTACACTTCCCTGGAAGAACTGAGAGCATCTTTATCTTAGAAAAGATAAAGGATATCACTAGAAGAAATAAATAGACCCAAAAGGGAGTTCTTGTTTATGACACCCCAGATGTATGAACTTGCTTTGCTTTTGGGTCAGAGCTTTAGGAGGTGATTATGCCATGGTGGTGTGTCCAGATTGCTGCTGCTGCCACCAACACCACTACAGACCTATATCCTGTCTTGTAGAAGGCTCCCAGTTATACCTGTTGCTCGTATGCAAGCTCCAACAATTCCTTTCCTCACATCATGCTGTGTACCTTAATCTCCTGCTCTGATTCCACCACACCATGAGATAGCTCAGGACTCACTTGGCATTCATGCACATGTAAGCCCAAAGTTTGGGAGAATAGATGCTTGATGGGGGGTGTTTGGACCAATAGAAGTTGGGAATCAACGGATAAATTCTCCTTTCTTCATTTCCCATCACCATGGACTGTTTGGAGTCCCAGTAACTATATATGGCTGCTATGAAAGCATCCTATATGGCTGAACAATCAGCTTGTCAGGAAACTGTGGCCAGTTGGCTATGGCCTCTGTTATATATGATCTCCCTCCTCTGCCTCAGTCCCTATTCCTCTGCCTCTTGCTTCTTATGCTTGCTTTCCCCAACAAAGTGTTAGTGCAGAAGTGTTTGTGTTTGTCTGTATTTTCTAGGGAAGCTGGGCTAAGTAAGACACAGGTGTATCCTAATTTATAAAAAATGTGAGAGTTTTTTAAAATAATTTCATAGTTGATACCTTTTTAGAAGAAAATTGAAGTCATGGAAAAAGTGAAAAGAATTTGGATTTCTTTATACTAGCTTTATGACTTTCTGTTTTTTCTTTATTTTGGATAAGATTGGGCACCATAACCTTTTCATTGCTTATCACTTCCAACAGTACTAATCAGACATCATTATTTGAATTTACTTTGCACCTCCTTAACTTGACAAATTTGTAAAAAGAAGTTCTGTACCTTGTTTGTACTCATCTTTGTATCTCTCACTGAGGGTAAGTTAAAATTATAGGCACCTAATACATGTCTAAACACCCCTGAGACTTCCCTGATGCTACTAGTCATGGAGCAAAAGAACAACAAACAGTAAATCCTGGGTAAACTTGATCCTGGGAAATAAGGAATAGCAAATATGACCAAATTCCAAGTAACATGTACTCCAAAGACATACCAAAGAAAGTATGGTATTCAAAGAGATGGAACAACAGCAGATAACTAGAAAAATAGGGAATTTGGAGACGAGGCTGAAAAGTTAAGCAAATACAAACGAATCTCGGGGTAAGAAATGCTTGATGTCAAAGAGAAGTGGAAGGCACTAAACATGTTTATAAATTAAAGTATGAGAGATCCAGTGTCTTTCTGCGGAAATTTACATTTTTATTGAGAAAAAGAAGAAACAAGCAGGAAATAATTGACTAAAGGTAAAGATTGAGCAAGTACACAAATTGGTGATTATTAACAAGTGCTTTTGGATTTAAGGCATCCTTTTTTTTAAAAGTGCTTTTCCAAGTCTTTTGCCTATTTAAAAAAAATTGGTTTCTGTTTTGTTTTTCTTATTGATTTTTTAAAATGTCTGGATATAAATCCATTGTTGGAATGAAGTATTGCAAATGCCTTCTCCTCCTGGTCTGCAGCTTGTCTTTTATTTTTTTTGTCACCTTTTAATGACAGAATTTCTTAATGAAACCAATTATTTTAATAGTAGGTACTTTTGTGTACTGTCATCTTTGCCAACTCCAAGATCAAGAAAATAGACTGCTAATTATTCTTCTAGAAGTTTTCTTTTAACTTTTTTGCCCTGTTATTGAGGTCTAGCATCGATTTCAAATTTATTTTTTTCTGTTCACTAGAAGGTACAAGAATAGACTCCATATTATTTGATGGCTTACATTAGTTTTGAGAAATTATGGACCAGAATTTTTTAAAACATTGACTGTCCCATTTTCTCTTTCCAGTTTTATATGTTACATTTTGTTTACCACATTCCATGTTTCTTACACTACTTTCTATATTTTCCATCATTTTTTTCCTCTCTATAGGTCAATTTGGATACTTCCTATTGATCTATTTTCTAGTTTACTAATCCTCTGTTCTGCTATATCTACTTTGCCATTAAGTGAATTATTAAAATTATACTGAATTCAGTTATCATATATTTTAGTTATAGAATTTCCATTTGTGTGTTTTTAGTGTATTTTATGTCTCTGCTGAAATTCTACATCCTATTGTCTAAAATTTGAACATATTAACCCTAATGATTTTAAAAGCCCTGTCTGATAACACTAACATCTGTATCACCCTCTATTTAGTTCATTTATATTGCCTATTGCTTTTCTCTTGGTTTTGGTCATCTGGTGTATTTGTTTTGTTTTTTACTTGTCTCATAATATTTTATTTCATACCAGAGGTTGTTTATGAAAGATTATGGAGGGTTGAGGCGTTGTTATCTTAATCTAAAAAGTGTTAGCATTTTCTGTTCAGTTTATTTTTATTTATTTTTGCTTTGTTTTGGCAAGCTAGACTATCAGCAGGTCATCTTGATCTTCTTTGCCTTTCTTTTTTCGGGATTATATCTCTTCAAATCCCACCTGATTATGTTCCACTACCTTTACATTATTGTCTTTTACAATCTTCCCAGCTCTTACCATTGATAGTGGGATAGCTAATCCAGAACCAGTTGTCTGTCAAACTTATAGCTAGAGGCCTTGTTAACTGAGATTTGATATTATCTGGGTGAGTAAGGAAACAGAAAAGGGATTTCTAGAGAACAGTAATAACATGAGCAGAAGCCCAGCATTAGAATGGATAAGGACAATTATCCATTAAAGTAGAGAGTTTGTGTTAGGTGGGTGTAAGGGGCAAAAATGCTTGAATGAAACTAGATCATCTAAGATGTATTTGAGAGTTCGTAGGGAGCTATTAATTTTTTTTTAAGCAAAGGTGTAATAAGATGAATTTGGAAACCTTAGTCTATCAATTATCTTTTTGAAAAGTTAAATCATTTTGATTTTATATAAAGATGTCGCCCAGTATAACTCTATATACTCAAACCGATATGATCTCTTTTTGAAGAATAAACTCTTAAAGACATTGTTTAAACCAGTTTTTAGTAGCAGGCCCCTTTGAAATTAATGCTGATGGACCCTGGGTGTAGGGCCTTAATATAGAAAACAATTGTTACTAAAGGAAATTGTACAAATGATGAAAATGTTACCCAAAAAATAATCTTACATTTTTATAGTTTCATAGTGTGCCTTGTCAAGTTTTGTGTGGAACTTGAGAAGAAGTGTTAAAATTTTTTATTATTGGGCTGTTCAATTGATTTCATTTTTCACTGTTATTAATGACTCCTCTATGGACACATTTATGAGTATAGTACAGTTGTAATCCTAAGGGATCATTTCCAACAAGGACATGTCCTCAAGATTCTCTGACTTTAGAGAATATTTATAAAAATATTTTGACAACTAAATAGTCCAGATCTATGTATTTTTTATTGTATTTTATATTATATACAACATAAAAATTACCATTTTATCCACTTTTTAAATAAATAAACAATTTTTTTAGGGCAGTTTTTGGTTCACAGTAAAATTGAGTGGGAAGTGCAGAAAGTTCCTGATTATCTCCTGTCCCCACACACAACGTCTCCCACCATCAAGGGTACATTTGTTAAAATCAATGAAGCACCCTGACATATCATTATCATCTAAAGCCCATAGTTTACATTAGGATTCACTCTTGGTGTTATAAATTCTATAGATTTTGATAAATGCATAATGACATGTATTTACCATTGTCATATCATACAGAATAGTGTCACTGCTCCAAACATCCCCTGTGCCCTGTTTATCTATTCCTCCCTTCTCTCTAAATCCTGGCAACCACTGATTATTTTAGTGTCTCTACAGTTTTGCCTTTTCCAGAATGTTATATAGTTGGAATCATACACTATGTAGCCTTTTCAGATTTTTTTCACATTATAATATTCATTTAAGTTTTCTTTATGGTTTTATAGTTCATTTCTTTTTAGTACTAAAGAAGAACCACAGTGTATTTATCCACTTGTCTATTGCAGGACATTTTGGTTGCCTCTAAATTTTAGCAATTATAAATAAAGCTTCTATAAACATTTATGTGCAGGTTTTTATGTGGACCTTAGTTCCTTTCAGTTCATTTGGGTATATACCAGGGAGTGTGATAGCTGGATTGTATGGTAAGAGTTTGTTTAATTTTGTAAGAAATTGCCAAACTATCTTACAAAATGGCTGTACCATTTTGCATTCATACCAGAAATGAATAAGAGTTCGTATTGTTCCACATCCCTGCCAGCATTTGGTTTGTCAGTGTTTTGGATTTAAATCATTCTAATAAGTATGTAGTGATACCTCATTGTTTTAATTTGCAATTCCCTAATGATATATGATGTTGTACATCTTTTCATATACTTACTTGTCATGTGTATATTTTCTTTGGTGAAGTGCTTGTTCAGGTCTTTTGTCCAGTTTTTGATCCAGTTGTTCATTTTCTTACTGTTGAGTTTTAAGAGTTCTTTGTATATTTTAAATAACAGTTCTTTGTCAGATGTGTCTTTGCAAATATTGTCCCCTCATTTCCTGGCTTTCTTCTTATTCTCTTAACATTTTAAACATTTTTAAGCGTACAGTTCAGTTGCATTAAGTACATACATATTATCATGCAACCATCACTATCATTTATCTCCAGAACTTTCCATCTTCCAAAACTGAAACTCTGTACCCATTAAACAATAAATTTACATTTTCCATTCTTCCAGCTCCTAGCGACCACCGTTCTATTTTCTGTCTCCATGAATTTGGCTACTCTAGGTACTTCATATAAGTAGAACCAGACATATTTCTCCTTTGGTGACTGGCTTATTTCACTTAGTATAAAGCCTTCAAGGTGCATCTATGCTGTAGCCACGTCCGATAATGAAACTTGAGCTCCTTTTAACTTCCTTTTCCTTAAAACAGTATTGTTTGAAGATTCTAGAAAAGGGCTAAATCTACAGGGAGTGTTAAAGTGACTTTGCTGTGAATGTTGAAGGACTATAGGGACAAATATTCAAGCATGTATATGTTTGAATATTTTGATGTTTATTCTCTCTTTCTTTTTTTTTAGTTGTAGAATTCTGGACTGAGCTAGATTTTTTTTCATGCCCCTCTTTTGAACTTGTTTTCTTGTATATATATATAAAGATTTAAAATATATATATATATATATATATATATATATATATTTTTTTTTTTTGTATATATATATAAAGATTTTTTTTGTATATATATAAAGATTTTTTTGTATATATATAAAGATTTTTTATATATATATAAAAAAAGAATTTTTTTTGTATATATATATAAAGATTTAAAATATATATATTTAAATAAATATATATATATTTAAATAAATATATATATATTTAAATAAATATATATATTTAAATAAATATATATATATATATTTAAATCTTAACTTCTGATATGTGATAGGAACATGCCTCCACTACTTTATATATGCATTGTGGAAGTGTTAAGATTTAAATAAAAGCTGTGGTTACATTATTCTCAAATAACTATATTTGAGAATATATTTACTCTCTCTATAATTACATTAAAAGAAAAGATTTATGTAATTCATCATTTAGCTCATCTATTTTAAATGATATGAATAGGCAGGATATTTAGAATTAGAATTAGGAATTTTAGGGCAAAAAGTGGGGGAGAAGAGAACAGATGCAAAAAAAAAGAGAAAGAAAAATAAGAATGGATTAGTAATGTAATATGGGAATCATTTAGATTTTAAAAATTGCTTTAAGTTATGTAAACAAGGAAGATTATCTCAAGCATAACATCCAGTACTGAATTTAAATGAGAGAACACAAGATTCAATGAAAGTTACCAGAAAATTCTCAATTGTCTGTGGAAGATGTGTGGAGACTCTTGAAATGAAAGAATACACTTAAGACTAAGAGATTAGAACTGGGAAATTCATGTTGGCACACAAAACCCAGTTTAGGTAATTTAAGAACAATAGCAGGCTTCTTAGAGTTTGATTTTGGAATTATGCCTTTATAAGGAATTCATTAGACACAGTGGCAAAATTGTGTTATTGAAGAACTACTTGGAAAACTTACATTTTGCTTCAATATTTTTAAAAGTTAGGCCTTGTAATAATCTGAGAAAAATAGGACTTACTTCTATAAAAAATGAGTACTCTGTCAGAGATCACAAAGTAAAATTACTTCAGACTGGTAGAAGGAAATAAGAAAACCAGCAGAAGATAGATGGAGAGAAAACATCCTAGTTATTTGAACAATCTTGGAAACTGTCTACCCTTATCAGAGAAAAGACTATATTTTAAACATTCTGAATAATCATATTGCAATTTTTTCTCTCTCCTGTAAAAAGTCAGGGAAGATGTAAGAGAATTCAAAAGCTAAAGGTAATTCTAAGAGAGCCAATTAGCTCCTTTACTTTTCTGCTTATGTTAGAAATGATTAAGTATTTAACATTAAAGAGAAAATAAATTGTTAAACTGAGAACTCTCTCTAAGGGTTTTGTTGCCAATTTGACAGAAAAGCCAAACGGAAACTCAACCATTTTAATGCCCTAGAGGAATTTTAACCTTAAGGAAAATTTTGTGTTGACATAATGGTATTCTGTTTGAGACCGCAGTTAAATATAAAAAGTTGGAACACTGGTGAAAACTGATACAAAATATAATCTATTTTACTTATACAATATTTCTTAAAACCTCCATTTAAATTTGATTTAAATGTTAAATATAATGTTGCAGTTAACATAAGGATTTTAACATTTTTTTTATTATTGAAATTAGAAAAAGAGTTGATTTTTAATGCAGTTAACCTTATCTGCACTGGCTATTTAGACCACCGGTTCACATCTTATATCCCAGACCTACATGGATGTTTACTAAAATGTAATAAAACTAAAATTTTAGTTTACTAAAATTTCAGGTATAGTGTTTGGAAAAATGCAGACTAGTCTCTGAAAGACTAATCTTAAACCATTCAATATCTATAGTAGAAGTGCATGTGGGATTAAAAAAAAGCTCCTCTTATTAATTTATTGGCAATTCTGCACAGATGTCATGGACTGTGGAAACTGTTCAGCTCTGACTTTTAGTTACAGTGCAAACCTAGGAAAGTCAGGTAATATCTTAGTCCTCAATTTCCTCATCAATACAATGGGCATAATCACACCCAGTCGCATACTTTCATTAGAAGGATTGAATGAAACCATGTTGGAAATACTTTGCACAATCTTAGTATAGAATGTGTTCAGTAAATGACAGTTATTGTTCTCATCATGTATCTAAACAAGAGCTTTTGAACAATAAAGATGCTCATATTTAGTTAGATAGAATCTACCATTTCCAAAGGGAAGGAATCTGGTATCTGTTACTTGTACGGACCCCCAGATAATTTATTCTTCAAACAAGTCAAAGTGGGTCTCACCATCTCATCAGCACAAATAAGATACTCATTGCAGCATTTCTACCTCATGGCTGGAGGCTAGTCCTCTCACTGGACACAAGGCTATGCTAGAACAGCCCATCTCTTTCAAGGTTGTTAGAGACATAATTCTCATTTATTAATTTGTTCTGTAGACCTATCAATAAGACTGAATTTTTATTGGCTCAACAGTTTTTCATATATTTTGAGACACATTTTCCCATATGGAAACTAAAGCATGAAAGGTCAAAACCTGCTTTCAGATACTTTGTATTCATTTATGCTTTCTTGTCAACTTAGATGGAGTTTATATGCAACTCTGATCCTTGCTCTCTTTTCCATGTTATGAGAGAGTAGATGGCCCCCAAAACAACTTTAATGCAATATGTTTCCTCTCCTTAACTCAAATTTTTGTTTCTGCCTTCTCTCCAAACTTCTCCACAGTGCCCACTGAAACCCTCGTTCCAGGACAAATTCTTTTACATATGTATTCTTTTCATTATTTAGTTTCTGTAGCATGTGGCCTGAAAAAGAATGTAGTTCTTCCCATGAGTATACCACACTCTTTTTTATACTGCCATTTTCTCATATCCCCTAAATCTCTTGACTTCCACTGCTGTTTATATGTAATTATGCTAAATTCTAGTAAAATTATTTTTGAAGGCTATCAGTTGGTTGTAGCAATCTGTACCCCATCTTCATTATTTCTTCTGTACCCCATCTTCATTATTTCTACATAGTAACCTGGTAGCTACCTATGTCTCCACTTTCATTAAATATGTGGGAATTTGGCTCACAGTTTTACATTTCAGCCCAAATGCTACTATCACCCTTAGTACGTTCTATGTCCTTTTTCATCTTTCTAGGTGGCACTCACAACTAGGCCATAATCATAGGCTTCATTTACCTACCAGACAATCTGCCATTTGATTCACTGTTTCTATATATCCTGACTTTCTCTACTTTTCCAACCATATGACCGACCGACCACCCAACAGCTTCCATCTTTCAACTTACACAGAACATAGTTTCTTAGTCAGACTGTCAAATCCCTAATAGAGACAACATGACTTCCTCCACTTTGATCAGGCAACACTACCGATACATTGAATTGTTGTGGGAGTATGAGTAGATTGGGCAGAGTCATGTAGTACAGAGGGGTGCAGTGTCCCAAAAATACAGATTACCCTAAGGAGGAAAGACAACTCAAATACTATCTGCTACAGTCTTTCATTTTTCTGCTTTAAAATCTTTCATTTTTCTCTATCAGTGACCTTCAGGAAAAGTCAAAGTTTCTTAAGACAAAAATCCAAGGCCCATTGTCATCTGGTCACTGCTTCTCTCTCTAGCCTTATCACTTTCTCCTCTACTCCCTTTCATTCTTCTCCCAAAAGATTAAGGTCTTTAGGATTCTGAACATTCTGAAATTTCTCTTGCTTTTCCCTTTGTTGATCCCTCCTTGCATTGTACTTTTATCTCCTTTCTTTGCATTGTAAGCCTCTCCTTTTCTCTGGATATGTAATTTAGGTGGGGGTCTTTGGAAAACCTTTAATAAATACCTCTTACTCTGTCTCTCCTCTGGCAGAAGTAGCTTGCCTCTGGTACCCTTAGCACTCTGCGCAACTTTCTATCATATTTGCTATCACATAATACTGTAATTCCTGATATCTTGCTTCTTCCCTGTACTATATGTTGTTCGTCATTTGATTGTAAGCTGTTTGAGGGTTGGGACGTTATTTTTTGTAATTCTTTCTGTGGCACCTAGTATCTACAAAAGTGCCTGGTGTTTAGTGTATATGTTTCTTGAAAAGAAGGGAAGAAAAAGAGAAGAAAAAAAGTAGAATGACACATAGTTATTTCATCATCAGTTGGAAATTGCTAACATCTGGTGTACTTTATGTGAGTTGAAATATTTCTATCTTAGGAGACTATAAGTATAACACATAGTTATGTAAATATGATCTTCCCTTCAGTGTTCATATAGTACGTAAATAAAATCAATACTTTATTTCCTAGCCAAAGTCTACTCTGAACTGCCCCTTTAAGGTTCACAAATTAAATAGCCCAACAGCATTGGTCAGGGAGGTACGGCCAATAAATAAAACATCTTACCACTCAGACATTTGCTTGTCTTTGAAAATGTAATGATGTCTGTAGATGCCAAATCCAAAACATAGTGGATGAACAGTTCTTTTTTGACTTATGATCAGAATCAGTTTTGTTTTTTGAGAATGTATTCCATGATCACCAAGAACTGAACCAATGGTATAAAGTCATTTCAAATATTATAAGTACTTACAAAATAGATACACTTGAGCTTTGCTCCATAATTAGCCAGAGGAGGAAAATAAAACAATAGTTCAAATACCATGTTACATAAACTTTTAAAAAGATGATATTGACAGATATAAACATATAACAGTAGTTATTAAGCCTATCTATGCAGCAGAATTACTTCTTTGACTTTTATAAAAATCAAACATACAAACAAACAAAAAATGTGTTCCAACTTATTGAATCATCAGTCCGTTTATCACCAATCTAAATTCCCAATTTCCTACTGAGGACCTGGCATTTCTCCCCCCTCCAGTCTATCCCAGTTGAATGATATTTCAAACACTGGCTTGTTTCTATTTGGAATACAATCTTTGTTCTATCCCTTTGGCTGTGTGATAGTCAGAACTATCTAGACTGTGACTAGTCTAGCCATGGTCCTTTCAAAACGATCATAAGCATCAGTTCAATGCTGTAATCTTACTTCCCTAACGTTAAGCCTGTATCAGCATCACTCAGAGGGCTACTGATGGCAGCTGTTGATTATTTTATTTCAAATAGACTTTTAACTGCTGTTTGGGTCATCTCGTTCATCTTCCATACTAACTGGCATAGCCCATCTATTATTACTGCTCCTGTTTTACCTATATTTTCCCTGTTTTTCCTTTTGCCATGCAAAATGGCATAATCGGTGGGATGTCTGCCAATGAAGGGACTGAAGGAACATTATGAGAATCCTTTAAATGTCCAGTGAGATTGTGACTTGGAAAGTCAAGGGTGTAGTCATGGGCTCCAAGACACAATAACCTGTTTATTCTCCAATGCTGAGCCACCTGTGAAAAGACTGCATCATGGGTAGTTGCCAGTGGAGAGGTGCTGAGCATTTATGTAACCACATTTTCTACTCACCGATTTTTACCAAAAGTAATACTACCTTGGCAAAGATAAAGCAAGTGTTCTAAAAAAAGCGAATGAGGCAGGAGGAGGTACAAAGCAAAAAGTAAAGAGAACATTCTTAATTCAGAACTAGGGTGGCTACCTTGCTAACTAGCCACCTTGGGTTCTGCTGTGCTAAGACTGTCACCTCCACAGCAACAAAAATGGGTCAGTGTCTCTTCACTTTCTTTAGTGCTAACCAAGACCTAACAGGACTAGCAAAAGTTTGGTTGTGCCTAGGTCTTGGTAAATAAACAAACAAACAAATAAGTAGAACAGAACAAATGATGGACTGTGTGGCTATGATCTGTCCCTATTCTATGAATGGAAAACATTCAATGAAGATACATAAAAAATTTTATATGCTCTCTTTTTATGTATGTACAAGTAATTATGGCAATCCTTTCAAATAAAAATAAGGAAAAACTAGAATTTTTAGGATGAATACTGGTTAAAAGATAAACTGGTACATAAAGGCAGAACTCTACATGGTTTAGTAAAGGTATATCACATTATTGCTGGTGACCTACTTTTCTTTCTTCAGGCAATTAATGTAATAGATGAAACTGGCACCTTCATTATTTGCCTAGACAGAATGTTCTATGATAAATATATGTGTTCTGTGAGACACACACACGCCCACATCACAACTATTTATTTAAAACACTTGATAATTTGAAAATTTCCTTATTTAACTTTTTATATTTATAAAATGCCTCTTTCAGTGTAAGGCATAATGTCTGCAAAGCATTCATCGATGGCCTTACCATGTACAAACATTATGTATAAAGCATTTAGTAATAACTACAGAATTTATAGTTTACTAATGAAAAAGTAACATATATATATATTCTGCATTCAATGCTATTTGATAAATGCTATTGGAATATAAAAGTATTTCTGAAATACTCTCTTAATTAAAATGTTGATAAACATGTAAATAACCCATGGTGGTACACTGCGTGTGTGTGTGTGTGTGTGTGTGTGTGTGTGTGTGTGTGTGTCTGTTTATGTCCCTATGTTCTTAGTCCTATCTAATCCAATATGACTCTCACCTTATTAGAAGAGCAAAATTTGGATATAGATACACACAGAGGGAAGACAGTTGCGTGAATACAGAGGGAGAGGCTGGAAGCACACTGCCACAGAGTAGGTAATGCCTGGGACTACCAGGAGTTGAGAGAGGCAAGGGAAAAAAATCCACTCCTAGAGAATTTGGAGAGAATGTTTCCGTGGCAACATCTTGATTTTATACTTCCACCCTCCATAACTGTGAGAGAATAAATTTCTATTGTTTCAAGCCACCTAATTTGTGATATATTTATTATGCATCTCTAGAAAACTAACATATCCAGTTAAATGGTACATGCATTCACAAAGAACCAGTGTGAAGGCAAAAGATAGGGAGTCATGAATGCTATAGGAACATATGTATAGAAAACACCTTGGCAATGCAAGGAGAGATGATGCTTTTTTTTTTTTTTTTTTGAGGGCAGTGTCACTGGCCCTCTTATGTGGGACCTTAACCGGGGCCGCTGGCTTCCCAAGCCAGTGCTTAACGGCTGCGCCACTTGGCCGGCCCGAGGAGAGATGATTCTTAATGAGAAAATTAAGACAGGCTTCAAGATAGACATGACATTTGCAGTTGACTTTGAAGGATAGATAGCACTTTTAATGGAAGAAAATGCCAGATCTTTCCCTATATCAGCTATAGTCATTAATGCTAATTTCCAAAAGCTCCATGTCACCTACTGTCTGAGATTTTCCTGACTAAATGTGAACAAATATTAAAGAGACTATTTCCAGCAAAAGATGGGGTAAGGAATTGATCTTACTTCCTTAAGCCACATTGTGGAGAATGAGCTGTGTGCAAAATTATTAAGCTTTCTAGAGTAGCCTTCTCTCATCTCCTTGACTTAATCCAATAACAGGACTTTAGTCTTGGTCTCTGGCTTTGTAATTCATCTCCACTGTCAAGTCTAGAATCCTTCCCTGAATTCTAATTCAGTAATCTGGGAATTAGACACCTTATATAATTTTTGCTGCACTTTTCATAAACCTACATTTTCTTAAACCTACATTTGCTGAAATAATTCTACTCTAAACCAGATTAGGGACTGTCATAATGCCTAACTCTGAGCATCATCATTGTGGATAATAATTTATCCTGCCTGTGGTGGTTAGAATAATGGCCCTGTAATGATGCCTACATCCTCATCACCAGAATCTGTGAATAAGTTCTGCTACATGGCAAGGGGGAGTTAAGGTTGAAGATGGAAGTAAGGTTTCTAATCATCTGGCCTTAAAATGGGAAGATTATCCTGGATTATTCGGGTGAGCCCAATGTAATCACAAAGGTCCTTATAAGTGAAAGAAGGAAAGAGAGTTTGTTTCAGAATCCTTTAGCATGAGAAAGACTTGACTGGTCATTGCTGGGTTTGACGATGGAATGGAACCACAAGACAAATGAAAGTGGCTTCTAGAAGCTGCAAAAGGCCAAGAAATAGATTCTGCAGTAGGGTCTTCTAAAGGAATGCAGTCCTGCTGTCGCCTTGATTTTAGTCCAGTGAAATCCATTTCAGACTTCTGACCCCTAGAGCTATGAAACAGTGTATATGGTATACATGTTGTTCTAAGCCACTTTTTTTGTGTGTTCATTTGCTACAGCAGCAATAGGAAGCAAAAACACTGGCCTTCCACAAAACAGACAATCAAAGCTAGCTTTCTTTGAGTCTAGGTTACTATGTTCTTTTGGTTTCCCAAAATAGGGAAAAATATAATTTGTGGTTAATAACATATTTGGAATCCAACAAAGCAAAGGGTAAAATTCAGCCTCATTAATTACTGGCTGAATGGCTTCCTAATGAATGACTTGATTTCTCTGTGCTCAGTTTCATTATCTGTTTAATGAGGATAATACTTTTCTCATCAGGTTGGTTTGAGAATTAATTGAAATAATGTATGTAAAGTGCTTCACTTAGCTCAGTGTGCGGAAAATGTTATGAATTATTCAAGATTCCCCCATGCCTTTGGTTCCAGAGGTAAATTCTCCTGTCAGGTTAATGTAGTGATATTAGATAACATGAGGAGGAAAGTAGTTTGAAGCCATGTCAGGAACTGTCTTTCGTCACATACTGCTAAGGAGTTGTGATTTAATTTGCTGAGCAAGGGGTAGTCATTTAAATTTAAAATGCTTCCTGTTCCAAAAAGAATTTGCTTAGTAGTCCCAGTACAACACATAGATGTTTAAAGATATAAAGAAAAAGTGAAGTCATATTTATGCCAAAGTGAGAATTAAGAGTACATGTCTCAGGATATGAGAAAAAGACTATCCAATGTGATAAAGCAGCTGAATCTAAAATGGAAAGCACTGTAATTAGAAGACTTGTTTTCTTCTGGAAACACCTGGTCTACCTACAAGAAAGCAGCTATTTCTACCCCTTGTCTGCTCCTCATGTTTAGAAATATGTTTTCAACAACCTGGAAGTGATCTTGTATATGCACTTTTTCAAAGGCTTTTGAACAATTTCTTCCAGGTTTTATTCTATTTCTTCACTAGTACTCCCTGCAACTATGGGGGGAAAACCCACTTGTCAAGAAATAAGCAAAAGGGAAACGTGGTGTTTCACTTCAACATGAGAGGTATAGGCCCCCCAAATAAATCACTATAGGTAGAGATAGAAAGAAAATTAGCTTTCAGAACAGCAACTATTGTATACAAAGTAAATTGCAGGTTTTCAGTCTTCACTATTTCAAAGTGTCAGAGAGCTAAGCAATGTGGATAGGAAAAAAAAAATCCACATTCTAGGCCAATATAATCACACTTAGATGGAACTCTGTTACTATTATAAGTTTAACTGTGTCCTCCAAAAATATATGTTGGAGTCCTAACCCCACTATCTCATAATGTGACCTTATGTACAACAACCTTAATAGAGTTTTTATAAATATAATTAGTTAATACAAGGTTGTACTGAGGTAGGATAGGCACCAAATCGAATGACTGGTATCCTTATAAAAGAAGAGACATGTCAGCAAAATAAAGTGGAGAAAACAGACAATAAAGCTAGTTTACACTTAGTTCAATTTATCCTACAGGTAAATTTGGAAAGTAAATGATATATGTGCTACCTTAAAGGAAGGGGCTCGTCTTTTGTACTCCCAAATAGGATCTGATGCTTTTCTGAGTGAGCCAAGGGTGAGCTGAGGGGAAGAAGGCAGCTGTTAGCTATTAGTAACCAATACTCATAGCATTTGGGGAAGGGGTATAAGATCTAGTGATGGGAACCTGGGAAGGGTACAATGGAGTCTGCTACAATGGATACAAAACTAGAGAGTTAGAAATTCAAACTGATCATTGTTGGCATTCTTTAAGACTACACTAGACAAATTGGGACAAAAGCAATAGCCAAAGACAAAATAAAAATTGTCTTGATTTGTATTTTACTTTTTAATTAAAACCTGCATAATGCATAGTTTTAAAGTGCTAACTGAATTCCAAGCAAAACATTTAGAAATAGAATCCAAATAAAATATTCTAGCAAAGTTTTAAATATAAAAGACAAACACAATCCACAAACCCTTAGAAAGAGAAAAAAGATTATGTTTACCCACAAGTGAATAGAAGTCAGGCTGATCTCAGAATTCTAAAGAAGTTATTAGAGGACAATGAAACAGCATTAGAATCTAAGAATTGTTTTTAGAGTACTCTTGTCTAATTTGTCTAACACAGTTATCTTTTATATATAGTTGTCTCTAGGTATCTGTGGAAAATTGGTTCCAGAACCCCCCACGGATACCAAAATCTGCAGACATTCAAGTCCCTTATATAAAACGATGTAATATTTGTATATAACTTACACACATCCTCCTATATACTTTAACTCATCTCTGTATTAGTTATAATACCTAATACAATGTGCATAATATGTAAATAGTTGTTATATTGTACTGTTTAGGGGATGATGACAAGAAAAGTTTTTACCTGTTCAGTACAGACACATTTGTAAGCCTAACTACATAGTATATGCAACATAACATTTTTTTTTATTTTTTTTTTTTAGCTGAGCCATCATGCCACCTATTGTCAGCTCAGCAGCAGCTCGGCGGCAGCTCGGCGGCAGCTCGGCTTGGGCTGGGCATCGAACTGCTGTTGTTCAGAGCTCAGCTCGCACTCTTGAGCAAGCTCTTAACCAACTGAGCCACTTGGCCAGCCCTTAAAAATACTATTTTTAATCCATGGTTGGTGGAATCCCTGGATGCAGAACCCACAGATATGGAGGGCTGGCTGTACTGTGGCAACTTAAAAACATTCTAACATATTTAAGAGTTTACAAAATATAACCTGTAAATCACATGTATTACTTGGATGCTTTGGGCTGCAAGTAATGACAACAACAGCTACAGTAATAAAAACTCAAGGTGACTTGCATAGCATGATAATGAAATACCCAGAGGTATGGTGAATCTTAGATTGGATAAAAAAATAGTGCCTCAGTAATATCAAGGACTCAAATACTTTCCATTTTTCTGCTGCCATCCTGTTTTACTCTTAGTCTAACTTCTATTTAATCACAAGATTAGCGTACCAGGTAAAAATGACAAAAGATTATCATTCCCTGTATATCTATTCCAGGCTCAATAATTTCTCAGAAGCTTCTTAACACACATTTTGTTGATTGGAATTAGTGCAGGTGAACTTTAGTCTCACTTCAAAAGCCAATTATTTTCAGGAGGAATATGATTGCCACAATTTACTTAAACCAAGAAAAGTAGATTTCCGAATGAAATCATGTCTGAAAAAAAAGATAGCTGGGGAGGCATAGAAAGGATGTGATCAGGCAACCAGCAATTTCTGATAGAATGTCTTTCCTGAAAAAAAATGCATGAAGTTGTGTTTTATCTGAAAAAGAGATGAATCGTGTAAAATCTAAAAAATTATAAAGATGTTGCATTAAAAAGCTTAAAGTTCTTTTCCTGTTTACTCTACAAGTTATATTACAAGTTGTATTACACCTTGACAAGCAGATGCTCGCTTATTGTTCTTTTTTTTTAAAGTCAGAGAACATTTATTGAGCATATGATATGCCAGCCATTATACTAGGTGCTAGGAACACAGTGATAAGAAAACCACGCACATGCTAACTATTTTGATTGCCTCTCCTTCAACCTGTTGATGAAGGAGGAATTCTTGCCTCAGTTATGGGAATGGCTGACAACAAGGCACCTGACACTCGACAGGTGAGGTCAACAGCAGGTTTTAATCACATACAGTGACAGGTTGTGGGGGCTAGGCTGCCGCATGCCATATAGGGTCTCACAGGGGTTGTCCTGAACAACACAGGAAGCAAGCAGAGGCTGTAAAAGGCAGATTTTGTAATAACATGAGCATAAGGCACCCTCTAATTCCTGTGGAAGGATTAATTTGCTAGTTTGAATAACTCAGGGGCTGTCAGAGAACTGAAGCCCAATATTGAGGAATAAGCAGGCCCTGTGCCTGGTTCCAGTGATAAAGAAGATTGTTTGCTAAGGAATGTTATCTGCAGGAACACAATGGGAAGTTGAACTTGAGGTTAGGTCTTTAGAGCCCCTCCCACTTTCAGATGTCAAGATAGCATGTAATATTAATTTTAGGCCTTATACCACACTCTTATGCACAATTTTTTTCTGTGCTACATGCTTCACATCATAATTTCATGCATTAATACTGTGTTCAGATACTATGTTCTAACCAAAACGTTTTCATTATTTTTCTTCGTATTTTTTTTCTGACTCTGTTGATTGTTGTCCATATCATCTGAAAATTTTTCAGCTATTATTGTGTTATATATTGTTTCTGTCTCTTTCTTCTTCACCTCTTCCTGTGAGATTCCAATTCCGTGTATGTTAGGTTTTTCTTTTTCAAAAATCTACATCTTTTATGCTCTTTGTTTTGGTTTTATTTCTAAAATTTTTGTCTACCTTAAGTGCATTCTAGATAATTTGTCTAATCTTAATTGCAATTCACAAATTCTTATCCACTGTGCTTATCTCAATTTAATTATTGTATTTATCTAAATTTAATTTCATCCACTGAGTTTTCAATTTTAGGTATTGCCTTTTTTCATCTACAAGTTTTAGTCCTTTTTCAAGTTTGCTATGTCACCGTTTTTATTTTTTATACCAAGGAGATATTTTCTAGCTTCTCTCCATTTCATTTAGTTCTTTTTCTGGATTTTTTTCTCCTGTTATTTATTTTGGGACACATTTTTTTTGTTTCCTCATTTTGGTTGCCTCTCTGTGTTTGTTTCTATGTATTAGGTAGATCTCCTATGGCTCTCTGTATTGGCTGGGTGGCATTGTGTGGTAGGTGTCCTGTGGGGCCCTGTGGCACAGCCTCACTGGTCACCTGAGCCAGGTGCTCCAGAGTGTCCCTTTTGTGGGTTGTGTGTGCCCTCCCTCCTGTTATAGTTGAGCCTTGATTGCTATTGGTACATCAGTAGGTGGGATTTACCTTTAGGGTGATTGGCTGTAGAGTTTGGACATATCAGCAGCTTATGGGCTGCTGTGTGGGAAGCTTATCCCACTGAGTGGGATTTACCCCAATGGGCTCTAGTGCTTCTTGAGACTGCCCTTTGTGTGTGCCACTCATGGGGCTAATTGGGCAGTGCTCTGCTATGTTCTGAAGCCAACCTCCAAATATGTTGGTTCTGTGACCTTTTGGTGGAGGGTGGGGGGAGGAGGTTCTGATGCAGGTTCAAGTTAGCCTGTGACCAGCCAGGGGCTACCTGGTAGGAGCTACAGAGCTATCCGCAGTTTTTCGCTTCCTGGCCTGGACCTAGAATCATGTGGGGGAGGCCGAGCTGCAAACTGAGACTGCCACCAGTACCAGGTTTAGGGTAACTGTAGGCAAAGTCAGGACACCCTAAGGCCTGTTGACATCTGCTGGCTCCTTCAAGTTTCAGCTACTGATAGCTCTTCATGAAGTATGCGAGTTGTGTGAGGCAGGGTCTCAGGGCATCACTGGATGGGGAAGAATTGTCACCAGGTTAATGTAAATTCTGGTTTGGTGCCAGTGCTGAGTTTGGAGTGACTCAGCAAAAGTCTCAGAGCACAATGAGGACAGTGGCCTCCTGCGTGGGTCCTGCCGGATACTGATAGTTTTCCAAGAAAGCGTGCAGTATGGGCTGGGCTTCCTGGTCAAGGAGAAAGTGCCTCCAGTGCATAGAGTATGTGTAAGTTGAGTGGAGTGGGCTCACAGCTGAGTCAGCAGGGCAAAACAGCAGAACTCACCAGGCCAATCAGATTCACATTTGGCTGGAGGGGGCAGGCTTAACACAAGAAAGATGGCACCTGCCTGCTGGCTGTACTAAAGGTAGATTCCTCACTGGGAAAACGCTGATTGTTCTTCAGTCCTCCCTCCACAGCCTCACATCTCAGCCTGCCCTGCCGTATGCCTCTGAGGTCCCCCGAGTACCTGTCCCTCCGCTGGAGCCCAAGGTGTGTGCCTGTGAGTGAGTGAGTGTGCACCAGTCGTCTGGGTTTCCTGCAGCCTTCTGTCCTTCCAAAATGGTCAGAATCCCCACTGTTTTTCATAGCCAGATGTTGTGGGGCCACCAGTAGTACAGGCTGGAGAGCCTAGTGTGGGGGACTGGGGTCCCTCCTTCCTCCAGGGGGAACCAAGGCAGCCAAGATACCCCTCCTGATTCTCAACATCACATGCAGCTGTGAGACTTGTTCTGTGTCTGCCCTTCTTACCTGTCTCGATGTGACTTCTTTTATTTTCAGTTGTAGGATTCCTGTTCAGCCAGGCTTCAGATGGCTCTCCAGGTTGATTGTTCTATAATTTAGTTGTAGTTTTAATGTGTTCACAGAAGGAGGCAGGCACAGTGTTTATCTCTGCCATGTTGGATTTCTCTAAAAAATAAAGAGTTATGAGTACAGTAATAATATACTCACTATTTTCCTTTAGAAAGTTTTCTTTGAACTTAAAAGAGCACAGGAAGGAATTGTCTCATAGAAGGTTGTGAAGCTGTGATGTTATTGTAGTTGAGGGTATTGATTGCCAAAGGTACGACATGTCTGCTGCATTGCAAAAGGAAGTTCAGATACAAGAGCCATAGTAAAGATGGCTTCAGGAATATATGACCAATTAGTAAATTTAAGTAGAAAAAAGAATTCGAATATTTACTTGGTTTGAGGACAGGATGGCCATTCTAAGATATAGGAGATGTGGCAGGTGAAGCAGATTAGAAAGGGTTGTACCTGGACCACACTTTTAGTATTATGTATGCTTTAAGTTGTTCACCATTTCTAGGTGTGATGGAGTGACCAATTTTGCATACAAATGTTGTATTAGTTTCCTAGAGCTGCCATAACAAAGTACCACACAGTCTGGTTGATTTAAACAATAGAAATTTATTTTCTCACAGTTCTGTAGGCTAGAAATCTGAAACCAAGGTGTCATCCAGTTTGCTTTCTTCTGAGGTCACTGTCCTTGGCTTGTAGATTGCTGTCTCCTCCCTTTGTCTTCACATGGTGCTTCCTCTGTGCATAAGCATTTCTGTTGTCTCTTGTATTCAAATTTCCCCTTCTTATTAGGAGGTAAATCATAATGGATTAGGGCCCATCCTGATGAACTCATGTTAATTTAATAACCTCTTTAATGGCCCATCTTCATATTCAGTCACATTCTGAAATACTTAGGATTAGGACTTGAACATAATTTGAGGCAAATGTAATTCAGCCCATAAAACTTTTAAATTATATTTATGCAAACAAATTACAAATAAAGATTGGTATCCCCAAGAGTATTTTAATAAGTTTAATATGTTCAAATAATGAAATGTAAGAATAATTTTAAGCATAGCTTTTTGGAAATTTTTCATAATTTAAACCAAGTTGCAAGAATAAGGAATAGAAAAATGATAACTAAATTACAATCTCAATTTTCTTTAACATAGATAGACAACACAGATACATAAAAATGTAAGGGGACTTATGGAAATAATAGTGGCTATTTCTGATTGGTGAAATTCCAGAATATCTTTATATTTTCTTATACTCTTCATGCATTTTCAAATTCTGTACACTGAGACACATTACTTTTATAATTAGAAAAAAAGTTAATTATTAAAGGGGAGACAGACTAATTTTTATCAGTATTAGTCTTTGGTTATAATCAACAGAGAACAACTTTGTATAATTTAGGCACAAAAGAACTTTACAAGAGGGCTATTCTGGTGCTTAGTAAATTAAAGGGGCTGTGGCACACCAGGCCATAGAAAGATCTGGAGATAGGGCAACTCTGGGAAATCTGGACAGCAGGCATTGACTGACAACTTTGTCAATGAGTCACAGCTAAGATGCCTTATCTCTGACTGCATTCTCTATGTTTAACAGAGTCTACCTTGGGTCATATACCTATCCCTTGTGGTTGGAGGGACACAGTGATTGACAGACTTACTAGTAGAACAGACCATTCAAGAGAAAGAATTCCTCAAAATGAAATCAGTGTGATGTTACCAAGGAAAGGGAGAACTATCAGGGATAGATCTTCACTATAGAATTGAAGCAAGAAGTCTATTTAAAGTCTATATCATATAATCATAACTAGATTCCAATTTTAGAGGCCACTTGGGAGCACTGTCTTTATTATGTGCTGTATTGACATTGAAGTTCATTTGAATATTTGGATGACATCAGACATGAATTCTGGATAATTATTTACAAAACATTTGAATCATTAAAAGTGTGTATATCATACAGAGTCTCAGTATATCTTTTGTGAATCTGCAATTATCTCAAAATAAATTTGTTTTTAAATATATATATTTTGGTTCATTCTTTGTTATTCTTTCAAAAATATATCATCTAAAATTTTTATTTTGTTTCTTGTTTAACCAAAATCAGATTTCATTCTCAGTGAGTGGACCAGAGTATCAAAGAGACACAACTTTAATAGCTCATTGTTCACTTTTCCTTATGAGTTATTTAGACTACCCTCAACACAGATCTTTAAATTGCCTGAAACTTTTTGGACCAAATATTGACTACGTTTTTCAGTTTACATGAATTTTCTGACAACTATTTTTAGAATCCATAGTAGTGATCTGTTTCTCATACTGTATTTCTTTAGTACCCTTTAGAAAAATCCCCTGGAAGGTCTAAATAAATTATATCTATAGCTCTCCTTTATTTTCTTAAAAATATCCTCCTAAGTATCTGAAATATCAGATGTAGTTCATACCTACAAAACTATGAAATCCATATTCTCCTCAATGCATATAAAAATTGAACATTACCTTTAGTTATTTTCCTAAGTACTAAAATAGTTTCAGTGATTTAAAGTGCCCATAAAACTACAGGTTTAATAGGCTAAAAACTAAAATTCATAAGGAAAACTTAAATTTCTCATGTCTGTTTATCCTATGAAGTGATTAAGAATTCTAACCAAAAGAGTGGGCACTTTTTAAAAGTGCACTGTTTTAAAGGTCACATTTGTGAGAAATGTCATAGGTAACAGAGTCCAGGTGTCCAAAAACCAACTAACATCAGCATATAGGAATAATGCAGGTATTAGCCAGGAATGAACAGTTAATAGAAATTTCCAGCAAAACAGGAAAATCTAGTTCATTATAATTTTGAGAAAATAAAAAATGAAGCTGTGATACTTTCTTTATTCCATTTCAAAAGCTTGTGTTCTGCTGGGGTTTTCTTCTTATTTCTATCAAACAACATTATGTTTCAAATCCAAAACAGACATTGGGAAAAGTGAAAAACTTCTCATTTCCAGGCACCAGGATAATCAGATGCATGGTTATGTAGAAATGATTTGCTTTCCTGAATCTTCTTCCGAATACATTGTGAACAGAATCTTTATGTGGGCAGTAAGAAGCCTTGACACATGGACATCTCAGTTCTGTTGAAAATTTACCTGAATCATACTAGACTGGTTTCCCAATGAAGGCAGGAAATACTTTATTACAATAAACCTTAACTATAATATTAAATAAATATTTTCGTATTCTCCATTGGATTCTTGATCTGTGCTGCCTAAATGTAGGCTTAGCATGCCATAATTCATACTCCCTTCACCCAGAGGTGTAGGTTTGGCCAACATTTATGAAAGTCAATATGCTTATAAATAGGTATGAAAAAAAAGATCAGTGTCTCATGCCAATGTCTAAAGGTCAGCAATTCTTCATTTTAAATCAAAGCCTTTTTCACTAAGACATATCAAATACCTATAAATTCCCATGGAAAGGCTTTCCACAAGGAATATTTTTGTGATTATCAAGGAGGAGTAAGGAAGAAATGCTCTACATGATCTCATGGGTTCCCATAGCTTCAATTACCTCTGTGTGGATGATTCCCACTTATATGTCTGTGGGACATTCAAACCTGTGTCCCCAACCTCCAATCCCATCATTTCAGCTGCACACTAGACATCCCCACCTGGGCGTTCTTCTGAGGTATCATACTCAATGTGTCCTATACTAACTGCATTTTCTCATCAAACGTGCCCTTTAGGATTTTTCCAGTTTCTCTTTTTATTTAAAGATTTCATTGGGGAATTGGGGGAGGGGAACAGCATTGGGGAATCAGGGAAGGGGAACAGACAAGTTGCTGTCCTTTTGTTCTTCAGCCTAGTTGTGGAGGACATCACTTTGCTGACCCATGTTGGTATTATCATTGCGTTCTTCCCAGGTGAGGCAGTCGCTCGCCGGCCATTGGACGGCCGCTCACAGTGGCTCGCGGCAGCTCATGCCAGCTCCCAGCCACTCACGCTGGCTGCTAGCCACTCACAGGTATCTTATGGCAGCCCACTGCAGCAGGGGCTGCAGCCTATGCCATTGCCGGGGACTCATGGCAGCTCAGGTCCAGGTTGAGCTGTTGTTCATCATCTTAGATGTAGAGTGTGCAGCATCACTGGCCCTCATGTGGGATCCGAACGGGGCACTGCTGCTCAGAGCTGGTGTCCCAAGCCAACTCTTAACCAACGTGCCACTCCACCGGCCCTCTCTAGTCTCTTTTAATGACATAATTATCTTCCCTTATACTTAGGACTGAGGATTCAATTAATTTTATTTATCCAACGTATGGTTTTCCCCTTATATTAAATTAGCGACAATGTAGTGATGACAAGGCCTTGAAAATTATTTTTACATCCAATTTCTATTTTCCCTGACACCATCTTTATTCCAAATCATTTTATTTTTTTTTTTTTTGAGGGCAGTGTCACTAGCCCTCATATGTGAGACCAAACTGGGGCTGCTGGCTTCCCAAGCCAGCGCTTAACCACCGTGCCATTTGGCCAGCCCTCCAAATCATTTTTGAATGGGGTAACTTCTCAATAAATACTGTAGAATCTCCTTAACTATGAGTTGAATTCTAAGTGAATAATACATGCTTTCTTTAATTTAGTCATTACTGCATTTATAATATTTAACTTTTAGTCTCTCAATCTTTTTTTGTTATCTTCCCAATCACTCTTTCACTAGCTCATTTGTTCAAGGTTATGTTCCAATAGTCTTGTCACTGAGGATGTAGTACGGCATATGGTCCCTGTTTTCATAGAGCTAAAAATAAATGAATAAATGATTTTAGATATTTGCAAGCACTGTAAGGAATATTATACTGGGATTTTATATAGAATGACAAAATAGTGCTACATTAGATAGAGTGATCAGGAAAAACTTCTCTGAACAGTCAAAAGTAGCCAGTCATGTAAAAATCTGAGGGATAAACAATGTTAGAAGAATAAAATAATATCTCTGGATGAAAAACACAGTCTGGTATGTTTAATAAACAGAAGGAAGACTAGTGGATTGGAAATTTACTGAGCCCAGGACATGTAGATATGAGAAACATTTGAACAGAAAGGCATGAGAACAACTCTTGAAGGGTAGTTAAACCATGAATAAAAGGTAGGTAGAATATGAGGAAATATTGGAGAGTTTTTGACATGAACATGGCATTATCGAAACAGATGACACTAATTTCTGGGTGAAGAATGGTTTCAAGGATTCCTGAGTCAAGATAGTAGATTAGCTTTACACTGAAACTACCCTCTGCTCCAAGTACATAAAATTGTTCAAAACAAAATAATAATAATAAATTATAAAAGTAACAAAAAGTAATTCTTTCTGAATGTCATTTCTGTAGCAGAAAGGAAGCACTAGTATGTAGGCATGAGAAAGTTGGTCCTGATAAAGATTGTTTGTCACCAGAGTATTGATGCCTATACTGGGATAGATACCTCGGCGCAAAGTTGGAAACCATGGCCTATAAAATATCATCACAATACTTGCCGTGACAGACAAGAATCTAGTCCATATATTTCTTTCCTCCATCTCTATCAGTCTTTTATTTTATTTTTTTTACCACTACTCCCTCTAAATATCACATATTGTAGACAGATCAAACTATTCAGGTTTCCAAACATATCCTGTCTTTTTATTGTTCACTTCTCTGCAATTGCTTTCCTTTTGACCTAGAATACCTTATCACATCTTTTATTACAACATAAATATATCCTCTCTTGTTTATACATACAGTTCTTTCATGACTGTTAAGTTTATTTTTAAAACATTACTGTAAGGTGGCTCAATAATGGGGACAATGTGATTTCTTGCCTTACACAGGGAAATTTCAACCACTGTCATCCACTGTGGTTGTGTGTCAATAGCATAACCCTTCTATTTATATCCTACAAATAGGAAACCAGTTGGCAGGTACCCAGGAAACAACAAAGTAGACTTATTTATTTATTTGTATTTGTCATTAGTTGTAAAAATGACAATTGTGAAGTTTTTTGTAGTGGACTATGATTATTGTGTAAGGTGAAGTGTGGATAGGACAGTGTCTAAAATTCTTATAGGCAAGTGAGCTTTGATCATATCAGAAATCTGTCATTGAAAAGCCAGATTTGTTTTTATGTTTGTTGTGGTAGTTGTGGTAGTTAGTGCTGGTGGTGGTGGTGGTGTGTGTGTGTGTGTGTGTGTGTGTGTGTGTGGCAAGAGATTATGCATTTTCAATTATTTCTCTTTCACTTTCCTTTTGTATTTAAATCTTTATTAAGTCTCAGCCATTGGGGCAGTCGAGGCAACATCTGAGTAAAGGAAGTCTTAAGGAAAGGCGGAAATAAATTTTTTCTTTAAAGAGATAATATCTGTGGGCAGTGGTCAACTGTCACTTCCTGATTTCTCAATTGAAAAGTATCTCTTCCGTTATAATATCCAAGAGTAGTACAGTTTGAACACACATCTCTATTTATAGAAAAAGTTGAACACTCTCATGTAACTCCAACATATGTTTTTCTAACTTATGAATTAAATACATACATTTGTATTAGTTAAAGTTATCTAGTGAAACAGAACCAATAGAAGAGAGAGCCTGAAGGGAGAGAGAGAGAGAGAGAGAGAGAGAGAGAGAGAGAGAGAGAGAGAGAGAGAGAAAGATCAATTATAAGGAACTGGCTCATGTGATTATGAAGGCTGAGAAGCCCCAAGATCTGTAGTCAGCAAACTGGACACTCAAGAGAGCTGATGGTGTAAGTTGCAGTCTGAAAGCTAGAAAACACCAATGTCCCAGTCAAGCAGTCAGGCATAGGGAGTTCCCTGTTACCCCCAGGAAATTCAACCTATTTGTTTTATTCAGTCCTTCAACTGACTGGGTGAGGCCCATCCACATTAGGGAAAGCAACCTGCTTTACTCAGTCTATTGATTCAATTATTAATCTCACTCCAAATGCCCTGACAGACACACCCAGAATAGTATTTGACCTAAATATTGTGCACCTCGTGGCCCAGTCAAGTTGACACATAAAATTAACCATCACATATTACTGACAAAAATATTTGGCATAGTAAATAAAACAAAAATTTCAAATAATTAGTTCCAAAATAGTTTAAAATATTTAAATATTTTCTTTCTTACTGATCTATTTGTACTTAATTAAAATTTTGGACAAGTCCTCCTTTTGAGATCATTGCCTAGAAGATCTTTGCTTTATGATTGTTGAAATTGTAAATTTCCTTCAAGCCATCCTTTGTATATCTAATAAAATTTGATTTCTCCCACTTTTGTTCTTCTGTAGCATTTATGGGTAGCTTTTTTAGCACTCAACTGAATTTGTCTCTTGAGAGAGAGATAGAATATCTATGTATTGCCCATTTCTCCCGGTATGTTCCTTAGCTGTTTTTAGTGTCAGAGTGGTTAATTTTAATCTCCTATTGAACAAAAGGCTATCTTGTTCCTGGTAAAATTCTCCAAAAAAGCATATTGAGGTAAATAAAATTAGTTAAATAAAAAGGCATAATTTCCTATTTAAAAAATGAAAAGATTTACCAAGGGCAGGCCTAGTGGCTCAGTTGGCAAAGAGCTCACTCAAGAGTGCGAGCTGAGCTCTGAGCAACAGCAGTTCGATGCCCATCCCGAGCTGAGCTGCCACTAAGCTGCCAACAGGTGGCAGGAAGGCTCAGCTTAAAAAAAAAAAAAAAGGTTGATAAAGAAAAGATTTACCAAAATGAATAGTTGATCATACTTAGAACTCATCTATTTAAAATGTTGGACACATATTTTTCACATTAAAGGTTCAAGCCCAATCCTACATTTTAACTTCACACACAGATCAATTTTCTCACAGAACTTTCTATACTGCAATTCTCTGAGAACTCTAGCAAAGACAACCCTTCTCCCCACATACAATTTAACTTACACTAAAAGGCCCACATTTGAAATCCGAGTCAACCTGTGGATAAAGAGAACTGCTTTAGAGTAAGGAAACTTCATTGCTATTTTTTTTTTTTAAAGATTTTATTGGGGAATTAAAGGAGGTGAACAGCATTGGGGAATCGGGAAAGGAGAACGGACAAGTTGCTGTCCTTTTGTTCTTCAGTCTAGTTGTGGAGGACGTTGCTTCACTGGCCCATGTTGGTATCATCATTGCACTCTTCCTAGGTGAGGCAGATTGGTCGCCAGCCTCTAGACTATTTCTTGCTTCTTGAGTACTTTCTTACAGAAAAAAGTATAATCTGTTAATCAAATGGCCAATAGTGGTCTGAAAAAATAGTCTTGATAAACTTTTTAAATGATGTAAAAGACATTTGGAAATAGAAGTTGTTACCATAAATACATGATGATGGGCATTGAAAAGTTGAAGGAATAAGAAAGAGATGAGGAGTAAAGAATTTCAACCAGGCAAAATTAGTAAATTTTCATTTTACACAATTTTTTTGTCATCAGAAAGCTTCTGTTCCTCCATTTTCCCAAAGCTTTAACCAGCCTTCAAAATTTCTTGGGGAAATATCTTAAAGTTACCCAAACCCAGGTAGACGTATTTTTAGGCTATCAGTGAGCCAGATATGAAGTTGAACTTATTGACTAGAGAGAATGGAATGTTCTCTAGGACTTCAAAGCAACCAGATTTAGAATCAACATTGAAGATTTCAGAGATGGATTGGTCTGCCTTCTAGAGCAGAGAAAGACTGGTACCATAGGAGGCCCTTGCAGCATATGGCTTTGTCCATGTGGAGAGGCGGTGATGTGCTCTTGTTGCCAACTGCTCACTGCGTGTTTGGCTTTAGACAAGTCTAAGTAAAATAAAATAAATGTATATTACATGAAGGCAAAATGTTTAATACTTTAAGTCATACATAAAGTTCGATCGATCTGTCCTCTCTATCCAGGTCTATCTAGGAAAGGTTAGTATTGGGAAAGGCCATGTGAAATTAGGTCAACCAATCAACATGCATATGGATTCTCTAGCTTTGACATAATAATTGAATATGGTTGACAGAGGCAAGGCTGCCTGAAAGATTTCCCTGGTTATTATTTAGAGAGAAACCCTACCTCTACAATACTGCTAAATATTGTAGCCCTAAAATACCACAAACACAGGAGTCTTCGCTCTTGTTAACCATTACATGCCCAGCCCCAGCACAATGTCTCGCATATAGTAGGCACCCAAAATATTGGTTTCAAGCTCAAATGGGTTGTTATAACATTTCTATCTACTAGCACACTCAGAGCTTTGGCCACTTGTGTTATTTAAACAACGCTAAATTCTACTCTTCAATATATAACTATTAAGATACATAGCATAAATAATATAAAATATAAGGTGGGAAGGGAAAGTTAGGATCGCCTGTAACTGTTAATGTCACCCTCGCTCCTTATAATCTTAGGGAAACCCCTCTAGGTTTGAGTTTCCTCAGCTATAAAATTAATGGCTTTGACAAAATGATCTTTTAAAAATTTCAGTATAAATTTCCAATATAACTCCACTTTCTTTTTACAGATATTGATTTCTCTTTTCTCCTCTTTATTTCTTTAATTTCTTCTCTTTCCCTCTAGATTCCCTTTTCTTTCTCTGTCCCTTTTTTCCCCCCTTTCTCCCTTTCCCTCTGTGCTTCTGTCTCATTCCCTCCCCATCTCTTTCTCATAGATAGAAGATAGATAGGTGATAGATAGAAAGGTGGATAGACAGATAGATAGATAGATACAGATCAATCTCATATTTTTTGAAGGCAGATATCAAATGTATTGTACAAACTATAGGTACCTTAATAGAGCCACAAGAGTATAAGATTTTTACTTTCTGATTTAAGTAGCTGACTGCTAAGTGCTTCCACACCAAAGGAGTCTATATCCTTAGTGGATAAAATAATTCCAAGAAATACCTTGCATATTGCATGTTACCACTTTGAAGCTTAAGAGCCTTAGGTAAATGTCTAATGTCATTTTCATTAATGATGATTCTCTTTTCCTGAATGGTGGGGGGAGAGATTTCCATTTAGCGAAAATGTTTACCCAAGAATTTCCCCACCTAGTAGCCAAATGAAAACACAATGAAGTATTAAATCAAATTTATATGGAATTTTGTAAGTGCAGAAAATAGCTTTGATTATACAGTAAAGAAAAGCCAGTTTTCAGAACTTGATGGTGTGGTGTCTGGAGAGAGCTTTTTGCAGGAAGTCCAGTTTTATTTGAGGGGGGCTAGTAACAGACAGTGCCCTGAGGCTTCATCAAAGCCATTGTTTCCGGGGTCCACACCACCAGGCCTGCAGCTCTTGCTAGGTGCACTTTCTCATTATTTATTATGGTCACAGGGATGTCCAGTATGAATATATTACATAAACTGTAACCCTGAGTTTATTATTACAAAGAATTTTTTATGACAGTGATTCAGTTAAAAAAAAATTATATTAAGAAAATACAGAAAACCAGTTTTGACCATATGAAGAAAAATTACTATTTACTTCATTCCAATTTTTTTTTTTAACTTAAAGAATCAAATGCTCCTGGTCTTTATTCTTACTCCTCAAAGGCAACTACTGTAAACAGTTTATGTACCTCTCATTCTGTGTGTATATATCTTGCTTTTACTTATTATGCATTGACAATTTTCCATAATGAAAATAATATTAAAATCTGTCATAAAATCCATTCAGTGGTTATGCCATAATTTACCTAACTAGTCTCTTGTTGATGGACAAAAGATTGTTCTCAATTTTAAAAATTCAGTATAAAAGTGCATATATTTATATATTAATGCAATACAAATTGTTACATTAAACATCCGTGAACTCATAATTTTCTTTGCCTGCTTGAATTATTTGCAGTTTAAGTTTTGATAGATAGTGCCAAATTGTTATCCAAAGGTAATGTGCCTGTATACATTTTCCCATCTACTCCAATGCTGGGTAATAGTACATATTTCATCTTTTCCTATCTGAGTGGTAAAAAAATTGTATCATACTGTTTTAATCTCAATCTTATGAGTGAGATAGAATATCTTTTCACATGATTGCTGGCATTTCTATTTCTCTTCCTGTAGACTCATAATGTAAATGCATTTTTTAATTTGCAGCCTCAGTAAGTCTCCTCAGTTTCTGCCAAATTACCTTGGTAGCTACAAAGAATTCTTAAAATACATGATGTTCCCCATCACCACTCTTAACCAACCTTCCAGAATCAGGACAACATTGCCTCATGCAGAAGTTATAGTAGAGGAGAGAAGAGAGGAAACTAGAGAGAGACAGGTGCTGAAGTGTGAACTCCTGAGTGGCCTGATTTTGAATTCCATACCTGTTTAAAGGAGGTATGCCCTGGTCCACCACTGTGAGACAGAGATGGGAGCAAAGTCAGTATTTGCTATGGTTCTCAATATCCCTTTTCACCCAGGCCACAGGAGTAGGGAGAGTTAGAGAGTCAAAAACCTACGGAAGCATCAGAGTTTTGCATTGGATTTGCTAACTGCAGGTGAATTTATTCCTCAATGTCCCCTGTTAACATTCTTGTACATACATCATAAGTAAAGAAAATACACATGCCTATAAATCTCTTACTTTATCTGTCTACCCCTGTGGAGATTACACAGCTAGGAGAACAACTTCAATCACCAGACTCTATGACCTGGCCTGTATAAACTGTGAGTGAAATGTAACAGGCAGGTAGGGGCTTCTCATAAAATGTATTCTTATTTCCAAGCATGAGTAACTCTCATGTGACTGCTCTTTTGCTTACAACACATTAAATGACATCCCCTCACCTATTTATGTGCCAGAACTACAAAGTGATTAAACAAGGAATCATCCATAAAAATCCATTCTCCTTACTTCATTGCTACCCTTCAGAAAGAGCTTTTCCATTCATCTTTCTTCATTTCTACATATAAATAAAAAGTAAGAATAAACCTGGCTTTTATTCATGATCAGCCATTATTGTTATCACTTCTTGCCTCATGCACAGCTTACTCGCTTATGCTGAAAATAAAAATAATTGAGGGCAGCGGGATTGATACGCAGAAGAGCATTGCTGATAATGTGGGAGGAGGGGGAATATTAAAAATCCTAAAAATGATAAGAATACTTCATCTTGGGCCGGCCGAGTGGCGCGGTGGTTAAGAGCTGGCTTGGGATGCTGGCGGCCCTGGTTCAGATCCCACCACACATGAGGGCCAGTGACACTGCCCTGGGGGGGGGGGGGGAGAATACTTCATCTTATTTTAAACAGGGATGGGGCTCAAATTTCCCTCTGTAGCTAAAGAAGGATTATTTATAGATCAGTATAAGGAAACAAATTTTGAAAGAGGATTCAATGCCAGCTCCATGGCTCTTAAAACAAAGGCAAGGCCAAGTCCCCTGATCAGTAGAGCAGCTTGTAAGAAACACGTAGAGAAGCTGGTCATCCTTTAGTTATTCATGTGGCCTAGCCATGTGCATTTTTTCTTTGACATTCGGGGGCTTAGATGTCCTTAATAAATCTGTGGACTTGTGAACGCACAAGAAGGACTTCAAGTTCATAGATTTGCACATTTAGAAATTTTTACTATATTCTTTTTTTTAATTTTATTTTTTTATTATTTTTAATTAGCTTCAGGTGTACAACACAGTGCAATAGTTATACTTTTTACCCCTCAAAGTGACAACCCCCTCTCCCCCATTCAGCCACCCCACTCTTCCCCCCCATATCATATATATATATATATATATATATATATATATATATATATATATATATATTACACTTCTTCTGACTCCCTTCCACATTATAATCCACATCTCATGATTATCTATATATTCAATTACAAGAGACTACTATGTTAAGTGAAATAAGTCAGTCAGAGAAAGACAAATATCATGATCTCACTCATATGTGGAATCTGAAAAACTGTATGAATGAGCAAAGTAAACAGAAACTGTCTCATAGATATAGAGGAAAAACAGTGTTGCTAGTTGGGAGGGGGGTGGGGATGAGGGAGAAGGGGAAAGGATTAGACAGCAAAAATAGGCAACTACAATATTGCCACAGGGATAGTTTGGGGAATATAATTAATAATGTTGTAAATATTTTGTGGGGTGTCAGATGGTCATATATCTTGTTAGGGAGACCATTTCATGGATGGAGTAGAGGCTTGATCACTGCACTTTACTATATTCTTTTATTCTTTATTATTATTAAAAAAAATAAAGCAAGCATGTTTGTTTAATGAAATTTGACATGTTAAGCATGTGACAAGCTGCAGAAATCACAGCTATGCATTCTCAATTTATCATCTAAAATGACACTGATCTTCGACAAATTTTGAGTCAGTGTTAGGAGAGGCGTATTTCTTTTTTAAACATTTTTTTTTTGAGGGCAGTTTCACTGGCCCTCATATGCGGGACCCGAACCAGGGCCGCTGGCTTCCCAAGCCCGTGCTTAACCACCGCGCCTCTCGGCCAGCCCAAGGACAGGTGTATTTTTATTAATTGCAAACATCAAATTACCCAGCCACCAGGGGAATGAGTCAGCAGCATTTTAATAATTTTATTTACTCTGAGAAAACCAAATAACAGGTTTCCATTGGACAAATATGATTCTGTATTTACTCAATGATAAATTCAAATTGGAAAATAAAATTGTTTTTCAGAAACTTCTAAATCACGTAATTCATCTTTGGAAATAGAATTCTTTATTACAATAGAGTTTGGGATTTCTTTTTTTAAGTACTGCGGAACCTACTCCTTGATATGTTTGAGCAGTAAATTTCCTTTGGTCCCTATTTTAGTCATTTCCTACATTCCATGAACAGGATATGGGAGGAGTGGCTATTTCCCATTTATCTAATCTACCCCTAACCATGGAAAATAAAGGTTAAATTCAATTCCATTCTTGTCTATGGGCTGACAGAAGGGAATCACTGAGCCATAATAGCCATCCACTTAATTTTCTTTATGAGACATTAGCCTTTGCAGATAGCAATAGTAAGGGGCTGGAGGAAAAGTATGTGTATCCCATTCAAAGACATTTGAAAGCTCTCTAACACGAGCAAAGAGAAACTATAATAGAATGTTCATCATTACAAATAGCTTCAAAGTAATCTCATGCAAATATTAATTTTTCTATCATAATAGTTATCTTCTATGGTGGCATTTTAAATGCTAATAGTTAAATAATAGTGTAAAAATAATAATCTCCTTTCCTTCATATATGAAGATCATATTATTGATTTTGTAGCATTTGGCCGATAGTTCATATTGTTGTCTAGTAATGAGGAAAATTTGGAATTTTCTGTTCATTATAATGAAAATGAGAAAGAAAGAGAAAAAAGTAATACTTTGCTTCAAATGCAAAAATCTAGAAGGAAAGTGTAAAAAGCGAACTTATAATTTTATATTGGTCACTTGTGTTCTGTGATGGAACAAGATACAAATAGAATAATACATAAGAATTAAAGGCATAAGTATTTTCAGAATCAAAAGGCTTGAGAATGTATCACTGCATTTGCCTTTGGTCTGTGGATGGCTAAACTTCTCACTCTTTGTAAATGAGATAAGAAACAGTGTTTACTTTTCTCACCAGTTACATGATATTATCTCCTCCCAGAAAAGCTGCCTCTTGGGAAAATCAGTGATGAACTTGGAATTCTTGGAGTTTGCTTTCTTTGTTGATAGAAATCATCTAGCTTTGGATATTTGTCCTAGATACAAATGGGATAAATAAGAAATTAGGAACAAAAGGAAATGTAATGATGGTAAATTTTTATATGCTATCTTTACTCTATACTTTGCTAAGAGTTCACTTTAATTTTCGACTTGCTTAAGAAGAAATCGTCTTCCATCTTCTCTTAGGTTTGAAGCCTAGAAGTAAACTTTAAATGTTATTTAAGGACAAAACATGCCTAAGTATAACTTTGAAACAAACTAATATGAGGATGAAAAGCAACCCTACTCTGATACCATAATATGAATAAACTAGTCTGGAAATCTATGGCTTTTTAGACAAGACATCACTTGGGGATGTAACCGGACCCTTCATTCTCTATCTTCTCTGTCTGCTCTGGGAGGAGTCAGAAATGCCTGGTGTCTGCGAGGTTATTGGAAGCAAGAGCAATGCAGATCAGGTTATAATCATGAACTTTTTAGAACTCTTTGAAAGATGACACAAACAGAGATATCATTAAATTTGCATTTAGAATTAAAATTCAAAAGGATATGGAAAGTAAATATTTTATAAGCAAATGTAAAATGAAAAGCTTGCAAAAGTAAAGCATTCATCAGTAAAGTACTGTAAAGTTAGTTGTAATTCACATTTTAATAAAGAAATGGCCATAAATGGTGCCTTCTGAAATTCAGTTGCCTAAGCGAGATCTCCACCTCATGAAAAGATTGTTTCATTGTACGACACTCTAGCAGTTAGAGGTTGTGATAGAAATAAGACAAGGCTGATTCTGCCTGTCTCCTCTTGTAATGACAAGTCTCCCAGGAAAGTCAGTTTATCTTCAGATAGAAAATAATCTTCTGATAAGATCTTTTAATAATTGGGATAGTTCTTTAATGCGCTAAATCTTCATTCATAAGATCTCATCACATTCCATTAGTAAATTGGTGGTCTCTGATCCTATATGCTCTATTTTCTTTTACACTTAAATCTATTTTCTCTATTAAATGCTGAGTATTTAATAATAATAATTTCATACATTAATTGTCAGCATCTTTTAACTCATCATCTAATGACTTTAACAGTGATGTGACTCAACTTCCAATCTTCTGATCTTTTTTTTTTTTTTAATTGGGGAATTAGAACAGTGTTGGGGAATTGGGGGAGGGGGAACAGTGTTGGAGAATTGGGGGAGGGGGAACAGTGTTGGAGAATTGGAGGAGGGGACCAGCCAAGTTGTTGTTCTTCAATCTTAGTTGTGGAGGGTGCCAGTCACCATTTGACTGCCTGTTGGCAGCGTGGCCTCTAAGTTCAAGGTGCTGTGTTACAGTCTTAGTTGTGGGTGGGCATAGCCACCATCTCATGCTGGAGTTGAATTGGCAGCCTTGTTGTTAAGAGCACATGCTCTATTCACTGAGCCATCATGTCAGCAGCTCAGCTCAAGGTGCCGAGTTCAGTCTTAGTTGAGGGTGAGCATAGCACCATTCCATGTGGGAGTCGAACCAGCAGCCTTGTTAAGAGTGCATGCTCTAACCACTGAGCAAACCAGATGGCCTCTCAGCTCAAGGTGCTAAGTAAAGTCTTAGTTGTGGATGGGCATAGCCCACCATCAAACAGGCAGTCTCATCATTAGGAACACGTGCTCTCACCAGCTGAGCCATCCTGCCATCTGTTGGAAGCTCAGGGGCAGCTCAGCGTGGGTGCAGCTTCACTGGCCCATGTGGGAACTGAACCGGTCACCCTGTTGCTCAGCGTTCTCCCTCTTAAGCTAACTTTTAACCAACTGAGCCACTCAGTGAGCCCCCAACCTTCTGATCTTATTGGGCTTTACAAACAACCTTTACAACCAGAGAGAATACACAACAAGAGAGAATGCACAATCTGATAATGTAAGTGTGGCTATTCTATTTCTCTGTATAAATTGGAAAGATTTACCAACAAGTTTGTCAATAAAACAGATTGGTAACCTAGGTTGGGGTGAAACTGAGACTTCAGGAGGATGTAAAGGGGGTCGGTTTTCAGAGCTGGCAATACTAGACGAAGGAGAGCAAATGGACCATTACAGAGATATGATGTAGTTTTCATTCTTGTTTCCAAATCCAAGCTAGCAGGTCTAACAAATCAAACTGGTGGCAAGAACTAGAAGCAAGATATTAAGAAGAATGAAATATTTCCCTTGTAACATGTTATAAAATCTCAGACTGTGACAGGATTGCAGCCAGGTGAAGCCCTGTAGAGAGCAAAACACCACACTGTATCAGCTACTTCATCACTTTTCCTCCTGTCAACATTATGAACATCAAGTTCGTCCTCAGACAAGGAGTTGATGTCAACTCCCCCTTGTCATCTCCCAATCCTCTGGGTGCCCTGGGATTGGTTCACTGATAAGCTTGTGGCTTATTACTTTCTTTCATCTATATCCCTTAGACTACTTTGTTAACAGACTATAATTTACTAGCATGCAACTCCCATTCTTAAGACTAGAATTATTGATGATATCTTCATTGGTTTAGTGGCAATCTGACACTTGGGCTGAATTCGTTCTTGATTACTCCCTTTCTGGGAGAGGAGAGAATATAAGACATAAGGACTAGGGCTGGCGGAGTGGCTCAGTTGGTTAAGAGTTGGCTTGGGAGAGTGAGCTCTGAGCAGCAGGGCAGCCGGTTCAGTTCCCACATGGGTCAGTGACACTGCTCCCTCTACAGCTAAGATGGTGAACAACAGCTCGACCTGGAGCTGGGCTGCTGCGAGTGGCCAGCGACAGCATGGGCTGCAGTGGGCTGCAGTGAGCTGCCATAAGCTACTGTGAGTGGCCGGCAGCCAGCATGAGAGGCCGTCCAATGGCCGGCGAGTGACTGCCTCACCAGGGAAAAGTGCAATGATCATAATACCAACATGGGCCAGTGAAGCAGTATCCTCCACAACTAGACTGAAGAACAAAAAGACAGCAACTTGTCTGTTCCCTTTCCCCAATTCCGCAATTTAAAAAAAAAAAAAAAAAAAGAAGGAAAGAATAAGGACTACACAAAGCTTAAAAGAACAAGAGTTCCAGAAACAAAAATAATCAAACTTGTCATGTAGCAATAGTTTTCTTTGCATCTAACATAAAGATAAGACTTTGCAATGGAAGAAAATCCAAGCTTGAATGAAAATCAGAATGCCTAATTTGTCATCTTGGCATTCCCCCACCACGTGGTGAGTAACTGGGGAAAAGCATCCTTAGTGCACCTAAACTTGTAGAGTTCCACAAGCCATACATGAAGTTCAGTGCTTGGGTAACATTCCAAGTCAAGCCTTACTTCAAATATATATTTATATGTAAAATACTATAGTAGTACATTAATGTTGTGGTTGCTCACTCGCAGGTCATGAAATAATTCACGAGGCACAAAGGACTAGAAATTCAAAAGTTTATTTAAGAGCACTACCAGCAGAGGATTTTCCTGGAACAGAGTCTAGGGTAGGCAGCTGCCTGGATTGTTAAGCATGCCCTGTAGGGAGGTGGGGAGGTTGGCAGTTAGAAACTTAGCCTCATTTCCTGCAGACTTGGGGGACATAGTTAATTATCACGCTTATCTTATTGGTTCCCAAGTTCCTTATTCATTAAGTTTGTCTTGCTGGCTCCCATCTATGATTTAGGGTGTTTATCAGCTTGCAGGGAGTCATCACTATGGTCTGCCTCTTCTGTGATCTACGCCATTTTTGTCATTGTGCTAATAGAGAATGCAGAGCCAGACCCAACTGGTGAATCTGTAAACTCATTCTGTTAACTCTTTACCTGTGTCATCAACTAATATGTACCTTAAAATATGCCTGGGTTCTGTCACAACTTCCACAATTCCTAGTCCTCACTTCATAAAATCCCCTCTTATTTAGGAGAGATCAGAAGTCACAACTTGAAAACTTTAGGATATAGTTCAGTAAGTGATTCAACTTCTGTCACTGTTATAAATGTACACCTATACTGTTTTCTACTCTTTAACTCCAAAAAAAACACACTTTAGCACTTGAGGGGAAAACACTAACAATAACCTCCTTTGTTCCCACAAAAAGTAGTCATAGAGTGAGACACAGTCTTTTATGGTGAAGGGATTATTTCATAGAGTATTTCTAAGGTGAGAAGTTCCCACTTTAAGGTCCCATGAAGAAATAGGGCATGGTGATGGAACAAAGATGGATAAAAATGTGAGCTAACCTGGGTTTTATAATATTAAAAGACAAAATATGTCTACTATTTAATGCATTTGAATTATAGGTTCAGATTGTGAGTTTCCACTAATATTGCTGAAGGTTCTGAAGATAGTAGTGATTTGGTAGAGAAGTTGTGAAATGGCAGAAATCGGTAGCCACATTTTCATCTATTCAACAATTTTTCCTATTTAATATTTTTGATGCCTGCATAAAAATTTGTGACACTTGAGTTTTCCTTTGGAATTGGCTATAATATAGAAATGTCAGTCAGCTCCCTGTCTTTGGTCTGTGAATGGAAATTCTGAGGATAGAAAAAAAATGGTTTCACTCAGTTCATGAAACCTGCAGGAATCATAAAACAGCCTTGTGGGAAATCTTGATTGTTTTTCTCCCTTTCTCTGCACTTATTTCTCTTGAAAGTAAGATATTCAGGGCATGGTTGAAGTGAGTGACTGTATGGAAGGGGACAAAGGGAGTTTGTGTGGGATCCAGACAAAGCCAGAGCCCATAGAGCCATTGACGGTTCATTGTTTTTGTCCAGAAGAGATAAAGTCAGAGGCTAGTTCTAATTCACTCCTGCTTCCAAGTGAATTCAACCTGAATGCTGTGTTTGCAGAATGTTAATTATCTGATCTTAATCCCAAATAAGTCAGAAATTCCAGTGTGAAAACTCCCACAGCAACTTTAATTCTGCCCTCTCATGCATAAGGATTATTTTGGGACCCAGCGCCTCTCATTACATAGTTATTGAATAGAGCACCTCAACAGCCCTGAACGTGCTCAATTAAAATGGCCACCATTTTGCATCTGTGCAGCTGACTTGAACAGCACACTTTATTCTATTTGAAAGAGGGAAAAATAGAAATGTCATTAGAAGGTTGTTTTCAAATCTAGAAAAGCTTTTCAACATGCATAGAGATGTTTTATACTTTCACTATCAATTGACTTTTCAACCTAAATTTCTTTTTCGTCCTTCTCTATAAATGTATCTCTTGCACATTTTGAAGAGAAACTCCAATTTTAGTCTATATTAAATTAGGTCAAATAAATAGGGAAATATTTTTTGTTGTTAAATTGACATTGTTAAATGATTGAGCTGGGAACATATTCAGGAATTGTCATAAAAATCAAGGGACATGCTCACTTCTACATATCAATAAGGACCAAATCAGGGATTTTTAGAAAAAAACACTAGAAAAATAGTTACTAAGGATTATAATGTCATTTATATTTTCTACTTGATCACTTCTCCCTGAGCCAGGACAAAGGTAGTCTTAAATCAATAAAAATGATATACACTCATTTCATAGACATATTTTTTATTCCATACTTCTGTCAGATTTTGTGTGGGATAAGCAGTGTGCTATTTGGAGGTAGGCAGATTTGAGTGTGAGTCCTGATTAAACTACTTGATAGCTGTTTATATTTAACCTTTTACTAGCTGAGTTTTTTCATCTGCAAAATGGGATAATGGTTCTTACCTCTCTATTTTGAAATAGTATAATGAAAGAATTGAACACATTCTAAACACTTAATACATATATTTTTTCTACCCTTTCCTCAAATCTATGTGTTCCCACGCATATGTGGGATAATTTTTATCCCAAAAACACAAAAAGTAGGTTGAGGAAGTGACTGTGGTTTGGAGGAAAAAATACAGGCATTGGAATCATAGAGATTTCTATTAAATTCTCAGCCTTACCATCTCTTTCCTAGTTTTGTAATCTCCAAATCTCAAGATTTGCATTTATGAAATGGGGGTAGAAGTAGAAATGTCTAATTTGTAATTTTTTGATGATTAAATGTATAAAGTACCCATCATAGTGCGTGTCACTAAGTAGAGCACCAGTGATTGGTCACTGATGCTATTTACTACCTTAATTTTGATTTAAAGAAGACAATATCAGTATTATCACAAGTCATGCTGGAGAGAGGTCAGTTATAAGTGGAGTATAAGTAACAAGAAGACTAGAAATTCAAAAATTTTAATAAAAGGATTTAATAATGATTGTCATCCATAATGAAAATAAGAACTTTGTTCTAATTTAACAAAATACTGTACTAATTAGAATATGTAATAAATTACATCGCTTTCTGTCACTTAACTTTCATGATTCCAAAATGAAAAAGCAAATGTACGTATACATTGTATTCCTCATTTGTTATTTCTTACCTGAGGGAAAGAAATATTTTTTTTCTTCTCAGACTGAGCAAAAACATGGCAATATTTCATGGGAAAATCAAAGTCTGACAAAATTACATCAGGGTTATTTTTGTCATCACTTACATAAGACTTTTACTTTGACAGATAGCTCACAATCATGCATTGTGAAGTCATCATACCTTCCTTTTTATCACAGCAGACAGCATGTATTGCAAATACCTTAAATAAAAATTAAGATTCTTTAATTTCCTTTCCCTATTGAATTTTATGGTGAATCAATTTGCCTATTATACGTGCATACAAAAGATAAATCAATTATCCCTATTAATTTACACTTAAAAGGTCTACCAAATGCTTAGAATGAAATGAGAATGCATTTCTTTATCTGCCTTCTAGCAACACAAATTGTTCACCTCCTCTATCCATATAAGCTTTCTTTGTTCTGTGTTTGTCCTATAGTACAGGTGAGTAAAATGTTTGCAAATGTTCCTGTTGAAAAGCCCGTTAAGAAGCATTAAAGAATTGAAGCTTTTCTGCCATTATCCCACTGGGCTCTACAAGAGCTTCCATGGAAGTGAATTAGATTCACTTTGGAATGTGTACGTCTATTTCCTTCACATTCTTGTGCCAGAGCCTCTCATATAGCCAGCGCAAGGTATCTGATTTTAATATTAGGGAAAGTGTAATAACACAGGGAACACAGTCTTAGAACGAAAATGCCATGCCAAGTTGAGCAATTTAGGTTATGGCTTTATTCAGATCTCATTGATTGGAGGGAAAGAGACAGTTCAGACATTTTGATAGCACATCAAGGTCAAGGTCCATGTCATTGTTAAGACTTCCAGATAATTTGTAAATCTGTGGGTGCTAGAAAGGCTTTAATCTCCAGCACAATTTATTTATTCAACAAATGCTTATTAGTGTTGTCTGTGGGCCACTCTTCTAGTTTCCAGAGTTAGGAATAACTATAACGGACAAAAATCTCTACCTTCCTGTAGATTTTATTGTGGTAATGGTAGGCAGATAACACATTATAAATAAGTAACCTATATAATGTCTGTTGGAAATCCTAAGGAAAATAAAGTACAGAAGTGTAATAGGCTGTTAAAGTTGGGAAGTATACTTTTATATAGGGTGGTCAAAGAGAGCCTCCTGGAGAAGGTACCATTTGAGTAAAGGCCTAAAGGAGGAGAGGAGCACAGCAGAGCTGTGTGGATACCTGGGGTAAGTGTGTTCCCACAGAGGAGACAGTATGTTGAAGGCCCTGAGTGGAACCAGGGCTCATGCTCAAGGCACAGCAAATAAGGCAGGGTTGAGGGAGCCGAGCAAGTGAGGGCAAAGTTGTAATAAGATGAAGAAATAATGTAAGAACTTACGGGCTCTTGTAAAGATTTTGGCTTTCACTTTGAGTGAGAAGGAGAGCAATTAGAGGGATTTTAGCATGAGAGCTCACCATGTGACTTGCATTTTAAAATAGTTTATCTGTTTTCTGTGTGTACAAATGACTAAACAGAGCAGGTGGATAAGAGGCTATTGCAAGTGGCTCAGGAGAAATGATGGCTACTCTCAGGGCTGAAGTGGTAAAGGTGGTGAGATGGTTGAGATATGTTTGAAAAAAAAAGCTTCAAACATGTATTTTTTGCAATATCTTAAATCAGCAATATTAAGGAATTTCTCAATCTAAGGAAGTACAGTTTCCTGGAAACTCTTTATTACCTAATTAACTTAGAAAAATAGACTTTCTAGAGATCTCCTGAGTCTTTTGTCACTTCACCATCCTTAGCTCTACTGGAATGCCAGAACTCAGCAACTCTTCTGGGTGAAGAGGTGGACCATAAACAATGATCTCTCCTTCCATATTCATTAGGAATGTTGTACTTGGCACAGTGGATTTCCAGTAGCTAAAGGCTCATTTCCTTAGGTCAACATACCATCTGGCAGTGAACAAAGACTTTCCTGATGAATCTTAAGATATAGAGCAAGCCTGTTGGGCAGGAGCAACATCCAGCTCTGGAAATCTAATGGAAGTATTGAATTTACACTCAATGTGGAACTCTAGTGTAACCCACTTCTTCTAGCCACCTGCACTGTTTCAAAGAAAGGATGGAAACGAAATAACAATCATAAGTAATTAAAAGGCTCACAGTTCCCTGGAAGTTGGAACCACAGAGCTTTATATTTGAGCTTTTCTACAAAAATTAACTTAGCTTGATAGCAGTAAAAGTTAGGACTTAACACTAAAGAATGTCTTTATGTACCTTCAATAATACACTTATATAACTGCTGTCTTGATTGATTTCCCATGTAAAGCCTGAAGTTTCAATAATATTGATATATATATATATATATATATATATATATATATATATATATATATTAAAATCTTATATTCCCCTCCTGATTTTAAATCCCATACCAGGAAGTACTATATCCTGGGATGTCTCCTCTCACCAGGTATTCCATAAAAAATATTTTTGACCTGGTATATATTTTATACAACTTCTCTATTTTCTCAGAAGGAGCTATTTTAAGGTCAAAGATGATGTGACACATTTGAGAATATTCTGAAACAGAAAAACATCATCCTTAGGATCACATCTGCAGTACAAGATCTTTATTTTCAAACAATTTCCATCACTAGAGCATGCTGGGGTAGTTCAAAGTGCAGCATCTCTCTATCCACACAGACAAAGAGCAGCATAAATGATGTGAAGATCACAGAAATATTGCCTGTATGTCAGTGTGCTCATCATATCTTATCCCTTAACCCATTTAACATCAGAGTTCATTTTAACAATATTCTACTAACATTTATGAATCTTTACTGCATGCAAACATACTTTTAAGTGTTTTACAAGTATAAAGTCTTTCACCAATTCTATACAGGAAAAAGAAGGGCTGAGAGGTTAAATAATGTGAACATAAGCAAGGATCCCTACAGATACAAAGCTTACACGCTTAAGCACCACACAATGAATCTATATTATGACTTAAGCATAACTATACACATGTCAGTGTGTATGCATATGGATTTATACACACCATTTCATTGTTTATTAAAATTGTTTTGTTGCAATTTGTTTGTATTCTTCACTAGAGCCTACCAGAATACATTAATTGTTCTGTTCTCTAAAATCACATTCTTCTGTTTGGTATTTATGGATGTGTAAAGGGAAAAATTCAGGCTTAGGAGCAAGGTTATTTTACTTTTTTAATGGACACAAGAAGCATCCAAATACAACAAAATACAAAAAAAAGGATTTGTACAGTGCTAAGAAGAATCTCTTTAAACAAATTAATAAGACTGGAGTTTTCCCATCCCTCAGTGCCTCACTCATGTACTACAATTTGCAAAATCTCAGCTGAAAGTTATTTTTTGTGAATATATTTTCCATTAATTATATATGATGGTTTATCAATAATATATTTATAATAATATGTTTATATGTATATTATAAGGTATAATTATGATGCAATTTTTTGTGTCATTTTTCTTTTCTTTCTATTAAATATAATTATTAGTCATGGCGCAATTCTTTTTATGTATGGGTTTTTAACGAAAGATATGAAATAAACTCACAGACACATAATAAGACATAAAGGACATATTTCAGTATTTCAAAGTAAACACATACATATATAGTTACATTAGTAAAGCTACAGATTCAGAGGAAAGAACAATTTCTACTGGGAAAAATACTTTTTGACTATGTATACCTATAAAATTCGATAGTAGATTAAATGCTCAAAATTCAAGTGATTCAACATTTTCTGGTTTGCCATGATAAGGTAAGAAGCCTATGAAACACAGCCATTTTGGAGTTCCCACCACTACTTACAAAGGCTGCAAAAACTATTGGTGACATGTTAAATTTCTATCTGCCTAAAAATACCAAAATCTTATTCTTTAGACTCAATTCTAATAATATGTACTTGAGAAAGTGAGTATTTTGGAACACAAAACAACCTCAACGTACACAAACAAATCTTTGTAACTTCCTTGGGAAAGGTTTGTTGTCTAATTTGTTTTTGAAGGAAGTAATTGATTTTTCTTGTCAGATCTGATAAAAATAACGAAGACTTAATTGTCTAATCTGGAGGTCATGTCCTCTTCAGGAATCATCGGTACATAACTCACATTTAAGTGAATTTAAGTTCTCCTGGGACTCTCTTTTGATATATGACTACAACATGCTACCACACAGCTCCTCTGCCATGAAATTAGTAACACAAACAGATTGTAAGTAAAACACAAACAAAAATACATATATATTTCTGTTTGCTTTGACTGCTATATCAGTACATATAGGAAGAATAAATCACATAACAAGACAGTCATTAAGAATCTTTTTTACTAACTTCTTATTAGTTCTGTGCACTTCCATCATAATCAGCTCCACTAATCCTGAATTTATGAAATTTTGGGAGACTTGATCAGCAGTTTTCCTTTGTGTTATGTATAATGTATGAAGATTGAATTTGAAAGCAAATTAGTAATGCAAATAAGATTGTAAGTTTTTTCAACATATAAAATGAAAAATAATTAATTTATAAGTTTTATACAATATAATTAGAAATCTTTTTTTTCTTTTCTTTTTTTTTTTTTTTTTTTGAGGGCAGTGTCACTGGCCCTCATATGTGGGACCTGAACTGGGGCCGCTGGCTTCCCAAGCCAGTGCTTAACCGCCGCACCACTCGGCTGGCCCAGAAATCATTTTTATATCTTCATTAGAGGATGTATGGAAGGACTTTTACTCTGCAACATTTTTTAGCAGTGTGTGGACTAGCAAACAATGGAAAATGCATTTACTTAAAATCTACTATTTATATTCTAAATTAAATGGTACATATTATCACTATCATTAATTCAAATTAATGTAATTTGGAGGCTGATGAGTTAAAGAGCTACTATAGATATAGTAAATATTGAGTAAAACTTTATGAAGTGAACATCCTTAATATTTATAATTTCTTTGTCAAACTTATGAAGAAACATTGGACAAATACATTTAAATAGTATTAACCAATGGTGGCTCAATGGGAGAATTTTAATATTGGACTTATAAAAAATAATATTAGGTTGAGGATATAGAGGGAATGCTGATAAAAACTGAAGATGACATGCAGATTTTTTAGAAGGAAAATTAATACAATGGCTGTTAATTATGATGTTGAAGATTTTGATAAGACAAAAAAATGGCCAAAATAAAAATATGAAATTTAGTGGAGCAAAATGTGACACAACTTTATGTTAAAAAGTCAAATGTGTACAAAAATGAACTCAAATGGATCAAAGGCCTAAATGGAAAAGTTAAATTATAAAATTCTTAGAAGAAAACACTGGGAAAAAGCTTCATGATGGTAGATTAGGCAATAATATCTTGGACATGAAATAAAAGCACAATCAACAAAAGTAAAAATAGATAAATTGAATTACATCAAAATTAATAACTTCAATACAGCAAAAGACAATCAGAGTAAAAAAGCAACTTATGTAACTGGAGAAAATATTTACAAATTGTATCTGTGGTAAGGGATTAATATCCAGAATATTAAGAAGAACTCCTACTACAACTCAACAGTGAAAAATGATTAACTCAATTAAAAATGGGAGAAATTCTTTGGCTTCTCCAAGGAAGATATACAAACCGTCAACAGACATTTAAAAAGATGCTTAACATCATTAATCATTAGGGAAATGCAAATCAAAACCACAATAAGATATCACTTCATACCCATTATGGTGGCTACTATTAAAGAAGGAAGGAAGGAAGGGAGAGAGGGAAGGAGGGTGGGAGGGAGGGTGGGAGGAAGGGAGGGAGGAAAGTAGGAAGCAAGGGAGGAAAGAAGAGAAATTTATAAGTGTTAGCAAGGATGTGGAGAAACTGGTACCCTTATGGTAGGGGAATGTAAAATGGTGCAGCCTCTATGCAAAACAGTATGGTGTATACTCAAAAACTAACAAATTGAATTACCATATGACCAAGCAATTCCATTGCTGGATATATATCCAAAAGAACTAAAAGCAGGGCCTTAAATAAATGTTTGTGCATCCATGTTTACAGCAGCATTATTCATGATAGCCAAAAGGTAGAAGCAACCAACATGTCCATCAATGGATGAATGCATAAGCAAAATATGATATAAACATACAATGGAATATTATTTAACCTTAAAAAGGAAGGAAATTCTGATACATGCTATAACATGGATAAACCTTGATTGAGGACTTCATACTAAATGAAATGTGAGTCACAAAATCAAAAAAACAAATACTGATTCCACTTACATGAGATACCTAACGTAGTCAAATTCATAGAGGTAGAAAGTAAACTAGTTTTGTAAGGGGCTGGAGGGACAGGTGAATGGAACGCTATTAATTAAAGTGTACAGAATTTCAGTTTTGCAAGAATAAAAGCTGTGGAGATAGGTTGCACAACAGTGTGAATACATTTACCGCTATTGAATTATATATTTAAAAGAGTTAAGATGGTAAATTTTATGCCATATGTGTTTTGCCACAATTTAAAACAAAAAAAAGTCAATTGTAAAATTACCTAAGGAGCTATTATATCAAAGTATTACCTTGTTTTAAAAAAGAAGTTTTGAGTTGAATAGAAAATGGCCACAAATTGTCTTTAATTAAGATTGCATTTATAATGTGGGTACAGAAAAGCCATAGTGAACTTAAGTTGTAGTGCTTATTGTATCAAGTCCATTTCAGGGAAAGGAACTTTTATCCTACTTTGTGCTGGTTACAAAACGTCTAGAATTCGAGTACTACATCCAGTTCTGAGCACCGTATTTAAAGAGGGACATTTTCAGATCAAAGGCATTTAAAAGAGATCAAATGCAATGGTGACAAATCTGGAAACCAGGTCATACTGTAAATAGTGGAGTAAAGTATTTCAGGGTTTGGCCTCTGTTACAGGAAATAACTGGGTTTAAAATCAAGCTCTGTCACTGATTCAATCAGTGACCTTGAGGACTCTTTAATTTCTGTGACTATTACTTGGATCCTCTCAGATAGAATTAGGATCCCAATGAATACTAAGTATTCTGCAATATTCAAAAGAAAAGTACATAATGTAATTAGCAAAGTACTTAACATTGGCTAATATGATTTTGATTTTTACATCATACTACCAAGTGACCTCTTCAAGAACAAAGTTATGATGAAATATAATACATTTAAAAGTGTCTTTCGGGCTATTCCTGTGAAACTGATTTATTTATTGTTGGACTAGAAGGATAATTAGAAAGGTTTAGTAGAAAGCTACAGAAAACAAAGAAGATTTATCTTGTATTGAAGAAATTTCCCACAGAATGAAATGTTTGAAAATTAAATAAGCACCCTGTAGGGCCGGCCGAGTGGCGCAGTGGTTAAGCGCTGGCCTGGGAAGCCAGCGGCCCCGGTTCGGTCCCACATATGAGGGCCAGTGACACTGCCCTCAAAAAAAAAAAAAAAAAAAAAATCACCCTGAAAAGCAGTGAGCTCCCTGGCTATGCTCCTTTTCAAGCAGCAGCTGGAAGCCTACATGACGGGGATGTGTGAAGGTAAATTTCTACTCGGATTAGAGGGTTGTGCTGACAATATTTCCTTCTAATATCCCATGACTCTATAACTTAAATATTTTTCTTGTCAGTATTGACTCCAGTGCTCCTCACAAAACAATTGCTTAATTCTGAAAGATTAGCCCAAGTAGAAGTTCAGATTCTAGTTCACACATTGCTCAGGGAAGTGCGCAAACATCAAACTATCCAATGAGGTCATTGGGAAATGTCTTGAGAGCCTACCATTCTGTATGTTCATAAAAAGGTGTTCGTGCTGATTATGATGCTGAGGCTGACTGAGAGACTAGCTTTGGTGAAAATACATGTTTGTTTGATTCTTTTTAATTGTTGCTAATGTTTGAACACACCATTAGAACTGCACTATAAGCAGAGTGAGATAAAAGCTGGGGGAGAAAAAGAATCTCAGGAAGCCAGGGCAGTAAACTTCATTGAGTTTTTGGAAAACAGAGGAAGGAGAGAGATAAGAGTGGGGAAAGAAGAAGCATTTTAAATATATCCCAAAAAATAAAAAGAAGTTTTCCTCTTGGAGGAGAAACAAAAGAAATGTATTGAAAGGTGGAATCTAACAGAAAGAGAAGACAGCCATGGTCAGAGTCACCAAAGTGAACAGAAAAGCAGAGTGTGGACCTAATGGCAACTTGAGGTGCACTAAAAGAAGTTTAGAACGCAGGTCATGGGACAGAATAGACCACTGTATTCTGTATAAAAGAAACCACATATGGGTATTATATTTAATTTGGAGCATGCTATTTTAAGACAGATACTGACCCAGATTTAGCTTAGAAGAAACAAAATGGGAGATTGTTTGGAATCATGTCATAAAATGAATGGTTCAAGAAAGAAAAGACGATGTAGCTTTAGAGAAAGAATACAGATCCCTTAAGAAAGCTGAAGGATTCTCATGTAAGGGCTGTTTCTGTTACTTCATAAGGCTGAGAAGAATCAGCAATGAGCACTACTCCACAATGAAACAAGCTGTCTTATGAAGTAGCTTGATTGTGCACTGCAGGTAGACACCAGATGATGAAAATTGAATTAGATGCCATAGATCTAAATTTTTATTTTCTATTTTAAAATGATATGTGTTTCATGCAGGAGAGGTGGAAGATTAATTCTAGACAGTAGCTCTCAACTGTTTTGTAGTGGTTTCAAAGCTTTCTTTAAGCTTTCAGATATTTTTAGGGTGAGAAAAAGAAAGTATCAATAATAATTCCATAGATTTCAAAAAAATGGTGAGGAGAGTGCAGACTGAGGAAGTAAGTAAGGAGAGATCATCACTGCTAGCCAAGAGTACCCTGAAATAGGCTACCTGTGCAAAAAAAGAGACCAAACCCAAATTAGGAATTTGGTGATATTTCATTCAACAGTTAATTATTAAGGGACTACCACATACCCTGGGGCTCTGTTCGAGGGCTAACATGGTGAACAGAAATACTGAGGATATTTTGATTTATTGGTTTGAAGATCCGAATCCAGAGAAAACAATTGGGTTTTGATATCTTGGAAGAGTTCATTGAAGGAAATTTCAATCAAGTTATTCAGAAACAACACTTAAGGTGGTATTATCTTTAATGGAAGAAGCAAACTGAATTTTAAAGTGTTATATATGGAGAATATTATATTGAAGGGAGGTATTTTAGAAGCTTTTATTAATTTGAATATGATAAAAATTGGGTGATGTGTAGAAAATAAAAATATAATTACATAAATGTAAGAGGCAAATACCATAGTTGCTAGAGATGGCATACTTCGAACAGTGCCTATTTCTCAATCTTATGTGAATCAAATAATCATGTGCTCTCTTATAACTGATTTTTTTCACTCAAAATTACATTTGTGAGATTCATTTATATTACAGTACATTATTTTCATTCATTTATGTGCATTGTTATGTAGTATTCTATGGCATACAAATATTTATCCATTTTACTCTTAATGGATAACTAGTTTGCTTCCTTTAGGGCTATTAAGAATTATGTTTGTATAAGCATTTACACACATGTCTTTAGAAGACTATATGGGTAACTTTCTATCAGAGAAGTGGAATTGCTGGGTTAAAGGTATATGTATATCTAGCTTTAGCAAATATTGACAAAAAGTTTTCTAAAGCATCTACACCAATGTTAGCCTTCTTACCAGCAACGTATAATTGCTCTATATCCTTACCAATACTCAGTACTCTTAGTCTACCTCATTTTAGCCATTCTGGTCAAGGTATCACATTGCGGTCTTAATGTAAATTTTCCTGATGACTAATGAGGTTGATTAATGTTTTACTTATTTCCTAGCCATTTGGATATTCTCTTTGGTGAAGGTCCTATTAACATTTATTCATTTTTCTACTTTGTCTACTTTTCCCACAGTGCAGCTTTCTTTTCACTATCTTATTTGTATCTGTTTATTAATAGAAGGTCTTCATTTTAGTGTTGTTCAATTTAGCAACATTTTCTTATGGAAAGTGCATTTTAAATTCTCTTCATATCCTCCATAAGGTATCTTTGTCAGTAAAATTATTTAATTGTACCCACATTCATGGTCAAAATATGTAATAATGAGAACCAAATAGAATTTGGATATGAGTCTTACACAGAGCCATTGCAACTTGACTTGCATTACACAATGTGAAAATAATTTCTGAGTATGATAATTAAAGAATCATTTATGAAATCATAGATTCCTTAAATCCTAGAAGAATTTTTCCTTTCATCAGTTTCATCTTATATTAAGTACAGGGAAAAATAATGTATTGTTAACATTTCTTCAGTTTCATATTTTTTCTAAGGATGAAAAACTGTAAAGTAGATAATCTCACTTCACATTTATTATTATGAAAGCTCCTGGTCATCTTTGCATACTGGGGAACTTAATTAAGCATCATTAACATTAAGATATAACCTAAAACTTGTAAATGCCCTGATTATTGCTAATAAGAATAATGGGTTCCATGGAAATGAGCAGATATACCAATTTTCTGAGTTTTCATTTCTCTGTCCTTTCTTAAATGAAATTATTGATCCCAAAGAAGTAATGTCTTCTGCCAGAATTACTCAATGGTTTGAAAGAAATTATCCTACTTGATGTTAAATAAATTTTAGTGTTTATTAAATTAGTATAAATAATTATAAATTGTATTAATATTAATAAAACTAGATATATTCCTCCATTTAAATTTTGTTTTTTTTTTTAAAAATCTCCTACAGTAAGCTAAGTAAGAATCATTTTTTCAATCTTCTATATTTTTCTATTCATTATGTACACAATTAAATGGTAGAAAGTCTTTTCAGAAGGTCTGATTTTTTTCTGGAAGCCATAAAAGTTGGTAAACCATCCTTTAGAGAAGTGAAAGCAAGTTATGTCAGTTTGAAGCTTTATAGCACTAATCTCTCTTCATTATTTAAGTGACAGTTATAAGCCATTTCATAGACCAGAGATTTTATTTATCTTGATTATTGAAGAATATCATGAGTGTTTTTAAATTGCTATCTATTTCATTTTATGAATATAATCTATGCCCTTCAACCTATGTTGTAAATATTATTTAAATATTTCAGTTTTGGTTATTACATGTAATGTTTCTCTCCCTCAGCTCACATTGGGAAGCTGCCTAAGTCCACTTACACACAGAACAATATATATATATGAGGTGTGATCAAAAGATACAGTGAATGTTTAAATTTAAAAAATTTATTACAGTAACAGACACATTGTCATTAATCCCCCTCAAAATACACCCCCTTGCTTCGAACACACTTATCCCATCATTCTTGCCACTTTCTGAATCAGTTCTGGAAGCCCTCTTTTTCGAGTGTCTTTACTTCATCCTCCATCACGGCAACCCTCTGTGTCACATATCACTTCTTTTTTTTTTTTTTTTTTTTGAGTGCAGTGTCACTGGACCTCATATGTGGGACTGAACCGGGACCGCTGGCTTCCCAAGCCAGCACTTAAGCACATCACTTCTTATAGGGCAATTTCTGTCAAATAAAAACATTACAATGTGTCCTCATCCACTTTATTCTTGGGATCTGGCACTGTGCAACTTCTGGCTCTTTCCCAAAGTCAAAATGACCATAAAAGGAAAATGTTTTGAATCTATTCAGGACATTGAGGCAGTCACAACAGTGCAACTAAAGACACAAAAGAGGACATCCAGAACTGCTTCAGAAAGTGGCAAGAATGATGGAATAAGTGTGCTTGAAGCGAGGGGGGGGGGTTATTTTGAGGAGGATTAATGGCAATATGTCTTTTACTGTAATAAAATTTTTTATTTAAACATTCATCATATTTTTTATCACACTTCATGTTTGTATCATCATTCTTTATCACAGAACTATTTGTCCTGCATTAATTTTAATTACTCAGGAGTTACAAAAAACAGAAACTCGTAGACATGATTAGAGTGGCACAACAAAGGGCTTATGCTCTGAAGCTCACCTCCACAGGGCATCTGGAATCTCTCAGAAATCATGGAGAACCCGGAGAATCAATGTTTGGAATCTCAAGCGAATGGGAATTAAAATCAGACCAGCCTTAGAACGATGAGTCACTGTCTAAAGAACGGGAAGTCAGGATACAGATAAAATCTGTAGTTCTTCTAGACTCACTAAAAATAACTTTTAAGAGCAATCCATGTGGGCAAAGCCATAGCTAAATACAATGGGATAAAAGAAGAGAATAATACTAACTCCGAGTTACACCACTGTTCCACTGGATAAAATGATTTACTTTATTAAGAATGTTTATATGATACAATATCCATTTAGCTTATCAATTATGTATTTCCCATTGAGTTGAAGACTCTGAAACTGATGCACAGCTAAGAAAGATAGATCTCCTTTGATTAATTTTGAAAAAAGGCAAGAAGGGAGAGGAAGAAAGAAGAAACCACTTTATTAATTAGAAGCCACTACATTTCAGAAACTGTGCTAGGTTCTTTATATACATCCTATCACTTAATTATAATAATTGTGAGGAGGTCTTTTTTTTTTCCCTTTTACATATGAAAAAGCCAATTTCCTTGAGTTTAAGTGACATGCCCTGAATCCCAGTTAGAAATTAGAACCCAATTCTGTCTGACTTCAGAGAGCTCTTCACTACACCAGGCAATACCTATAATAAATGGCTAAGAAGCCATGCCAATAAAGTGATACAATGATACGGAATGGCAAATAACACAAGATTATAAATGAATGGCAAGACTGAGAAAAGTTTTCTAAAAAAATGGAGCTCTTCTACAAAGCCCTTGGAAGATAAAATTGAACAAGAGAGGAGAAGAAAACTCGTTCAGAAGGGCCATTAGAGGAATAAAGATGAGAAATTAAGTCTTAAGAATGGAGTTTTTAAGAATCTCAAAAATCTCAACCAAACAAAAGATCAATTTAGTGAAACTTATGACAACTGCGTCCCTCCTATCCATTCTCCCCCACTCCCCCCATGTTTCTACACTGCAGCTAGCATAATGTTGCAAAACAAATCTGACAGCTCACTCTTGGGTTTAAAATTCTTCCCTAAAAGTGCTGGCCTTTGGAGTGAAATCCAAATATCTTAAACAGCGCACAAGCCTGCAGCATCTGGGCCTCTTTTCTTTGTCACTCTGCATTTCAGCCATAGGCTCCTGTTTCATTTCCTGAAAACCACCATGCTCTTTTTGGCCTCAGGTTCTAACACTGCTCATTCTGCCAGAAGTGCTTTTTCCTCCCTTTTGTGCACTTGTTCAAAACCTATTTTTCTCAGATTCAAAACTCCTTGAAAGCAGAGATCACATATGTGCCAAACCTGCTGCACTTACTCGCTGTAGCTGACTCTGATTTTTCCCCCAATATGTATATTTTTGCACTATGAAAGACCCTTTGGAACGTACCATTTATGGGGCCTGAGACTCCTGGCATGGCCGTGTAACAATTTTTCCTTGTTTCAGAAAGAGATGGAATTAAAGGACTGTTAACTATTTTTCTCAAACGAGGAATCCTAAGGTTTCTGGATTTCTGGGCCCCTTCCAAAAGACATGGTGAAAAGCTATAAAAGGAAAGAGATTATGTAATATACATAAAACCTCTGCTTCCAGCCCCTTTGTTGAGGAATTATGATTGTTTGAATAGAAAAACCAGAAACAAATGAGGTAAGAACATTGTAACTGAAGATCACCAAGGAAATGTTAATTTCTATCAAGAAAGAAAGAAAAGAGTCTGAACACTCCCCAGAAATAGTTGCTTGGTTGGACTCAAAGGTTTGATGATTTAAGGGGCAGCCCCACTGTCTTCTTCTCCGTTGTCATGTAGGGAAACCAGCACTGGGCGTCAGGCTAGTTCTACAGTTAAAATACATCGTATGAAGTGGGGAACAGACATGCAGTTGGCAGTAACGGTTACATTGGCACCATTTTAAATTGGAAATAAAAAGATCGTAAACCATTTGGCGATGTCTGCCCTTAAAGATTACATAATTTTTTGACAGATTATAATAAAAAAGAATCAAAATACTCTTGCCCAGAGAAGAGAGGCAGCCCTAATTTGGGTAAGCTACAGATTACTATGCCTAGCCTACAGTAATCCTTTCATAAATATTTGTCAAATTAATAAATAGATAAATCAACAGAAGTGATGTCAGCTTAATCGGGTATTTAAAAAAATGGCTTACACATAGTAATTTGTTAAATTCATAAACACATTAAATCATTCAGAAATAAACCCTATATAAATACATTGTTGTCATAAAGTATGGGGCAATTTCAATATTTGTTCAAGCATTGTGTTAAATCTTTCCAACCAGACAAATCCTTAATTCATGGGTGATCCATACCACTGCTTAGTGTTATGGTTTCAATTTATTTTTATTTTATAGTCCAAGAAGAATTGGACTTTGCTTGGATAATTTGTTTTCTGAGCTGTGTCTTTTGTTTTTGTAGGAGATGGGAGAGATATAAAGGAGAAATAATTTATTGCAGCAAGCTCTGGATATTTCTAAAAACAAGTGAGTGACAAAGGTCTCGTTTAACATGGCTTCTTTGAATTCATATCTATGTAGAAGAAGAGAGAGACATGTAATTATGATGATTTACTTTATAAGAAGAGCTCCGTTTTTACTTATTTATTTTTGCTGGTTTTCAGAAGCCTCAAATTTCACTTAAAAAATTTTAGGAAGAATAACTAAGATGATTTGTTACCCTATAATATAAACAGAGAGTCACTATTTTGTTTAACAGTATTAGGTTGCATCTATAGGAGAGCAGAGACTCTTTATTAACATTGGAAGTAATAAAACGAACTGACATTCACTGAATGCTTATTATATACCAGCACTGTGCTCAAGACTTTATTTAGATTAATTCAGTTAATCTTTATCCTGACTTGGAGAGGTGGGCTCTTATGTTATCAACCACCTTTTATAGATGAAGAACTAAAGACATAGAAAATTTAAGAAGTTGCTTGAGGTTACCCAAGGCAGCGGCAGAGTTGGGACCTGACTCTAGATCCATCCTACTATAAATGTTAATAACTCCATTGTATATCATAAAAATTCCTCTTTCAGGAATAAATATAGATCTGAAGTTTACTAATCACTGCCAATATCTTCTCCACCATCTCACTTAGAAAATAAATGAACTACTTTTTTAGAAAAGAATAATAGAGAATGTCCTTTCTAGATAATGTGGAAGGAGATATAAGCAGGACAGTAGCCTACCTCATTTCTAAGTTCTAAGGACGAGTTCTAAACTGAAAGAGAGTCCATTTGATATTATTTTAGCAAATCATCTGAGATGAGGGCATTAAGCTATTAGATTGACCATACAAAATTATTGGTGTTACAGGTGTCACAACTGGTCAAGTATGAATAACCTCATACGATTCAACCTATTCATTTTCAGTTTCTCTCTGTGGTGTTTCAACCCAGAGTGGTTACAGTAAAGAATACAAATTTAAAATTCTGTTTACAAGTCCAGAATTGTTCATGGCCTAGAAAATGGGGGGAAAACGAAGGCATAGACACATAGTCAAGGAACTTAGATTGAAGTCATTCATGAAACAATCAAGGTCAAAGTAATACACAAATAATTATTACACCATCGTAGAGCGTTAGATGGAGAAAGCTACAGAACTTTGGCTAAGTGCCTAGATGTGAGCTTTAGGAAAAGGGCTGAGAAGCTGTTTGAGATAGAAGGAACAGCATGATAAAGACCAGACAATTGGCAACCATGATAAAGTATGAAGTATGTGAAGTCCAGAAAGAAGAAGGAACTAACTATCTCAAGTTCATGGGATCCATGAGGAGGTGAGGCTAGGTGGGTAAGAGAGGAGAGCTGAAAGTACAAGGAGAAACCTTGACTTGATTCTGCCAGAAGTGACTTTAGGCTTTTCCATGAGAATCATGTGAATAAAACCACATATTCTAAGAGGATTAAAATGGTCACAAGTCACAGTATAAGTGCCTGGGCATAACAATTGATGGGAAATCTAGCTAAATGGTCCAGGGTGAAGTGGGAGGGTCAGAGTGATAAAAGTGAGAACAGTATTTTGAATTCAACATCTTGAATTAGAGACACAGTTTGAAAGAAGAAGTAATAGGGTTTGATTTCTGATTTGACTTATTTAAGGAGAAAAAAAATGGCTCAAGATAATAAGCCTAAGTGATGAAGAAAAAATAGAGTTTTATTGTTTTGAAGAGAAATAAAATGGGAAAGGGTAAAAGATTAGGAGGATGATTTATTCTAATAAATACAGAGGGTGCCAAGAAAATATACACATATTTTAAGAAAGGAAAAAAACTATATTAATTGTAATACTCAATATGTACCTATAACAAAAGATGAATATATGTGGGGGATCAGCCTCCACGAATCCAGGGGTTCCCTCAGGTGGAGACGGCATCGGCGAGGGAAGAAAAGGAAGAAGGGAAAGAGTAGAGACACCGGGGAGTTTCAGAGAAGAAGTGTCACACTTTATTGTTACAGCATGTCCCTTTTATAGGGATTTTTGACCATTACCTCAATCACAAGTTAAGTTCCACCTCTTAGGACTTTTGCAGTCTTTACTTCCCTGTAATTGTTTTCTCCAGGGTACACTGGCCTATTCTATGTTAAAGATTCACTTATATCTACATATCGCCTAAAGAATGGTTACCATGACCACCGAGCCATTATCCCAAATACCAGCAGCTAGCATCACAGGGCATATACTTGAGCTCTTACTAAAAGACTAGCAGTGGCTGAGTTTAGGGTAAAAATTATCTAAAGTCTATTCCTATGTGATTACAATACTTAGTAGCTAAAGGGAGTCTTAAACATCTTTTATCCTACAGAGGGCTACATATTATTACAATAGAGGGTAGCATGTGCTTCTCAGTCAAAGCTTCAGTATCTGTTGCTATAACAATGTACTAGGCAAAGAATTCAAATAAGGCTGTTAATTAACATACCCCATGGTCAGTAAACTGCCTCTTATTGAAACTCTCATGGCCTGGAGACTTTTAGTCTTCAAGGAGAATTCTCACAGCAGTGGTGTTAGGCAAGTGAGCTCAAGGACTGATGTTATTATCAGTTTCTCACAGACAGGCTGACAGTTTCTCACAGCCAGGCTTTCTGGCCTAAGCGGCCAGAGGTCTGTGCCTCAGTTTCCAAGGGGCTTGAGTCCCCAATATTTCAGTTCAGGGGTCCTCTCGGGCTGTAGCCTTAGGTAGTTTCCTTTTTTTTTTAGGAAATTTTGCCCTGTCATTGACTTACACAGCCATCTCTCATTGGGGTACCACAGGAACTTGCCACAAGTGCAGTGAAAGTACTGTCTCCTATAGGATCCAATGTAGAGGAAAGGCACATGGGTTCATAGAGGCAGGAGATATTATGTGACCAACCATAAGACAGCACCCCAAACATCCAGTGCTGAGCAGGGCAATGTGACCTTGTCAGACACTGGGGGGCTGTCGGCTCCCAACAAATATAAGTCATGTTTGACTTCTGCAATTACAAGAGGTGCACTAAGTGGTTACCATCAGCGTCCAGACACTTCTGATTATGGTGAACTACTGCCTGAGTATAGACAACATCTCTTAAAATGTGTATACATTTTCTTTGGCACCCCTGATAGATATAAAGTAGTGATAGCTTATTATTGACTGCCAACTGTTTCAAGCATTGAGTATTAAGGAATGTAGGATGGTGCACACACACACACACACACACACACACACACACACACTCATATTATACTCACTTAATCCTTGAAACAATATTGCAAGATAAATATTAATAATGCAATTTATAAGTAAGGAAATAAAGACTCAGAGAGGTACAATAATTTTTCCAAAGCTGCACAGCAGTAAATATGTATGAGTTCTAAGAACAAAGTCTCTGCTCCTTCATCTGTTTTGCCGAAGTAGAATTTGAAATGACAGCTGAACCGCCAAGTGACTGTATATTAAATACAGCACAGAACAGGAGACTAGAATTAAAATGAGAGTGGAGACTGAATCATTGGGTTTGGAAGTCATCAGGGGTAGCTGAGCATTGGAAGCAGGTGATCACTTTAGGGTTTAGGAATGGGCGGGGCGGGGGGAAAGAAACAAAACTAAAATCCTGGAAATTACTTAGAATAATGGATAGAAAGTACAGAGGAGAGGTTAAGAAATGTCAAAGAAATGTAGTTAGTGTTGGAAAATGCAGTATCATGTATCTCAGCTCTTTATTGAGCAAGTATGCATTAAAAATTTATAAACCCCAAATAAGTGGCAGCTTCTGTGATGACAGCAGTGGACAAACCTAGACATGGCCTTTGCCTTCATGGAATTAGGAAGGGGAGAAGACTCCTCTTCATTTAATAATCACATCTACAGTTGTAAATTTTTTAAAAGATACCAGTTACCGTGACAGTTTATAGTTAGGGTCTCAGTTGGGAAGGGGTGGAAGGGCTCACAGAAGGCCCCTTTGAGAAAGGGACAAATGAACTATAACATCTTAAAGGTCCAATGGAAGGTAAACAAGTAGGAAGTGTTTTTGGCAGAGGGCACCTAAGAAGAGAGGAAACATGCTCAGCAGGTGGATGTCAAGAAGAGAGATTGGGAAGAATACGAAATGGAGGGCTGGGGTCCAGGAGGGTCACAGAAGCAACCAAGTTTTTCTTAAAAATTACTTCTGGGGCACAGGTTGTCTAGCCATGGGCTTTTCAAATCTCAGTTGTTCCAGGTTTATGGTCATGGAGACAGCTTCTCTCTATACCTGGCTACAAAAGATTTCTGCACTGGTATTTCATTTACCTTTCCCACAGTTTCGTCTGATGAGAAACAAGACATCACCAAAAACTCCCATTATTTTTAAAGCTTAAAAATTGCTAATACGATTTTTCTGATTATATTGCCACTTTGGGATTAAATTACAAAGTCAGTAGACAATCTTATCCTACCATGGCTGACATAATGTACCGCAAAGGGGGAACTAAAAATGAAGAAAACCAGCAGATTTCAGAAAATGTTGAGAGAAATCTGTCTTTGCAATAATCCCTCACTCTTGGACTTGGATTCTTTTTCTCTTACCTGTAGCTCTAAAATGGAATAGAACAGCAGCACACACAAAAAAGATTTTGTCCCATTAAGAAATAAAACCCCATAGCCATCTCCACATCTGTGGTCACAAAATAGGCAGAACAGCAAGATGGTGATATTGCTCAGATGAGTACCATACCTCTATGCTAGTGCACTGAGCAATTTCCTCCCTGTTATGTGTATTGTTATAAACACCACATTCTAAGGAAGCAAGAACTGCAACAAGAAAATGGATTTGAAAGAACAGATATCCACATGGTTGATATGTTCTGCATCCTTTGTTAAGAAGTGTCTCAGTCTCCTAGCAACATTGTGGGAAAATTAATCAGGGGTATGAAATTAAATGGCCATGCAGGCGGAATACCTGTAGAGTGTTCAGTTTTTTGAAAAGCTTTCACTAAAAATTATATGTATTATGTAAAATGCTACAGTAATGTAAGGTTAAAGTAAAAATTGTTCAACTCCCCCACATGCAATTCAGGATTCCAGCAGTACACAGTAGCCAAGGGTAAACAGTATACCAAGAAGTGGGGCGGGGGGGAGAAGAGAAGGGAAAGGAAGGGAAAGGAGGAAGGGAGGGAAACATTATGTGGGATTCCAGATAGGTTAACAATTCATGATTAGGGAGAATTCCTCCTCAAAAAGAGATTTCAAGGCATCCTGATCGAGGCTTTTCTTTTGTAAAAACCTTCTCCCAACCTTGGAGGTAGAGGAAAACATTTTTTCCTGTAAATAAACAAATAAGTGAATAAGTGAGTGAGAATTACAAAGGCCACAAAGCCCTGCCCTTTGTGGACAACGGCTGCAGCCCCAAGTGAAACCCCAGCAGAGCAGGCCCATGCCCAGTGCCTTCTTTCTCAGGGTGCTTGAGGAGCAGCTGCATCCAGGACTGTGGGCTGCAACCGCACAAATCCGGGTGCTCAAGGAGTGAGTCCCAGGTCTGCATATGGCCAATCTGCCTAGGTGAGTCTTGACATTCTTGCTGCATTTTGTAAAACAAACATAGTCTTCATGGGGTCTGCCCACTCCTTCACTCAAGACCATTGTTTTTCATTAGAAGATAAGAAACTCTGCTTTTACAGAGGACCTATAATGTTTTCCTTCTGCCCAATTTGGTGTAAAACAAAAATCCTTTTAAACAACAAAGAGTTTCTTCTTCTCAGTTAATTTATTTGCATGTACAGTTTTACTCATCCTAGTTTCCTAAATCCTTCCAATGAATTTCATCAAATATTTATTGAGTGTATACTGTGTATACACAACAAAATTACAAACTGGAAATTTTACAGAACTGAATATATATATTCTTAGCTTTCCTGTTTTGGGTCCTGTGCTGGTAAGCAGGGTAGACTGCTTCTGTCTACGAACCTAGAATTTACTGGGGAAGACAAACAACACACATTAAAGATAGGTGTTATCAAAGATCACTTGTTTAAAAATTTAATCACATTTTAGGTTCCTAAAACTTTTGATTCTGGATTTTAATTGTATTTTTAGAATAAAAATTAATTGCTTGGTATTATCCATATTTAGTTTCAAAAACTGTCTAAGACATACAATAGAAGGGTTGAAGACCCAACAAAGAATGGTAAAATTGTTTTGACGATATTGGAAAAATATGAAACACCTTGGAGTAAGGAAACCAATTTATCTCTTCTCCTTTATCTCATAGTTTCTCTGTGCCCCACACCGTATTTTTTTCCTGGATTGAGGATGGGATAGGAGGTGGCAAAGCACAGACATTGTTAGGGTCATCTCTACACATGTGTCTCTTCTATAGTTACCTGAATTAGGACTAGCTTCCTGATAAAATACCTGCTACACTAACCAAAGAAACTAAAATCATTAGATTTGGGGAAAACATGATCCCAAGCTTCGCCATCTTGGATGAGGAGGAGAAAGGAGGTTCTGAGGGTAGGAAAGGACTTGAGAGGCCTAGTGCAAACTCAAATACAGTCTAGAACTACAGAGGAATTCTTCACATTTTGCCAACGAGATTTCTAGGTGGTAGACTTGCCAGAATTAGATGGTGTGTTTGACACTTGTTTCTGCTGCCAAGATCTGACTGCCTTTCTTGGGTCGCCTTTCACTTCATTAGAGAAGCCAAATGGGAAAAGGTATTTCTTCTCCCTACTCTTTGGCAGCCAGAGCTTGGGTATTTGAATCCCAAGGCAGAGACACAAAGTGCAAGGTCAGCTAGAGATTCTTTGAATTCTATGAATCAGTTGTGATGGAGTGAAGACTCTAATAGGCCATACAGTGATGTGTGTGGTAAATGATCCAAAGTGGTGCTACCAGCAGCATCAGCATCCTAAGCAGAGAGTGGCCATGGCAGGATTTTACTTACGCTGAGACTCCTTTTGTTACTACTCAAGCTTCTTTCTCCATCCTTCTCATCACTTTTGTGATCTACCACTTTCTAACAAATTCTTTTTCTGCTTAAATCAATCTGGCCTGTTTCTGGTTTTTGTTTTGTTTTGTTTTGTTTTCAGCCCTCTCAAGAACCTTAACTAGTACGAGTGGGAAGCTGGCTCACCGATCATGAAGGGAAAGGCTATCTCAGGTATAATAGAAACAATTCTCATCTCTGGAAAAAGCAATTGGAAGGGATGAGATTCCCAGCGTGGATCCAGGAGCTGCAGGTAAACCAGGATCACTATATAAGGAGAAAGCTAAATAGCAAAGCTACAGGTGACACTTTAATATCAACACCTACACAGGTTAAATTGATCCAGGAAGCACCACTGAAACTAGGGGTGAGCTATTTTCAGAACCTTGTTGCTCTAGATCTAGGAGGACTTCTAATACACTCATCCATCCATTCATTCTTCTCCTCAACCCATCATTACCGAAGACCTGATATTAGCCAGCACCAATTGCTAAGCATGTGGATAAATAAGATACAAACGGTGTGGGCACTCCTGAAAATTACAGATCATCAAGATAGCTATTACAGAAGTAATTATAAATAAACTTGATCCTATTATTCAGATTCTATATTCATGAACTCACCTACTTGTTAAATTTACTTGCAACCCCTAAGTCAATACTCACTGTGCTTTCATGGTCATGGGTGGATATGCCCAGAACTGTGAAAACTTGGAGTCACCAGACACACATGTTCCCAACTGAGGTTGAACAAGGAGACACTCTGCCATTTTATTTGAGCTCTGTCTGGTACAGAGACAAACAGAGGATGGGCATATTAGGGGGCAGTGGAGTGCAAGGAGCTCTGGCTCTGGCATCAGTTGACCAGTTTGGATGCCCATGTGGCACATGTTAGTGGAGTCACTAACTTAATATTTATGGCAATTCACTTAATATGTCTGAATCTCCTTTTCTCTATGTAAAATTTAAAATAAAAAATAAAAAAGAGAGAGACTCTACCAGGATGGGTTGTTTTTAGGGTTTAAGATTATCATCTATATTTTTTTTTTCCAGGAGCAGTGTTTCCATATTTAGAGCTTAACTACAGCAAATAATGAAATTAATTGTAATAAATTGTACTAGAATGACAAATACAGGGCATTATGGGGGGGAGTACATAATGAAACCTCATTTAATCAGGGAATCAAGGACAGTCACCATGAAAAACTCATATTAAGCTAATGCCTGAAGCATGAGCAAAATTATGGCAACAAAGCTATGGGAAAAATATACTCTAAACAAAAGTGCAAAGAGAGTGTGATAATATGGCCAGAGCAGAGCACAGTGTGAAGAAAGGAGAGAGAGAGAGAGAGAGAGAGAGAGAGAGAGAGAGAGAGAGAGAGAGAGAGAGAGAGAGAGAGAGAGAGAGAGAGAGAGAGAGAGAAATGAGGCTTGTAAGGAACAGGAAATTAGTTCATTCACTTTCTGTGGGCCTCTCTAAGGAATTGGAGATTTACCCTAAGGACAATGGGAAGCTATTGATGGGTTTTATGTGGAGCCACAGATTGGCCAGGTTTTCCTGGCTCTTATCACTCCTCTTTGCCCACATCAATTTAAGCATATAAAACAGGCAGGAATCAGGAGGATTGAGGCTCTTGTGATATAACACTGAAATAGCAATCAAAAACACACCTCAAATAGATCTGTGTAGTTTCTTACATTGTGAGTTCCTTGAAGGAAAGGAATTACTGGCTAAATGACTCAAGAATCACATTTTAAGTGAGAGCTTCCTAATTAACAGATTACTTTAAAAATTAATTAAGAAATTATTAATCTCAAGTGTTTTTAAGGGCTGTTTATATGTTAGAAAGAGTTGTCTTTCTTAGGGTCAGAATGTAACAAGATTCTGTTTAAAAAAAAACAAAAAAACCTTCGAAGTGTTTCTCCCAAACCATTCATCTTTGCCACACTATGAGAACTAGTCTTGCATTTTCCACATAACTTGGAAGTCTACTAAAATTTTCCCTAATTTAAATAAATTTTATTGAAGTATAGTATAACCAATAAAAACCCACCTATTTTAGGTGGACAGTATGATGAAATCCGTAGCAATCAAGATTGAGAACATTGTCATTATCCCAAAAAAGTTCCCTGGTAGACCCTTTTGGTTTATTCTCTCTCCTTTCTTCAGACCCAGGCTTCTACAGGCTTGCTTTGTTTTAGAATTTCATTAAATGGAATTATACAGTATGTGGTCTTTTGTTCCTGCCTGATTGGGGTTATCACAGGTTGTTGAGACTTTGTACATTAATTTTCAGTCTTATTTTTCTCTGTGTGCTTTACTTTGGATAAGCTTTACTGGTATATCTTCAATTTCACTGATTTTTTTTCTTCAATTTCAAATATTCTTTTTAGTATCATTTAGTGTATTTTTCACTTCAGATACTATATTTTTAATTTCCAAAAATTATTTTGGATTTTTATGTCTTATAATGCTATGTGTTATTTTCTTGGTATTTTTTTTTTACATCTTTGAATGTATTTATATGTTTTTATGCCAGTTCTTTTAAGATCTTTATCTGCCAATTCTTTCATTTCTGCCATTTCTGTTTGTATTCTATTGACTTTTTTCCTTCAGATTATAAGTCATATTTTCCTGCATTTTTCAGTGGCTGGTAGATTTTACTTGGGTTTCAGACATTGTGAATTTTACATTGTTGAGTACTTGATTTGTCAGGGATATTTTTTCCCCTTTAAAGAGTATGGGATTTTGTTCTGGTAAGTGTCACATTGTCTGAAAATCAGTTAGATGATTTTGAAACTTACTATATAAGCTTTGTTCCAGTGAGCCCAGAATAGCATTTTTCTTCTGGACATAATTTAACCTCATTGCTAAAATATGACCATTTTGAGGACTATATCAAACACATTGTGTAGTATGATGTCCTTCTATTCTTGCTGGTGGGAACACAAACTACTCCTACTGTAAACTCAGAAAATTGTTCTACTTACTGCTTTTGGGTGTATTTTCCCCAGAACTTGAAGAGTTTTACCCCAAACATATACAGGTAAGTTTAAAAGTTCAGTACAGATGCAGGAAACTCCCTCTGTAAGTAACTTCCTCCTCTTTGGCACTGCCCCATAAAATCGATCTACCTTGGTTTCCCAGAACTCTGATCTTTGACTCTTCAATTCAGTGAGACCACTAATGTCTCTCAAATCCCCCTCCTTGCTCCTGGGCCTGGATGCTGCCTCCAGGAAGTTAACTTGTGCAATCATAGGACACATTTAGTTTGTTTCTCCTCTCTTTGGGATCACTATCTGCGTTGGCTGTTATCCAATGTATGAAAACTCATGTTTCATAAAGTTTGTTCTAATTGTTTATAGCAAGGAGGCAATTCTCATAATAATAAAGCCTTCTCAAGTGAGAGATAATATGAAACATGTGCAATTATGCTGTCATTTGTATTTGCCTTCATAATGACCTTCACAGGTTCCCTTTGTTTATTCTTATAGATTCAGATTACTGGCAGATGTCACAATATTTCTGCCTGAAGCATTTTCTTTAATATTTCTTAAGTCGGCTACCAATACATTCTTTCAGTTTTTGTTTATCTGAGAGTGTTAATTTTGCCTTCATTTTTGAAAGAGTGTTTTGTTAAATAAAAGATTCTTGGTTGACAGTTTTTACTTTCAGCACATTGAATATGTCATCCTACTGGTATCTGGCCTTCATTGTTTCCGATGAGAAGTCAGCCATTAATCTTATTGGGGTTTCCTTGTACTCATGTGTGATGAGTCATTTTTCTCTTACTGTTTTCAAAACTTTCTCTTTAATTTTGGCTTTCAACATTTCTACTACGATGTATTTCTTTGAGTTTATTTGGAAATTATTGAGCTTCTTGGATGTTTAGATTAACGTTGATCATTGAATTTAAGTTTTTGCCATTATTTTAGAAAATGTTTTTGTCCCTTTCCAATTGCACATATGTTGGTACACTTAATAATGCCCCACATGTCTGCATTTGTGTCAATTTCTCTTCATCCTCTTTTTTCCCTGTTTTTCAAATTGTATAACCTCTATTGATCTGCCTTCGAGATCATTAAATTTTCTGTCAGTTCACATCTCTTGTTGAGGCCCTCTACTAATTATCTTACTTTCTCACTGTAGAAAATCCATTTGGCTCTTTTTAATAACTATCTCTTTTTTTTTGTTTTGTTTTTTAGCTGAGCCATCCTGCCACCTGTTGGCAGCTCAGCAGCAGCTCAGCTCAGGCTGGGCATCGAACTGCTGTTGCTCAGAGCTCAGCTCACACTCTTGACAAGCTTTTAACCAACTGAGCCACTCGGCCAGCCCTCAATAATAACTATCTCTTTATGGATATTTCCTGTTGATGAAACATCATCATCATGTCTTCCATTATTTCTTTTAAGCATTGTTTCTTTGGGTTCTTTGAACATAATTATCAGAGGTGCTTTAAAGTCTTTGTCTGTTAAGATGACCACCTAGTCCCCTTAAAATGCATTTTCTATTTATTTATATATGAGGCATACCTTCCTAGGGATGTTTTGCATATTTCAGAATATTTTGTCAAAAAATGTACATTTTAGAAAATATATTGTAGCAAGTCTAGGAACTGATTCCTCTGAACCTGAGCATTATTATTGTTAGTTTGATGGTTTGTTTATTTGTTTAGTGACTTGACTCAATTAACTCTGAGAAGTCTATTTTGCTTGCAGTATGCAGTTTCTTATGTCCATGCTCACATTTTTCCTGCTTATTTTCATCTTTTAGTCTGGCTACCTAGGGATCACCCCAGGTCTACTTAAGCCACTTATTGATCAAAGGTTGTGCTTATTAAGACCCCTTAATCAGTTATATTTTTACCATCTACTATTGAATATGTATGTGGCTTGGAGGCTGTTGTTATTGCTCAGGGATTTTATGGCTTTTACCTTATGTTTAGGAAAGGACTGGAAGATTAGAGGTTCTCTCTCTGATCCTTTCTGAGAGGATGCAGCCTTGGGCAAGCACACAACCTTTGAGACTGCCAGGGATGAAAGTAATTTTATTTTTAAATCTGCCTTCCTAGGAGTTGCCCCTGGGTTAAAGTAGCTAATTGTTCAGTTAGTATTTAGTCAGAGGCTTTGTTTAAGTTCCTTGTTCCAGTGAGGCTCCTGCCCTGTGCCCATGGGTCTGTATGCAGCTTGAGGAATGTTTTCAGGTCTGTCCCACACCCTGTTCTGATTGTTCTTCAGTGGGTGCAGCCATGCAGGCACATAGCCTTCCCAAGCCCCAGATGTGATTGTGATCACAGGAGGACTCTTTTCAGCTGCCTCTTTCTCTGGTTCTTCTATTAAATTTCTGGTGTTCTATCATTTTGCCTGTGTCATGAAGTTATCAGCTTCCTCTTAATTGCTCTTTGCCAAGATCTCAATTGTTTTCAGCAATGTCCTCGGGCACAGAGTTCTCCATTCTCTGTTCCAAATATAGTCCATCTCCTCTAGCAGAGCTGCAGTGTTTTTTCCTTATAGCCTGCCTTTCTTACTGGGAAAGTCACCTATGCACCACCACACCAAACTTGTGGGCAGGGTCCCACTTTTCTCAGAGTAACACCCCCATTCTATGAGTGGACACTGGGAGAGTGGTAGCCCCTGGTCTTCTCAACTTGTCCTTCCGGTATTGGAACCACCCTGCTATGAGTAAGATAGGGCAGAGGTAACCTGAGTGCCATTGTTCATGGGCTGCCAAACTTGAGATTGGAAGCTAAATGGGAGAAGGGAGACTCAGTCCTCTCAGCAGTGCCTATTTGCAATAAAGCTTCTGTAACATGGGGTTGATGGGGATAGGGTGAGAAATGCTGACAGCGTCTCTTTCTCAGGTGAAATTATAGGCCAAGACTGGGAACTGAGGGAAGAGTGAACCTCTGTCTTCTTGGCTGCACATGCCCAATATTGAATTTCCGTAACACAAACCTTTGTGGATAAGAGGGTGGTAACGGAACAGGTTGTGACTCAAATGCCACAGACTTTCACTGTTCTTACCAAGATTGAACACATTGAGCCGGCCAAGTGGCTCAGTTGGTTAAGAGCTCACTCAAGAGTGCAAGCTGAGCTCTGAGCAACGGCGGTTCGATGCCAGCCCAAGCTGAGTTGCTGTTGAGCTGCCAACAGGTGGCAGGAGGGCTCACCTAAAAAAAATATATATATATTGAACACATTTTCTGGGATGAAATTTTTTCCATTAGCTGTATGCCCTTAGAACAATTTACAGAAACTTTCAATTATTGTTTTTGTTTGTTTATTTTTAAATCATTACTTTTTTTTTTTTTTTTTTTAGCTGAGCCATCCTGCCACCTGTTGGCAGCTCAACGGCAACTCAGCTCGGGCTGGCCTCGAACAGCTGTTGCTCAGAGCTCAGCTCGCACTCTTGAGCGAGTTCTTAACCAACTGAGCCACTCGGCCGGCCCTTAAATCATTCTTAACAGCTGTCTTGCTGGAGTTTCGCCAGACTCCTTACTCTGCTATTCCAGTAGTCCTGTTTAGATATACTTGTTTCTTTTTCAGAATTTCCTCAGTTCTCACCTAAAAAATTCTAAGCATGTCCTATTTAATTTTCTGTCTTCCTAGTGCCTCAATCTTGCTAATAATTCAGTGGGGAAACAAAACAAGACTAAACCAATTAATAATTTTTTTCCTTGTAATTTTTCTATGTCATTGCTGCTGCAGAAGTTTGAAATAATTTTTCCTCTCTTATTTTCCTTCTATCCCCTCATATATATCTGTTTTACTTCTATTACTTCCATAATTCTCTGTAATTTTAGATGTAGCTATTTCTTATTTTTCATCAAAAGTACACCAGCTCTGTCCACCATCAGTCATTTATTTAACACGAAAACTAATTTCTTCTTTTGCAATAAACAAATATATGTGTTTACATTTCAGTTAATTCTAGGGTGTTTATATATGCCACCTTTGAGGTAAAGATTCTGTGAGGTAAAAGAGGAAGCATGGTGGAGAAGTTCAGGGAATAGTCTTTGAAATCAGGTTGCCTACATATGAATCCTGGTAGCGTCTACCACTTATTAGCCAAAGTAATTTTTATTTTTAATGAAAGGCTAAAACAGTTATAGAAGATTGGAACTAGAATTGGCTTCATCATTCAACTATTTTCACTCTACATTTCATAGATGGAACATAATAAATGATTTAATCAACTTCAGATCAAATTCATATGTAGATATAATTTCATGTTTTGCTTACAATGACCCTGTGAAGTGGGTTGAATAACACCATAATAAACATCTATAAAATTGAAGCACATAGAAGCCAGTAAGTTGCCTAAGCTCTTACCATTAAGCAGTCACAGGACTAGGACTAGAGCCAGGTCTCCTGAATGAGTAAATATACTGTATCACTTTACATGTTACTGAGTTAATTTTGGGTATTAAAAAATAGCAAACTATTTGAATAGTCCTTTAGAATTTGCTAAATGTTTTCACATATTTATCCCATTTGCTCTAACAAGTGGTAGAGTAGAGGGTCGTATGAACAAAGAGATATCACTGTAGACTACAAGTCAAGGGAACACAGCTAATGAGAAGTAAAGCCAGGACTCCAGCACTTTCAATGCCAATGTCAGTGCACTTAATCCCTCCACCAGGCTGCCTTAGCACAGCCCTCTTGTGATAATCGTGTTGTTCTACGACCACATAGAACCTTCTTAGGGCCGGCGGAGTGGCGCATTGGTTAAGAGCTGGTTTTGGGATGCCAGCGGCCTGGGTTTGGATCCCACTTATGAGGGCCAGTGACACTGCCCTCTACAGCTAACAACAGCTCCACCTGGAGCTGGGCTGTGTGAGCCCTGGCAATGATGTAGGCTGCAGCCCCTGCTGCAGTGGGCTGCCATAGGCTACAGTGAGTGGCTGGCAGCCAGTGTGAGCTGCCAATAGCTGTGGTGAGCAACCACCCAGAGGCCAGCGACCCATCTGCCTCATCCAGGAAGAGCGCAATGATGATACCAACATGGGCCAGTGAAGCAACATCCTCCGCAACTAGACTGAAGAACAAAAAGACAGCAACTTGTCTGTTCCCCTTCCCCGGTTCCCCAACACTGTTCCCCTCCCCCAATTCCCCAATAAAATCTTAAAAAAAAAGAAAAAAAAAAAGAACCTTCTTATTTTACATCTACATCTCCATTCAGTCAAGCTGTTCTCATAAGGAGGCTCAAGATGATAGAATTTCACCAATTTTGTTCCACAACTAAGATTTTTAAATTTCAGGGAGCAATTTCATGCTATTAGTTTCATTTGTCTCCAGTTGTTCCTGAATTACCCAGATGGGTAGTTTAAAGCATCAGCCCTTTGAAGCTCTGTCATTCATTTTTCCTCTGGGTTCACACTGCATTTTTTAATAACAAGATTATACTCTTATGACTTGCTTTCTTTCAGTAAAGAACATATTACACCTGTATAGGTTCACAAACTAATGTGAGCACTGGCCCACTGACTCATTGATCAACCTTATGATTAATTCCCCAAATGTCAAAAGGCATAGCAACTTTTTTAATAAAAGAAATAATTGCATCTCTAAAATATCATAAATTGCATTGTATACGCTTTCAGACACTTTTTCTAAAAAATGCATGTAGGTAGAAAAATGCCATATAATATTCCCTAATGGATTAAAATATATTAATATTTTCCAAAAGAAACACTATTCCTTCTCAATTAAGGTATGTAAATACTGCCTTGTTGTGTTATGTAGACTGATTTTTCTCACACTTAGTCTTATTGTGGTTGAATATATTTTATACACACAGAAATAGCTGATTCACAACATCTTTTTATATGATATTTAAAAATATTTCTTAACTGTTTAAAACATGAAAATAACTCTTTCTTTCTGTTTGATTGTAAAATGATTCCATACCCTTTCTAAACTATTTTTAAATGCAGAAAAGAAAAGAAAAAAGAAAAGAAAAAATAAAATTCATCAGAAATATCACATTGAAAGATAACCACAATTAACATTTTAAAAACATGCTTCCAGGTATTTTAGAGATACACAAATAATTTTTTATGTTCTTTTGTAACTTTTATTTCAATCACTAGTACCTGTGCTAACATTTTCATATCAATAAATACAAAGAAAAATTTTCTTTTATTTTTAAAGTTTGGGATAGGGCTGGTTTATTTTTTTTACCACAGGTGTAGAGTTTTAATAATACACCACCATCTAAGGCACTCTTCCATCAGTGATCAATATAAAATTTATTCTTTCTTTTTTCTTTATATTTTTACCTTAATTATCAATTTCTTGTCCATTCCATTCCCTTTGCATATATATTACCTATAATTAATTTGACATACATTTTTGAATATGTATATATCCTTATAAAGCATATAATGTTGGTTTGTAGATAGATTTATATACCTTTTGGTATATATATATATATATATATATATATATAATTTTTATTATATATAACAATATAATATTATATTATATATAATAATATCATTAATATAATGTAATATAATATATTATATTAATGATATTATATATAATATATATAATAATATAATGATATTATATATAATAATATCATTAATATAATATAATATAAATAATAGATGAACACATATGTTAATATATTACATGAGCAAAAAACAATATAAACAAACACAAAACACTAACAGTTGAATGTAGCAAGCCACACAGGGATACATTATTTTTCATAACCCCCATTCACACATGTTTTTGACCTGTTCTGGCCATGAAAGTGCTTTTGGTGTGGCTCTGCCTCACCATCGTACAAAAGAAGCAAGCACAAAACAGTCAGAAGGACCTTTCTCCAGCCCCTCTACATTTTGTTGAAAACCTGAAATTGTTTCTCTATCTTCAATGTGTGAAGATGTCTCGCTGTCCTTGTCTCTTTAACTCACTTTCTCCTACTTTTCATGCCCCTTTACACCAAGGAATATTCTCCTTATTTCAATAATCTTTACTGTAGTATTTTCAAAATGTATTAGAAATTTAACATGTCTTTGTAAAATGATACCAGTATTTTTATTAGGGTTATTATTGCCTTTGTTAGAGTTCTTCTTATAAATTGTAAGGCTTTGAACTGGACTGCCTCAATCCTATTTCCCCCTTGAGCCCAGTTACTGTTAGTGCATGAATTTGCAAAAGTGTTATTTCAAGAGCATATATGTATGGGACCTATTTTGTTTCCAATCTGTATTCACTCACATGCCACTTAAGGATTTGTGTTATTCATAGGAGCAAATTTGCTAAGTAACGGGTTATATAAATATTTAATTTAACTATATCTGACATATTTTTCTTCACAATCACTGTACCAGTTTATACTTCCATCAATGTTTTCCCCATATCATGGTTTTTAACAACTAAATAATATTCCATCTAATGTAAGGAGGTATAGTAATTCATTTCACTTTTCCTCTACCTTTAGAACTTTTTGTTACTTCTACTTTTTGATATATTAGAATTCATAGATATACATACTTCTGTATAAATCTCTGTCCAGTGTTTTGTCTATTTTTAAAGATAATTTCCTAAAGATTAAGAAATAAGAAGATAAAATAACAATTGTATAATGCTTTAGATGCATATTGCCAAATTGCTTTCCAGAAAGCTCTTACCAATTACAATTCCCATCAGAAATCCCTCATGTGCTCATTCACAAAATATTTATTAAGTGCCTAGCATTTTTCAGGTACTATTGGGGCCACTGTAGATAAAACACAGAATGAAACTCCATTCTCTGGGGAGGATGTGGGGGAGGGAGGAAATTAAGGAAGGATATGATCTCAGTTGGGAATTAGCTTCAGGCTGTCCTCATAGGAAGCTCTGCCACACAAATTACAGCACAGAATTAGTGTCCCACCCCCTGAAGCAAGACATTGGGCCACCTGTAATCCATGTCTGCTAAGGTAGAGGATGGGGAGTGGGATATTAGGTAAAGAAGCCCCCATTTGGTCAAAAACAGTTCTTTATCACAGAGGGCAGCTGTGCATCATTAGCTGCCACCACTCACACAAGTTAGGGGTGAGGACAGTTGCCCATGAAGGAGATCTGGGTGAGGTACAACTTTTCTAAGAGTAATAACTTGACAGAGGATAAAAGCCTTAATTAATTTTAAGTTAAGAATTCTTGAGACCCTCTTGTTCAACATGAAGGAGGCTGAACATTTAAGAACCCCAAACTATAGGGCTTATCTAAGCTCCCCCCTACACACACACACACACACACACACACACACACACACACACACACACTACCCAAGTGTTAGTCAGTGCTATGGGTCACAGTGAAAACTTCAAACTGCCAGGAAAAATTTAGAAGTCCATCTACTCCATCTCTTTCTTTTAGGGTAGATAATATTCACCTCATCATAGGTGGACAGGAATTTGTGGCCTCATACTTCAGACCAAAACTGAATCTTATTTCCACCAGGTGTGTTCAATAAATGAAGATGGGCAATAATATCTCTTCATTTCCAAGTAAGTAAAGATGAGTAAGGCTCTTTGGGGTGCATAAGAAGCAGAAGCTAGCATTACAACTAGAATGACAACCATTTGGATGAAGAGTTACCCTGGATGGGACACAGGGTTTTCAATGTTAAAACTGGAATCATCTCAGGCAAATTGGAATACTGGGTCATTCTTCATCCTAATTATAAATTCAAATTTTACTTATATGTATTGTTACAAATTGTAATTTTCTACTTTCTTCTTCAACCAAGTCAGTAATATTCTGAGTTTGCCATACCTGTATAGTTTATGAAGTCAAAAGAAATTTTCCCCAAATTTCAGTTCTTAATTTATAGATACAAATTTATCTGTAACAAAAATTTTTGTTTTACAGATCTACAAATATTGCCAAAAGGTAAAAGAAATCAAAGGTAAAAACAAGCTCAAGAGGTATAAATAACTTAAAATTTGGAGATTTAGTTCTAAATAAGTGAGATCAGGTCTAGTAGACACTTTAGTTCCCAGTCTTCTGCAAATCTATATTCTCAGATAAGCAGATTGTGTAAATGTGTATCCATTCATCCCTGTCAAATATCAGTTTCAGCCCTTTCACTTATTGGCCTCCTTCACCATACTAATTGCTAAAATACTATGCACAGGGAATTTGTGGCTGGAGAAAAAGCTAGAAAGAGAAAAGCAAAGAGAAGCAAAACTAGAGAAGAGAGAAGAGCCAAGCAACCTTGAGTTGGGCTGGAAGAAACCTTTCTGGAAGAGTATTGCCAAACAATGAATTCTCAGTTCATGTTTCACACAGTAAGGCCCTCTACAAGGTGTGATCAAAACATACGGTGAATGTTTAAATAAAAAAGAATTGTTACAGTAAAAGACACATTGCCATTAATCACCCCCAAAATACTCCTCCTCGCTTCCAATATACTTATCCCATCATTCTCGCCACTTTCTGAAGCAGTTCTGAAAGTCCTCTTTTGTGAGTGTCTTTAGTTGCGCTGTTATAGCTGCTTCAATGTCCTGAATCAATTCAAAATGTTTACCTTTCATGGTCATTTTGACTTTGGGGAGGAGACAGAAGTCTCACGGTGCCAGATCCAGTGAATAAGGTGAATGAGGAGACACTGCAATATTTTTATTTGACAGAAATTCCCCTACCAGAAGTGGTGTGTGACGTGGAACCTTTCTGTTGTGATCATAAAATACAGTCAATGCTGCTGTCAAGTACGATCCAATGGAAAGGCAGGGATCTTCAATACAGGAAGCAGCATGCCGCACCTTAGTAGCAGTGTGAGACAAGTTTCAACTTGTTCAGTGCAGTCAGTAGGGTGTGAGCTATGGTTGACAGGTGTGCTTTAAAGTGTGCCCTAAATCATCCTCCATCATGACAATGCTCTATGTCACACATTATTCTGGATACACTGCAATTTCTGTCAAATAAAAACCTATGATGTGTCCTCATCCACCTTATTCGCCAGATCTGGCACCATGCAACTTCTGGTTCTTCCCCAAAGTCAAAATGACTCAGGACATGGAGGCAGCCATGACAGAGCAACTAAAGACACTCATGAAAAAAGGACTTTCAGAACTGCTTCAGAAAGTGGCAAACTTATGGGATAAATGTGTTTGAATTGAGGGGTAGTATTTTGAGGGTGATTAATGTCAATGTGTCTTTTACTGTGATCATTTTTTATTTAAACATTCACATATTTGTTGATCACACCTTGCACTCCACTAAAGTCTTTTATACATGCAAATGTGTATGTTACATCTTATAGAATCTAAGAAATGGAGTTTTGTTTTACTTCAATGTTGACATAGTTTGATAGAAGGACAACTGAAATTGTATGGAAAACTGTCCCTGAAACTGAAGTACTTTAATGGGCACAGAAGCTCAGAATCAGAGAAAAAGCATGAGGACAACTCAAAGGAACTGTTAGAATGTAGTTACTACAGTCTATGTAATGGGGATTCGGAATACCTTTACTTGAATGTTGAGGGGCAGAGTGATTGCCTTCGCTGGCATTAGGGTGATAATTATATACTTTATGATGCTCTAACAGCCAGGTGGTATTTATCCTAAGTGCCTGATGCATCCTGTCTGACTGACCCCATGTGCAGCAGCCTCTTTTTGCTGCAAACCAGGATATCAGATGAGACAGCCCCTGCATGCATGGTCTTTCTCCCTGTACTGTACAGTGGTTACCTGCTTTTTCTGATAAGGCACAATCTCATTTTGTATCAATCACATCTTCTCTCTACTCAATACCTTCATCTGTATTTTCAGGAACTGAGAAGATGAAATAAATTTAACAAGGAAAAATTTCTGCTACAAAATCTGCTGTGAAATAGAACCTCTTTTTGTTGATGGGCTTGGACACCTTTAACAAACTGAATGATTGGTCTGAGAAAACATGCAGCCTGTAAACACACCAGCAATGTTGTCAATTTGTTCTTCCCTGATAGATCAAGGACAGAATGGCGGCAATTCATTTTGGGGTGTCATAAAAATTATAGATGGGGAAGATTAGTTGATACAGGGACCTTATCAAGGAGATGCAGGTTGTTAACCAGCAGTGGAGGAAGTGATTGTCACACTTGTAAATAACCAGCTTTTTCGTATGCTTCATTGAGTCACTGTAAAAATTCCCTAGAAGAGTGTCACCAAGAAATATCTGTGCCTATGCATCCTTCTGAAACTTTTATGAGGTAGAAAAGTTGAAATCAGCTTTAACACTAATATTAATTTTGATTATCTTCGGAAACCAAAGTGGATTTATTTTCCTGAGAGAGACTCAGGAGAAATAAACTGGTAGTTGTTATTAGGTCACCTACTGCAGCCTCTGGGGACAGCTCATTGCAATATGCTTATTAGTTTTTCATCTATGTTAGAATATTGAAAAGAATCACACTTCTACAACATTCTAAGGAGAATTCATGTAAGTTATATATGGAATGTTTTCCTATTAGCCTGTCTTTCCCTTTTACTAATTGTCATAAAAGTAATTCTTTGTTAAACTCTGTCATATCCATCTAATTCTGTAGCTTTTCCTTCTTTCAGACATTAGATTCCCTCTGAAGAGAAAACAAGCAAAACATATATAACTAATTATTCCGGTATCAAGATGCCCATCACTAGCGTTAGAGGGTATATCATGCTTAAAATGAAAAATATTACTTCCCCTCTTTATTAATTACTTTCTTTGATATAAAATGAAAATGAGACTAATTTTCTTCCAAATGTTATGATTTTTTTCTATTTGATGAACACATTCTAGAAGCCAGACTTTCAATTTCATAATATTATTAATAATTGCAATCTGAATCACTATCCATCTATGTCTGGACCACATTCTTACTCCTAGATACTAGGAAGAACCAGGAGGAATAGAGACTAAGAAAATACTTTTATCAAGTTGCACTAACTTGCAAAGGATTACAAACTTTGATAGTTTGAGATAAAGATGTCAGGGATTTAAAGGGAGAGAACCATTTATTCATTCAAGAAACTTTTACCAAGGGCCTACAAGGTGTCAGATACTGCACCGGATATGGGAGACAAAAACAACAAACAAAAGGAACAAGACACAGGAAACTACAGAAAACAGCAGGCACTGTAATGGTGTTTAATAGTTGCCATGCAGTGCAGTAAGAATACAAAAGACAGAGGTCTCCGTTCTGGCTTGGGATTTGGGATTAGAAGAACATCCCTAGAAGTTTCCTACATGGGGACTGGAAGATAAGTAAATGTTTCCAGGAAAACAGTAACAGAGAAAAAAAAAAAAAAGTGGAAGAGGAAAACAGAAACTCTTTGCCTTTGCAGACAATAACGTGCAAGTGGTAATTAAATATCCAGTGAACCATTGACCTAAGTGTCATACACATGCTCTTCTACTGCAGTGCTTGCTGTCTTCAGAATTTAAGTTTAAAGCCTCAGTTCAATAAAGCTGCCATATTTTTTTTGAAGACCATGAAAAAATAGTTACTTAGTGACTACTTAATATTGAAAAGGAGGAGCAAAGGACTGTAATTTGATTCTTTTACAAATTGCAAAACGCTGGTGTCCTTCCTCACGGCAGATTAGATAATGGGGAAAACAGTGAGGCATTTTCTGTCAGAGGCAAAATAACAAAGTCACAGTTGCTCATTGCCGGGACTGAAGTTCCTCTAACTCCAATGGACTGCATTGTTCTTTATTCCTGAAATCTAACAGGAATGAAGAACTTGAGTGTTTCTTTCTTAACAGAAATTGTGCCTTTCAACTTCACTCTAACTCCATCTGCATTTTAGTGAAGAAAAAGAGAAGACAGCCATTTGCTGCTGTGATAATAATCCATTCCCCAAAATGATCAGCCAAAGGAAAAAAAAAATTAGCTTTTTCCTATTTCTGTTCTCCTTCCTTTTTGTGGAGAGTTCCCTGTCTGATGGGTTCTTTGAACTACGTAATGCTACAGTAAAGAAAGGGAATCATGAAGGCAATAAACAGGAAAGAAGAAATTGCCAAAGTTGTTCTATATGATCAAATAATGAGGGAAGGCAGAGAAAGTGAGGACAAAAAAGCCACATGTAATGAGAGTGGATAAGAAATTATTTGAGAAGTAAGGGTCTGAAGGGAGGTGTTAGAGGAGCTGCAGGATATAATGGAAGTAGCCAGATGTAAAAAGAGAATTTTAACAAGTGTGCTCTAACCTGAGTACTGAAATAACCTGTATGGCTTTCATGAAATACTAGTAAAATTTTTGAAAAGTTTAAAATTTATTTTGATTTTCAGAACTGTATTTCTTTAATCATAGCTATGTTCCAAAATTGAACCCTATGTTTCCAGTTTAAGAAGAATAATGCTTATTTTACATGAAAGCTTTCTGGTCAACAATAATATTAATGCTACTCTGTCCAATACAGTAGCCACCAGCCTCATGGGGCTAGCAAGTGCTTGCAGTGTGGGTAGTATGAACTGAGATACAATGGAACTGTAAAACACACATAAGATTTTGAAGACCTAGTGAAAAAGAAAAAAAAAAAAGAAAAAATTATATTAATAATTTATATATGAACTATATGTTGAAATGATAATCTATTGGCTATAGTAAGTAAATATTATTAATATTAATTTACCTGTTTCTTTTTGCTTTTTTTAACACGACTACTAAAACTTTTTAAATTTCATATGTTCCTTGCATTACGTTTTTATTGGATAATGGTGTACTAATTTATAACAGAATCCAACCACAAACAATGTCTGAGCACCTGTGTGAGCAGGAGAGAGTGAAGTTTTTGTGGGTTAGGAAGCAAAATAGCTCACTTTCATGAGCTCTAGAGTCCATATTTCTGGGTTTACTTCTGACACTATCATGTATGAGCGTGTGATCTTGAGTGAAACAGTCAACACTTGGAAGCCTCTATTTGCTAATCAGAAAAATGGAATTGATAATAGACCTTCCTCACAGGGTGATTGATACCGGTAAGACATTTACAACAGTGTTTCACATGACGGGCATATACTAACAAATCAATAAATATTAGCCTTTATTATTATTACTATTAGGGATAGAAGGGTACTAAAATGTGCTGAGCACTCTTTTAAGTTTTATTTTACTTATGTCTTTCTGGAAGCTCCATGAAGGCATGAAGCCTTCTATTTTGTTCTCTCCTTTATATGCAACAATTAGCACAAAATGTGGCAGAAACATGTTTACTACATATTGAATGAATGAGTCTAGGATGAAGAATGAGTTAATGGGTGGTCTTATTACCCCCATTTTACAGAAGAGGAAGTTGAAGTTTTTCTTCTTCTTTCAGAGGTTAAAAAGGTTGGATTAAGTTACAAAATACATAGATGATAGAGTCAAGATTCAAATCCAAATGGGCATGAACATTCAGAGTCTCTGAACTCAAGGAATGTTCCATCTAGTTAGATAAATAAAATACTTTTCAAATTAAACAACAACAGCAAAATATTAATACTACTAGCTCATAGATAATGCCATTTAAATACCTTGATCAATGATTACTAGAGAATTTGAGCATTGAAAGATTTCATACCCAGCAGGGATGCACAAGAAAGGATTGGAAGGGATTAGAGGCACCTCTAGAGATTATTAGGTTTGATTTGGTGAGTACTTGGTATGGGAAAAGGGACCACTTGGTCTGGGAAAATGAAACACACTGAGCACAAATGTAGAGGTTGAAATTCAAAGGCAGATTAGGGAGCTCTAAAATTTATCTTTTTGCTGGAGAATATATTTCATGTAAATTTATTAATTTAAATGGAAATAAACTTGGGGTTAGATCTCAGGGTTTGAATAAAGGCCAGGATAAGGAGTTAGAAATGTATCAAGCAAATGGGATATTACTTTTTCTTTTTAGCATAGTCAAAACATAATTGTAGTAGTGTGCAAAAAAAAAGCAGGAGGGGGATACTGGAGGTGGGAAAATAATTGAGGAGACTATTGCAAAACCCAGCCATCTGGTAAGTAAAGATAAAAATTAGAGATTTGGAACTAGGAATGAAAAGAAAAGAAGCAATTTAAGAGAGCTAACAACAGCGTTCGGGCTTCAAAGACCTAATTTGTATGATTAGTTGCTAAAAGTGAAATATGTGACCTAATTAAAGAGCAGTTAAATCTCAAAATTTATACAATAAGCAAAATGGGATTTTGGTTTATTTATTTTCCTGTTTTTTGTTTTGTTTTGTTTTTTAATATTTGTTTTTTATTTCTCTTATCTTACACTAAGCTCACATCTTGTTTGTCACATGTTCTGGACATTCTACTCAGAAATGCGTAATAAATTAAATCCCTCTGTTTATTCTTATGCTTCAGCACAAGCTCTTGTGTTATTTATATTACTTTTTCTTGTTGGAGTTATTTTAAGAGCCCCTGTTTTGGATAGGAGTATTTGTTCACAATTCTTTCCTTTTCTCCCCATTCTTGTCTTGGCTTCCTGTGGGTAGAATATACCACCTCTTGTCCTCCAGCCCAGAAATCTCCACCCTTAGATTGGCTTCTAAAAAATGTCTTCTAAAAGATGACTAGCTCCCAGTAAAATTGCTCACAATTTATTGAGGAGTTTCAATAAAAAGAATTTACTTTTACTAAAGATATGAATGTACTGTAAAGCTTGCTTAGACATTCCAAAGCTATGTTCTTTCATCTAATTTTACAATTAATCTTTTAAGAATCTAATTTTGTAAATTTCCTATATTTGATTGTCATCCTCATTTGTCTGATACTTTTTGGGAGTAATGAGTATGTTTTAGTTATCTTTTTATACTCAGTTTTTAGAAAATATATTTGTTCTTTTAAGGCAATAAATATCAAAATAATGGATGGTGAAAACTGAGATATCTTTCTCAATACTGTTTTTGCTATTCTAGCTCTTTTGAATTTTCACATAAATTTTTGAAGCATCTTGTCAATTTCTATCAAAAAAATCTATTGTAATTTGATAGAGATTGGATTGAATCTATATATCAAATTGGGAGGAATTGACACATTAACCACACTGGGTCTTCCGAACTGTAACCATATTCTATATCCATTTCCTTCTGCAATGTCATACAATTTTCAATGTAGAGGTTTGGTACATGTTTTGTCAACTTTATACTTAAATGTTTTTGGCTTATTGCTTTTGTAAATGATAATTTTTAAATCCCATGTTTCATTTGTTGTGATAGTATATTCAAATACAGTTGATTTTTCTGTGTTATCCATGTCTCGCAATCTTGCTAAATTCATTTATTAGTTCAGTAGTGTTGCATTCTATATACACAATTATGACAGATTTAATTGTTCCTTTACATTCTTTCTGTTTTAATTTTTTTTCTTGCCTCAGTGCAGTGACTAAGACCTTTAGCACTGTGTTAAATAGAAGTGGTGAGAGTTGACATCCTCTCTGGCACCCAAACATAAGAAAGTGTTTAGTCTTTCACCACTAACTGTGATATTACCTGTCAAATACATCCTTTGTGTCTATTGAGATAAGGGATTCTTTTCTGTTATTCTTTTAATGTATGAAATTACAATGATTTTTAAATATTAAAGTAACTCTACCCTCCTGCTTTAAATAAAACACTATTAGTTATGGTTATTATCCTTCTATTTTATTCCTAGCTTCAATTTGATTCTCCAATATAGTGTGTGATGAGAAGGCCAGGCAGTTACTTTAAGACATTGCATGTTCTCATCTATCACTCATCCTGAGACAGATACTAAAGAAACAAAGAATTGAAGTCAAATTCAAGACAGAGGTGAAGTGAAAACAGCCTTTCTCTATACCTAGAATGCCCCAAGCTTGGACTCTGATTTTTAGAGGATCTTGGGTACACTTCTGATGGTGGAGATAAGCAGTCCACTGCCAGATGGAAGCAGATCTAGAGAAGGTGGAAACTGCTTTGTAGCCCAGCAGAGAGGAGCCTCGGGAGGGATCTCAGGGGCATGAGCCACAGTCTGTGAGCCTTGGCCTGCAGTATGTGCTTTGATTTACTCTGTCTTCTGATTCCTTTCGGTTTTCCCAGAGCTTTCTATAAAGTCCCAGAAAAAGTTACAACTTGGTGTTGGCTGTGCTGTGGGGAATTGATGGTCTGTGTCCACAATCGTCTGAAGAAGTAACACTCCCCACTCCCAACTAAAGTGATGTAGAGCATAGAAAATACTTGAGCTACAAAAGTGAGCCTGGGGGAGGTGACTGTCAGTGCACTATGGCCGCCCTCAGGTGGAGCAAATATCAGGAGACCAGGCTGGATGACCACAGAGACATAATAAGGATGAAGGTAAGGGAACATACATGAGAGACCCAGCCGTACCCCCTCACCCACACCCTCAAAGATTCCAGCATGTGTAAACACACACACACACACACACACACACACACACACACACACACTCACGCACGTGCACACACACAGAGTTGATCTAGATAAACAAAAGAAAGTTGACTAACATGGGCTATCAAAGGCTATTAAGGGGCCAGCTGAGTGGCTCAGTTGGTTAAGAGCTCGCTCAAGAATGCGAGCTGAGCTCAAGAATGCGAGCTGAGCTCTGAGCAACAGCAGTTCGATGCAGTTCAATGCCCAGCCTGTGCTGAGCTGCTGTTGAGCTGCCAACAGGTAGCAGGATGGCTCAGCTAAAAAAAAAAAAAAAAAAAAAAAAAAAAAAGCTATTAAGAAGTCTTTGGGTTTAACTGTTACTGTGATCTAACTTGCAGCAACCACCCAACCACCTGGGAAGGTTTGCCTGAGGATGTTGAAGTACCACATTAATTAAAAAAATTGAAAAAGTAAAAGGTAGACTGGGAAATTATGAATATCAAACTAGTCAGTTTCACTAGCATTGGTTTTATAACAAGGATGGCTCCATTTGGCCTGCCCTGAATGGGATGTTAGATGGCATTAGAAAGGCTGACCTGGGCAGGAGAATGGTCCTCAGAAGTCTGTTTTAAGCTCTGCGTTCAGTGGTCCAGGGTTGTAACTTGTCTCATTTTCCTCTCAGTCTGAAAACTGTCAGTCTTTCAGGGATCCTGCTATAATATATTCTTTTTTCTTAACATAAACGATGATTCGCAGATCCCTTTTTTTTTTTTTTCTAAAAGATTTTTATATGCGCTTGAAGATTTGAACAGAGGAAATAAGTATGGTTAGGGCTCAGTCATTTGTTTTGAATACAATAACTCTTCTTAAGAAGTTCAAAAACAGTAAGTGTTTCTTTTCCATTTTTAGTTTATTTTTAACTAAATAATAACTTCTTTTTGATAAAAAGAAAAAGACAAGAAGACAGCAAAATATATCATTGGCTGTCTTCTTGTTTAAAAGTAAAAATCAAGTTTTCTCCAAAAAATGCCTTAGCAACATATATTGGAATTTTATGTATTTTCCCATTTTACTACACCAGACCACAATGACTTCTAATTTCTCTGCTATCACAGCACAATTGGTATATCAAAATACCATCTATACTGTGCACACTATCAGTACCTCCCACAGCACTAAAGCACAGTCCTCTGCGCCGTTCCTAAGGGTCTCCAGGCACAACTTGCTGTAACTCTTTAACCAGCTCTTGTGCTTTATAGTTGACAACATTGTGGTATCTTTTTCCTAAATTCTGCTCTTGCTGCTTTAGCTTTTTTTTTTTCTTCACTATCTGAGTTCTTCAAACTGTATAATTCATCAGATTTTTAAAAGATGCTATTAAAGTACTTTGTCCTTCCGTTTGTGAGCAACTATTTCTATATGAACATTACATGCCTGTCATTGTGCTAGAGCCTTGGGAGCATAAACGAAGCATGTAGCATGATTCCTACTCTAACCCTCTAGACACTTATTAGTGAAATGACATTCTAATACATGAAATGATGTGTGTCAAGGTAATAGAAAATAAAGTCCCATACATATACAAGGATTTAGAGTCATGAAAATTTGGTAGAATTTGAATGCAATGACTGTCGAGAAGGGCATACAGGTTTATGAGGTAAAACTTACAAGTAGAAATGAGGGTCACATTTTGAGGGGAAAGTCAAGAGATTGTCTTGGCTGGAATTAAACAGGGCAAACAGGTATGATAGTGAAGTTGGACACACTTATAGAAGGCACTCATCATGGAGAGATTACAATTGGGAATAAAATTATTAAACAAGCTTAATCCTTCTTTGCTTTATTTTGTGACTTTCAGATAGGAAAATTAAAAGTCTGAGATGACTTTAAATGGTTAAATGGAAAAATGGTGGTTCCAAGGATTGCTAAATAAATTATGTAAGTGTAGTTTGAGTAGTTATTATTCTCCTGGGCGAACTAATTTTTAAAAGCAGTTCAGAAATCCAATGAATGATAGTGAGGGGAAGTAAATGGAGACATGGAGAATTAAGAAGGAAAAACAAATAAATAAAAAACACACACTTCCTCTAAATGTTGGGAAATAGAAAGTTAGTAGACCCATTTAATTCTAGAAATAAGTAGCATGACAGGGTTGAGGATATCATTATCACTGAAACTTTAAATAGATGCTTAATATAAACTATAATAAATAAGCTATGAAATGGGACAGAAGCCTTTCAATGGTGGGAGAAAGCTTTTTTTTAAAAAAGCTATTACTTGAAAATTCAGAAGTCTAAAAGAAGTTAATGAAAAGGTAATTAGTACTTAAGAGGCATTGCTTTTAATCCTTTTAGTATTCTATAGTACTCCAGTTAAATAGCTTTTGAGCTACCTTGAATAATTTATGGTAGCCTTTTGCAAGTTCTCCTCACCCACTCACATTTTTCTATAAATGGGGAAAGAAGCCACTTATTAGAGTGCAATAAATAAAATGAAGGAGAGATATTGCAAATGGTGGCACTTAAGGCTGCATGTCAGAGCCAAACATTTGTCCTTAGAGTAGCTGTGAGAATGGGGTGATGTTAATGACTTCTTAAACAGATGTGTGGCTGTGTAGGACCTTCTGTTTCTTGGATTGCTCTTGTGCTAGCAGTTAAAGGAGGTTGAGTTGTGTCTCAGGGCATCATCTAAGCAAAAGCAGTCTATAGTCCAGTAGCCCCCACCCCACTTAAAGAGCTCCCACACCGAAGCTTCTGTGCAACAGAATCCATCCAACTCCTGACTGATCAATATGCCTAAGGTAGGGCAATTTTCTCTTATTTACTGGAAAACTTAGTCAAAGGGATGAGGAGCTAACTAAAGTCTGTTTCATTGCTTTAATTTACCTAAGTGAAAAATAATATCAATGAAACAGGGTACCTGTTAAGATACAGATAAAATAAGTCAGCAGCAGAAAAGCAGTTAAAAATCACTCTGACCTCCTCTGTGCCTCAGAAAGGGTTCATAGATAACTTGAAATAAAACTTATTTGTTTAGAGAATAGTTATTTGAATGCCCTCCCTCTTTCTTATGCAACTGTAAAGTAAGAGTAATTCATTGGCTAAACTGAAAGTAAGGATGTAACAGCCTGGGGATTAACCAAGAACTCTTACCTTCCAATTCCGAATTAGTGAATTGGTTTACCTCAGAATCTCATGACTCACAGGAGGAAACAAATTACAAAACATTTCCTTAAGAACAAAAATTAGGCAGAGCAATTGGAATGGATCAGAATGGTCCCAATCAAGTCCTGTCCTAGAGGAAGAGAATGACAAAAACACTCTTGAAATAAAAATTCTTTCAGTTAAAAAAAAACCTAGAGTGGATATTCCACTCCTGATGAGGTTTGGTTACTCATGGTCATACACAAGTGTTAATTTCATCACCACTAGAACGCAACCTCAGCTAAGTCAGAGGTTTTCGTTGATTTTATTCATTGCTGTCTGTCAGCACCTAGAGGAGTGCTTTACATGTTGTTAATATGGGAAATTACCTTAATCCAATGGTAGCCTCGAAATACACAATGAAACAATGATTCAATTATCTTGAATACTCATTATCTGTATACATCTTCTCTGTCTCCCTGTGTTGTATCAGTTCTTCTTACTGATGGTATGGTTATAAGGCCCCAAGTGGAGGGAGAGGGAAACAGATGGAAGATGCCTAGAGCTTGCTTTATCAGAAAAACCAAGAGTCAATGCAACTGAATACAGCTGCAAATCACCTGATGACCTGATGAACAGCAATGGATTTTATCTGCATGTATCAGGTGGAAATCAAAAGAACCAAAAATGGGTTTCACCAAAGGATGGTCAACTTAATTCTGTATGAATATAGGATGGTTTAAGAGCATTGAGTGGCTCAATAATATTTAGTGGACTGCTTGGCCTTTACATCCTTTTTTTGTAAATTATCAGTACATATACATCCTAAATGTGTCTAAATTTGTACAAGTTACTTGCTTCTTTAGTTTTGTTTATCCTCCTTATACCTATCCTCATTTCTCTTATTTTTTTTAGAATGTAATATTCTTAAATAATGCAGCAAACATATCACATACAAAGTAGACAATAAATATTGGTTGAACAAGTGAGTGAATGAATACATAAAGGAATGTTATTCATAGCATAGCAAGTGCATTTGATAGAAGATTCTTTGGGCTGAGGCACTCTGGAAATAATTAGGCTTGAGCATAATGGCTAAGCATGGAAACTTAAAATAAAAAGAGCTGAGTCACACAGTAAGGGGTGCCATTGTCACCTGCGTCCATCAAGATCTTCCCAGTTGCAGTTCACAAGCTTGCAAATCTGCAACATCACTTCAAAGGTAATATTGTGAAAAGAACACAATATTGGTGGACTAATGAGATTTCAATTATATTTCCAAAGGACTATGAAAGAAGATTAATTATTTTGAGTGTAAGTTGCTGAGATTCAGGCAATTGAGGTGGAGCGAGAAGCCCTCAAGAAGGTACTGGACTGTTTACAGTCATGGTGTGTGGAATTTAAGTAATTAATTAGATGAGTGTTAGACATGCATCTCTATCTGCACTCTAAAATGGTGGAGTGTGTTATAACAATTGTAATAGTAAATCAAACATTTCTTTGGTCAGTTCTTACTGATAAGTATAATGTTATTTCTGATCCATTGTGTATTTTAGAACTAAAATGTATTCATTCTGAGAACCAGGGGACACAGATTGATTACCTTTTTTTTTTTTTTTGGTCCCACTAAGTTCAAATAAATAACTACAATACAATATAAAGAAATACCTCATACAGATACATTACTATTCAGATATATATTTATTTGTCAAAGTAAATCTATGCATTAACACAGGTGTGTATGGAATAGCAATGAGTATTATATTCATGTTATTTTCACATATGTTTATGCTTACGGCAACACTAGTAGAGGTACTTGTGTTACCCTAACGTAGCAGCCATCTGAGGATTAGACATAATAACTTGGAATCTGTTAAGACTTTTCTAAAACCTCAACAGTTTTCCCCTAACACAACACCTGATTTGAAAGGCTGTGGAGGATTATTTTAATTCTTAAGCAATAGAATTGACTCATGAAAAAAAAAAGGTATTTGTGGAATTTGGAGAAAGCATTTGTAGGACAGTCTATAAAGAATGGTGTGAAGATGGGGAGATTCATAAGTATAAGCAAGCTATTTACCATTGTTGGAGACCAAAGGAAAGTGGCTAGAGGGACAAAGGAGAGGAGAGGTGCCATCTGGAGTTCCGTCCAGGGAAGACCCTGGCATCTGGGGTCAGGCTGGATTTAGCAGGAAATGGAAAAGAGTACTTGCTAGCTGAACAAAGAAAGGATAATGTTTTAAGGAAAATAGGTACACTGAGAAATGGGTTGCTTGGTTACAAAGGAAGTCGAGTTCAAATAATTATGTTATTTTTCGTGAGTCCTCTCCAATTCTTTCCCTTTAGGTTTAATGATAAACTTTTAACAACAATGGTCCCAGCATAAACTGAAGCAATGATTCAAGGACAGATGCTGTGCACTGGGGTTGTGGCATGCTTTACTCCTGCTATCCATTTAGTTTTAAAGCTTGTTACTTTTAACAGTGCTCTACTTCAAATGTGTATTTTTAACTTTTGTTTCTATCATTCCTTGCCACTTCTGAAGAAATTCTCCATTTCCAATGACTACTGTAGTAAAAAGTGACTGACAAACACCTAGTACATTGCACCCTACAGGCACTCAGCAGACACTTGTTTCCTAATAGCCTGGCTGCAAGTGTCCTTAGGAACAGAGGCAATAAACCCAACTGTCTTTAACAGATGGTGGTATCTGGTAGGCATTTCCCCTGAGGCCTCGTTAAATACATAACTGATGTCAGGAGACACCTGCACCTGCATCTTCTTACCTATTCAAAGCAACTAATACTTGAGTCATTTGCCAACATATATGTAAGTATATGAGAAAATAAAGTTACATTAATCCCTAATTACCTGAGATTTGTATGAGGATTAGGAAAAGCCAGTCATAATGTGAGAAGCGGTTGACAGTTGCAAAATTGGCCAAGCCAAGAAGATGAGATATTGTGGGGTCCTAATAAACTTGGGTGGAGTGTGAATTGATGAGTTAATCACTGAGTCCTTAGAAATGAATGGGAAGAAAGTGAGGGAGGGTGGGAGGAGGGTGAGAGTAGGTGTATATCAAAAATGTATCATTCCTATTTCTGCCAGTGTTACCTTTCTAAAGTGCAAGTTTGATCAAGCTACTTCTTGCTTAAAGCCCTACAATTAACAAGAAAAGAAGTTTTATGTGAATATGAAGCTTTCTAAACAATAAAGGAAATAAAGAACAATAGGTTTAACTACACAAATCTTTGAATTTTTCTGCATACAAAATAAAGGTCAAATAAAAAATGAGGAACAGGGCTGGCCAATTGGCGCGGTGTTTAAGCTCTGGCTTGGGAAGCCAGCAGCCCCGGTTCGGTCCCACATATGAAGGCCAGTGACACTGCCTTTGGAAAAAAAAAAAAAAAAATGAGGAACATACTTTCAGCCACTCAGTGTTAAATTTTTTAATATGTAAAGCAACCCTAGGAATAATAAGAAAATCACTAAATGCCGACATGTAAATGAGCAAACAGCATGGAGATAATTCTCTAAGTAGAAAATGTATGTAACTAACAATCTTTTTCTTTTCTTGAAACAAGTTCAAGAATATTTCTAATTAGAAGAATACAAATTAAAACATTTTTACCTGTCAAATTATCAAAGATTTAAAAAATAATAACAGAGTCCAGGATATTAGTTATACTTTCTAATGGAAAAAAAAAAAAAGGTGAGCAGGTAACTTTAGAATCAGAATAATAATGTTTTAGAAATTCAGTTTCTCACCGTTGACTCGGTATGTCATACAAACTCTTCCATGATGTAGCCCCTGCCCACTGCTCCAGATTTTTCCATGGCCCCCTCCTTTCCAAGTTATTGTCCAGTCAAACTGGAATTTGCAGTCCCCCAAATGTGCCACGTTTTTTCACATGTCTGTTTGGCGACACCCAGCCTAGAATGTTTCTACCTTTGTTCACCCGGAAAATTCCTATTCACGCTCTCAGAAACCACCCTCAGGGTCCCTCTGTTAAATCTTCCCAGCTACCCATCATCCTCTTTCTCTACCACCTCAACAAAGAAACTCTTTCTCCTGCATCTTGACTATATTTCTGTTGTGCCATATTTGACACCACATTCTATTAATTTATTTACATATGTCTTCACTATTAATTAAATTAGAGATTGCTTGAGAACAGAATGGTGTTTTAATCATCTCTGTATCCCAAGTTTCTGCCACTGAGCTTGATAGAGGAAATTAAGTGTTGGCTGTTGTGAGTTGAATTAAAACTTTTAAGCCTCTGTTCGTTGCTTCAGTATAACATCAGTGTGACTGCAGCAAAAGCGTAACCTTAAACCAGATCAATGCACGCACATGCGTGCACACACATGCGTACAGACACACACACACACACACACACACACACACACACACACACACACAGTTTCTCTATAGATGCCTATAGAGGATCTATCAGAGCTTTTGTTAAACTGAAGGTTTTATATATGCAATTTCCACCAAAGTACTTCAAAATGCAAAAACTATATTAGTTAATTACTGAGTATCCACAAAACTATACCCTAAAGGCTCAAGAAAACCTAATGGCTTCATTTCTTTCACTCTGGAACTACCATCAGTGAAGCTATTATAAAGAGACTTAATGGCTCACTAAATCGACCTGTAATAAGAACCCAATATTTAGTGCCCCCGTGGGCTTCCCTAAGTCCAGGCCTTGCTCAAATGTCAGAGACACATGCTCAGTTATTTTCACCCACATTTTCTTTCCCTTATTTCAGAAAAGCACTTTTTGCTATCATAAAAACAAAGGCCAAAAGTAATTTTTGATCACAGATTTTATTTCATGTAGGCCACGAGAGGACATTCACAAGTCTCAACATTGTTGTTTGATTTCCAGACTGATTATACTGTTACAGCCTAGATGATATACACTTTAAGATGTGATTGAAAAGCAGATATGGTACAACAATAGCTTATCTTTGGTGGACATATCTACATTAATTCATATGCAGTTGGCGCAATGTGATCTGCAACTCTCATGACTTTTAACATTTTTAACATTTTAGAGGAGAAAACTCCAAAAATATAGTTTATGCTTTTCTTTCTCTATAAAGAAGAAATCAATTAATTGAAATTTTCTTCATGATTCAAGGTCATCAGTATGAACATATATGGTTGTTTTGTGCCCAATCCCTTAAAGTCAGTCTTTAAGCATAAACCTGTCTGTGGGCATTTTAGAATTTGCCTCTCCATGAAGATTCCAAATAAATGTGTTTTTATGCCTCTTTAACTTTCTTTGTTTTCAGCTGAAACTTATTTTTTGGTTGTTACTAAATCAGCCTGTAGCCCTCACCACTGCAAGCTTGTTAAATTACAGTTGTATCTCACTGTATCCCTAACTCAGTCAACTTGGGAGGACAGAGGGTGGCTTAATTTCTTACCCTGGATACAGGTGTCTCTGAGTTCATTTAACAAGATTTCTAGAGTTCCTGAATTGGCTGGAGCAGGTCCATGCGTGATCGACTGGGCCTTTCAGGAAGTTGACTGAGATATAATTAGGAAGGCACATGATTTATTGGAGGTTAACTCTTGGAAAAGGAGAGGGGGGAAGAATGAAGCTTGGTCAAGGAGGGCATTAGAGTGTAACGCAGATCTTATAAATTCTTGGCCAACCCAACAGGGAGCTCTGGAACAAACAACACCAATTAGAGGAGTCCCACTTTAGGCAGAAATGGTTTGGCCCTAGTAGCCCAGGCAATACAGTGGGAGACTTCCTGGACAGAGTGTGGCCTCTGCTGAGAAGGGTTCTGAAGGCAGAGACTGCTGGAGGATATCAGCTGATGGCCCTCCTTTGCAGCTGAAGGGAAAGTTCTTTCTTAAAGAGAGATCCAAACCGGTGCACCTTCTTGGCTGTACGAGTATATGTACCATCTGGAAATATATCTCAAAAGAAATGCAAGTTCATAGGAAGGTAGGAAAAAGTAATCGATTTCTGAAACTTTGTGAGTTTATGGTTAATGTGAGTAGGTGCAGAAGGCAGAGGGATTGATGGGAAATAATCAGTGAATCTGGTGCCAGAGGAGGGAATGGTCAGGGAAACAGGGAGTTCTGCCTAATGAGGATAGTAGTTAAATAACCAAGTGATCAAAATTTTACTTTTCTTAGCGGAAAATTTACCTTCCTTGGAAGGACACAATTTGGAAAGGCATACAGCCCGACAAGACATCTAGGATGGAAGGTAAGCCCACTAAGAATATTACTTAGTAGGCTGCCTATATTGTTTTACTTTGTAATTCTGCGTATTGAACATTTTATTTTAAGTGTTTATTTTCCTTTTTGAATGGAATTTAGAATTATCTTTTCTGTTTTTAGAATAGTTGGTATTTTTATCGTAATTACATTAAATATATAAGTTAACTTAGGAAGAGCTGACATTTTTATAATGTTGAATCTTAACCTGGAACATATGTGTTTGATTGTTTAATGCAATCCTTGTATATTTTAGAAATGGTTTCAATACTTTCTCATATAGGTTTACATATTTCTTATCAGGTTAATTACTAGAAACTTTATGTTGGTGTCATGTATGTAATTTCTGATTCATTATATATTGTATTTGGTGGTTTTTACATATGTATGAAAGCTATATATTTGTGAATTTTAATTTTAACATATGCTACCTTATTGGATGGATTCTTCTGTTTTGGGTTAATTATTTTGCATTTACATTAGCTTTTTTTGTTTTAAACTAGTAATACTTTCAACTCCTCCTTTTCAACTTTTATGGTTCTAATATCTTCCTTGTTTAATTGCATTGACTTATAACTCCAGTACAATGTTAAGAGTATTGTTACATTAGTTACAATAATAAGTTATAGGTAATATCCTTATATTTTCCTTTATTTTAGCAGGAATTGCTACATTATGTTACTGTCTCTGGGACTAATTATACATTCACACACATACACAAATCACAAACACACAAACTGTTAAATATGTAAACTTCAATTCCTTTTACTCTTACTCTGGAAATTTTTCCCACATCCACTTTCCCCAACCAGTTTTATTATTTTCTTAAAACTCAACTTCTAACACAATGATTGTCTTTTATTTGCTATCTACTGGCACCTTGAGTATTTATAATTTGTAAGAGTAGTTTGCAACTACTCAGTCCTTTATGTTCGGTTTACTTTTGATCTGTCCCTTTCCTCGAGGATTTTAAAGTCTTCTAAGAGAAAAATTTTAACTATATTGTTATAATAAAAATTATTAAGTGCTATTATAGAATTATGACAAAAGTGCTATGGGAGCTCAGAGAAAGAAGTATCTGACTCAGGCTGATGTAGTAAGGAGGATTTCACAAAGACACCTATGAAGTGAGTTTTGAAGAATGAGTTATACCACATGGAGACAATCCCTAAACATGTTGACAGTAGGAAAGTATGTAAAAGGCACAGAGAGCAGAAAAACCAGGGAGTGCTAGGTAACAGTGAGGAGTTTATCACAATTGCACAGCTCGGTGATTGGACATAAGAAAGTAAGCTTCAATATCATTTTTTTGCTTCAGATTATAAAGTTCTTTGATGCTATTATAAAGCTTTAGTGTTCCATAATTTAGGGAATGGCGAGTCCACAGAAAATTGTAAAAGGTAATTTGGTAGCATAGATTTGTCTGCTAAAAAAAAAAATAAAAGATAACATGGATGTAGACTATGAAAGATGGGCTGGAGTAAGGAATCCATTGAGGAGGAAAGAAAAAGGCTATTGATAGGTCAAAGAAGAAGGTGAAGAGGATCTGAAAGATGAGGAGAGGGATCAGATTGGAGAGAACACTTCAAATTGAGTTAAAAGGATGTGGTGACTGAAAATTAGTAATACTCTGGCAGAGAAAAACATGAAAGATTATTATCTGTTCCACTCCATTAAAGATAAGAAAACATTGTTTAGAAAACTCTATCACAAAACATGACTAGCAATGACTCTATCTCTGGTAAATACATAGTTAGTCCATTTGTGGAATCTTAATTAAGGTCGGACAAGATGCTCCAGGATAAATGATAAAGGGCAATTCCCATTGAACAGTCCCTCTTAGACGGGATGACACAGGCATTATAATTTCTTTAGGCATTTCCCATCCTAATAAAGAATTAGCACAGGAGTTCACCTTATCACTTGGGACATCTTAACAGATAGTATAATCTGGAATCTCTATTTTTGTTCAGTCAAAAAGCTCGACAGCCATGGCAGGTTGTTAATCTTTGTGTTGACTTCAAATACAGTATCAGAGTTGTGACTTGGCTGAGGGGGTGGGGGTGTTGTCAGGACTGATTGTTTTCTGAGATAGCAGATGGTTTGGAGATTATCTGCCATGACAGCCCAAACTGACTAGAATTTCAGTTCTCTGTTCCTGGAGTGGTGATGAGAAGGACATATGCAGGAAATTAACTTTCCTGGTTTAATGGAAAATGGCAATGCATTGCACAGGCAAAGCATAAATGGGTAACATGAAGGAAGGATAAATGAGAGGCAAGTGGGAAGTTCCTAATTAATGGCAATCTACTTCAAGTAAATTTCCCTAACTCAATGTTATTGCACATATGAGGAAAGTCGATTTATGCATTTTAAGGCTTGATTTTATAATTTTGCTCTTGAAGGATGAGATAATCAAACAACAGAAGGAGTATATTAACTAGGGACCTGGATTACCGTGAGTCGGAGCAAGGTACCAGGCAATTGAATCTAGTCAGTTTATTCAGAACAGGATGCAAATAGGTAATTTGGACATCTTGAATGAGTTCTGCCAAGTTATAAAGCTCATGAGAATTTTGTAAATTTGCTATGCACTTTAATCTGAAAGTGAAAGGTGGTTTACAATGATTTCAGACTTCTACTTGGTTATTATTATTATTATTGTTATTATTATAGTTTTTTTACATGTTTCCCCTGACATCCTTCCTGTGTAAATAAATATGTCCCAGGGACACTCCAGTAAACAAGATGATCTAACGTAAAATGTTAAATAATTCATGTTTTTGGAAGCCACTGTGATTTTGCTCATGTTTTTATAGAAACCAAACCACTGCTACGATACAGAAAAAAAAGCCATCTGCATATGAAAATATCTCAAGTTATTATCTTTTATTCTTAAATGTGTGCTCAGTAAAAAAAAAAGAGGGAAGGAGAGCATGTTAAAAGAATATGGCAGGCCATCCGAGAAACTCAGTTGGTTAAGAATTGGCTTAGAGCACGTGCTCTAAGCAACAGGGCCGCAGGTTCGATTCCCACATGGGCCAGTGAATGCTACACCCTAGCTGAGCTGTTGCTGAGCTGCCAACTGGTGGCAGGATGGTTCAGCTGGTGTAAGAACAAGATTGCCTGTTCAATGGTGGGCTACGCCCACCCGCAACTAAGACTGAATTTGGCACCTTGAACTGAGCTGCCCCCTAGATAGCTCAATGGATAGGGCACGTTCTCTTAACAACAAGGCTGCCGGGTTCGGCTCCCACATGGGATGGTGGCTACGCCCACCCGCAACTAAGATTGAACACAGCACCTTGAGCTTAGAGGCCATGAGCTGCCGACCAGAAGCCAGATGGGGACTGGCGCCCTCCACAACGAAGATTGAAAAACAACAACTTGGCTGGTCCCCTCCCCCAATTCCCCAATAAAATTAAAAAAAAAAAAAAAAAAGAATATGGCACATGTCATTTTCACCATTTTATAATTGTAGAGATGACTAATATTATAGAACAGAAAGAGTTCATCCAACAGGTACTAGCAGAGCCAAACACTAAACAATGAGAATCACAGTGGAGATTGGCTATTTTATTGATGAATAGCACCATCCAGGAGGACAGGAAGCCAGTGCTCAAAAGCCTGAACTCCCCAATGGTATGTAGGTTACAAATTCCATAAGGCAAAATCACAGGACACTGTGGGTTAGGGTTTCAGAGTCATGCTGGGAGCTGATTGGTCAGAGCTCATGAGGAAAGGGTAATGAATCATTCCTTCAGGTCTTGAGAACAGTTTTTTTTTTTTAATTAAAGTTTATTGGGGTGACAGTTGATAGCATAGTTACATAGGTTTCAGGTGTACAATTCTGTAATACATCATCTCCATTTCACATTGTATGTTCACCACCCAGAGTCAGTTCTCCTTCCATCACTATATTTGATCCCTTTTACCCTTACCTACCTCCCTTTTACCCTTACCTACCACCCCTTTCCCCCCTTACCCTCTGGTAACCACTAAACTATTGTCTGTGTCTATGAGTTTTTGTTTCTTCATTTGTTTGTCTTGTTCCTTTGTTGTTTTCAGTTTTATATCCTACATATCAGTGAAATCATATGGTTCTCAACTGTTTCTGTTTGACTTATTTTACTTAGCATAATAATCTCAAGATCCACCCATGTTGTCACAAATGGCACTATTTCATCTTCTCTTATGGCAGAATAGTATTCCACTGTCTATATATACCACATCTTTGAATGGCTATCATCAACAAGACAAATAATAAGTGTTAGAGAGGCTGTGCAGAAAAAGGAACCCTCATATACTGTCGGTGGGAATGCAGATTGGTGCAGCCACTATGGAAGGCAGTGTGGAGGCTCCTCAAAAAATTAAGAATAGAATTACCATATGACCCAACAAACCCTCTCCTGGGTATCTACCCAAAAAATCTGAAAACATATATCCATAAAGATATATGTGTTCTGATGTTCATTGCGGCTTTATTTATGGTGGCCAAGACATGAAATCAATGAAAGTCCCCTTTGATAGAGAACAGTTCTGAGGTCTTTTCCAGAGTCCCTTAGTACAGTCTCATAGGAAAATAGCCAGGGGGTCGTTCCAGCTTAGGACTCAGGAACTGAAACATAATTTAGATCAAGATATTATCTTTAGCCAGCCAGAAGTTCAGATTAGACAGGTCCAGACTATTGTCTTCTGCCTTGTGGTTGCTGATTATCCAGGAGAAAGGTTAGGTCTGTGAGGAATATAAAGAGAGAGAGAGGGAGGACTGGCCAAGTGGCGCAGTGGTTAAGCACTGGCTTGGGAAGCTAGTGGCCCCAGTTCAGATCTCACATATGAGAGTCAGTGACACTGCCCTAAAAAAAAAAAAAAAAAAAAAAAAAAGAGAGAGAGAGAGGGATATGATTTCTAGAGCCAGGATTTAAAACTAAATTTAGTCAGTCATAGAACCCTTGGTTTCACTAATAGGATTTTGATATTGTTTTGTTTCATTGTTTATTGGGGTTTTTTTTGTTTCTTTGTTTCATTTGGAGCTCATTTCACTGCCTTTGTCATCAATTTTATGGTTCTGAATTAGACTAGAGTGAGATTAACAGATGAGGTGGTCCAGTGGGACATGGAGGGAAGACTGGGACAACAGAGGCAGCATTGAAGAGAAGAAGGCAGAATGAAATAAAGAGCCTGGGATGTTTGTGTTTCAAGTCCTGCCCCTGAGAGGTCTGATTCGGGGCTTGTTAAATAACCTCTCAGGGCCACTGTTTTCTTATCTGTATAATGTTCTCAGCCTCACAGGGCTGTTATGGAAATTAAATGGATAGTATTTTTATGCAGTTTAAAGTGCCTGATATAAAAAAGTCACACAAAATTTCGAACCTACCTGACCAAAATCTTCCAGGAAAGGACCTTAAACTGCCAACTTCCCCTGGAAGGGAATTTCAGATGTCCCCTCACTAGTAACAGGGAGACAGTAAACCAATGGTGTTGTGAGTTAATTTTGAAGACAAAGTTCTTGGTCTTAAATTCTAACTCTACCACTTACCAGTAGTGTAATAGCTAGTTATTTAGCCTCAATTTATTTATCAATATGATAATGTTAGCACTTACCTTATTGGAGGTTTGCAAGGATTAAATGAAATAATCTACATTAAGGAAATAATCTTCATTAAGTCTTTACATGGTGAAGATTCTCTAAATGCTTCTTCTGAGAATCCATTAACTAGCACCACCAAATTATACCCATAAAATTTTATCTATAATCTGGAACAAATAGAATGTTTTCCTTTCTGGCATAGTATCTTGCTATGAAAATGTGACAAAATTAGAATTTTCAATTTAAATGTTGCTTAAACATAGTTTGTTCCAAAAGGAATTCTTTCCCATTTAGCAAATCAGAGCTATTACAATCACTGTTTCAGAGTAAAGACTTAAAGCTACCAGTAGTTGCACTTCCAATGACTGAAGGCATTAGAAAGTGGTCAAAAGTTGTAAAAAGTTCAAGGATAATCAACTTTTGAAACAAGGAAACTGTACCAGGTGAGTTTGTTTTTGTGCAGTTTTTCTCTTGTGGACACACCCCAGTCCATACTATGTATGATGGCTGAAACTGAAACAGAAACTGTAGTCTTACTGTCTTGATGAGACAGAATTTGGAACTGCCAGAGTGGCTAGAAAGTAAGAAGAGAAATGAAGAAGGGATCCCAATCATGTGAAAATTCTACCCCAATCCTGGGCTGATGCTTGAACTGCAAATGCACAAGGAATACATCAAGGAGCCCAGCTGAAAGACTGAGGGAAGACAAGCTTTCAGCCACTATTTATAGTAAGAGTTGAAGAATTCAATTTGTTTGCAGCCAGTTAGCTGCTTGGTAAAATAAGAATCATCATTCTTCAGAGGAAGATATCAGAATACAAAGTATCTGATACAAAGTATTGCATCATATACAATATTCAGCATATAGTTATGAGGGGGGAACAAAAAAACAGAAAAATGTGGCCCATGGTCAAGAAAAAAGTAGTCAGTAAAAACTGACCCTGTCATGTTGAAATAAGTAGATGAAAAGTTTAAAATAAATTTAATATTTGTTCAAAAACTGACTTAAAGGTTAGAAGATCAAAATTAATGAACATGTGGAAAATCTCAGTAAATAAATAAGAAATTTAAAAATAAATCAAATAGAAATTTTAGAACTCAAAAGTACTAGTGAACCTGAAGACATCTGAAAAGAATTAGCCACTCTGAATAAGAAGGATCAAAACTTAAGAGCAAAGGCTCAGTGACTGTGGGATAAAATAAGTTGATAAATATGTGTAAGTAAAGTTGTACAAGGAAGAAAAGAGAGACAATATGACAGAAAAATACTTGAAGAAATGATAATAAAAAATTTCCCAAATATGATAGACAACAATTTATGGAACCAAAAATTTTAATAACCCCCAAACAAGTTAAAAACAAAGGAAATAACTAGCCATGGGATGGTTAATTTTATATGTCAACTTGACTGTGTACCACAGGGTCCATAGATGAAACATTATTTCTGGGTGTGCCTGTGAGGGCGTTTCTAGATAAGATTAGTATTTGAATTGGTGGACTCAGTAAAATAAATTGCTCTCCCAAATGTGGGTGGGCTCATCCAATCTGCCTGAATAGAACAAAAGGTGGAGGTAAAAGGAGTTCACCTCTTTTTCTTCCTGACTGCCTACTTGAGCTGCATGAAATGAGACATCAGTTTTCTTTCTTGCCCTAGGTTTAGGACTTACACCATCTACTGCCCCGGATTCTCAGGCTTTTAGAGTCAAACTGGAATTACACCATGGCTTTCTTGGAACTTCAGCTTGTGGGTGGCAGATCATGGGACTTCTCACCCTCCATAATCAAATGACCAATTCCTCATACTAAATCCCCTTTCTTGTTCACATAATATCTCCTGTTGGTCTTATTTCTGTGAAGAACCCTGACTAATAAAAGCCACATCATTGACTTGTTGAAAACCCATAAAAAATATTGAAAGTAGCCAGAAAAATGATGTAGATACTACAGGGGAAAAACAATAAAAATGGTGGTTGAGTTATTATAAAAAATAAAAAATAAAGGTCATAAGACACTGGAAGAACATCTTTAATGTACTGAAAGGAAAGGGAAAATAACTGCCAATCCAGAATTCTATATTCAGCAAAAATACCCTTTAGAAATTACACCAAAATATGGTTCTCACATAGACAAACTGAAAGAATTTATTGCTAAGTTACTTCAGAATAAAGAGAAATGACACTATATAGAAACATGTATCTATAGCAAGTAAAAAACAAGTAATAGATATGGAGGGATATTTTATATTGACAAAAAAAAAAAATGTGTACAAGCCTGAATACAGAGCTTCAAAATTTGAATAAGAAACTGAAAAATCTAGAAGGAAAAGTAAATCAATCCTAATCATAGTTGCAGATTTTAGTACTCTTCTCTCAATAATTGATAGAAACAGTAATTGACTGATAAAAAACAGTAATTGATAAAACAACTACAAAAAAATCAGTCAGGTTATCTGAAGAAGATTAGAAAAACACTATCAACCACTTAGACTCAACTGATACCTATAAAACCTTATATGCTACGAATGTACAAAGTGGTTCTTTAAAAACACACAGGAGAGGGCCGGCAGAGTGGCGCAGTGGTTAAGCGCTGGCTTGGGAAGCCAGTGGCCCCGGTTTGGGTCCCACATGTGAGGGCCAGTGACACTGCCCTCAAAAAACAAAACAAAACAAAACACACAGGAGATATTCACAAACATAAACAATATGATGCATCATAATCCAAGTCTTAATAGAGCTACACAAGTGCAATATTAACAAAATATGTACACTGTGATAAAAATTAGATATTAATAACAATATTTAAAAAGCTCCAAATGTTTAGAAATAAAATAGCACAGTTTTAAAATACCAGTGGGCAAAGAAGAAATCACAAAAGAATTTAGAAAACTCTGAAATTCAACATATTCTAAGACATGTAATGCAGCTAAAGCAGAGCTTAGAGGGAAATTTATAACTAGTTTTATAACCAATATTGTCTTAAGAAGTTAAAAATAAAGGAATAAAATTAAACCCCCAAAAAATCAAAGGAAGGAAAAAATAAATGTAATATCATAAATCAGTGAAATAGAAAACAAAATTTGTCGATTGACAAAGCAAAAACTCCATTCTTTGAAAAGATTAATAAAATCAATAAAGCCCAATCAATAATAATAATAAACAAAAAGATATTTTATAGGTTGCCATCATCAGAAATAAACTAACATCTATTTCATTATACAGATTAAAAAAGATAATAATAAAACAGTATTAATACTTTAAAACAAATGAAACAGATAATTTTCTTTAGGACTACAACTTACCAACACTAATACAAGATGAAATTTTAAAAAGTTAATAGCCCATGTTTATTAGAAAGGTCAATTTTGTTATCAAATATTTTCTCACAAAGAAAACTCCTAGCCTAGATGGTTTTACTGTGCATTTTATAGTACATTTCAAAAGCACACAATGCCAATCTTACTAGAGCTCCTTCAAGAATTAGAAGAGGAGAGAATGCTTCTAACTTCTGAATGCACCTCAGCAGATGAAGACCAGCATATACAAAATCAAGAAGGAACAACATGGCTGGTATGTGAGTTTTCAAGATTTGATGAATGGATCGTGTAAGCGGATCAGTGTTTGTAACACATTGTATTTGGTTGATATTTAACTTAGATGCTATTTCCATCTGTAATTATATCTTTCAGACTATTAGTTTTTTTGTGTGGTTTTTTTTTTTTTGAGGGCAGTGTCACTGGTCCTCATATGTAGGACCCGAAGTGGGGCCGCTGGCATCTGAAGCCGGCTGCCTACTACGGTACCACCCAGCCAGCCCAGACTATTTGGGTTTTTTTTTAAAAGATTTTATTGGGGAATTGGGGGAGGGGAACAGTGTTGGGGAATCAGGGAAGGGGAACAGACAAGTTGCTGTCTTTTTGTTCTTCAGTCTAGTTCCGGAGGACGTTGCTTCACTCTTCCTGGATGAGGCGGATTGGTTGCCGGCCTCTGGATGGTCGCTCACCACGGCTATTGGCAGCTCACGCTGGCTGCGGGCCACTCACTGTAGCCTATGGCAGCCCACTGCAGCAGGGGCTGCAGCCTACACTGTCACCAGGGCTCACACAGCCCAGCTCCATGTGGAGCTATTGTTAGCTGTGGAGGGCAGTGTCACTGGCCCTCATACGTGGGATCCGAACTCGAGCCGCTGGCATCCCAAAACCAGCTCTTAATCAATGCGCCACTCGGCCAGCCCAAGGCTATTTGTTTTTAAAAGTTTGATTTTCTGATGAGCTCGTCTCTTACTGCCATGAAATAGTACCCCAGTTATATATGAAGAAGGAAAGAAAAGACCATCACATAATTCCTATGATAACTATACAGTTCTACATACTAGTTCTGTATTAAAAATGCTCAAATAACAACAATGGAAATACCTGTCTATGTATGTAACCCTGAAAACATGTATTGGGTTGTCGGAAAAGTCATGATGCATTTTTGCAATGAAAAACATAGAAAAAATACATCATGACTTTTCCGACAACACAATATTTCCTAAACTTCCATGTTTTAAGAAGTATATGCTATATTCTGATCTCTATTTCTACCATGTAATGTAATTCTTAATGTTCACTAGTACAGAGGACCTTATGCCCTTTTTGCAGATGTATTTCCTTGGTTCAAGCCATCATCCAGACTCCGGAAATTTCAATTTAATGGACAATCTGTGTCTTACCACTTGCAAGGACCATTCCCAAGAAAATAATAATATTTTAATAATGACAATAAGGCAATGTTATAGTCCAAATATGACCAGACTCAAATGCACAACCTCACAGCAACTTTGGAGCATAACTCAGTTTCTTTTCCTTCTCCAAAAGAAAATATTTTCCAAAAGTTGCTAGTAAAAAACAGAAAGTTTGCATTCAGTTTGGAAAGGGACATGGAGAGAGATTTCATATCATGTACTAAACAGAAAACCCCAATGAAATTCCAACTAGATATCTTTATTTCTCTTTCATACCATCACTCTATGCATCTTAGCATTTTCTCTTTTTCCCTTTCTTTTCACCTAGATTCTACCTCCCTCTGCCCATATGCTAAAGCAGCATTGTTCATTAGCCATATGTGGCTATTTAAATTTAAGTTAAATAAAATTATAATTTCAGTATCTCAGGTATACTAGCACATTTCAATTGCTCACTAGCCAGGTGAGTGGCTACCATATTAGACAACACAGGTAAAAGAGCATTTCCATTTTTGTAGACATTTTTATTGGACAAGGCTGATCTAGAGCAACTAAACTCTGGCTCTTTCAAAAAGGAAAAACAAAAACCAGAAAGAAGTGGCAGAGGAAGAGGAAGTGGAGGTTTCAGAAGGAGTAGGAAGAATCCATGTTGCTAGCTGCTCCCCCTACTCTTGGTATACAGCAGTTCAAGACCTTCTTGTTCTAGAAGCCAACAGTAACTTAGTCCTAAATCTACGTCCTTTTCCTCTAGGAAAGCAGATAGAAACACAAGAAGGGTAAGGAGAAAACATCTACAAGCTATATCTTCAGTGAAACTAGGAGACAGAGAACATTTAAAAACAGTAAATTGAATGTGTTGGCAAAAGCAAGTAAAACCAGCAAAATCTGCCTGGAAAGCTATCGCAGCATGATAGGGAAAATCAGAGGATAAAGGTGGGCTACAGGGGACAGTACTCAGCAACGATCAGGAAATACTAACTCCCAGAAAGGAAAGCCCCTTCTTAAGTAGACAGTGGCATGACAAGGCTGATTTCTAATGGGGCACAATCACTATGGCTGCTGTGATATAAGGTACTGAAGGTCTCATGGAATCCTAGCAGTGGCAGATCTAACAAAACACCATCTTTCAAAAGAGAAGACACTTTGGAAGGTGGGGCCTATGCTCTTGATAGCAGTATTTAGTGAAGAAACAGTGATCTGAGGCTAGGTCTGAGAGGCAGAGGAAACATGGCTGCACCAAGGGGTTATATAATAATCAAACAATCCCCATCTTTTGGCCCCACTCTCCTGGAAAATTCCCACCCCCACTAAGTGTCCTACCACTATCTTGTTTGGGAAATTCTATTTAATGAAATCTGAGTAACAACAACAGAAACAAAAATCCCAGCATCCTGCTAGGGATTGAGTTGTGTTGTCCAAAAAGATATATTAAAATCCTAATCCTCAGTCTCTCAGAACATGACCTTATTTGGAAATAGGGTCCTTGCAGACATAATTAGTTAAGATGAGGTCACCCTGGAATAAGGTTCATCCTTAATCCAGTATGACTTGTGTCCTTATAAGAAAAGAAGAGACAGAATCACAGAGGAGAATACTATGTGACAATAGAGAAAGATATTGAAGTGCTGCAAGTCAAGGAATGCTAAAAATTGCTGGCAAACCACCAGAAGCTAAGGATTCGCCCCCACAGTCTTCAGAGGCAACATGGCCATGGTGACGTTTTGATTTTGGACTTTTAGTCTCCAGAACCATGAGATAATAGTATCTGTTGTTTTAAGCCATCCACTTTCTGGTTTTTGGTTGTTTCGTTGTTGGGTTTTTTTTTTTGGCATCCCTAGGAAACTAATACAGTCTTTTCAAAGCTATCATAAAAATAGGGACTAGCAACAAGAATTATTTATTTTCAAAGAAATTTCTTCAGAAAAATGCTGCCTCAAAAATGATAAGTTTACAGCACAACATTTCTCTATGATTAAAGAAGCCATTACAGCCATGAAGGAAATATAAGGACTCAGGAAGATATGACTGGATAAGAGAAGCTAGATGTCTAGACATAGGGAGATAAAGTGGAATCTGATAGAATTCTGTAAGAAAATGGAAGAAAAAGAAATTTATTTTAGGACTAACACTAAACTACAGGATCACAAAAGAGAGTGACACCATAGAAAGAACAATAAGAAATGTATATGAGAACATGAAATGAAAATAAACAGAAATAAAGATATAAAAAAGATTGACGAGAATATGATACAAAAAAGACGGGCAAGGGCTGGCTGAGTGGCGCATTGATTAGGAGTTGTCTTGGGATGCCAGCTCTGCTCTGAGCAGTTCTCTCCCTCTCCCTCTCTCCCTCTCTCCTTCTCTCCTTCTCTCTGCCCCTCTCTCTCTCTCCCCCCTCCTCTTCCCTTTCCCTCTTCTTCCCTCTCTCTCTGTCTCCTACATAAGGCACTGATGATTGACACTGTGTACATCAGTCTGAGGTCAGAATATTTCAAGGAAAATGCACTTTGGCTGCATAAATGACTAGAAAGATAACACCATCTTCTAAGTGATCACAGCAGCGAAAGTTGACAGATAGAAAGGGAATGTACTGGAAGAGCTCACAGAATCATAAGGAAAGCACCAGGCTATGGAAGGACCAAAATCAGCTCTAGTGGAGGTGTCTACGTAGCAGGAGCTGATGCACAGCCTTTCCAGGTGCTCTTTTTTTTTTTTTTTTTTTTTTGAGGGCAGTGTCACTGGCCCTCATATGTGGGACCTTAACCGGGGCCGCTGGCTTCCCAGGCCGAATTTAATCACTGCGCCACTCGGCCGGCCCCAGGTACACTCTTGAGAGAATGAGCTCTTACTTTTTGAAGTATTTTTGATGCTGTGCTTAAAAGTAAAACCAAAAACACTGCATGGATCACATGCTACAATACCAGATTGTATCAAATAAGTAAAATATCATAGGCCCAAACAGAAGAAAATTAACCAGGAGAAGGAAGGATAAGCACTGAGTAACAAAGGCACCAAATACCCACTAGAAATGTCATGATCGTTGTGCCAACACTTGTAGGTTGGAAGAAAATGACCAGAACAATTCATTCATATTTCAGAGAAGTTCGAGAGGCTAAGAAGTAGAGAAGAATTGAGGAAGGCACAAGAATTAGAGGCTGTTTATGGGATCTCTTCCTGTTCATGTACGCCTCCTGTCACCATCTCTTTTCCCAAACTTCTTCATCTCATGGAACTTATTCTGCACTCGCACTCACTCTTGTTGGTTCATATCTTTCTCCTGCCGTAGCATGGCTACCCAGGGACATGAAACTTTTCCAGTTGTTTCAACCTTTCTGGAATTTTGAGACAGCCCCTTTAAGAGAATGTGCCTGAAACTTCCCATTTTTTTCCTTAGCACCTATTGAATTAGTAGTAGATGCCTATTGAAATCATTTCTGGTACCCCTCTATGGTACCTGTGCTATTTAGTTGAAGTTTGCCTTGGAGCTTTCAGACTATGAGCTCAAAAGGATATTCTAAGCTTATGGAAATGTATTCAATCTCCTTAAGTCAAGTCAGCTACAAAAAGCCACTGGCAGTTGGGAATACTGCCAAACCCTGAAACAGTTTGTCCAAGGTCTGTAGTTGGCAACAGTTTGTTCATAAGTTTCACAATTCTGCACACAGTTTTATTTTCTGATTTGATATTGTGAAGATTCCATCTGCCTCCACTTTAGGGCAATTTGGAAAGCACTGAATAAAAAATGTAGGGAGTAATCAAATCTTTCCTAGGTGGATTTTAATTTTTCCTATGGTGCCATCTGGAATTAGGAAATACACAAAAACAAACAAACAAACAAAAAAAACCCAACAGCAAAAAATAGGAGAGCCGCTACATAAGCCATCTGTCACTAAAGGCCTTCAGCTATTTCTTTCCATACCTATTGCCAATGGGGGTCCCCAAGACATGACAATTCCAAGGTGAGGGTTCCAAATCCCAGCCCTTTAAATAGCAGCAAAGCAGTAGCAGTAGAAAGACATACTTGTCATTTTTGTAAGTTTAAATATTTTTATGTTCGTAATAAGTTCATTTTGAGATAAACTAAAGATGAAAGAGCAGGGTGACACTTTAATCATTCTTAAAGCAGGAAAGTGGTAACTATTTTATGGCATGGAAACTTTCCACTTTTAGTAAGAGAAGAGTGAGAGAAGGCAGAGTACAATGTCAGCTCCACCAGGCTCCATTAATTGTTGAAATCAAACAAAAATAGCCTTTCACAGTTCCCATTGTTCTGCAGCTGTTGGCTTCAGAATGCTTGCTGTCTCCTTCCTTCTGACTAATCACCACGGTTGCCCAATTTCCTTTCTTGATTTCCTACCAGAAGTTGTGATGTGTCATAGGAAAAGAGGGTGATCCTCCCAATGTTTCTTTCCAGGCCTTTTGAACACATCCATTCTGGAGACTTGTCCTTTTCTTCAGACTCCTGAATCTCTTGACCCTCATGGACATAGAGGCTGTTTGTGAGCATGCATGCTCAGGCCATTTGATAAGGCAACCTAAGTAAGTGGCTTCCTGTTTTAAAGAGGTCCAAATGGTGAGTCTTGAATGGAATGTGTGTACAAGTCGTAGGCCAAATGTATTTTTTTTTTAAATCTCACTTTGCTTCTTGCTGCTTTGTTGAAAGGGTGCTAGATTACTAAAAGTATAATTTACTTTTATACTTTTGATCTGAGTTTAGCAATAACTAAAAAAGGGTTGTATCATGTGGATGTAGAATCCCATTTTGTTGAATGTCAGACTTGTAGCAACTTAACTCTTCAGGACATAGAAATGAACTGCAAAGAAAAGACCACTAACATAGTTGCAAAGACTCCATGCACTGAGAGCCAAACACTTTTCACATAGAAAAATTTTAAAATTTAGAACACCCCATGGTGTATATTAAACACTACATAAGCATTTGTGGTTATTGTCAAAACATATTATTTTTTTTCCCACTGAGCCAACATATTACTATTTTTACATATAAATCTACAAACTTAATTTTCATGTTTCTCAGGAAAAAAGAAAAAGATTACTAAAAGCATTTTTGAATGATGGGAAAATATAACAAAATGAGAATATTGTGAAAAGCTACACCTCATTTAGCTGTAATAACGAGACAGAAAGTGAACAACAAAATTGCAGTAGTTGACCCATTTAAAATGCCAAAAGATTAGAAATACTTTATATCATCCTTTAGAGATACTCCCTAATGATCATTGTGACCCCCTAAGTCATCAAGGAAAATCCAATTAGCTTTCATCTATTCTAAGAATGTAATGCAAGCTAATATAAAAAAGACTAATGTTGGGCCGGTCGAATGGCATGTTGGTTAAGAGCTGGCTTGGGACGCCAGTGGCCCCAGTTCTGATCCTACATGAGGGCTAGTAACACCACCCTCTACAGCTAGAATGGTGAACAATAGCTCTACCTGGAGCTGGGCTGCCGTGAGTCTCCCTGGATGGCACAGCTGCAGCCCCTGCTGCAGTGGGCTGCCATAGGCTACAATGAGTGGCCGACAACCAGCGTGAGAAGCCAGCAGCTGGTGTGAGCTACCAAGAGCTGCTGTGAGCAGCCGTCCAGAGGAGGTGACCTATCTGTCTGACACAGAAAGAGCGCAATGATAATATCAACATGGGCCAGTGAAGCAACGTCCTCCACAACTAGATTGAAGAACAAAAGGACAGCAACTTGTCTGTTCCTCTCCCCCAATGCCCCAATAAAAATCTTTAAAAAAAAAGACTAATGTTTAAAAGGGATGGATTGAAGCACTAAATATATTTTTATCAACTATCTTAGAAAATCTACTTAAATAGGGCAGCTCATTCATCACCAGTTTCAGTGAGGCCTTGCTGAATACAGTGATGCTCCAAATTTTATTTATTTATTTATTTATTTATTTATTTATTTATTCATTTATTTATTTAAATTACAGTTTATTGGGGTGACAATGGTTACATAGGTTTCAGGTGTACAATTCTGTAATACATCATCTATATATCACATTGTGTGTGTGTGTTCACCACACAGAGTCAGTTCTCCTCCCATCACCATATATTTGACCCCTTTTATCCTCGTCTACCCTCCCTTCCACCATACCCTCTGGCAACCACTAAACTATTGTCTGTGTCTATGAGTTCTTGTTTCTTTGTTTGTCTTGTTCCTTTGTTGTTTTCAGTTTTATATCCCACATATCCGTGAAATCACATGGTTCTGGACTGTTTCTGTGTGACTTATTTCGCTTAGCATAACAATCGCAAATTTAAAGATATCCCACCATATAGTCTATCTAATCTAAGGCTGTTTGTCCATGGGCATAGCTTAAAGACTGAGGTGAACTCCACAGTCCTTCTCTCCCCATGCTGGACCATGTCTGGCTCCCTTGAGAAAACAGCTGTCTGATTGTTAGGAAGCCTCCAGGAAAATGTAGCTCCTTTGCTCACAATGAGTCACCACAGTCTATTTGCAACCGGCCTAATTGGCATATGTGCTGACATTCGTTCCCCGCAGTCAGCCTAGGCAGCATGGCTCAAACTGATGATTCAGAGTATCCTTCAGTTACGTCTCCTGCCCACTTGAGTTGTTTGCTACGGCTTTCTCCAGGTCACCACACATTTTTTCCTCCTCCATCATCATCAAAACCGCTCATCGCTACATTGCACCTCACACATCCAGTTCTTTTACTTCTATGCTTTTGTTCCCCAAGAGGCCTCTCTCTGACAGGTCTCATTCCCCCTCTACTTTCCCCATCTAGGTATCACCTCATTTTCCCCTTGCTCAGTAGTTATCAATTTGGGCCAATTTTGTCCCCCAGAGGACAGTTGGCACTGTCTCAAGATATTTTTAATTGTCATAACCTGGGGAAATGTACTACCAACGTGTGGTGGACAGAGGCCAGCAATGCCACTAAACATCTCACAATGCACACACTCCAGTCCTCCAACACAAAGGATTCCCCAATCCGAAATGCCAGTAGTGCCAAGGTTGGAAGACCTCACTGGTCCCCATTTTTCAAATCTCAGCTCAGGCCTCACCTCCCATGAAATCCTCCCTGCCCTGTACTCTTCACTGTATAAGCCAGGTTAGCTCTCCCTCCTCCTTTCCCTTCTACTCATTTCCCTTTTTCCGAACCCACTGGAAGCTCCTTTTTTATCCATGTTTGGCCAGTACTTGGACTAGTACCTGGCTTATTGTAAGTTTTTTTTTTTTTAAATGTTTGAATGATTAAATGAAAAACAATTTTATATCAAGCTTTATGCCTTTGCTTTTCTGCTAATTACTTGGTAACATTAGAGACATCTTGCTGATCCTCTTGAGAATTTTTAAATATAGGGTAAGTTGTCCTTAATCTTCTTACGTTTCATTAGGTCTGTGTTCTAGAGTGTCTCAGTATCTTTGATGCTAATCTTTGGGTGGCAATGATAGTACATTTAATACTAACAGTTAACCCATCTTTCATTGCTAATAATCTACTGTGTTGGAATTATTTCCTATTTAAGAGGGAGGTCAGATTGCCCGTGTTCAACTCTAGAATCAGCCACCTGCCACTGTGTGACCGTGAACAAATTACATAAGCTCTCAGTACCACAATTTTCTGTCTGAAAAGTGGGGGTGATCATGGAACAAAAACCATAAGGATTTTAATCCCATTAGGATTAATTAATATTTGTAAAATGCTTAGGATAGAACCTGGCATCTAACAAGTTCTATTTTTGTCATTGTTAAACATAGATGGAAGGACAATCAGGTATCAACTCCTTGTTGCTTGTTATGAATGCATAAGCCAGGTAAATAAATCTCATTTTATCATGCTACTCTGCTTTACTACATTCTTGAATAGAAATGGATAGAATCATGTTAAAAGATAAGAACATCCACAATTTGACCACTGTGTGTCCTGGTCGGATCAAAATAACCCTCAAGAACTCCTCAAGCTTTTCTACAGGCAGGTGAGTGTCTCAGAATCTTGTTACAGATACAAAAACCGCTGATCATCTATGGTTGCCACTGCTGCTGCATTCTAATTTTTCTGCTTCAAGCAGTGACATTTTAATCATTGTGCCCATAGCAACTAATGTCCTTTAAATTAGCATTAAAAATTCATTCTTTTGGTTTATCCTTCCTGAATCAAACTAATTAACTATCAGCTGAAAGACCTTTAAATTATAATCTGAATATGTTACATTTTCTCATTTATAATGCCTCATCTAGGCAAATTGGAAACCTAAAAAGGAGTGAATTAATTAATGTTAATTATAGAGTACAGCATGGGACAGATGCCAGGTCAGTCTTCGGAGTGTACTTCGAAAGCCATTGTTGGGACTAAGTTGACCCTTTTGTAGCATATAGCATTGGACAAAGGACTTTGCCATGTGGCTTTGTAAAGAACAGGAACAGGAAGCCAGAGATAAGACCAGAAACAGTACTGAAGACAGATAGCATACATCTCTCCATTACATATTCTATGTATGTATATTGCATACTCTCTGTACTATGAAACCAAATAACCAAATCAATCCCTGAAGATTTTTACATTTTTCTAAAATTTTTCCTTGTATATTTTTAATCAGCAAATATTTTCTGAATGCATCCTACATCCAAAGTTTTATTAGACACTGAGGGAAATGCAAGGATAAGATGGCCACATCCACAGAATTTACAGTATGGAGCAGCGCTGTCCAGTGGAACTTTCTGTGACCATGCAAATATTCTCCATCTGCATCATCCATGTAGACATCTACATGTAGATAGTCAACACTGGGAACGTGGCTCCTGTGATTAAGAAATTGAATTTTTAGTTTTACTTAATTTAAATTTAAATACAAGTAGCCACATGTGGCTACTATATTGGACATCTCAGTTCTAAAAGGTGAGAGAGATATGGCATACTGATGATTTTTACTACTTAAAGATTTTCAAAGTTAGTGTTTCTTTCATGCTATACCAGTGTGCTATCCACCCCTTTACACACACACACACACACACACACACACACATACACACACACTCTGTTTTCTAGTCAGTGTAATATTCATCGACTTAAACTGATTTTCCTTAAGGCTGCGATGAGAGCATGGAGAGATGGAGCACACCAGAGTTTCTGGAGTGAAGAAAATAGCTGCATACTAACTATTATAATTTTGTAAAAAGAATGTGAAAAAATATTTATATCCAGACTACAGGAAAGTAAATTGGAGGTAGAGTTTGGGTTCTCAACAGAAACCTCTGCCAGTTTCGAAGGAAAAGTTATGAGAATCTAGGAAGCAGAAGTAGAGAGGCTATGAGATTTTTAGTTTGAACAAATGGGTGGTTAACAAAGTAAGAAATACTGCCATAACTTAAAAACAGTTAAAACATGTTAGTTCTGAAGTACTGAAGGATCTTTTCACTGCATAAGCCAGCATGCCCATAAACATTATCTCAACAGACATCAGAAATTCACTGAGGATTCTGGGGCCCAATAGCCTGGGTAGTCCTGGGGTTCTCTCCAGAGTTGCTGACACAATTACTAGTTGTGTATATTGGACAATATGATTTGGATTTTACCTTTATGTTCTTAAATGAAAACAAAGGTGTTAGGAATATAGTTGTGAAAAATTGGTTTGAATTTATTCATAGTTCAATAAGCTATGGTAAGTAAACAAAATATGAGTATATGCATTTAATTAAGGTATAATTGGAGTGGGATTCATTATGCAGGACAAATAATTTAAAAGTTTTTTTTCCCCCCACATTCAGATCTATAGTTCATTAGGGATATTTTAAAAGTAAGGGCTGATTCCACGAGGTTTGGTAAATTTCCTTCTTTTTTTCAAGTTATTTTATGTTCAACAAAGATGTGATTCAGATTCAATCATCTTTGTCGAGCTATTAAATTGTGCTCCCTTATTCGCCCCATCTTTTTGTTCTTGACTTCAACAATACCAATATTGCCACCTATAGGTCAAAGTGATTTTTTGGTTTGTTTCCCAATACCAAGATGAGGAGGAACTAAAACTTTCTGGAAAATGGACCATTCTGAATAGTTGAGTTTAACAGCTTCTTAGAATCCATGCTTTACTCACCTAATTAATTAATTAATTAATTAATTTAGTAATTTTGGGTGGAAAAAATTTTCAGATACTATGTAAGTCCCTGACTTCTCAGCTACTACACTGAAAATAATCAACATTTTTTTTTTTTATGAAAATGAAGGATCATCATCAGTACTAATTATTGTACTAGCTTATTTGGCCCTAGGCAAAATCATCCCAGACTGTTGCATCTTTTGAGTATTTCAGTCAGTAGAATGTGAAGTCGCTTGTCTGGACTCCCCATTCACTTTTCACAGTTGACAGTATATATTGCTCTTTGACAATTCTCACTCTTTCATATGTTGCTCCCTGTTTCTGTAATTAGAAACCTGATGACTACCCTACTTAGAGTTATGTGCAAAATAAGGGTTATTTAGAAGTGACTTTGTGACTAAAGAATTCATAAAGCTTACTTTAGGGATTTTGTGACTGACTATGTCCCCTCAGGTAAATTTTTGCTAACACACTGAGGTCATATAGCTGTGACCTCTCATAATTTCTAAGACTTCCCTCAATATTTAACCTTATTTTAATTTTTATATGTGGTAATTCTTTATACTTGAAATAGAGTGTCAATTTTTAATTAAAAAGTTGTTTTTTGATATTAAAAATGCTTGCGAATGTGCTATCTACCTAAATCTTCCAATTCCAGTTTCAATATGCCATAGAACAGTTAGTAAAAATGTTATGTTTTTCTCCGGATTAACAGTGTATTTTTCAGAGTAACAGTTAATAAACTTGAACCAACCAGATAGCATATAGAACATTATTTATGAAATATTAACTCATTGTATTCATAGATAAATCACACCTGGATATCTAGTAGGCTTTTAAAAACTAAATGACTTCCAAAATTTTAACTTAGAAATACCATATTCAGGTGGTTTGTGTGAAACCTTGAACAACACTTCAGGGCTTCAGAGAAATTTGAAGTAGGCCTTGTGGGCTTATCTTTTATTATAGACTTTAACATTCATTAAGTATTCTAACTTAAAACTTTTATGGGGAGAAAAAGAGCTAGACGTCCATGATTCTTGTTTGGAAAATTTGTTTATTAGTTTTTTATATTAATATTTGTTTTTATTATATGTAAAATGAATATCAAATAAGCAATCCCTAAAGAGAAGTTACAAAATTGGGGAAGGGCTCAGAAAACACACCACCTAGCACATACATCTTGAAAAGACGACCAAACAGTATTTCTCCAGATGCCCTGTGAAAAAAGAAAATCCCACAGTTGAATGAATTTGGGAAGCACTTCATATCATAACTCCTCATTAGATATTCATAATTCACTTTACAGGTTGAATACTAACAATCTCACAATGAAGAAATACATGCCACTTTAACCCAAATCTCCCCAATTTGTTGAACAATGGAATCCTTTCCTCCCCAAATGTCTTTTTTTTTTAAAGGTTTTATTGGGGAATTGGGGGAGGGGAACAGCGTTGGGGAACTGGGGAAGAGGAACAGACAAGTTGTTGTCCTTTTGTTCTTCAGTCTAGTTGTGGAGAACATCGCCTCACTGGCCCATGTTGGTATCATCATTGTGCTCTTCTGCCGTGAGGCAGTCGCTCACGGTGGCTCTTGACAGCTCACACCAGCTGCCAGCCACTCATGCTGGCTGCCCACCAGTCACTGTAACTTATAGCAGCCCACTGCAGCAGGGCCTGCAGCTACACCGTCCTGGGGATTCACAGCAGCCCAGCTCCAGGTGGAACTGTTGTTCACCATCTTAGCTGTAGAGGGCAGTGTCACTGGCCCTCATATGTGGGATCCGAACCAGGGCATCCCAAGCCAGCTCTTAACCAATGCACCACTCGGCCAGACCTCCAAATGCCTTTTAATGTCCCTCTGAACCACTGTATTTGGGCACATATTCTGGTTGCCACTGGGCCGCTAGCAGTTGTTTGCTTCCCTTTTCTTTCTGGGCCATGATAGATTTACGCTTCTTTACATCTTTTAAAGTTTGACATCACCAAAGCACTTGCATTTGTCCAGATATGTGGCAGTTGTGACCTGTGTCATTTCTGGACAGAGCTTAAGGGGCCACTGTGTAATTTCCCACATTCCCCTTTCCCTACAAAAAGAAATGACACGTATGGGTCAAGGTGGAACTTGGGTTAGCCTGGATCAGAGAGTGACTATGATGAGCAGAGCCCCCTGCTACCTACAGGAGGTGAAGAATGAACAAAAATAGCCCTTTCTTGGGTTTTAGGCCTCTGAGATCTGAGGATTATTTGGTATGGCAGCATTACTTAGCTCATTCTAAATGATACACTGAACTATGCAGCAAAAAACTTAAAAGCATCAAAGGATTTCTAAGATTCCCAAGGTGAATCACAGCTTCAGACCAAATTTTTAATGGGGTTCTATAGCAGTTTTGCCTTCTTTAAAAGTCTTAGACCTCTCGATAAAGGAAACATGGGCACATTAAAAATGCTTACTTGATGAAATTATGATCAAGCCAGAGAACCTCAATTCATTCATTGCTGGACAGAAAGCTCTGAAACTCTTGCAGGCACACAAATGCAACAGTGTTTAGTAATTACTTTTCTATTGGCTCTCATCCCCAGTAGCACTTCTTTTTGCACATCATCCCCACCACAGCAATTTTATATTGTTCTTGCTACTCTCATAGGATTAAAAGGTCCTACAGTATAAGACAGTCTGCGAACTTGATGAAGAGGTTGACTTAATGCTGTTATTGTTTTTCCCAAAACTATCTCTCCCCATTTGCTTTCTGGACAGAAATGAATTTTTGCTTGAGTCCCAATGGGAGTTCAAATTTCTGTATTGAGTAAGCTAGAAGTAAACGGACTTCTCTAATCATAGACTGAAGAAGGGACAATTGATGTTATGTGTAAGGATATAAAACAGCTCCTCTTTCCCGCTAGGAATCAGGTTTCTAAATAAAGAAAACTTTACATCATCAGTTTACACTTATATTTGGTACTGACCTTTTTCTAAAGCCATAATAAGAGAAAACTCAACATGAAATAATCTCTCAGCTGTTAGAACCACATTTCTGTGGACTTTCCAAGCCACTCTCGTCTTTAATCCCTGTACGCTCTCTCTTTTTTTTTTTTTTTCTCAGAACCCTGGAAAAACTGAATCAATGACATAGTTTAGATCAAACTAAAAAGAATAAAAGCTTATTTTCTGCTAAAACAGTAGGCTGATAAGAGCTTATTTTCTGGTGGGGATGGTGTACAGAAATGAAATCAAGTTTCTTTGGTTTGTTCAGCTGCTCTGCTCTGCAGAAACATTAATTTTTCAATCTTCTAGAATTTACTCATTTCTTCATTTAATAACCACTGAATAGCGAATGTCCATTATAAGCTACTTACTGAGCATACAAAGAAAGCTGTCAACGTATCTTCTCTGCTTCTAAAACAATTCAAAACATTGATCTGCTGTTTTCATTATGGCAACCACTAGCCACATATCACTATTTATTTATTTATTTATTTATTTATTTATTTACTTATTTATTTTAAAGATTTTATTGGGGAATTGGTGGAGGGGAACAGCGTTGGGGAATCGGGGAAGGGGAACAGACAAGTTGCTGTCTTTTTGTTCTTCAGTTTAGTTGCGGAGGATGTTGCTTCACTGTTGGTATCGTCATTGCGCTCTTCCCGGATGAGGCAGATCGGTAGCTGGCCTCTGGATTTCGCTCACCACGGCTATTGGCCGCTCACGCTTGGCTGCCAGCCGCTCACACTGGCTGCGGGCCACTCACTGTAGCCTATGGCAGCCCACTGCAGCAGGTACTGCAGCCCACACCATCACCGGGGCTCGCACAGCCCAGTTCCAGGTGGAGCTGTTGTTAGCTGTAGAGGGCAGTGTCACTGGCCCTCATGTGGGATCCGAAGGGATCCGAACCCGGGCCGCTGGCATCCCAAAACCAGCGCTTAACCAATGCGCCACTTGGCCGGCCCCACATATCACTATTTAAATTAAATTAATTAAATTTAAAAATTCAGTTTTTAAGTCACATGAAACATGTTTTCAGTGTTCAATAACTATATGTAGCTGGAGATTATCATAGTGGATATTGCAGTTGTAAAACATTTCTATAATTGCACAAACTTTTATTGAATAAGGCAGATATAAAACATCAACATCATCACAGAAAGTTTTTTTAGATAGTGTAGGCTCTAGAGAATAAAACTGACATGTTTTTAAACAATAATATAGTGATAACAGTCTTAAGTAAGGAAGATATACTATCAGTAATAAATAACTTTGCTTGGGAAAATTAGAGGGATGCAGAGAAAATTAAGTAACAGAAGGTCAGGAGGACAAAAGAAGGTCATTCTAGACAGAAATGTCAACATGTTCCAAGGCTCAAGTGCTTGAAACAATGTATGTTTAGGAACTAGGATGAAACTCAGTATGGCTAGAATGAAACATAGATAAGAGGGGATGTTATGAAATGAGGCTATAAGCTTTCTCAGGGGTCAGATCATGGAGGGTTTTGTGAGTCATATTAAAAGTTATCAACATTAATCTCAAGTAAAGCCAAAAATGTATGTTAAGCAAGGTGTTGTATAGTCATATACTTTTTAGACGTGTAAAGATTGATTAGTAAACTCAGCCAAACTTCTGCTTCAAATATGTGGGAGTTATAGTAAAGAGAAGAACAAACAAACCAAAAGTCTGGAGTCTAAAAGAATATACACAATTTTGTGGATAAGAAATAAAACAGAAAAAAAGAAAAAAGAAAAAGGGAGAGCATGGCTAAATCATTAGTCTATGAGGTTTCATATTAAAAGTACTTCAAGTCAGTTGAGGACCAGACCTAGGCTTCCCACTTGAAGCCAGAACCAATAAGGGGAAGGGAAAAAAAAAAAAAAAAAAATCAAGCCATTTCCTATATTCATGAGATTTGAAATACCCCTAATGTCATGCAGCAAATAAATATCCAGAACAAATGGAGTATTACCTTTAAATTTCTGGTGAAAATTAGCCCAACCTAAAATTATAAGCCAAGTTATATTGATATTTAAAAATCAAGGGACTATGACTCAGCAGTTGACCACTCAGCTCATGGGCTGATGAAAAACACAGCTAGCTTTAGCTTTAAGAATTAATGTAAATTACAGGGCACACTGATCATCAACACTTTAAACACACAGCTTTGAGTTCTACCCAGAGCCATACCAAAAAAAAAAAAAAAAAATTCTAGGAAAATAATGATATTTTTAGATATTAAAATAAATCACTCAGATTTTATCACTCAGAGTTCCTTATTTAAAAAATAATTAAGGAATGTACTTAAGCAAAAAGAAAAGTTGAATCCAGAGGGAAATCATGAGATACAAGAAAGAATGCTGTCGATGGAAATTTAAAAATAGGTTAATAAGCTTAATTAACTGTTAACTAAAAATATAAACTGTAAAAAGCTATAAAACCTATTTTATAAACTGCAAAAATATAATATTATAATATTCAGTGTTTATTGTTAAAAATAAAATGAAGGACTTCCAACCTATGGTCCAGCTTGGAAGTCATCGCACTCTCCTAACAACAAATAAATAGATGAACAAACTGAAAACCAACAACTATTCTTACATCCATCAGAAAATTGAGGTCAGGGCAAACGATTACCTCCAAAATTGAAAAGAGAGACTGGCCAATTTAAAGAATTACAACTTATTGTTGCAGAAACCCATGAGCCTCAATATACACCAGAATGAGTGTTAGGGTAGAAAACCTAAACTGTAAATTAAGGGATTCTACCATACATTTAAGGAAGACGTTATACCAATTCTCTGCAATCTCTTTCAGAACATAGAAGCAAAGGGAATACTTCGTAACTCATTCTATGAGACCAGCATTACCCTAATACCAACACCACCAGCAAGACATTCTGGAATGAATACATGATTATAGCAAGGTTACAGAATATAAAGTTAATATAAAAAAAATAATCACTTTCCCATATGTCAACAATTTGAAATTTTAAACACAATAGCACTTACATTAGTGCTCAAAAAAATGAAATATTAGGTATACATCTAACAAAATATAAGGTCTATATAAGCAAAACTACAAAACTCCGATAAAAAAAATCGAAGAACTAAATAAATGCAGAGATATTCCATGTTCATGGATAGGAAGACTCAATACTGTCAAGATGTAAGTTCTTCCCAATCTATAGATGCAATGCAATTCTAATGAAAATCCCAGGAAGCTGTTTTATGGATATCAACAAACTGATTCTGAAGTCTATATGGAGAGGCAAAATACCCAGAATAACAAACACAAGGAGAAAGAACAGAGTTGGAGGACTAACACTGCCCTACTTCAAGACTTACTATAAAGTTATAGTAATCAACAGCCTGGTATTGGTGAAAGAATAGACAAATAAATTAATAGAAGAGAATAGAGAGCTAAAAAATAGAGCCAAACAAATATGGTCAACTGATCATTGACAAAGGAGCAAATACTGGTGCAACAATTGGACATCTACATGCAAAAGAAATGAATATAGATACAGACCTTATACTTTTCTTAAAATGTAACTCAAAATGGATCATAGGCCCAAATGTAAAATACAAAGCTATAAAACTCCTAGAAGACAATGTAAGAGAAGATCTATTTAGATACGACAAAATCCCTGAAAGAAGTAATTGATAAGCTGGACTTCATAAAATTAAAAGCAACTGCTCTGCAAAAGACAATATTTAGAAAATGAAAAGACAAGCCACAGACTGGATAGAAAAATTGGCAGAAGGTATATCTGGTAAAAGACTTGTATTCAAAATATAAAAAGAACTCTTAAATCTCAACAATAAGAAACAAACATCCTGACTAAAGAATGGGCCGAAGATCTTAATGGATACCTCAACAAAGAGGATATATGGATGGTAAAAACACATATGAAAAGATGCTCAACCTCATTTGTCAGTAGAGAATTGCAAATTAAAACAATAATGAGATACTACTACACAACCATTAGAATGGTCAAAATCCAAAACACTGATGACACCAAATTCTGACAAGGATATAGAACAACAGGAACTCTCATTCATTGCTGGAGTGAATGTAAAATGGTACAGCCACTTTAGAAGGCCTTGAATACTATGGTATTCAAGACAGCGTGATCTTGACATGGTGGTAGACAAAGAAAATTGATAAAATACTATAGAAAACCCAAAAATCAGCCCATGTGTATAGTAAATGTGATATATGGAAAAAGACAGTATCAAACTGATAAGAAATAGATATACTACATAATAAATAGTGCTAGGACAACTAATTGTCTATATGAAAAATAAATAAAATTAGATCATTATTCTATGTGCTAAAATAGATTCTAGTTGTCCTTGTGAATTTATAGTAAGATAAAATTTCTTAATCGAGACACAAAAGTATAAATCCTAGAATTAAAAATTAATAAAGTTAACCGCATTACAATGATAAACACCTTACAGAACAGATGCTTTTATAAATGAAGTTAAAAAAACAAACCACAGACAGTGAGAGAAGATACCTCCAATTCATATAACTAACAAAGGATGAGAATTCCTACAAAGTCTACAGAGAATGCTTACAAATCAATAATCTGATATGAAAAATGGCAAAGAATATAAATAGGCTCTTTAGAGACGATAAAACCCAAATGTCCAATAAATATGTGCAGTGATTCTCAATTTAACCTCAACAGTAATCGAAGAGATGCAAATATGACATTGTTGGCAAAAAATTTTAAGCATGTTAAGATATTGGTGAATGTGTGAAGAAACAAATTTGTGCAACCACATTGGGGAACAAATTTTCACTGAATTTGTTGCAAATACGTGTATCTATAGCCTAACAACCACATTTCTAGTATGTATTTTTAAGAAACTCTTACACATGTGCATAAGGAGATATTTAAAAAGTGTCCATTATGAGATTATTTATAATAATGAACATCCTAAAGCAATTTAAATGTTCATCAGTGTAGTGGATAAATATAGCATGATATAAAAGGGAATTCTATATGCCCAATGTGCAGAGTAAATATTTATAGTCATAAAGAATAAGTAAATCTGTCTCTTGGCAACTAAAACTAAGAAAGCAAATAACAAGGCATCAATAGTAAGTCAATAAAACCCTCAAACTTGCTGATCACATCTGCACTTGTGATATTTGAAATGTGCTCTTCCAAGGGCACCTATCAACATGTCACAAAGAATAAAGCAAATGTCAGGTCAGCATTTCTGGATCTCTGGTATAAATGTTCTAGCTCGAGGCATGATTGTTAATTAAAGAGTTTAGTTCTCATGTTGCCGTCTTTAAACCTTGACTTCATTGTTTCTTTTTGTCAAGTTCCAACTTATTATATCCCTTATGCCACCAAATGTCCTCTTTCTTAATATAGTTAAGCATAGACAATACATCTGTTCACTGAACTATTACCTATAGGATTCTGTTGACCCTGTTCTTGATTCTAATACTGGAATAAGGAAATACATTCATGAAGAAATACAAAAGACTTTAGTCCACTTATAGCCATTTCTTTGCCTGGGAGAGGACTCACATTATACAACGGCCTTACGTTCATTCATTAATTTATATAGATAATCTTTTATCCTTTGTGAGGAAAAGAAACTACCGTGTTTTCTTTCCATTGGGAATAAATCATCTTTAAAAAATACTAGTAACTGGAATTTTTTTCTACGATAAAAGAGAAGGGCACTTCTCTCTCTCTCTCTCTCTCTCACTCTCTCTCTCTCTCTCTCTCTCTCTCTCTCTCCCCCTCTCTCTCCCCCTCTCTCACTCCCTCCCTCCCTCCTTCCCTCCTTCCCTCCTTTCCTCTCTCTCTCTCTCCCTCTCACCTTAATACTTTTCTGACCTCCTCTTATCACTTTGTTAAATTAACATTCGTTAACTGGAGCATAGAGTGCTGGCTGGCTGGTAAGCTACATTTCAATAATAGAACACAAGAGAAACTGAAATAATTGAATTATAGAAGTTTGTTAATCCCAGACCCAGAGGAAGTACATTGTATGCCACACAGAGAGGTCAAGGCAAAGTGCAGACAGAGAGAGGGAGGTAGGAGCTGGGGCACAAACCACCTTAGGGTCCCTGGGTGTATTCTTTGCAGACTACTTAATTTAAATCAGAAGATCAAAGTTTTGGTGGTCCCCAGGAAAGGGAGAAGTTTGGTCATATCGAAGGGGCCATAAGGCATACAGGCCCTCTGAGGCAGGGGAGAATGTTGATCACAAGGACTGTTGGGAAGTCATATCTTATATTTGCTTGTGACTCTGTGGACTATTACCTAGAACATGTGCTTACAGAAGGACACTTAGCCAAACAAAATGAATGCTGGAGCAGCACTACCATGGGTAGCTTAGATAAATACGTTCAGATGTGAAGAAAATCTAGGCAGCACTCTTTCAATACTTATGAGGACCTGAGGATAGATTTGCTTCATCAGGCTGCATAGTTTTCCTCTTTTTTCCACAGTTCTATGTTCATCCCATCTAATTCTGAACTTCTAGTACCATATTATTTGCTGGGGTATGTCCATGGATTCAAGAGAAGGAACTATTGGTGTTCCCTGGTCTCAGGCCCAGAGCTTACATCTCTATGACCTAGCCACTGGTGGCTGAGAGTTTCAGCATTAATGCATTTTAGCATAATGTCTTAAGGTATAAAGTGCTTGTTCCTAAGTATCCTTATTCAGCTCTTATGCCATTGGGTATCCTGGATCAATTGGATCTTCTGATCAATAAGAACAATGAGCCACATAACCAAGATGCAGAGAAGAAACGAGGCTGTGATCCAAGATTCAGTCATGCCAGTTTTGCAAACAATCAGAGAAGATGTGTCAGATAATATGCCAAACTCTGCCATTTTCATAATTCTATTCAGAAATAAGGCAGGGCAGAACATGGCTCAGTTCCTGGGGAATGGGTCAGGAAAGACCACAACAGAAAGTGCATTCTCTGGTTAACTGTTTGGGTTTCAATGCAATGGGTTTCTTATCCTCTCAGTACCTCTCAAATATTTATACTCCAGCGTACCCAAGACCAAAGCAAAAAGTGGCCAGATGGGGACTGATTTCTCCAAGGAGTTTTATAGTCAAAGAAGTGCCTGACATACTATCTGTATCAGTTAGGGCAAATTAACCATAGTTGCTTAATGAATAATGCTAACCTCTTCGACATATGCAAAAAAAAAAAAAAAGTTAATTTCTTGTTTTTCACACAGTTGCATTTAGGTCCCACCCTCTCCTGACACACTCTCTTGAGAGAATGATTTAGACAATCAGCCTTCTCCCACTGTGTCCTCTGTCACCTTGGAATTCTTTTCCATTCATATAAAAGGAGCAGAGAATGAGAGAAAGAGGGGACGAGGGTAAGCAAGCATGAGTCGAGATCATGTAAGTTGTTCAATGGGTTACACGTGCAGTTAGTATACATCACTCCCTTCTTATTTTATTGGTCAGAAGCCAGTCATATAGAACCAACCTAACTACAATTGAGGCTGTTAAATGTAGTCATTCTATGTGTCCAATAAGAGGAAGTAGGGTTTATGAGTGTCTAGCAAGCCTCTGCCACGCTATGTTGTGAGTGAGAACAATAAGGAGTTTTTCGCATTCCTGGTACATGCTAAAAAGCTCCTGGTAAATTGATAAGCAGCCTTCCCATTTTTTCTAGTCAGCAAAAACCTGGAGGCTGAGTTGGGTTAAATCTAAGGCTAACTATATCTAGCTGTTGCTTGAAGGCTCAGCACATCGAGTTCTGAGACCAATCCTGTTTCATATCAAGTTAATTTTAGAAATCTAGGTCACTAAGTAAGTTGTCAGCAAGAAGTTAAGTGTTCTCATCCTACTGCTGTGATCTTGTTGCTCCAGTTTCAAACTTAAAACAGTAGGCGCTGGAGACAGACTGCCTGGTTTGCATTCTGGGTTGCTACCTGTGAAACTCAGGGCAAGTTACTTCATTTTCCTTCTCTGTAAAATTTGAGTCATATCATATTTAAGTTACTGGAAGTTTTTGAGAAATAATTTGTAAACCTGTGAAAACACTTAGCACAGTGCCTAGTTTTTGAGCCACTGTTCTTAGCATCATCACCATCATCAGCCTCAGCATCCGTATAACTTTTCCTTTATTGAAAGTTACTAGATTTTTTAAATTTGGGTTGAAGTTTCCTTTAAATTCTCTGGCATCTCAAAAAATCAATATTGTTATTTTTTTTTATTAAACAAGTCCTCACACTAAGCATTTGTTTTTGTATTTTGAATCAGTAGGTTTCAAATTAGTTCTGGGTTCTCTGTATAGCCATTTCCCAATGCCACTTGAGAAAAAATATTGCTATTTGAAGCATTATGAGTAACTGTGCTTGATTTAAAACAGCTCCTTCTACACATTTCCAAGGTGATTCACGGGGAGTACAATGTGTCTGCTCCTTCCTTCAGGTTAAAAACAAGGCTCATTTCCTTTGGTGGAGCAAACAAAGGGAGGCTGTGCTCAGCAAGTTGCTTCTCTGAGTCATAATTTCTTAATCAAGATTTCTATTTCCTTTGTGAAAGGGTTTATTAAGTATTTTAATATCCCTAATTACAAACTAGACAAGCTGCTTTGGGAAAAGATATCTATGCCTTTTCATGTCACACATCTTTCCCTTCATATCACTGCTTATAATATTGGAATCTCCCTTCTTGTTATGGTTTACCTGCCTCTAACATTAGAGTAAACTGCGTTGTCAGGATCATGAATAGAGATGAGGACAAAGATATATTACTTACCAGTTGAACTTAGATTACACTGAAATCTAAAGTTTTCCATAAAGAATAGTCAAATGCAGGAGAAAATTTGAGTTTTCAGATTTCTTTGCTAATGAATATAATGAATAACCAAATAATTAATTTTCCTTGCTTCAGATTCTTTATGATATATTTTACTGTTGGAAGACAATGCATTTATTTTTAAACCATAATGTTTAATTTAGGAATTGAACTTGTGGAAGTCTTAGACTTGACAATGAATTAACATTTATTGTAGACTTCAATATAGAGTTATTATTCTCTAAAACCAAAGAATAAAATGTATTGTTCTTATATAGTGAATCTCCATCTTACTCTCCTGATGGAGAAAAGTACCATGTGTTCATTTCAATTTCATTAATGTAAGTATTTCTTTAAACAAATTAAGCACAACTTTACAGTTGTATACACACATTGGTGATAGAAGTATAAATTAGTATTACCTCCAAAGAGAGCGATTTGGAGTTTTCTATCAAATTAAAAAAATGTTCACATTATTAGAGCCTGCAATTTTACTTTAAGGAATTTTCCTTAGAGATATTGTAGCTCATAGATTAATTGATCTATGTACTGAGATGTTCAGAGCAGCAGACTTATAGCAAAAGACTGGGCACAACTTAAATGCCTGTCAATAGAAGACTAGCTAATAAATTGTGTTAAGTACATGCAATAGAATAAAATGTAGCTATAAAACATAACATATTCATTCATTTAAAAAATTCAAATATTGATTGTGTGTTCACTATGGGCCAGGCACTATACGAGGCATCAAATAGGCAAGTAAATACAATTGTTGAAAATATTCACTCTCATGTAGTTAACGTTCTAGTTGGGTGCAAAAAGCAATAAACGAATTAATGATGATGGTTGGTTCCGTTTTTTGTTGTTTTTTTTTTTTAAAAGGAAGTAAGGGAGACCAGGTAACTGAGGTGTTGAACCATATTTAAAATAAAGAGAGGTCTTCAGTATTAATATAAAATAATTTCCAATTCATGTTGTTAAGTGAAACCAAGAAGATACATGACAGTATATGAAACAAAAACATGTACAACCAGAGAGCACTTGCTTACATAAAATATCTTTAAAAGACACCAAAAAACTGGTAACATTAGTTATCTCCACAGAGGACTATTAGGTGAACACGGGCAGGGAAAAGAATTGCATTTTGTACTTTTTGAATTTTGTACCATACAAATGTTTTTATTTTACAGTTAAATAAAGAGTTTGCAAGGAAAAACTGAGGATTGCTAGTTGGGAGGGGGATGTGGATGAGTGGGGAGGAGGAAGGGATTAGACAGCATAAATAGACAACTACAATATTGGCACAGGGATATGAAACACAGTTCGGAGAATATAATAATGCTGTAAAAATTTTGTGGCGTGTCAGATAGTCACATGTCTTGTTAGGGAGACCACTTCATGGATGGAGTAGAGGCTTGATCACTGCACTGTACACCTGAAGCTGATGTTGTATAGTATTGTATGCCAACTGCAACTGAATATGTGGATGGTCACGGGATGTGGAGTATACTGTGGAGGGGAGTCAGGGGAGTTGTGATGGATATGTATGATATGGGGTGGGAGTGGGATGGCGAACTGGGGGAGGGGGGTTTTCACTTTGCGGGGTAAAGAGTATAACTACTGCATTGTGTTGTACACCTGAAACTAATAAAAAATAAATAAATAAATAAAGAGTTTGCAGTTTGGGGTAAAGTACAGATGTTCCTTGACTTAGGTTACATCCTGATAAACTCATCATAAGTTGAAAATATAGTAAGTCAAAAATATATTTAATATGCCTAACCTACAGAACACATAGCTTAAACTAGCCTATCTTAAAGGTGCTCAGAACATGATATCCAAACAACGCTGGCAACACCGTATGCTGTAGAATATGGGTTGTTTACCCTCATAATCACATGGTTGACTGGGAGGTGTGGCTTGGTGCCGCTGTCCACCATCCTGAGAGGGTATCATACTGCACATCGCTAGCATGGGGAAAGATCGCAATTCAAAATTGGAAGTACAGTTTCTACTGATGTATATCACTTTCACACCATCGTAAAGTTAAAAAAAAAAATCTTAAGTCAAGCCATTGTAAATCAGAGGCTGTTTATACTTCTAATTGTTAATATTTTTGTCATATAAAGAGAATTTCTCACACTTTTTGGAAGTCTGATCTCCAGAATGACTGTACCTGGTCAGACCCCTGTTCCAAAAGGAAAAAGGATGAGGTAAAAAAGCAATGATGAGGATATTTTAAATGCTTCTTTCTCCCACAAACCCTTTGCCTAACACCCAAGACTACTTTGTGTCAGCACTGTCATTGGCACTTTGAAGATATATTCAATATTTTAATGGCTCCAGTACATCGGTATGATACACTTGAGAGTATGTGAAATTGATGAGCAATATGACAGTGAAACTCTAAAAGCAGCAATAGGGCACACACTTCTTGTAAACTAAAGCTCAGGGAATTTACAATCCCTTTCACACTCCCACAGTGATTGCAGGCTGGGAAAAGTGTGACTCCTTAGGCTTAAGAAACTGTTTCCTCTCAAATTAAACAATACCTGTTTTTTTGTTTGTTTTGTTTCTTTCCCTTTTCTTCTGAAAGCAATTTTCTCCCCCTGTACTCTATGCCATTCTTAACTTTGCAGTCTTCCAAGGGTCACAAATCTGCCATAGATTCCTGGTGAGAATGAGATTAGGCTGTGAAATTCTGCTTTGCTTCACCCATGAGATAGCCAATACCTTTTTTGCTTAGCCACTTAATATTCTACTGCTGTAGTCAGTCTTCAGCAAGTTTTTGTGCTGTGCTCTAGAAAGTGTCCCTCATGCTCACAGATGTAAGAAAGTAGAACTCATTAGTAACTGATTTTTCTTTAAACTTTCCAGCTTTCAAAGTGTCATATATGATTTTTCCTTTGACTGTTTATGACTTTGCAAACAGAATCACAAAACTAAAACTGGAAGAAACTTGATCATTCAATGCAAGGTGACACCAGTTCCTCAGGGAAGAAGAATCTTAGAAGTCACCACTGCATCTTAACAACAAGTAGAAAGGTGAACATACTGGAAAATTGACAACTCTTTTTAGAGCCATAAGATAGGGGAGGCCACTTAGCGAACCACTACCCCAAAGATTAGAGAGACGGACAGGTAAATATAGGGAAGCACAGCTTACTGGAGCAGAGACTCCTGAGTGGAAACTGCCACAGGAATCAGTGCCTGGTATACCATGTCCAGCTATCAAGAAAAAATTACAAGGCACATCAAAAGGCAAAACACACAATTTGAAGAGAGAGAGCAAGCATCAAATCCAGACATGGCAGGAATATTGGAATTATCAGACCAGGAATTTAAAACAACTATAATTAATATGAGAAGGACTCTAATGGATAGAGTAGACTGTATGCAAGAACAGATGGGTACTATAAACAGAGAGATGGAAATCCTAAGAAAGTATCAAAAAGAAATAGCTAGAGATAAAACAAACAAACAAAAACACTCACTGTTAAAGAAATAAAGAATGATGCTTGGAAGCGTTTATTAGTAGACCAGACATGCCTGAAGAAAGATCCTATAGTTAGAGAATATATCAATAGAATCCTTGAAAACCAAAAAAGAAAACAAAGGCTGAAAAGAAAAACAGAATTGAATATCCAATAACAGTGGGGCAATTGTAAAATATAATATATTTGTAATGGGAATACCAGAAGGAGACGCAGGAGAGAACGGAACAGAAGAAATATTTAAAACAATATTAACAGAATTTTCCCAAATTAATGTCAGACAAGAACTCATAGACCCAGGAAGCTCAGAGAACAGCAAGAAGGAAAAATTGCCCCCAAAATTACAACTAGATATATTGTTTTCAAATTACAAAAAAACAAAGATAAAGAAAAAATTCTTGAAAGATGCCAGAAGTAAGAAACACATTTCCTATAGGAGAACAAAGATAAGAATTACATCTGAATTCTCCTCAGAAACCATGCAAGCAAAAAAGAGTGGAATGAAATACTTAAAGTGCTAAGAGAAGAAAACTTCAACCTAGAGTTCTGTATCCTGTGAAATTAGCTTTCAAAGTGGTGAAGAAATAAAGGCATTCTCAGACAAACAAAAAATGAGGGAATTTGTTGCCAGTAGACCAGCCTTATAAAAAATGCCAAAACAAGTATTTTAGAGAGAAAGAAAATAATATGGGTCAGAAACTCAGATCTACATAAAGAAAAGCATCACTGAAGAAATAAGTGAAAGTAAAATAAGAATTTTTATTAATTGATCTAACAGATAACTGTTCAAAATAATACCAAAAATGCATTTAATTATGTATGCTTATGTACATATCTTATGTATATACAGCAGACCCTTCAATAAGCGTTGTTTTGTTCAATGTCATTTTGTTATAACATTCAGAAGATGTTGTAGATACTTAACTATTGTTTATATCAAGTTGCTTATGGTAAAATTGGTTGTTATACGTCGTTTCACCTAAAGTTTCAGAACCTATCAATCACATTGAGGATTTACTGTATATATACTTATTTATGCTTAAAAATAAGTGAAGCAAATGATAGCAATGATACAAGGGATGAGAAGGAATAATTAGGGTTATTTTGTTATTATAAGGTACTCACACTCTCTGTGAAGTGGCATAGTGTTATTTGAAAGTAGACTTGGATTCACTGGAAATGTATATTGCAAACTTTAGAGCAACCACTAAAAAAAGTAAAGAAAGTATAACTGATTTGCTAAGAAAGGAGAGAAAATGGAATCATACAAAATGCTCAACTGAAACCACAAAAGGCAGTGCAAAGTGAGTAAGCCGAGGTCTAAAGAAGCCCAAGAGCTCACAATGAGACAGAGGTTGAGCCAGGACTAGAACCAAATGTCTCCTCCAGCTCAGTAGTTTTCAGAAGTAAATAAGTCCCCAGTCTCACTACACATCTACATCAACTCTGCTTCATTCTTCTCACAAGAAACATTAGGTCCCTGGCTAACTTCTTTTTTTTTAATCTTGTGTGTCTATGAATTACCTGATTTCATCATTTTGGTCATGAGTGCCCTGTGGATTAATGCATCTGCCAATATAGTGGGAAGTCTATAGTCAAAGCAAATACTATCATTTCCTGTGGTTCTAGTTGGGGAAAAGTTAGCTTGATTTATGCTTTACCAAACATTGGCCATGATTCCCATTCTTTCCTGGAAGGTGGCGAGGGAGCACTCTCATTATTTTATCTTAAAATGAGCACAGCATGTAAGATATGTTATAATACACCTCCCCGTCCATATGAACAGTTTCGTCCCAATAATGTTTGCTTATTGCCTTAGATCAGCTTCTCCAGAAGACAATGAGACCTGGGTTTGTGTGACAGTGACTCAGTACATAAGGGCTCCCAGGAGACACCTGTGAAAGGATGAGGGAGGTAGAGCAGGACAGAAGACAAGCAACAGCATGACTTCGGGCAAAGTCTCAACCTCAGTCTCATCCTGGAGGGGAACTCTGGAACCTGAACTCTACCAGGGTTTGTCCCACCTTGAGGCAAGGATGCTGGGCTTTCATAAACTGTGCCAGTCCGTCCTTGGTAAAGGCCATCCTTGAGGACATGAGAATGGACAGGGAGAGACGCTGGCTGGCTGTGCACACCGGTCCCATGGCACCAGCAGTTCTTCAAAGGTAGTCCTTCAAAAAGAGTCACAGTTGCCACCCCTAGGGGCCAAGCCAGGGAGTGTGCACAAAGCAACAGTCAGAGGGATGTGAGGGAACCCTACTAGAGTACTGACAACATTTGCTTCACATATTATTACGTTATCTGTGCTCAACAGACAGGATAAAAATATGACTAATCACTGAAACTTATCATCAAAAGCCAAGTCTTAGGAAGACACCTTAAAACAGGTAGTGATGATATTTGCTTTCTATTCAGGACAAAGCTTCAATACTACCATACACATATAATTTTTCTAGAAATATATCTTATAGAAATATATGTGTGCATTTTAGAAATATTTTTAGAATATATATGTATATATATTTCTAGAATTACATATGTATTTTGAAAAAGAGTTTGCATAAGTAAAACATTACTCTTATTCACAGTGCTATTATTTCATGCCCCCACAATTTTCCCTAGGGATTTATTTCTCTCCCTTTCAACCCAGTTAACTAATTCCTTTAGGGTCCTGATGACTTTACTAGTACATGCTAGAGCTCTTATTTTGTATACTTTCCAATTTATAGAAAGTAAACATTTAAGATGACCAGTTTTCTCTTTTATCAAGCAAGGAGAGGCAAAGCTTCTTTGGCTTGCAGATAAAAATGCTTTCCTCCAAAAAAATAATAATAAAATGTAAAGTTTGAGCAGAATCCTATCAAATCTTTAGACATTTGAAGATCATGCAAAAAATTGGAGGCATCATCGCTTCTTAACTCCACAATCCCCATAATTTTGCCCTTTTAATTTTGCTCACATTGTAGCTCAGGATTGAGAATAATGAGAACAAATTTAAGGGGAATGGATCACTCATGTTACAGTTTATAGTAGTTATTCCTAATTTAACTTTTCAGATCCTCCCAGTATGTAAATAAATATAAAAAACTATGTGGAAATCATACATTTACTTGGAGCATAGACACATGGATTTAAATACAAGGATGAATTTATTTTGTCTAAACTAAAAATCACATAAACCCAGTATGACAATACTCACCACATGTTCATCAGAAGCTCTGCTGGAATTTGCATCCATTTGACTAATAGATCAAAATATGAAAAGAAATAGTTACTAAAGGAATACACTTACTTTGTTAGAACAATTACCTCTAAATATAATCTTTATGAATGAAAAACAATAGAAGGATTCTTCATTGGTGAAAAAGACTGAGAACACATTCCACCTTCTTCTACCCATCTCTCAGGTGGTTTAAGTATCTAAGACTAATTACTAATTTATCAATAATACTGATCTTTAGATAAAAAAGTAAGTAAAACCTCCTATAGACTTACTCCATTGTTAAGCCATTTAACATCTTACTATTCAGAGCTCCCACATACTGTTGCAAAGTAGTGTATTGTACAACGCCAGTCTGCGAGATGAGTGAGGGCAGAAATACACCCATGTCCAGGAGCCAAGCTGTGGTTTTCAGACTGCAGCTACCCTGAGGGGGTGCCTTTTTTTTATTTAGTAATGGCACCATAAAGGCCAATGGCAGCCCAGTTCATCTTATGCAAGTAAACATATCTGACCAGGTATTTCTCTCTTTGTATCTGAAAGGTTAGCCTTCAGTCCAGAAACACTCCCAGCAACCTAGTTAGCCAATTATGAACAATTAGTTAAATAATTTCCAAAATATTCTAAACCAAATATTGAAATTTAGTTTCAAGCTGCTGAAATACAATTTTGTAGCTTCGGGAGAAGTGGGGAGGGAGAGAGAGGTATTTTTATGTATAGATGAAACTATACTTTGCTAGAAAACTGGTTCAGATACAGGAAAACATGGGTCTTATATGGGTCAGATAATTGGTCTTAACAGCCATGTTCCATAACAATACCCTTTGTCATATAAAATGGGAATATTCTCAAGTTCAGAGGAAAGATACCTTTTGGAGATCCTATGATTCCCTTAAATACCCTCTCTGTAACACCACTAGGATCTAGCCTTTGGATACTATGACCCAAACAAAACTATCCATTTAGATTCCAAAATTACCTTTCACCAGGTATGTATACCTAGTGATTTGTATTTATTAAATTCAAATGTCACAATGTACTTTTAATAAATAGATACAAATAATATGATCCTAAAAATATCCATACTATCTTTTTGTGTCCTCAAGAAGCTTATACACTTCTGTCATTAGAAAATGTGGAGTAGTTACAAGTTAAAAATCTGTCAAGTATTTACCATTTCATTTTCCATTTTCTCATTTCTTTCCATTGTTTCACTTACTAGATTCTAAAACTGAAAAAAAAAACCACTTAGTAAAAATACCCCATTTCATTTTCCAAGCTTGATTTTTCTTCTTTGATGGAACAAAAGCAGTTTTATTCCATTGAACATTATTCTATCTACTATGGAGGATTTCCAAATGTTTTACCCTTTCATTTCTGACCACTATCTTGAAACTCATCTAAATAAATCATTCAGTCTCTCAACTTCTCTCTCTCTCCCCATACCCTTACTAAACACAAAGATCTCTCTCTCTCTCTCTCTGTCTCTCTCTCTCTGTCTCTCTCTCTCTCTGTCTCTCTCTCTCTCTCTCTCTCTCTCTCTCACACACACACACACACACACAGACACACACACACACACTGGCATACACACACTGGCATCCTCACAGGGGGCTAGAAAAGAAATCTTCCTTGTTTGCTCTTAGAAAGACAGGATTCAGGTAAATAATAGTGTTCATTATTAGAGGAAGACTTAGGTAGAGAATAGAATAGATGATGCTGTAAAGAAATAATCTGGAGCTATATGGGAATTTTGAAAAGAAAGTATTATGGGAAAATAAATAATAAGTAGCTAATATCACCTACTATGTGCGTTGGGCTGGGTTATTTGCCATAGTTGACACAAAAATAATGTCACACACCTAGATGTCCTGCATTTGCTAACTACTAAGGGAAATAATGTAATAACACATGCTAACTAAAAATCTGAACAGAATGCAGAAATTCAATTGTTTGCATTAGTCAGGAGAGTCATGATGAATGTGAAGGGCTTGAATTGAGTCTTTAAAGGAGTAATATTCAGATGTGTGGAAGAAGGGAGAAAGTCATTCCTGGGAAAGATACAGCATAAGCAGTGTGAGGGAGGTGAGAGGAGGAAGCTAAACCAACAGAAACAGAGAGAACATTCTAGAATATAATGTCAAGCTCTTCAGATACAAGGGTACTGCACTTCTTGATTGCTTGCTTATCTAGGTTGGAATTACAGTATCCTTATTTAAAACTACAGATTTACATTTTTTCCTAATTCTTCTTTGATTGAGTGGCCCCACCTCCAGGATAGTCTGCTATTATCTGATAGTCTGCTCAGAGAAGATAGAGGAAAAAAATATAAATAATTCATTCCTCATTTCAAAATAGAATTTTTCAAAATGCAGAAGCTTTTTGAAAATACAAACATAAAACCATCATTCTAACATTATTCAAAGGACAATGGCCATCCTGTGTGAGAAAAGGAACATGTATGTCTTGCATACTAACTGTTGAAGCCACAAACATAATGACCTCTCCTTAGAGTTAGAAGCCCCAAGCCTGTGCTAACTTGTATTCTATAGAGCACAAGTCAAATCACGAGATTCATGTGCAGTAAGCTGGATGCCTCTCATCCCTGGAGGAAACCAGAGACAGATTCAATTGCATAGTTTCAAAGGCAAACCTCAATGAGCCTGTTAAAAAGTAGAGCCTCATCCTTTGCCCCATAAGAGTACAGATTTAATTTCTGTCTCCACACCTCAGTTATAGTCCCTTTACCCCCTCCAAAAGTGTGCAGCAAAGCAGTTGTCTTTCTGGAGCTTATACAGGGACAAGGTGACATTTGCATTGTATTAGCCTTCAGGTTATTGACAAGGATTTCTCTATCTAGTGTAAGCTTATATAAGACGACTGCATGTGAAATATTGTTGCTAACGATAACTATGGAGACACCTGGCATTTGCTCTCTAGTCCTATGACATTTATGTTTCCACTCTGATTATTTTGGCTCATACTCAAAGCGAGATTTTCTTCATGACCTCCTGCCTGGGAAGAGCATCTTTTCTGACTTGGTAAGAGTGACACTGTGTTATGAAGAGACTTTGCTCAGAGCTGAATCAAAGAGATAAATGCAATTCTTTGCAAAACCTGCCTCTGTTGGAGCCAAGGTTGCTCCCTGTAGGGACTTTCAATAGAAGGAATCTCACACAGGTGCTGTGCTGCATGGTGTTATGTATGCTACCACCTGGCACACACACGATGCATGAGCTGAAAGATCTGACATGACATCATCCCAGTTCCAGACTACATGTGAAACCTGACAAAGTCATAATCTGATCAGAATAAACAGCACCCATTTTGCTGTTTATACAGCTATTTAAGTATTTTTTTTAATTTAAGGATAGTTGGTATACAATATTATATTAGTCATATTAGTTTCAAGGGTATGGTATAGTGATTTGACATTTTTATACCTTACCATGTGATCACCCCAGTAATGCCAGTAATCACCTGTCATCGTGCAAACAGTATCACAATATTATTGACTATATTGCCCTCCACCTTTTTCACCCATCCCCCATTCTCCTCCCCTCTTGCATCCATTTCTTTGGTCTCAGTTTCTATTTCTTCCCCCTAGAAGGGGTGTGATTTTTTAAATTGTTGGTTCTACAAAGGTTTTTAGAAATGGTACCTGGATTATGAGCAGAATTAGAAAGGTGTGTAAAAACACATGATTTTATGAACTAGATCAGAAGAGGAAAGAACTTCACTACTGAACTTGATAGCAGAAGGCATTAAATGTAGTAATGACAGCAAAGAAGAAATAAAAGAAATCTAGCAGAATTATCAGTTCATGAGTACTTTTGTTCTTCTTGATGTGTTTTTTTAAGGAATGCAATGGTCAACAACAGAAGAACCGGGAAAACATTTTATTGAAATTTATTTGAATTGCAAGTGAAAAGAAGAAATACATAATCAAAATGGTTTAATATCAGAATGTGTGCAGTTTATTTTGATCCCCACCCCCACTGCAGGCACCCTTCTCCATCCCTCTCTGTCCTGGTCTTGCCCTGGGGGGCTTGTAACAGAGTGAAAAGCCCGCTCTCTCTGACCCCATCTTGTTCCAGCCTGCGTTGTTCCTAAGGCCTTCAGGCTAACAGCTCCTGCTACAGACATGCTAGTTATTAGAGGAATTCTGTTTGGGGCTTGAGCTTTAAAAAGAAAAGCTCCTTGCCAGAAGGTGCCTCTCCTGAGGAGGTAGGGGACATGTGTACAAGCATACTGACTGTTTATCAAAGATTTGTCAGAGCCTTAGGATGAGACTCAAATCAGCAGAAGACACCAGGAACGAAAAGATTTAGAGATTTCTTGGTCTTCCTCAAACCTCTGCTGATGCCCACATCTCTGCAGTTGTTAATCACCTCTTGACGCTCCCATTTTCCCTTCCTTGGATATAAAAGAAGCCTGAATTCTGTACTTAAGGTGTAGTTGAGGAACTGCTAGCCCTCCCATCTTCTCAATTTGATGTCTTCTCAATAAGTCTTTTCTTACTTCAAACTCAGACATCTTGAGTTTTGGTTTTTTGAAGCATCAGGCACACAGACTTTTGGACCAGGCTGACCTGTGGGGACTACATCACCAAGCTTTGTACTTCTGACTGGGTTTGGCCATCGAGAGACAGGGAGCTAGAGGGCAGGAGGAGGGAAAGGTTTAGGCTATTTCTTTTGTGACTCCCTGTTTTGAGGCTGTGTCCCCAGCACTTGTTTCATTTTCCATACACATCAACTTTAGCCCCTACCTGGTGGCCTCTCATCCAGAGTCCCAGCACACCTTGGGTTCTGGTAACTATTTCTTCGCCTCCTCCCGTCAAACCTAGAGTTGGTAAAAGATTTCCACTATTCCTAGTGCTTGGACACCTCATCCTCATTTGTTTCCTCAAACTCTGAAAGTGGCCCTCTCACCACATTCTCTTTATTCAAAACATCTGGGGAAATGCTGTGCCCTGCCAAAGCTTGACAGAAGCTACCAAGGAGAGTAGGAACTTGAAGGCATCCTGGGGAATGGAGTCCAATATTTTCATTTTAAAAACAAGGGAACCAAGGTTCTGTGAAGTAAAGTGGCTGGCCCAAGTTCTCACAACCAGCAACTAAGCAAGCTGAATTAAACTACACTTCAGGTCTCTTGACATGCAGTCTATTTCCTCTATAGAACCATATCAGTTCCAGTGTTATTGGCTTATAAAAGGGACAGTAAACTAAAACATGTAAGTCAGATTTTATGTGTAAATTAATTTTGTATTTATCGATATGGACCAAGGAGGACTTTGACACATATATTAAATCAGATTGATGACCACTCATAACACAGAGCAAGGGTTTTGTTTTCACTGTGGAAACTTTTATATGAATGTTACATTCAGCCCATGTAATTTTTCTACTGTGAGTAGAATGCTTGTTTAAAGAACTCAAATACCTAAATTATCACATATTGTAATTTATTGCCCTGTCTAATAAAATGTTTTGAAATGTAGTTATATGCCATTTGAATCAAAATTGATGGGAAGGGAGGCAGTATTTTTCTTCAATTGGACTCAAAAGTGGCTGGAGGGAGTCCAAGGGCCTAAGTCCTAGCCCAGCCCCTTCACTGCCTCAATAGCTTCCTTCTCTGGTTGTCAGTTTATATGTCTCTAAACAAAGAGAAGGCTCAGATGACTTCTTATATTCCCTTCCATTTTCCCTATTCAATAATTATATGAAAGAGAAAATTGAATCAAGAACCCTTCCTTCAGTTCTGTCATTAATAAAATACCAAAAAACTTCAAAAATTTTTTTGACTTTTATATCTTTATTATACAAATACAAAAAAATGTAATTACTATTCACTCACTAAAGCTGGAGTTCATGGGAAATAAAATGTTGTAAATGGAGTTGTATCATCTCTTAGCTAGCCTAACAACAAAATTGTAAAGCAATTTTTTTATTTATTAAATTTATTGGGTGACATTTGTTAGTAAAATTATATAGGCTTCACGTATATACATTTCCATAATGTATCATCTCTATATATGTGTGTGTGTTTACCACCAGAGTAAGTTTTCCTTCCATCACCGTGTATTTGAGCACCTTTTCCCTCTTCTACCACCCCCTGTCCCACCTTACCCTCTGGTAACCTCTAAACTGTCGTCTGTATTTATGTTTTTGTTTCTTTGTTTATCTTGGTCCTTTGTTACTTTCAGTTTTATATCTCACATATGAAACTGTGAGATATAAAGGTTCTTGACTTTTTTCTATCTGACTTATTTCATTTAGCATGATAATCTCAAGATCCATCCATGTTGTTGCAAATGGCAGTATTTCATCTTATGGACAAGTAATATTCCATTGTGTATATATACTACACCTTCTTTATCTAATCATCTATTGAAGGACATTTCAGTTGTTTCCATGTCTTGGCCATTGCGATTAATGCTGCAATAAACATAGGAGTACATATATCTTTATGGACAAATGTTCTTCAGATTTTTGGGGTAGATATCCAGAAGATGGAGTGCGGGGTCATGTGGTACTTCTATTCTTAACGTTTTAAAGAACCTCCACACTGCCTTCCATGGTGGCTGTACCAATTTACATTCCCACCATCAGTGTATGAGGGTTCCTTTTTCCCCACAGCCTCTCCATCACTTAATATATGTCCTGCTGATGATAGCCATTCTAACAAGTCTGAGGTGATGTCTCATTATGGTTTTGATTTACATTTCCCTACTAGCTAGTGAAGTTGCCATTCTTTCATAGACCTGTTGGCCATTTGTATATCTTCTTGGGAGAAGTGTCTGTTCAGATACTCTTCCCATTTTTAAATTGGATTGTTTGTTTTTGTTGTTATTGAGTTGTATGAGTTCTTTATGGATTTTGGATATTAGCCTCTTATGAGAGGTGTTGTTTGCAAATATCTTCTCCCCATTTGGTTGATTGCCTCTGTATTTTGTTGATAATTTTTTCTGCTGTGCAGAAGCTTTTTAGTTCGATATAGTCCCATTTGTTTATTTTTGCTTTTACTTCCCTTGCCTTTGAGGTCAAATTCATGAAATCCTCTCTGAACCCAAGGTCCATAAGTTTAGTACTTGTGCTTTCTTTTATGTAATTTATTGTTTCAGGTCTTTGATTCATTTTAGGTTAATTTTGGTATATGGTGACACATAGCAGTCTAGTTTCTTTCTTTTGCACATGGCCCTCCAATTTTCCCTGCACTAATTATTGATGAGGCTTTCTTTTCTCCATTGTATGTTTTCAGTTCCTTTGTTGAAATTTTCTTCCCATGTATATTTGGGTTTATTTCTGGGTATTCAATTCTATTCCATTGGTCTGTGTGTCTGTTTATCTGCAAATACCATGCTGTTTGAGAATTGACACTTTGTAGTATAAATTGAAGTCATGGAGCGTGATACTTCTGGCCTTGTTCTCTTTTCATAGGATTGCTTTGGTTATTTGGGGTCTTTTGTAATTCCATACAAATGTGATGATGTTTTGTTCTATTTCTTCAAAAAATGCCATTGGGATTTTGATAAGGATTGTATTAAATGTGTATATTGCTTTGGGAAATATGGCCATTTTAACTATGTTGATTCTTCCAATCCATGAACACGGAATATTTTTCCATTTCTTTGTTCTGCTTCAATTTCTTTTAATTGTGTTTTATAGTTTTCAATATATAGGTCCTTCACATCCTTTCTTAAGTTTTCTGCTAGGTATTTTATTCATTTTGTTGCAATTGCAAAAGCAATTGATTTTTTAAAATTTCTTTTTCTGAAATTTTATTGTTAATATATAGTAACGCAATGATTTTTTTGTACATTCATTTTTGTATCCTGCAAAAACTTTTCTTTCTTTTCTTTCTTTCTTTCTTTCTTTCTTTCTTTCTTTCTTTCTTTCTTTCTTTCTTTCTTTCTTTCTTTCTTTCTTTCTTTCTTTCTTTCTTGTTTCTAGTAGTTTTTTGGTGGAGTCTTTAGGGTTTTTAATATAAAGAATCATGTCATCTGCAAAAAGTAACAATTTAACTTCTTCATTTCTAGTTTGGATGTCTTTTATTTCTTTCTCTTGCCTGATTGCTCTGGCTGGGACTTCCAACACTATGTTGAATAATAGTGGTGATGGGGGCATACTTGTCTTGTTCCTGACTTTAGAGAAAAGTTTTCAGTTTTTCACCGTTAAGTATGATATTAGCTGAGGGTTTGTCATAATGGCCTTTATTATATTAAGGTACATTCCTTCTGTACCCATTATATTAAGTGTTTTAATCACAAATGGATTTTGCATCTTGTCAAATGCTTTTTCTACATATAATTTTTTATCTTTTATTTTGTTTATGTGGTATATCACATTGATTGATTTGCATATGTTCAAACATCCTTGCACCCCTGGAATGAACCTCACTTGATCATGATGTATAATCTTTTTAATGTATTGTTGTATTCTATTTGCTAGGATTTTGTTTAGGATTTTTGCATTTGTATTCCTCAGAGATATTGGTCTGTAGTTTTCCTTTTTTATGTTATCTTTACCAGGTTTTGGTATCAGAGTAATGTTGGACTCATAAAATGAATTTAGGAAGTAGTGTCGCTTCTTCAGTTTTTTGGAAGAGTTCAAGGAAAGCAGGTATTAAATTATCTTTGAATTTTTGGTAGAATTCACTAGTGAAGCCATCTGGTCCTGGAGTTTTGCTTTTGGAAAGGTTTTAGATGATTGTTTCAATTTCCTTACTGTTGATTGGTCTATTTAGACTTTCTTGTTCTTCATGATTCAGTCTAGGGAGGTGATATATTTCTAAGAATTTGTCCATTTCTTCTAGGTTATTGAATTTGGTGGCACATAGTCCTTCATAGTGTTTTCATATGATCCTTTGTATTTCTGTGGTATGCGTTGAAACTTCTTTTTCATTTTTGATTCTGTTTATTTGTGTCTTTTCTCTTTTTTATTCAGTGCTTCTAGCCAGGTGTTTGTCATTTTATTAATCTTTCCTAAGAACCAGCTCTTTGCATTAATTTTTCTATTGTCTTTTTGTTTTTTATTTCATTTAGTTCTGCTTGGATTTTTATTATTTCCTTCCTTCTGCTGACTTTGGGTTTTGTTGATTCTTCTTTTTCTAGTTCTTTAAGATTTAAAGTTAAGTTGTTTATTTGGGATTTTTCTGGTTTCTTGAGATAATGATAATACATTTCCCTGTTAATACTGCTCTCACTGCATCCCAATAATTATGATACAATGTATTTTCATTATCATTTGTTTCTATTTTTCTTTTAATCTCTCTTTTTATTTCTTCTTTGATCCAGTCATTCTTTAATAGCATGTTGTTTGATCTCCAAGTATATGTGGTTTTTCCCACTCTCTGTGCAGTTTATCTCCAATTTCAAAACCTTGTGGTCAGAAAATATGATTGATATGATTTCAATCTTCTTAAATTTGCTGAGTCTGGTTTTGCATCCCAACATATGGTCTATCCTTGAAAATGTTCCATGAGCACTAGAAAAGAATGTATAGTCTGGCATTCTAGCATGAAGTGTTCTGTAAATGTTGATTATGTCCATTTGGTCTAATGTGCTGTTTAAGGCTGATATTTCCTTACTGATTTCCTGTTTGGATGATCTATCCATAGCTGTCAGTGGCATATTTAGGTCCCTGCTATAATTGTGTTTTTGTCAACTTCTTCCTCTACTTCTATTAGTAGTAGCTTTATATATTTTGGTGCTCCCTGATTAGGATTGATAAGTGTTATGTCTTCTTATTGTATTGTCACCTTTGTCATTATGAAATGCCCACCTTTGTCTCTTTGTTACCTTTTTTTATCCCAAAGTCTGTTATGTCTGATATAAGTATGGATACACCCACTTTTCTCTTGATAGCATTTGCTTGGAATATCATTTTCCACTCTTTCACTTTGAGTCCATATTTGTCCTTATAGTTGAGATGTGTCTCTTAGAAGCAGCATATGGTTGGATTTTGTTTTTTGATCCAGTCTGCTACTCTGTGCATTTTTATTAATGAGTTTAGTCCATTTATATTTAGGGTGATTATTGATATATGAGGATTTACTATAGCCATTTTGTTTGTTTTTTTGTTTTCTGGTTGCTCGATGTCTTCACTGTTTCTTTGCATTTTTGTTCCTGTCTGCTATTTTAGTGTGGTGGTATTCTATGACTTCTCCTTTTGTTTCCTTTTTTTCTTATTATGTGTCTCACTTCTGGATTTTTTGTTGTTGTTATTGTTGTTTGAGTGATTACCATTAAGTTTATGTAAAAGAAATTTCAGATATACAGTAGTCCTTTTTCTTCAGCTTGCTTCTTATCTCCATTTCGCTTTGCAAATTCAGACCTTTACTTTCTCCTCTTGTATGTTTTTGTAAAACAAATTATCCCTATTTATGCTGTGAGTTCATTTCTGAGTTGCAGTAACAAGTTGTCTTTTCTTCTCTTTTCCTTTTCTTTTCTTTTTTTTTTTAAATCTTCTTTCCCCTTTATGTTAAGTGTAGAGTGCCCTATTCTGTGTAGGAGTTGCCATTTCCTGTTTCTGTATGTCTGTTGGTAATCTTGTTCATTGTTTTGTAGTCTTCTAATTTTCTGTTTCAGGTCAAATAGCCTCCTTGAATATTTCCTATAATGCAGACAGTATGATAGAAAATTCCCTCAGCTTCTGTGTTTGGAAAGATCTTTATTCTTCCTTCATATCTAAAGGATAACTGCATTGGATATATTATTCTTCGCTGGTAATTTCTCTCTTTCAGTGGTTTGAATATTTAATTCCACTCCCTCCTGGCTTGTAGAGTTTCTACTGAAAGATCTGATGATAATCTAATGGGCTTTCCTTTATAGGTTACTGCCCTTTTTTCCCTCACTGCCTTGAGAATTCTTTCTTTGTCATTAGTTTTTGACAGCTTCAGTATAATGTGCTTTGGAGACAGCCTAGTGGGAATGAGGTAAGCAGGCATTCTGTTTATTTTTGGATTCGAGAATCCAGTTCTTTCCATAGGTTTGGGAAGTTCTCATCAACTATTGTGTGTGTGTGTGTGTGTGTGTGTGTGTGTGTGTGTGTGTGTGTGTATAGATGCTCTGTTCCCTTCTTCCTCTCTTCTCCTTCTGGTATACCAATTATTCTTATGTTGTTCTTTCTTTCTTATGGAGTCAGTTCTTGTAGAGTTCTTTCATTACTTTTAACTCTCAAGTCTCTCTCTACTGCCATCTGTATCATTTCCAGGGTTCCATCTTTGATATCACTAATTCTTTTGTCCATCTGGTCAGCTCTATTTCCTAAGATGGCCATTTCATTCTTCATCTCTTTCATTGAGTTCTTCAGCTCCAGAATTTCAATTTGGTTCTTTTTTAAAATTGCAAACTCTTTAGTAAAATATTAATTTTTTCCATTGATTTGATTTCTACTTCATTAAAATGCCTATCTGAGTTTTCTTGCATCTGGTTGAGTTTTTCAAGAACTTCAGTCTTGAATTCTCTGTTATTTAAGTCACAATTTCCATGTCTTTAAGTTCATTTTCTGGAAATGTTTTAATTTTCTTTCTGAGCTGCCTTGTTACCTTGGTAACTCATGACAATTAATGAATTATTTCTCTTCCTGAGCATCTATGGGAATGGATTCTACAGCAGGTTGACATGAAGAGTTCTTTCTTTACTTTCCAGTAGGTAGCACTAGAGCATTTTATTTTCTCACATGTGCTGTTCTGGCTTCTTGTAAGATAGGAGATTTCCAGGGGAAGTGGGCTTCTCCTCTGTGACCAGGTTACCTTGGTCTCAGGGCACCACCCCCTTGGGAGGATGTCTTGGGTGATGGGGTTTTGAGCCTCTGAAATCTCAGTTCTGTCCCTGCAGCAAGGTGCAGAGCTGTGTGTTTCAGCAGCACTGGGTGCCTCCACTGCAATCAGCTGAGAAAGGTGGTTTGGGAGAGTTGGTTTGGGAGAGGTGGCAGGCGTTTTTGTGTCTCTGTGTAGAGCAATTTTTAAAAATGTTTTTAAGTCATTGTTTATTTTCTGGATCGTCTAAGGGTTGTCTACAATTTCAGGGGTCATAAACTAAGGCATCCATGGATTCAAGTTAAAAATTCCTTTTTCTTCAGGTTGTAAGAAATTTTACATTTTATAGTCAATTTTCTATTTCCAACCTTTCCCCAACAGTATTTTCTTATAATTGTTAAATATTTAACTTGGATTTTGTGTAAAAATAGGGGTTAAATCCTTATTTTCTATTACTGCCTACCCTAGTGAGTTTGATCAACTTACTTGATTCCTTGGGTTTCAGTTTTATCATTTTTAAAACAGAATGAACATTTTGCTCTTATAAGGTAAAATGAGATAATATGTGGAAAACTGTTCTGAATACAGTAAAGGGTATGTCTAAAATAGTTGTTTTTCTTTAGCATCTAAGATAGTGCCTGACCAAGTAAATGCTCAATAAATATTTGAGCAATTAATAGATGTTTGAATGGATAACTGATAACCAATTTGGCTTTCCACTCATATTCTCTATTGAGACTTGGATTATTGCCACAAGGGCCTGTGTTTACCAATCTAAACTTTCACTTGGAAGTTGTTCTTTATTTTAGTTTATTTGTCAAAGACAATTATGTCAAAAAAGGGTAATAGATGTGTAATACTACAAATCAGTTTTTTAAATATTGAAGTAACTATAGCTTAAATTCTTTGGGCCAATAACTAATCGTGACTTAATGTGTTGTTATGAAAGCTCCTAGCAGAGACACACAATAACTTCTAAATAAAAGCAATTTCCTCCTTCTTTTCTTTCTGCTGTTCCCTAGAGAAGTTCACAGTTTTGTGGAGGCATCAGTCAGGATTGTCTAACTTACACTGTGGAGATATATATATCTCCATCTGTATATGTCCATTTGGAGATATATATATCTCCAAAATCTCAGTCTCTTAAAGCAACTAAGGTTTATTTCTTACTCATAATATATGTCCATCCTGCGTCTCTAAGGAGCTCTGATCCTTATAATTACTGATGGTCCAGGCTGATGGAGCAGGTACCATCTCTGACATTTCCAGTTGCTGTACCAGTAGGATATAGTTCTGAAGGGTATTATATCAGCAACTAGAGGCACCAGCCAGGAAGTGAAATACTTCGCATCTGCGCACAACTCATTGGCCAGAACTAGTCATGTGGTCCCACCCAATCATAAGTGGCCTAGAAAGCACAATCCTACCATATCCCCAAAGCACAGAGAACCAGAAATACTTGGTAAGCTATACTAAGGACTACCATAGTGGAGGCATAAACTATAATTATTTTAGACAATCTCAACCTACCCTTAATCAATCAGAGAGAAATTTTGCTTCAAACCAAGCAAAATCATTACCATGTTTATTCTATAAAAGAAGAAAGGCAAGAGATGAGGGAGAGGGATGGGTAGGGCGAAATGGGGAAAAGGAGAGAGAAGAGAGGAGAGAAAAATAAACAAGAAAACTCAGGAGAAAAGCAGGAAAGTAAGAAAGGAATAAATCAAAGAAAATATAATTATTCAGAAGTACTCATCAATGAAAGTGTGTACATAAGCCATAGCATTTAGAGACTCTAACTTCTCTTAGAAATTTCCAGACTTACTAGGGTTCTTAGATTTTCTGTTTGCTGTTTCCTAGCCAAACAGTGAAAATTATTATTCAAATGTTTAACCATTTTCAAAGTGATTTCACTGACATCATCTTACAGAATTAACATCCACATTGTATAAACACCAAAACCTGAAGCCCTGAGAAGTTTAGTGAGAACCTACTCACCAATAAATGATGTAGTGGAGAAGTGAGTCATGGGGGAGGAATGCAGAGGAGGAGGGAAAGGATGTAGAGTGAAAAGAAATAAGGAGGAGATAACATGGTCCCAAAGTCTTCACTCCCAGGTTGGTATTATATCCTGGTAAAGTGGCAGAAGAGTTTGGTTTGTGAGTTCTCTCTCTGTTTTGAGGAATGGCCTCTTGCACTTTGGATGAAATTCTAGATCATTTCAAAGCCATAACAATAATCAGGGCAAGTGGTTAAAGATAGTGAAGTACTAGTCAAATTTTTCCTGGACTTATTCAGAATATAGGTATAGGAGAGCAAGCTGTGATGGATTCACTTGTGCCAACACCCTGGCGAGGGAGCCTGGGGAACCAAGGAATTAAAGAAAGACTTCAGCCTGTGGACTGTCACAGCCAGGAGCAGCAGATGGCACTTGCTGGACATAAATGTGCATTATCCTGGGACACCTACTGAAAAAGAACAGCCCAGCAGTGTTCATCATTAGTCTGCCTAGATTCGGCTACTCTGGACAGGCCCAGGAAATCCAGAAATCAAGAAAAAAAAAAAAAGTAGGTTCAGTACAGTTAGCCCAGTATATAGAAGGTTCTTAATCCCCTGATGTATGTTTTCTACATCTGTATTTTATTTTTGTATCTCCACTTATCCTGAAAAGATCCCCTTAGAATACTCAAATAGTTAAATATTTGACGTAAAATATTATTTTGAAGGTGAGATTTCCATTTTTTGCTGGAAGGAAACTATTCCTGAGGAGAAGTTTTTGGCAGCTGGTCCCTTGACAAATACTTGAAGAGCCAATTATTGCATGTATTTTTAAAAATTGAAACTCTAATGATAGTTTTATAGGTTCATTAACATCATAGCATTGTTGATGTGTTTTCACAGAACTCTGGGAGTGAGTAGAGAGGGTAGAAAATGTATTCCTGGGAGTTTCCCACCTGGAAAGTCTCTGTGAACATTTCCCCTTGAATTCCCCTCAGCCTTGGGCAGATCCCCTAAATGCTGGCATGGGCCTGGAAGGAGGTTCCTGTTCCACCTGACCCCATCCCTGCTGCTTCTGCCTCAAATTGGCAAAGCCTGCGCGTGGCTGTCAGAGAATCACACTTTTCCTACCTACCTAGGGTACCACCCACAGGCCTGCCATATGCTGTTGGGGACAGGTAAGGTTCTTCACCTAGAACTAGGGAACACACATTTTCTGAGTACTCTGTTTTCATATTTTCATGGAGCAAATCAGCTTGGGGGATTTTCCAAATTCTCTGCTCACCTCCCAGAACAGTGTACCAAAAAAGGAGCAGATGGGCGGGCATGTAAAGTATCATGATTATATTCTGGCCAGTGTCCTCATAATCATGACATATTAAAGAGCAGAAGGGAATGTTTTGTCAGCCACAATACTGCGCTATGACTTTATATGGGCCAGGGCCCAAAGTAGAAGCACATATTTAAATTGGTGCTAGATAACTTTTTCAGCTGGTAAAATTTACTAGGACATTGCTACTCAAAGTGTGAGCTTGGAGCCAGCAGCAAGGGTACCACATGGGAGCATGTTAGAAATGCAGAATCTGGAACCCAGCCCTAGCCATGATTTTCAGAACCAAAAATCCATATTTTAGCAACATCCCTAGGTGATTTATATATTAATAAACATAAAGTTTAACAAGCAATGCTCTGAAACACATGTGTATCTGCCCTTTGGAACATATGGGACAATTGAAAGAACAAAGTATTTGAAATCAAAAGATGGGCTCAAGTGCTTGGTGAGGGTGACAGTATAAGTGTGGTCACATGTAAGTCCCCCAGGTGAGGAAGAGAAAGGAAAGCAAAATGGGGCAGCAGAAATGGTGTCTTAGGTATATCACCCATGTATGTCGTGGCATGGAATTAATACCTGCTCATTCACAAAACGTGAAAGCAATCACAGACTTTACAAAGGAAGTTTTTATTAAAGTTAGGGCAGAGAGAGAATGCCCATGGCAGTATCCAAAGATGATGTCTGCCCTGGGTTGTAAGGAGAGAAACACAGGTGGGGGTGGGGGGTTGGGGGTCACCGGGGCAGGGTCCAGAGTCTGAGAAAGTGGACAGCTGCAAGAACTTCAGGTTAGCTTTTACTTATATAGAAAGGAAGGAGTCAGTCAGGCAGATTTGAGGGTTGTCATCCTTCCTGGGGTCTGGTCTGTTTGAAGATGATGTTCTCTTCAGACTCTGGACTCTATAACTCAGCCATAGTGGCCTGGGATTTGAATACATTACCAGTAAAAATGGCAAGAAGTTATAAATTGAATTCCAGTGTCCTGAGGATTAAGAAATTGCTCTTTCCCAGATTAAGATGCTGTTAATTAGTGAGGTATGAGTAGCCTTGCGAAAGGGAACAAACAGAGTTCTTCAGTTAATCAGTGAGGGGAGAAACAAAGAGAAAACAGATGAATATCAGGATGGATCAACCTGCAAACAAAGTCTAATTACAGGTGGCTAGATAGCAAGCTGTGCGGTGAGTTAAATTGCAAAGTAGCTAAGTCTCACTGTGTTGAGTCCCTGAATTTCATCTTTACAACCCAGTCATTCTCAGACCAGTCCTCTCCACATTGATAGCAATTAAAATTTCGCAAAGCTTACCATTGTAGCCTCAACTTTACTTAACAAATACCTATATAGCACTTACTACGTGCCAGGGACAGTTCTAAGTACTTTACAAATATAAACTCATGTTATCCTGATTACAAGTATGTGAGGCAGACAGTAGTATTATCCCCATTTCAGAGAGGAAGGAACTGAGACCCAGAGAAGTTAAATAATTTGCCCGAGACCAGACAGACAGGAAATAGCAAAACCAGGATTCCAACCATAGCCTGGTTAAGTCTGGGTGTTAAACAATAAGATCAATTACTTTTCAAAGGGCAGAGAGAATTGAAACCTAAATCTAGGCATTCCAAATTCACAGTTTTTAAAAATCCTGTGTTACATATTTAAAACTTGAGCCATTTTTGCTTTCTATTTTATCATAGATCAGTGTTTGTTTCAACATAAAAATAATTCTTTCACTTACCTGCCACTAAATAAAATTGATGTTTCTAGCATGTATGCATGTAGCTTCACATAACAAGGTGGGTGGCCATGTTTGAAAAGTATAGATTTCAAACTTTCCTGAGGACCATCCACAGCTAACTGCAGCCACGTCGCTGAGTCCTAGTGCAATCATGTACCGTCCTGCAGGTTCCCCTAGGCTGAAGGAAAGGCTGCCAAACCACAGCTTCCATTTGAAATCACAAGTCCTTATGTTAGAATCCAGCTACGAGTACTTGCAATTTAGTGGAGCTGTTTCTAAGTAGGAAAAGCTTGTAAAAAAAATTCCTGTTTGACGTATTGTTTTTATTGTTCATATAATTCATAAATCGTAATTTATACCTTCAGTATTCCTGCAAATTTTTCTTTCTACATATAGTTTTCAATGACAAAAAGTAAGTTGACACATTATGTTGCCACACATTTGGATAAAATTTTAATTATCATTAATCCAGCTTTTTTCCAATTATTAAAGTATTTTATCTAAACCTCAGATACCAAATAGGCAAAAACTAAATAATCACTATATCAAAGATTTCAGAAGACCTCTTACTGGATACTTTTTCTTCTTCAATAGAAAAATATATACATATTTTCCATATGTATTTTCTTATAAGTATAGGTATAATGAAACAGTTTGCTTTGCTAACAGTGAGCTTTACTTGTAAGTACGATGCACAGCTAAGTACATTGAAAGGTCTCAGTCAGTATAAGAAAAAAAATCTGAAGATCAGAAAGAGCAAGACTAGTAGATAAATTCATTTCTACAAGTTTGAATCCTTTGGTCTTACAACTGTTGGAGAAGAATAAAAATCCCACCTATGTGTAAAGCGTCGTCTGCACCAAGGAGAAGGTGCTGGATGCCTAAGAAGGCTTGAGAACAAAAGTAAAAGGGAAATCTGCTGCTTTCACTGGGATAACCTGAAGCAGTTTTAACCTGCTGGTTAGGAGCATGGTCTCAGGTACAGCCAAGTGGCGGTGTGACTGATTTTCCCACACCCTCTTTCTGGCTGCATATGGTTGTTTGAAGATTAAATAAGAAAGGCTTATAAAATATTAAACATAACCCTGCCCCATGATAAGGGCTCAGTAAATGTTACTTAATGTGTCTGTGTAATTTTCCCAGGATTTTCAAAATTGTACTCCCTATTTCCCAGCCCCCCAAACATACAAGCAGTTACCAAAAAAAATGTATCGATCCATAGTCATTAGTTTCACTGAGAAGCCAATTTGACAAGGAGAAGCCTCAGTTAACTTGTGCCAAATAACATGGGCTTAGTGCTTTTATGAAGAGAGCATAGTAAGGAACTTTGGCCACTGGTGGGGAATATCTAGTGATTTTCCTCTTTATAGAGACAACAAATATTAACTGTGCACCCACCATGGTCATACCAGCTCACTACTGTCTGTAGAGAATACAAAGATTCATGGCTCCTTATTTCTAAGAGCTACCATTCTTGGGAAGATAAAGCATGTTAAAAAAAATCTGTAATTCAGGGTTTTATATGGCAATTATATCTGTGAAAGTTCTAAAGAATGTGAGTTTACTCAAGGAGGCCAACAAGAATAGCTTCAAAGGGAGGTGAAAGAGACTTGGGCTGGGCTTCCCAGTGAAGGGATGCAAACCTCTCACCACAGCGCTGCAGCCTCCTCTCAGCCTGCCTGCCTCTGCCCTGCCATCACCTGACTATCTGTTATGAGTTTTTGATGGTTAAGTTAAAGAAGATATGAAATAGTTAAAACAGTGTCTAACACAGGTAATCATTCAACATGTTCTTATAAAATATAAGCTCCATATAAATTCATAGTTAAAATAATAAAATAGTAAAAATAATACTTATAAGATATGTATGGTAAATTGTATGATTATTCAAAAATATTTGTTGAGCCTTCATAATAGGAAGATGATACCTCAGGCTTGACCACATGATTGTTTTGGTCAATGAAATGTGAGCGGGACTCACATGAAACACTTTCAGAAAAGGTTTCTGAGGCACCATTTGATCCACCATTGCTCTTTTCGCTCTACTGCAAGACCAGCATATCCCAGGACAATGCTGCTCTCTCATTCTCGGTCTCAGAATGAAGGCAGAACAGAGCATCAGGCTGACCCATGATGGCCATGTAATATGAACAAGAAATAATCCTGTTACTGAAAGCCACTAAGATTTAGGGGTTGCTTATCAGAGAGAGAGAGAGGGAAAATGAGGGAGCGAGGTGCGGGGGGAGAGAGAGATTGATTTAGGGGCTGCTTATCATTGAGAGAGAGAGAGAGACAGAGAGAGAGAGAGAGAGAGAGAGAGAGAGAGAGAGAGGTTGAGATATAAGGATTGGCTCATGTGATTTTATAGTCTGGAAACTCAGAAGATGTAGTTTGGGCTGGCAAGCTGGAGACCCAAGAGAGTAGATGGTACAGGTGAAGAATGAAGACAGTCTGATTAAGAATTTCCTCTTGCTTAGAAAGGCTGTCTTTTTGTTCTATTTGTGTCTTCAACTAATTAGATGAGGCTCACCCACCTTAATGGAGAGCAATACGCTTTACCCAAAGTCTGCCAATTTAAACATTAATGGCATTCAAAATCACCCCACCAAGTTGACCCATCAAATTAACCATTACAACCATGAAAGCTGCACCCTTTAATAAG